>JAINUG010000316.1:0-592500 GCA_029706075.1 Aldrovandia affinis
CCTGGCGCATGCGTCAATTTTAGTCGCAGATTCGCTGTCGTGAAGCTCGTGGTCAAAAACCAACTCATTCTCTTCATTAAACCCAGCGAGTCTGTCAATACCGGTGCTTGAGCGAATAAGAGTACTGCCCACTCAGGGCCCCCGATAATAATGACCAAACACGGTGCCACTCGCGACTCTCTGAGCTATATCTAGATGGCTGAGTCTGGAATACGATTTGGCACTGAGCTAAAAACCCATTTACCGGACTCGCCGCTAAAACGAGGAGGAAGCTGAATCTTTGCCTCTACCATTAATCCCTCTCCCACAGGTGTGCCCCAGCGAGGAGTGACGACGCCGGATTAGGACGTGATCCCACCGCAGTTTGGGGACGACCGTCGACCATTGTCTGGATCAAGCCCTCAGTGAACAGGCAGACCATACTAGCCTGGTTGTCTTGCATGACTGCGTTGTTCTCATGCATTTCTATGGCGTTCTCTGTCTCTCCATTTCTCTGCTTTGCAACTCTGCTATTTGTTCGACCGCGGGACCACATCTGACGCCGTGTTCATGGCGAGAAATCATTGCTGTGACGGTGGGTTTAGGGATTGGTGGCCAATCGCAGAACCCGGGGGTATCGATAAGTTAAACTGTAACTATACAGTTTAACCACAAACTCTGAAGTAGCAAGAGAATGGGAAACAATAACAAAAGGGGAAGCCGAAAATATCACCCAACGGGTGACTAGGTGCCACAAAGACACAAACAAAGGAATAAATAAAACACCAACACAGTGTTTGAATGAAAAGATAAACGGCTAGAAGAGCCAAATAACCAATGAAAGAAAAGAAACCCGAAACACAGTCCACAGACTTTGTCTAACTTGAGAAAAACCAAGCTAACTCAGGAGCGGAGTAAGTTTCCTAAATCGAGGTAGCAAAAAGAAGTCCTACATTTGCTAAGAGATTCTTAGTTCTAAAAAAGTTTCTTTGAGTAGTATCTTTAAGAAGACGCTACATACCACTCCATCCACGCTCCCTTTAGTGTGTACAGTAACACGTGTGCAGATATTTATCATTAGATATATGCTGGACTTGTTGGCCGTATACACACACGAATCCGGTGGGTTGGACTATAGTAAAATCAACAACAACAAAAAGTTAATGAAAATAGATTTATTATGAGAAAAACAATACATATTTAAAACATTTCAATAATCTCAAGAAATAACTATGGTGGGGCAAAAGTGCACATTCCTTACAACAATCATATACTCCAAAATGTCATTGTCCACAAGTATAGGCATTCAGAGGAAAATTCAGATGGTTAGTAAAGTTGATGTTTTGGGAACGGTGGAATTGAGAAGCAATTATTTCTCTCGGGAACACGGTGACAAGCAAGTCAGGACACAAGCGCACATCCTCTTCAGGGGTCTGATTGGTTCTTGCGTTTCTGGAAGCTGCGCATTAAATGTTGACTTTCTCTCTCGGATGTACTGGGCAACATGTACAGTGCGCTATAATTGGGGCGCGGATGAGAGCACGTGTCTTTCTTCAAAAGACACTCAATGGAAAATGGACCGCTAAACTTTACGCATTCCTCCTTTATGACAGAAACACGTGCCTTTGGTGCGTTGGGGATCTTGTCATTGTCTCCCGTGTTGTCAGACCCCCTTTTTACACTGGAGACCAGTTCAGGGAAGATGTCAGCATACCCTTGAAGTGGCGTCGCAGCATTTTGGGAGTTATACGGCTTTCATCAACTTTCCAGAAATGTCTCTTTGAGTTTGGATGCTCGGGATAGATTGGAACCTAAAAGAACAGATACGCGTTAGATTATACAAACTGTATAGGGAACTGGAAAGGAAGAAAACAGCATTGACGAATAATAGCATATCGGCATTCAAGGCACAAATTGAAATTTACAAACCTTCGTGAAACAGTCGTTGGATGACAAGCAGACTCTAATATTATTCATCAGGCCCCTCCTGTCCCCTGAGACAGAGGCTTCCAAGTTGTCCATTATCTGTTGAAAGAAAAGAAAATATTTAAATAAAATGTTACACATTAAGATGCACCAAATTATGATGGTCTAACGTTTAACAAGTGCTATCTGAAAACATTGCTAACAGATGGCGCAACTTTTACAGATTATATTGTATTTCATATTATGCCATATTTCACGCATTTCATACCTGGCAGAAGGTGAGTCTTTTATTCGGAGATTTCTGAATGACACTAGCAATCAGTCCCAAATATGTACTATGGCTTTTGGCATATCGCTGATATTTTCTCCTTTGCATTCCGTTGGGTGGCGCTTGAACCCACAAGCAGCTCCTCTCAACAGTGATATCAGGCACGTTGTTCATCTCTTCGTGGACGGAGGTCGGGAGCAGTTAGTAACTCGGAGCACTGCAGTTGATACTGCGTTTGTGAGCTCTAAGGGTCTCGAATGATGAAGTCCGAGAAGATCTCGCATATGTACTCTGTTGGAACAATGGGCCAATTAGAAACTGTGAATTCATAAAGCAATGTGGCTTTTCTATCCTCCGTAAAGGTGTTACAAGTTCCGGCGGACCTCTTACAGAGGAATGTTGCCCGTTAACGTCAAATGGTACGGTATTTTAATGCATCTAAACGTATTCTAATGAAGTAGTTAATAGTTACTGTCGTCGGTAATTTGACATTTAGAGAATATCATCTGTTATTATAAACTGTTGACTACGGTTAACACTTTGTTAACGTCGCTCTGGATAAGAGCGTCTGCCAAATGCCTGTAATGTAATGTAATGTATCATTCTCAGTGGAGTGGCATATTTTGATTAAACTCATTAAAATGAGTTTTACAAAATGCTAATTAACAATGGAATTGGGCCACAGATACAAACATTAAAATCCCTTTCTAAATAGTCACTGAAATAAAACTCACTTTCTAAACAGTTCTTTAACTTGCTATGATTGAGGATTATACACAGACTGAGATATCATATCACAGAACCCAAACTATTGCTGGCTGCTATTCAGGACAATAGTATGTTGTAGTATGAACAAATAACTCGGTTTGGGTCTGAGTTTCAATCTTAGGACATGGTGAAAAGCACAGGTATTATGCAGTGTTATTATAGGGGTGGAATTTGAAAAGGGAGGATGAAGATGTACTTGTGTGCTTAGGAATTTGGGTATCTTTTCAAGAGATATTTTGTTTTTAATTGAATATTTGGATTGGATGGATGCATAAGATTGTGGTTACTACCATTACCCTGAGCATCTGTAAACACTGTATTAAAACGTTTTTAACCAGTCTTTATAATATATGAATGAAATTAGAACAATTAAGACGTTATGTAAATAAGGCGTATATATATATATATGTATATATTTCTTTTTGAAATCGTAAATTTAAACATTGCTTTTTTGATATTATTCCCAAAAATCAAAACTATTTCTTGAAACGTTCATTGTCTTTGATATGATTTTTCTTCAGTTACAAATTTAACTATTAATAGTTTGGTCTTTGTAAAGAATGCACTGATTTCCCACATTTTATATTAGAGACCTTCAGACCAATCATCACTTTCATTTGTTTTTATTTTTGAAAGTGTCTGATTTGTATTTACAATAATTAAATTGGTCTGCCGTTTCACAGGATAATTAAAAGGTGGAATGTTAAGAATTCACAGTTTGGAGTAACACTCTTTAAAAATTAACATGGCCCTTTAGTTCAGACATGCGTATACTGTATATTTAAAATCTTGAAAATACAGAAGAACATCAGTATATTTAATCTTGTATATTTAATCTTGAAATAGTATATTTAATCTCTTTCTATACGTACACATATATATATAGGGGAAGGAGAGAGAGGGGGGATATGAGGGGGGGGGGGGAGTTAATTTATTTACAGTTACGTTAGGTGTTGTCTACCCATGTACTAATGCACATCTTGTAAGCCGCTCTGGATAAGAGCGTCTGACAAATACTTAAAATGTAATGTAATGTAGTCTTCACAAGACTGCATACAATCTTTTGAGTGTAGTGGGATAAACGCAGGTACCTCCATATCATAATTTAACCATCACTTACTAAAAACCTAAACAAGTGCCAACATCCAGCTGAGAAATAGAAATAAATACACAACAGTGCAACTACACCGTTGTTTCCACTTTTACGCATCCAATATGTTACATGTTTTGTTGTATTGTATCTATTTTTGTGAATTGCAGTCACTCCATCCACGCTCCCTTTAGTGTGTACAGTAACACGTGTGCAGATATTTTATCATTAGATATATGCTGGACTTGTTGCCCGTATATAGCGAATCCGGTGGGGTTGGACTATAGTAAAATCAACAACAACAAAACGTTTATGAAAATAGATTTATTATGAAAAAACCAATACATATTTAAAACATTTCAATAATCTCAAGAAATAACTATGGTGGGGCAAAAGCGCACATTCTTTTACAACAATCATATACTCCAAAATGTCATTGTCCACAAGTATAGGCATTCAGAGGAAAATTCAGATGGTTAGTAAAGTTGATGTTTTGGGAACGGTGGAATTGAGAAGCAATTATTTCTCTCGGAACACGGTGACAAGCAAGTCAGGACACAAGCGCATCCTCTTCAGGGGTCTGATTGGTTCTTGCGTTTCTGGAACGCTGCGCATTAAATGTTGACTTTCTCTCTCGGATGTACTGGGCAACATGTACAGTGCGCTGTAATTGGGGCGCGGATGAGAGCACGTGTCTTTCTTCAAAAGACACTCAATGGAAAATGGACCGCTAAACTTTACGCATTCCTTTATGACAGAAACACGTGGCTTTGGTGCGTTGGGGATCTTGTCATTGTCTCCCGTGTTGCCAGACCCCCTTTTTACACTGGAGACCAGTTCAGGAAGATGTCCAGCATACCCTTGAAGTGGCGTCGCAGCATTTTGGGAGTTATACGGCTTTCATCAACTTTCCAGAAATTTCTCTTTGAGTTTGGATGCTCGGGATAGATTGGAACCTAAAAGAACAGATACGCGTTAGATTATACAAACTGTATAGGGAACTGGAAAGGAAGAAAACAGCATTGACAAATAATAGCATATCGGCATTCAAGGCACAATTTGAAATTGTCCACATTACAAACCTTCGTGAAACAGTCGTTGGATGACAAGCAGACTCTAATATTATTAATCAGGCCCCTCCTGTCCCCTGAGACAGAGGCTTCCAAGTTGTCCATTATCTGTTGAAAGAAAATAAAATATTTAAATGAAATGTTACACATTAAGATGCACCAAATTATGATGGTCTAACGTTTAACAAGTGCTATCTGAAAACATTGCTAACAGATAGCGCAACTTTTACAGATTATATTGTATTTCATATTATGCCATATTTCACGCATTTCATACCTGGCAGAAGGTGAGTCTTTTATTCGGAGATTTCTGAATGACACTAGCAATCAGTCCCAAATATGTACTTTGGCTTTTGGCATATCGCTGATATTTTCTCCTTTGCATTCCGTTGGGTGGCGCTTGAACCCACAAGCAGCTCCTCTCAACAGTGATGTCAGGCACGTTGTTGATCTCTTCGTGGACGGAGGTCGGGAGCCGTTAGTAACTGGGAGCACTGCAGTTGATACTGCGTTTGTGAGCTCTTAGGGATCTCGAATGATGGAGTCCAAGAAGATCTCGCATATGTACTCTGTTGGAACAATGGGCCAATAAGAAGCTTTGAATTCCTAAAGCAATGTGGCCTTTTTATATTGCGTAAAGGTGTTAGAAGTTGCGGCGGACCTGTTACAGAGGAATGTCGACCTGTTGGATTCAATTGATCATGTATTTTAATTCATCTAAACGTAGCTATTCTAATGCAGTAGTAAATATAGTTTTTGTTTTTGTCGTCGTTATTTTGACATAGAGATTTCATCTGTTATTATAAACTGTTCTTGAGAATAACAGTCTCAGTAAAGCGACATATTTTGAAATAAAAATAAAACTCACTTTCTAAACAGAACTCACTTTCTAAACAGTTCTTTAACTTGCTATGATTGAGGATTGCACACACACTTAGGTATTATATCGCAGAACCCAATCGATTGTTGGCTGCTATTCAGGAGAATAGTATGTTGTAGTATGAACAAATAACTGGGTTTGTGTCTGAGTTGCAATCTAACGGCATTTGTCAAAATAAAGGTGCTATGCAGTGATATTATAGGGATGGAATTTGAAAAGGCAGGATGAAGGTTTATTTGTGTGCTTAGGAATCTGGGTGCAACAGATATTTTTCATTTTACTGTAATATTTGGATTGGGTGGATGCTAGATTTGGGTGGATGCTAGAATGGTGGTAACCATAATAATTTTGGTTACCACCATTACCTGAGCATCTATAAACACACCGTATTAAAAACGTTTTTAACCAGTTTTCATACATTAATTAAACGAGAACAGTGCGTTGTGTAAATAAGATAGGAATTTTGTGGATATGTGGCGTAAATATGACCTATATTTTTAAAATCAAAACCATTGAAACCTTTCTTTTTGGATATATTCTCAATAAAACTAATTTCCCAAGTTCTTGAATTAAAGCATCCATTGGCTTTTATATGATCGTTTTCCACTGATGTATTCTTTCACTGTAAATATGTCTGGTTTGGGGGAGATGCATTGGTGTGGTTTCACAGGATCATTAAAAGGTGGAATGTTAAGAATTCACAGTTTGGAGTAACACTCTTTAAAATTAACATGGAACTTTAGTTCAGACATGCGTATACTGTATATTTAAAATCTTGAAAATACAGAAGAACATCAGTATATTTAATCTTGAAATAGTATATTTAATCTCTTTCTATACGTACATATATATATAGGGGGAGGGGAGAGAGAGGGGGAATATGAGGGGGGTAGTTAATGTATTTACAGTTACGTTAGGTGTTGTCTAACCATGTACTAATGCACATCTTGTAAGCCGCTCTGGATAAGAGCGTCTGACAAATACTTAAAATGTAATGTAATGTAGTCTTCACAAGACTGCATTCAATCTTTTTGAGTGTAGTGGGATAAACGCAGGTACCTCCATATCATAATTTAACCATCACTTACTAAAACCTAAACAAGTGCCAACATCCAGCTGAGAAATATAAATAAATACACAACAGTGCAACTACACCGTTGTTTCCACTTTTACGCATCCAATATGTTACATGTTTTGTTGTATTGCATCTATTTTTGTGAATTGCAGTCACTCCATCCATGCTCCCTTTAGTGTGTACAGTAACACGTGTGCAGATATTTTATCATTAGATATATGCTGGACTTGTTGGCTGTATATAGCGAATCCTGTGGGGTTGGACTATAGTAAAATCAACAACAACAAAAAGTTAATGAAAATAGATTTATTATGAGAAAAACAATACATATTTAAAACATTTCAATAATCTCAAGAAATAACTATGGTGGGGCAAAAAGCGCACATTCTTACAACAATCATATACTCCAAAATGTCATTGTCCACAAGTATAGGCATTCAGAGGAAAATTCAGATGGTTAGTAAAGTTGATGTTTTGGGAACGGTGGAATTGAGAAGCAATTCTTTCTCTCGGGAACACGGTGACAAGCAAGTCAGGACACAAAGCGCATCCTCTTCAGGGGTCTGATTGGTTCTTGTGTTTCTGGAAAGCTGCGCATTAAATGTTGACTTTCTCTCTCGGATGTACTGGGCAACATGTACAGTGCGCTGTAAGTGGGCGCGGGTGAGAGCACGTGTCTTTCTTCAAAAGACACTCAATGGAAAATGGACCGCTAAACTTTACGCATTCCTTCTTTATGACAGAAACACGTGGCTTTGGTGCGTTGGGGATCTTGTCATTGTCTCCTGTGTTGTCAGACCCCCTTTTTACACTGGAGACCAGTTCAGGAAAGATGTCAGCATACCCTTGAAGTGGCGTCGCAGCATTTTGGGAGTTATACGGCTTTCATCAACTTTCCAGAAATTTCTCTTTGAGTTTGGATGCAAGGATAGATTGGAACCTAAAAGAACAGATACGCGTTAGATTATACAAACTGTATAGGGAACTGGAAAGGAAGAAAACAGCATTGACGAATAATAGCATATCGGCATTTAAGGCACAATTTGAAATTCCCAGGTGAAAAAGTAGTATACTTTAGTGTATTAGAAATATAACTTAAGTATACAAAAGATATTTCAAGTACACTTTTACTTTTTGTGCTTAATTTCAAGTATATTTAAGTGTACTTAAGTAGTCCTAGTAGTACTTGAGTACTACTTGAATACTTAAAGTGTAATTAGTATGCTTTTTGGAACCACTTTTAACACACTTTAAGTGTATAATTTTTTTTTACCTGGGTTGTCCACATTACAAACCTTCGTGAAACAGTCGTTGGATGACAAGCAGACTCTAATATTATTAATCAGGCCCCTCCTGTCCCTGAGACAGAGGCTTCCAAGTTGTCCATTATCTGTTGAAAGAAAATAAAATATTTAAATAAAATGTTACACATTAAGATGCACCAAATTATGATGGTCTTAACGTTTAACAAGTGCTATCTGAAAACATTGCTAACAGATGGCGCAACTTTTACAGATTATATTGTATTTCATATTATGCCATATTTCACGCATTTCATACCTGGCAGAAGGTGAGTCTTTTATTCGGAGATTTCTGAATGACACTAGCAATCAGTCCCAAATATGTACTATGGCTTTTGGCATATCGCTGATATTTTCTCCTTTGCATTCCGTTGGGTGGCGCTTGAACCCACAAGCAGCTCCTCTCAACAGTGATATCAGGCACGTTGTTCATCTCTTCGTGGACGGAGGTCGGAAGCAGTTAGTAACTCGGAGCACTGCAGTTGATACTGCGTTTGTGAGCTCTAAGGGTCTCGAATGATGAAGTCCCAGAAGGTCTCGCATATGTACTCTGTAGGAACAATGGGCCAATTAGAAACTGTGAATTCATAAAGCAATATGGCTTTTCTATCCTCCGAAAAGGTGTTAGAAGTTCCGGCGGACCTCTTAATGAGGAATGTTGCCCGTTAACGTCAAATGGTAAGGTATTTTAATGCATCTAAACGTATTCTAATGAAATAGTTAATATTGTTTTTGTTACTGTCGTCGGTAATTTCACATGTAGAGATTATCATCTGTTATTATAAACTGTTCTTGACTACGGTTAACACTTTGTTGTACGTCGCTCTGGATAAGAGCGTCTGCCAAATGCCTGTAATGTAATGTAATGTATCATTCTCAGTGGAGTGGCATATTTTGATTAAACTCATTAAAATGAGTTTTACAAAATGCTAATTAACAATGGTATTGGGCCACAGATACAAACATTAAAATCCCTTTCTAAATAGTCACTTAAATAAAACTCACTTTCTAAACAGTTCTTTAACTTGCTATGATTGAGGATTATACACAGACTGAGATATCATATCACAGAACCCAAACGATTGCTGGCTGCTATTCAGGACAATAGTATGTTGTAGTATGAACAAATAACTCGGTTTGGGTCTGAGTTTCAATCTTAGGACATGGTGAAAAGCACAGGTATTATGCAGTGTTATTTTAGGGGTGGAATTTGAAAAGGGAGGATGAAGATGTACTTGTGTGCTTAGGAATTTGGGTTCAAGAGATATTTTGTTTTTAATTGAATATTTGGATTGGATGGATGCTAGATTGTGGTTACTACCATTACCTGAGCATCTGTAAATACTGTATTTAACACGTTTTTAACCAGTCTTTATAATATATTAATAAAATGAGAACAATTAAGACGTTATGTAATAGGCGAGGATGTATTTTGGAAACTGAGTTTGCGCCATCCTATGTTACGGATCGCCCTGCCCCGTCAGGCCCCAGTACCAACCCTGCCCTGCCAGGCACAAGCACAGGCACAGACACAGACCCAGACCCGGTCAGTTCCCATGCCAGCTCACCCTTACCCAGCAATGCCAGTGCTGGCAGCAGACTACCAACTCCAGAGGACCTCTGGCCATTTCCAAAAGCTGGTCCCGAAAACAAACTAATAATGGAAGAAGCGGCGCAGGACCGCAATTCTAACAGACACACCCGTGAAGCAAGCACTACAAATGGAAACATCACAATCTAAAAACAGGCTGTTTCTGGGAACAAAAAGGCAAGGGTAAAAGACACCTAGACGAGTCAGCAGCAGATGAAGAGGAATGCTTCTGCCTAGTCTGCATGGAGCCATTTTCTAACAGCCGCCCAAACGAGACTTGGGTGCAGTGTGAGAGATGCAAAGAAGTGGGCCCATGATGCTTGCACCCCAGGCCACACAATTTATTTGTGCCAGAACTGTGACTCGGAAGATGAGTCTGATTAGATGTGTTTCGTTGTGCATTTTGCTCTTTAATGAATGAGTTCTGTAATGAAATGTACCTGGTTGTTTTTGAATTTTAAAGTTAAAAAAATGTTTTCTTCACAATTACTGTGTTGTGTTCTTATTTGTTGATAATCCAATGTGACAATTTACCCCACATACTATGACATAGTGTGACAACTTACCCACTGGTGGGGTAAGTCGTCCCAAGTGCACACCCTCTATTTAAGGGTCTACAACTCCATACTGAAATCCATCCATCCATCCATCCATCCATCCATTGTCTAAGCCGCTTATTCCTGGTCAGGGTCGCGGGGGGGTGCTGGAGCCCATCCCAGCATGCGTTCCGGGCGAGAGGCAGGAATACACCCTGGACAGGTCGCCAATCCATCGCACTACATACACCATTCACTCACACACTCATACCTACGGGCAATTTAGACTCTCCAATTAGCCTAACGTGCATGTCTTTGGACTGTGGGAAGAAACCGGAGTACCCGGAGGAAACCCACGCGGACACGGGAGAACATGCAAACTCCACAGAAAGGCCCCGGCCTGGATTCGAACCCGAGACCTTCTTGCTGTGAGGCGACAGTGCTATCCACTGCACCACCGTGCCGCCCCATACTGAAATAATACATGAAAATGCAATTAATACAAAATATGTGCCCAAGACTTCCACCTTTCATTTGGTATGACATTTATACCATTGTGATGTATTGCGCCCAGTACAGGTAAGACAGAGTGAAAAGTGTGCCAACATACCCCGCTCTCCCCTACTGTGTAGGAACAATGGGCCAATTAGAAACTGTGAATTCATAAAGCAATGTGGCTTTTCTTTCCTCCGAAAAGTCGTTACAAGTTCCGGCGGACCTCTTAATGAGGAATGTTGCCGTTAACGTCAAATGGTAAGGTATTTTAATGCATCTAAACGTATTCTAATGAAGTAGTTAATATTGTTTTTGTTACTGTCGGCGGTAATTTGATATGTAGAGATTATCATCTGTTATTATAAACTGTTCTTGACTACGGTTAACACTTTGTTGTACGTCGCTCTGGATAAGAGCGTCTGCCAAATGCCTGTAATGTAATGTAATGTATCATTCTCAGTGGAGTGGCATATTTTGATTAAACTCATTAAAATGCGTTTTACAAAATGCTAATTAACAATGGTATTGGGCCACAGATACAAACATAAAAATCCCTTTCTAAATAGTCACTGAAATAAAACTCACTTTCTAAACAGTTCTTTAACTTGCTATGATTGAGGATTATACACAGACTGAGATATCATATCACAGAACCCAAACGATTGCTGACTGCTATTCAGGACAATAGTATGTTGTAGTATGAACAAATGACTCGGTTTTGTAGTGTGGGTCGAGGAAGGAAGAGCCACTCGCAGATGTCACGATTATAAAAGCTAACTACAAGTAGTCAACCACTAAGTCTGCGAACAGATGAGGGAGCAGGGAGAAAAATGGATGGACAAAGAAAAAGAAACTCCGGGCATAAAGTCCACGGAAAATAATAACAACCCAAGGTTGTGGACTCTTCAACGAAGAGGTAAGAAACTTAAATGATTTTAGAGACTTTAGCTCTGGGAGTTTTAACCCAAAACGAAAGAATGAATCTCGAAAAGGAAATGCCACCGAGTGACGAGCAATAACCAAAGCTAGAAAGGAAATAATCCTCCTAGAACGGCAACCAGAGAGTGGCAACGCTAACCTTTTAAAGAGATCCTAAATAGTACCTTCTCTCTTTAACTGAGAGACCACCAAGTGGAAAACTAATACCTTAGTTCTAGTACCGGCTAGAGCGTAACAATGGTTTTACACAGAAGCGTTTGAGATATGAAAACGCAGCCCTTAAATAGTAGGCGGAATAAACACTGACAATCTACAGCTGGCCACGACCGGGAAAACCCCGACAAAAGACCAAATAAGGAATTGCCAATGACAATGATTCCTCACACAAAACAAAGGAACAGACCATCACATGGTCAAGCGCCCCCAGCGGCTGAACAAGGTAAAACCATGACAGGATCCCCCCCTTAAGGAGCGGCCCCAGCCGATCCCCCAGAACCATGCCGATGGAAATCGCGAATAAGATCGGGGTCCAGAATATTCCTGGACGGAACCCAGCAGCGCTCCTCAGGGCCATAGCCCTCCCAATCTACTAAGTATTGTACGCCCCTGCCCACACGCCTACTAGAAATAATGCGACGCACCGTGTAAACCGGCTGGCCATCAATAAGTCGAGGGAGGAGGCGGTGGTACATCAACCGGAGCCAAAGGGCTAGTCACAACCGGCTTAATGCGGGAGACATGAAATGTGGGATGAACCCTCATGGATCGGGAAGTTGAAGTGACGGTGACGGGATTGATTTTACGGATAATCTTGAAAGGCCCCACAAAACGAGGAGCAAGTTTACGCGATTCAACCCGCAACGGCAAATCGCGAGTGGAGAGCCACACCCGTTGCCCTACACGGTATGACGGCGCCGGACGACGACGCCTGTCAGCGATAACCTTCTGGCGGGCAAAAGCCCGCAGGAGCGACTCACGCACCTTTCTCCATGTAACCCGACACCGTCGGACAAATGACGCAGCAGACGGCACTCCCACGTCTCTCTCTAGTTCAGGGAACAGAGGTGGTTGGAAACCGAACTGTGCCTCAAAAGGAGAGAGACCAGTGGATGCATTACGCAAGGTGTTATGCACGTATTCAGCCCAGGCGAGATGTCGACTCCAAGAGGTCGGATTGGATGAAGCCAAACAGCGAAGCGTTCCTTCCATAGATTGGTTAGTCCGCTCTGTCTGCCCATTGGACTCAGGATGAAATCCCGAAGACAGACTTACGGACGCCCCCAAAGGGAACAGAAAGCTCGCCAAAATCGGGTCCGTGATCGGACACCACGCCCAGGGGAAGACCATGGATACGGAACACATGATCAACCACCAACCGAGCGGTTTCGAGAGCGGACGGCAACTTGGGCAGAGGGATAAAATGAGCCGCCTTGGAGAACCTATCCACTACCACCAGGATAACCGTGTGACCTTCAGATACCGGCAGACCGGTCACAAAATCCATGGCGATGTGACTCCAAGGACGACTAGGAATGGGCAGTGGCCGAAGAAGACCAGATGGTGGAAGCCGGGAGACCCTTTATTCCGAGCACATATGGAACAGGCCGAAACGCATTCACGCACATCACTCTCCATCTTAGGCCACCAGAACCTTCTGGCTAAGAACTCATGAGTCCTGTGAATACCCGGATGACCCGTCAACCGGGAAAAATGACCCCATTGCAACACCTGAGCTCGCACTTTGGATGGTACAAAAGGCGATCCGGAGGACCACCACCCGGATCCGGTTCCAGACTTTGTGCCTTACGCACCACGGATTCAATACTCCAAGAAACTGGAGCCAGAATCTGAGCGGCGGGAACAATGGGCTCAGGAGAGTGATTCACCTCTGAACCGTCAAATAACCGAGAGAGTGCATCTGGTTTGATGTTTTTAGAACCAGGCGGTATGTCAGAATAAAATTAAAGCGCGTAAAGAAAAGCGACCAGCGGGCCTGCCGTGAATTACGACGCTTGGTGTCCTGAATGTACTCCAGGTTTTTATGATCGGTCCAGACCGTGAACGGATGTTCAGCCCCCTCTAACCAATGACGCCACTCTTCGAGCGCCAGTTTTACTGCTAACAACTCTCTGTCCCCGACGTCATAATTTCTCTCCGCAGGGAAAGTCCCTGGGAGAAATAAGCACAGGGGTGGATCTTCTGATCCAGAGGAGAGCGTTGAGACAGTATCGCCCCTACTCCAAGCTCCGAGGCGTCGACCTCTACCACAAAGGGGAGAGATGGATTAGGGGTGATGAGAATGGGTTCAGAGGTGAACCTCCTTTTAACTCTAAAAATGCTGCCTCAGCTTTGGATGTCCATAAAAACCGAGAGGGAGCAGTTTTTTTTTTTGTAAGAGCCGAAATAGGAGCAACCACGGGCTAAAATTGCGAATGAAATCGCGAATACAAGCGGCTGAAATGAGTTTCCTCCGCAGGGTGTCTGGGCTCTCCCTTAGAGATAGGGTGAGGAGCTCGGTCATCCGGGAGGGGCTCAGAGTAGAGCCGCTGCTCCTCCGCATCGAGAGGAGCCAGATGAGGTGGCTTGGGCATCTGGTTAGGATGCCTCCTGGACGCTCCCGGGTGAGGTGTTCGGCACGTCCCACCGGGAGGAGGCCTGGGAAGACCCAGGACACGCTGGAGAGACTATGTCTCTCGGCTGGCCTGGGAACGCCTCGGGATTCCCCGGAAGAGCTGGACGAAGTGGCCGGGGAGAGGGAAGTCTGGGTCTCCCTGCTTAGGACGCTGCCCCCGCGACCCGACCCGGACAAGCGGTAGAAAATGGATGGATGGATGGACGCTGGTAAAAATTAGCGAACCCCAAGAATCGTTGGACCTGCTTAACCGATTCAGGGGTGGACCAATCCCTGACCGCTGACACCTTCCTGGGATCCATTTGGATACTCCCCTCCGCCACAATAAAACCCAGAAATGAAACGGAACTGGAGTGGAAAACGCATTTCTCGGCTTTGACGAACAGCCGCGCCTCTAAGAGACACTTTAACACTCGTTTAACGTGTTCTTTGTGTTCAGAAAGATTTTTTTAAAAAATAAGAATGTCGTCTAAATAGACGAAAACAAATCTCTCCAGCATTTCTCTAAGCACGTCGTTCACAAAAGCCTGAAACACAGAGGGGGCGCTAGTGAGTCCAAAAGGCATGACCAGGTACTCATAGTGGCCGCTGTGAGTGTTAAAAGCGGTCTTCCACTCATCCCCCTCACGAATCCGCACCAAGTTGTAAGCATTGCGCAAGTCAAGCTTGGAAAACACAGATGCTCCTTGGAGACGTTCAAAAGCAGAATTCATGAGGGGAAGCGGGTACCGGTTCTTGACCGTGATATTATTAAGACCTCGATAATCAATACACGGCCTTAATCCCCCATCTTTCTTCCCTACAAAGAAAAAACCCGCACCTGCAGGTGCGTAGATGGTCTAATAAAGCCATTTTTTAAAGATTCCTTAATGTACTCTCTCATGGCAGTGCTCTCAGGAACCGAGAGAGAATACAGAGAACCGCGAGGGGAGGAATTGTACCCGGCTGTAGTTCGATAGCGCAATCATATTTTCTATGCGGAGGTAAAGTGGTGGCCCTTTGTTTACTAAAAACCTCCTTGAGATTAGCATAAACATTAGGCACGCCACTGGGTAAAGGAAATACCTCCGCACTAAGGAGTTCCAAACTCTCTGATCGCGAACTAAAACTGGAGAAGTCATCGACCGGTTCTCTCCAGTCGGCCAGTGGATCCCAGTCTAAACTCCCCTCTCTCTCCTCTGACATAACGGAGGGCATGTCTCCGTCCACCGAATCCCTCTCTGTCTCATCCTCAGCTATTTGGGAGGGTGTGTCCTGATCCACGGAACATGTGTCAGATTCGTCACGCTTTGACCGAACTAACCTCGCTCTCAATAGTCTGATAACAAGGGAAGAAGTCCTGCTGACAATGATGGGCACACTGGGAACCCCACTGAATTATGACCTCATTCTGACCACCCCAGTTAATGTGTGGCTTATGTTTGCTAAGCCAAGAATGACCTAATACCAGGGGGTAGGTCGGCGAGTCAACTAAAAGAATTTAATGTGCTCGGTGTGATTTTTAAAAAGAACACGCATACACACATTTTCAGTCCTGTCGTGAATACTACCAGAACCCAGTGGCCGACCATCGAGTGCCGTAATAAAACGGGGCTGAGGAAGAGCGCGCACAGGTATCTGTGCGTCCCGAGCCCACTTGGCATCCATAAAACAGTCTACCGCCCCTGAATCTAAAAAGGCGTCAATCTTAACAGATTGTTCGTTCCAACTCAATTCAATGGGTAAAAAGGTTCGAACGGATGTAGTCAAATGTCTCGCCAGTGCCTTTCGATCCACTAGTGAGACTGACCTTTTCCCTTAAGTTTAGGACAGTTAATCTTATTGTGACCCGTCTGTCTGCAGTAGCGACAGTATTCTGGACGAGAGTCAACCCTTTTTGTATTTTGAATGGATAAACTATCCAGTTGCATGGGTTCCTCCCCTCCTTCCCTAGAACTTGACGCTTCAGGGACTCCCGTAGACCGGGGAAACCAAACGCGCCCAGGCGTAGTTTTATTCCGGTTGTCCCGTCTCTCTCTCTCACGCTCTCTGATACGATTGTCAATACGTATGGCGGTAGAAACCAAGGTTTCAAATGAATCAGGGGAATCAAGAGCCGCCAACGCGTCTTTAATTGACTCAGATAGGGCGTTCGTGAATAGCGTACTGAGCGGACCCTCCGACCAGCCAGTTTCACCAGCCAGCGATCTAAATCGGATAGAAAACTCCGCTACGCTAAGCGACCCCTGACGAATCCGAACCAGTCTTATAGCTGCCTCTTTATCAGAGATTTCATGATCAAATACCAGCTCCATCTCCTTCATAAGTTTATTGGAGTCGTCTAAAATTGGTGCCTGCGATCGTATAAGCGGAACCGCCCATTCGAGAGCCGCACCAGTCAGGAGAGATAAGATAAGTGAAACTCGTGCATTATTAGACTGATAACAGGACGGTTGAGCCCTATAAATAATCAAGCATTGTGAAATAAACCCTCGACATTTGCCCGACTCTCCGTCATAACGTGGAGGAAGTTGAATTTTAGGTTCACGAGGAGGAGGAAGTGCTTGTGCAACAGTCTGAAGTAACTGAGCCCGGAAACCTGTACGGGGTTTGTGTGCTACTTAGTTGCGAAAAATTATTTACTAAATCCCGCATGGAACTTTCCATCGCGAGCAATCTCGCATACATCTCCCTTTGTTGCTCACTGGCCTCTGTTAATTGGAAATGCAGTTGCCGGATGGCCTCCGCTTGACCAGCTAGCAATGTTTGTTGCGTAGCCACAGTTAGCTCGATATTCGTAGTTTTTGCTGGCTCAGTCATATTTGGCTTCTGCGTACTGTAGTGTGGGTCGAGGAAGGAAGAGCCACTCGCAGATGTCACGAATATCTAAAAGCTAACTACAAGTAGTCAACCACTAAGTCTGCGAACAGATGAGGGAGCAGGGGGAAAAATGGATGGACAAAGAAAAAGAAACTCCGGGCATAAAGTCCACGGAAAATAATAACAACCCAAAGGTTGTGGACTCTTCAACGAAGACGTAAGAAACTTAAATGATTTTAGAGACTTTAGCTCTGGGAGTTTTTTAACCCAAAAACGAAAGAATGAATCTCGAAAAGGAAATGCCACCGGAGTGACGAGCAATAACCAAAGCTAGAAAGGAAATAATCCTCCTAGAACGGCAACCAGAGAGTGGCAACGCTAACCTTTTTAAAGAGATCCTAAATAGTACCTTCTCTCTTTAACTGAGAGACCACCAAGTGGAAAACTAATACCTTAGTTCTAGTACCGGCTAGAGCGTAACAATGGTTTTACACAGAAGCGTTTGAGATATGAAAACGCAGCCCTTAAATAGTAGGCGGAATAAACACTGACAATCCACAGCTGGCCACGACCGGGAAAACCCCCGACAAAAGACCAAATAAGGGAATTGCCAATGACAATGATTCCTCACACAAAACAAAGGGAACAGACCATCACATGGTCAAGCGCCCTCCAGCGGCTGAACAAGGTAAAACCATGACAGGTTTGGGTCTGAGTTTCAATCTTAGGACATGGTGAAAAGCACAGGTATTATGCAGTGTTATTATAGGGGTGGAGTTTGAAAAGGGAGGATGAAGATGTACTTGTGTGCTTAGGAATTTGGGTACAAGAGATATTTTTGTTTTAATTGAATATTTGGATTGGATGGATGCTGGATTGTGGTTACTACCATTACCCTGAGCATCTGTAAACACTGTATTTAACACGTTTTTTAACCAGTCTTTATAATATATGAATAAAATGAGAACAATTAAGACGTTATGTAATAGGCGAGGCGTACATATATATATACATAGGCGCCGATCCCGTGGGTGCTCCGGGGCCCGAGCACCTACGGAGAAGGCCGAGCACCCACGGGGAAAATTATGCACGGAGCCAAATTTACATTGATTTGATAGCAAACTCCACCTAGCATACGCTGCGCGGCACCCACGGGCAGAAACATAAATCGGCGCCTATGTATATATATACATATATATACATATATATATATATATATACATATATATACATATATATATATATATATATATACATATATACATATATATACATATATATACATATATATATATACATATATATACATATATATATACATATATATACATATTGTGACATCATGAGAGGTTTGACCAGGGCAGGTCGGTGTGGGGCAGTGCAACAACACACAAAAACAGGCAAAACACTGATAGTTCAAACTTAAAGTCCAGGTTTATTTCTCCTCAGGGCATCAATGGGTACTTTCCTCCAAACAATAATCCAAAATCCAAACATTCAAAAAATGCCTCAATCAAAAATGTTACAAGTCATCCCAGCAATAATCCTCTTCTTAGAAAACAATTCTCAATTCAAAAGGTTTACTTTCCTTGGTGTGGTTTGTTTCTTCCAGCTCCTTCCAGCCATGTGCTCGGCTCCTCTCTCTCTCTCCTTTGTCCTGCGTGTGGGCTTTTTATGCTGGCCTTGATTAGGTGGCCCAAACACCTACACCTGGAGTTGTGTTGCATTGTGGGGCTTGTAGTGTGTACAATGGCGGCCATTTTATGAAGTGGCCGCCGATCAGCAGGGGAATGCAGCACTCCTCCACCACACGTCCCCCTGTGATGCCACAATATATATAGGGGAGAGCGGGGTATGTTGGCACACTTTTCACTGTGTCTTACCTGTACTGGGCACAATACATCAGAGTGGTATAAATGTCATACCAAATGAAAGGTGGAAGTCTTGGGCACATATTTTGTATTAATTGCATTTTCATGTATTATTTCAGTATGGATTTGTAGACAGTTACATAGAGGGTGTGCACTTGGGACGACTTACCCCACCAGTGGGTAAGTTGTCACACTATGTCATAGTATGTGGGGTAAATTGTCACATTGGATTATCAACAAATAAGAACACAACACAGTAATTGTGAAGAAAACATTTTTTTTTACTTTAAAATTCAAAAAACAACCAGGTACATTTCATTACAGAACTCATTCATTAAAGAGCAAAATGCACAACAAATCACATCTAATCAGACTCATCTTCCGAGTCACAGTTCTGGCACACATAAATTGTGTGGCCTGGGGTGCAAGCATCATGGGCCCACTTCTTGCATCTCCCACACTGCACCCAAGTCTCGTTTGGGCGGCTGTTAGAAAATGGCTCCATGCAGACTAGGCATAAGCATTCCTCTTCATCTGCTGCTGACTCGTCTAGGTTTCTTTTTACCCTTGCCTTTTTATTCCCAGAAACAGCTTTTTTTAGATTGCGATGTTTCCATTTGTAGTGCTTGCTTCACGGGTGTGTCTGTTAAAATTGCGGTCCTGCGACGCTTTCTTCCATTATTAGTTTGTTTTCGGGGACCAGCTTTTGGAAATGGCCGGAGGTCCTCTGGAGTTGGTAGTCTGCTGGCATTGCTGGGTAAGGGTGAGCTGGCATGGGAACTGACCGGGTCTGGGTGTGTCTCTGTGCCTGTGCTTGTGCCTGGCAGGGCAGGGTTGGTGCTTGTACCTGGCAGGGCAGGGTTGGTGCTTGTGCCTGGCAGGGCAGGGTTGGTGCTTGTACCTGGCAGGGCAGGGTTGGTGCTTGTGCCTGGCAGGGCAGGGTTGGTGCTTGTACCTGGCAGGGCAGGGTTGGTGCTTGTGCCTGGCAGGGCAGGGTTGGTGCTTGTGCCTTGCAGGGCAGGGTTGGTGCTTGTGCCTGGCAGGGCAGGGTTGGTACTGGGGCCTGACGGGGCAGGGGCGATCCGTGACATAGGATGGCGCAAACTCAGTTTCCAAAAAGATATCCCTGTTGTAAGGCTGTACCCCAGCTACCCTAAAGCCAGCCTGAATGTTCAGGGGTTGCCGCCACAGGATACGCGGTGCCACAATCCCAGGAATGTCATAAATAGTCATTGTTTTCCCAGGATTGTTCCTCATCCATGCATCACACGCCGTGTTGATGTGCCTTTTAGCGGCCCGTAGACAGACCTGTCTAAGGGTTGAAGCCGATGAGAGCAGTGGGGTGGGAATGAGACCATAATTATGCCGTTTTCTTTGGCGTAATTGAGTCCATCAATGGACATATGAGATATGTGGTTGTCCAGAAGCAGCAAAGATGGTTTCTCCTTTGAGCATTTTGTATGCTCAGTGAAATGTTTCAGGAAGTCAACAAAGTGCACATCTTTCATCCACCCCGATGGATTTGCCGCCCCCCTGCTGCCAGGTGGTCCGCTGTTTAAAAAATGGTCTCGGAAGTTGACACGGGGGAATATGAAATATGGAGGTATACTATTTCCTGTGGCTGACACAGCACAGGCCAGTGTGACAAGTGTCCCCCTTTCAGCGGAGGTCAGTGACCCTACTTGTTTGAATCCGCGTCTGGCCACTACTTTGTCAGGTTTATGGACCGTGGTCACCCCAGTTTCGTCCACATTCCATATGTCCCCTGGTCCAAATCGATGCCTGTCCAGCACATTTGCTAAATTGTCGAAGAAGGCATTGACATTTTCTCGGTTGAAGCTACTAGCTCTGGCAAGGCTCGTTGCCTCAGGCTCTCTAGTCGACAGCATTGGGTGCCTTTTTAAAAAGGCTGTAAACCACTCGGAGCTGGCCTTTTCTGTTTCAGCCCACGTTGGTGAGAACTTCAGCTTGTGTGCCACAGCAAACTGGTAGGCAAGTCTTTTGATCTCACTAGGCGACAGACCGAAATAAATGTCCGCTGACCTGGCAATATAATGAACCAGCTGCATCTCCAACTCAGGTGGAAATATCTGCCGTGGCTTTCTATAGCCAACCACTGTTGTTGGCATGGCTGCCTGACTGACAATCTCTTCGCTGGTAACCTTTTCACAATACCGAGCCAGAGTACGGTAGTTTATATTAAAATCGTTTGCTGTGCTTCTGATTGATTTGTTCTCCAGCTTCACCTGTCTGACTGCCTTCAGCATTATATCCGGAGCTGTGCTACCATTCTCTGTCTTTCTTTTATAATTTCGCACCATCATCTCACTTTATTTTTTGGTTCCTTCGTTTGTTTGTTCCTTTCCTTCCTCCCCTCAATGCTTATTTCCTTCAAAAACAAATTTAAATTAGCTTCATGTGACAACTTGCCTCAAAGCCATTTAGACAACTAGCCCCAAACGGGCATGTGGGCAAACGTTTGTTAAAAAACACGGTTAGTTCGACAAAGTACTGCAGCTAACATATAAATAAACACCTTATTGTTTCCCTCATTCGGTACAGAAACATAATTTAGGACATTTTTATACCTAACACGGTTTTATTACATGAAATACACGACGCCATTTACTTACTTTTGCAGGAAAAAAGGCAAACGCCTTCTGCTTGATTGCAATTAAAGAGGCCTGTGACCACCTGTGCAAAGGAATTTCAAGCTGGCCCTAATTGCAACAAAGCAGCTATTCCATTTTTGAGATGGCGCCCCTGTGGTTGGAGGTATGAACAGTGTGACAACTTACCCGTGTGACAACTTACCCTGCTCTCCCCTACATATATATATATTTTTGAAATCGTAAGCATTTAAACATTGCTTTTTTGATATAGGCTATTCTCAATAAAACTAGTTATTGTATTTACAGTTAATGTATTTACAGTTACGTTAGGTGTTGTCTACCCATGTACTAATGCACATCTTGTAAGCCGCTCTGGATAAGAGCGTCTGACAAATACTTAAAATGTAATGTAATGTAGTCTTCACAAGACTGCATACAATCTTTTTGAGTGTAGTGGGATAAACGCAGGTACCTCCATATCATAATTTAACCATCACTTACTAAAACCTAAACAAGTGCCAACATCCAGCTGAGAAATATAAATAAATACACAACAGTGCAACTACACCATTGTTTCCACTTTTACGCATCCAATATGTTACATGTTTTGTTGTATTGTATCTATTTTTGTGAATTGCAGTCACTCCATCCACGCTCCCTTTAGTGTGTACAGTAACACGTGTGCAGATATTTTATCATTAGATATATGCTGGACTTGTTGCCCGTATACAGCGAATCCGGTGGGGTTGGACTATAGTAAAATCAACAACAACAAAAAGTTTATGAAAATAGATTAATTATGAAAAAACCAATACATATTTAAAACATTTCAATAATCTCAAGAAATAACTATGGGGGGCAAAAGTGCACATTCTTTACAACAATCATATACTCCAAAATGTCATTGTCCACAAGTATAGGCATTCAGAGGAAAATTCAGATGGTTAGTAAAGTTGATGTTTTGGGAACGGTGGAATTGAGAAGCAATTATTTCTCTCGGGAACACGGTGACAAGCAAGTCAGGACACAAGCGCATCCTCTTCAGGGGTCTGATTGGTTCTTGCGTTTCTGGAACGCTGCGCATTAAATGTTGACTTTCTCTCTCGGATGTACTGGGCAACGTGTACGGTGCGCTATAATTGGGGCGCGGATGAGAGCACGTGTCTTTCTTCAAAAGACACTCAATGGAAAATGGACCGCTAAACTTTACGCATTCCTTTATGACAGAAACACGTGGCTTTGGTGCGTTGGGGATCTTGTCATTGTCTCCAGTGTTGTCAGACCCCTTTTTACACTGGAGACCAGTTCAGGGAAGATGTCCAGCATACCCTTGAAGTGGCGTCGCAGCATTTTGGGAGTTATACGGCTTTCATCAACTTTCCAGAAATTTATCTTTGAGTTTGGATGCTCGGGATAGATTGGAACCTAAAAGAACAGATACGCGTTAGATTATACAAACTGTATAGGGAACTGGAAAGGAAGAAAACAGCATTGACGAATAATAGCATATCGGCATTTAAGGCACAATTTGAAATTGTCCACATTACAAACCTTCGTGAAACAGTCGTTGGATGACAAGCAGACTCTAATATTATTCATCAGGCCCCTCTTGTCCCCCGAGACAGAGGCTTCCAAGTTGTCCATTATCTGTTGAAAAAAAAGAAAATATTTAAATAAAATGTTACACATTAAAATGCACCAAATTATGATGGTCTAACGTTTAACAAGTGCTATCTGAAAACATTGCTAACAGATAGCGCAACTTTTACAGATTATATTGTATTTCATATTATGCCATATTTCACGCATTTCATACCTGGCAGAAGGTGAGTCTTTTATTCGGAGATTTCTGAATGACACTAGCAATCAGTCCCAAATACGTACTATGGCTTTTGGCATATCGCTGATATTTTCTTCTTTGCATTCCGTTGGGTGGCGCTTGAACCCACAAGCAGCTCCTTTCAACAGTGATATCAGGCACGTTGTTCATCTCTTCGTGGACGGAGGTCGGGAGCAGTTAGTAACTCGGAGCACTGCAGTTGACTTCTTCTTCTTTCGTGTATCGCCATCACTGACGGACCTTGGTCTGCCAGCTTGGCGATTTGGTGACGACATTATTTTTTCACGAGCTTTCTCGTTACTTGCAGGGGAGGCCCGCATGAAGGCTGTCGTCTTCTCCCCACTCACACACACACTCATACCTACGGGCAATTTAGACTCTCCAATTAGCCTACCGTGCATGTCTTTGGACTGTGGGAGGAAACCGGAGTACCCGGAGGAAACCCACGCTGACACGGGGAGAACATGCAAACTCCACACAGAAAGGCCCCCGGCCTGGATTCGAACCCGAGACCTTCTTGCTGTGAGGCGACAGCGCTACCCACTGCACCACCGTGCCAGCCCACTGCAGTTGACAAAGGAGCTCTAAGGATCTCGAATGATGGAGTCCAAGAAGATCTCGCATATGTACTCTGTTGGAACAATGGGCCAATAAGAAACTGTGAATTCCTAAAGCAATGTGGCTTTTTTTATACTGCGTAAAGGTGTTAGAAGTTGCGACGGACCTCTTACAGAGGAATGTCGACCTGTTGGATTCAATTGATCATGTATTTTAATTAATCTAAACGTAGCTATTCTAATGCAGTAGTAAATATTGTTTTTTGTTATTGTCGTCTGTATTTTGACATTTAGAGAATAACATTCTCAGTAAAATGACATATTTAGAAATAAAAATAAAACTCACTTTCTAAACAGCTCTTTAACTTGCTATGATTGAGGATTGTATCCAATCGATTGTTGGCTGCTATTCAGGAGAATAGTATGTTGTAGTATGAACAAATAACTGGGTTTGGGTCTGAGTTTCAATCTTACCGCATTTGTAAAAATAAAGGTGCTATGCAGTGATATTATGGGGATGAAATTTGAAAACGTAGGACGAACCTTTATTTGTGTGCTTAGGATTCTGGGTACAACAGATCTTTTCATTTTAATGTAATATTTGGATTGGGTGGATGCTAGATTTGGGTGGATGCTAGAATGGTGGTAACCATAATACTTTTGGTTACCACCATTACCCTGAGCATCTGTACACACACTGTATTAAAAACGTTTTTTAACCAGTTTTTTCATACATTAATGAAACGAGAACAGTGCGTTGTGTAAATAAGATAGGAATTTTGTGGATATGTGGCGTAAATATGACCTATATTTTTAAAAATCAAAACCATTGTAACCTTTCTTTGTGGATATATTCTCAATAAAACTAACAATCCAAGTTCTTGAATTAAAGCATCCATTGGCTTTTATATGATCGTTTTCCACTGATATATTCTTTCACTGTAAATATGTCTGGTTCATGGGGAGATGCATTGGTGTGGTTTCACAGGATCATTAAAAGGTGGAATGTTAAGAATTCACAGTTTGGAGTAACACTCTTTAAAATTAACATGGAACTTTTAGTTCAGACATGCGTACACTGGATATTTAAAATCTTGAAAATACAAAAGAACATCAGTATATTTAATCTTGAAATAGTATATTTAATCTCTTTCTATACGTACATATATATATATAGGGGGAGGGAGAGAGAGGGGGGATATGAGGGGGGGTAGTTAATGTATTTACAGTTACGTTAGGTGTTGTCTACCCATGTACTAATGCACATCTTGTAAGCCGCTCTGGATAAGAGCCTCTGACAAATACTTAAAATGTAATGTAGTCTTCACAAGACTGCATACAATCTTTTTGAGTGTAGTGGGATAAACGCAGGTACCTCCATATCATAATTTAACCATCACTTACTAAAACCTAAACAAGTGTCAACATCCAGCTGAGAAATAGAAATAAATACACAACAGTGCAACTACACCGTTGTTTCCACTTTTACGCATCCAATATGTTACATGTTTTGCTGTATTGTATCTGTTTTTGTGAATTGCAGTCACTCCATCCACGCTCCCTTTAGTGTGTACAGTAACACGTGTGCAGATATCTTATCATTAGATATATGCTGGACTTGTTGGCCGTATATAGCGAATCCTGTGGGGTTGGACTATAGTAAAATCAACAACAACAAAAAGTTAATGAAAATAGATTTATTATGAGAAAAACAATACATATTTAAAACATTTCAATAATCTCAAGAAATAACTATGGTGGGGCAAAAGTGCACATTCTTTACAACAATCATATACTCCAAAATGTCATTGTCCACAAGTATAGGCATTCAGAGGAAAATTCAGATGGTTAGTAAAGTTGATGTTTTGGGAACGGTGGAATTGAGAAGCAATTATTTCTCTCGGGAACACGGTGACAAGCAAGTCAGGACACAAGCGCATCCTCTTCAGGGGTCTGATTGGTTCTTGCGTTTCTGGAAAGCTGCGCATTAAATGTTGACTTTCTCTCTCGGATGTACTGGGCAACATGTACAGTGCGCTGTAATTGGGGCGCGGATGAGAGCACGTGTCTTTCTTCAAAAAACACTCAATGGAAAATGGACCGCTAAACTTTACGCATTCCTTCTTTATGACAGAAACACGTGGCTTTGGTGCGTTGGGGATCTTGTCATTGTCTCCCGTGTTGCCAGACCCCCTTTTTACACTGGAGACCAGTTCAGGGAAGATGTCCAGCATACCCTTGAAGTGGCGTCGCAGCATTTTGGGAGTTATACGGCTTTCATCAACTTTCCAGAAATTTATCTTTGAGTTTGGATGCTCGGGATAGATTGGAACCTAAAAGAACAGATACGCGTTAGATTATACAAACTGTATAGGGAACTGGAAAGGAAGAAAACAGCATTGACAAATAATAGCATATCGGCATTCAAGGCACAATTTGAAATTGTCCACATTACAAACCTTCGTGAAACAGTCGTTGGATGACAAGCAGACTCTAATATTATTCATCAGGCCCCTCCTGTCCCCTGAGACAGAGGCTTCCAAGTTTTCCATTATCTGTTGAAAGAAAATAAAATATTTAAATAAAATGTTACACATTAAAATGCACCAAATTATGATGGTCTAACGTTTAACAAGTGCTATCTGAAAACATTGCTAACAGATGGCGCAACTTTTACAGATTATATTGTATTTCATATTATGCCATATTTCACGCATTTCATACCTGGCAGAAGGTGAGTCTTTTATTCGGAGATTTCTGAATGACACTAGCAATCAGTCCCAAATATGTACTATGGCTTTTGGCATATCGCTGATATTTTCTTCTTTGCATTCCGTTGGGTGGCGCTTGAACCCACAAGCAGCTCCTCTCAACAGTGATATCAGGCACGTTGTTCATCTCTTCGTGGACGGAGGTCGGGAGCAGTTAGTAACTCGGAGCACTGCAGTTGACAAAGGAGCTCTAAGGATCTCGAATGATGGAGTCCAAGAAGATCTCGCATATGTACTCTGTTGGAACAATGGGCCAATAAGAAACTTTGAATTCCTAAAGCAATGTGGCTTTTTTATACTGCGTAAAGGTGTTAGAAGTTGCGACGGACCTCTTACAGAGGAATGTCGACCTGTTGGATTCAATTGATCATGTATTTTAATTAATATAAACGTAGCTATTCTAATGCAGTAGTAAATATTGTTTTTGTTATTGTCGTCGTTATTTTGACATATTTTGAAATAAAAATAAAACTAACTTTCTAAACAGCTCTTTAACTTGCTATGATTGAGGATTGCACACACACTTAGGTATTATATCGCAGAATTGAATCGATTGTTGGCTGCTATTCAGGAGAATAGTATGTTGTAGTATGAACAAATAACTGGGTTTGGGTCTGAGTTTCAATCTTACCGCATTTGTCAAAATAAAGGTGCTATGCAGTGATATTATAGGGATGGAATTTGAAAAGGCAGGACGAAGGTTTATTTGTGTGCTTAGGAATCTGGGTACAACAGATCTTTTCATTTTACTGTAATATTTGGATTGGGTGGATGCTAGATTTGGGTGGATGCTAGAATTGTGGCAACCATAATAATTTTGGTTACCACCATTACCCTGAGCATCTGTAAACACATCGTATTAAAAACGTTTTTTAACCAGTTTTTTCATACATTAATGAAACGAGAACAGTGCGTTGTGTAAATAAGATAGGAATTTTGTGGATATGTGGCGTAAATATGACCTATATTTTTTAAAATCAAAACCATTGAAACCTTTCTTTGTGGATATATTCTCAATAAAACTAACAATCCAAGTTCTTGAATTAAAGCATCCATTGGCTTTTATATGATCGTTTTCCACTGATATATTCTTTTACTGTAAATATGTCTAGTTCATGGGGAGATGCATTGGTGTGGTTTCACAGGATCATTAAAAGGTGGAATGTTAAGAATTCACAGTTTGGAGTAACACTCTTTAAAATTAACATGGCCCTTTAGTTCAGACATGCGTATACTGTATATTTAAAATCTTGAAAATACAGAAGAACATCAGTATATTTAATCTTGAAATAGTATATTTAATCTCTTTCTATACATACATATATATATATAGGGGGAGGGAGAGAGAGGGGGGATATGAGGGGGTAGTTAATGTATTTAAAGTTACGTTAGGTGTTGTCTACCCATGTACTAATGCACATCTTGTAAGCCGCTCTGGATAAGAGCGTCTGACAAATACTTAAAATGTAATGTAATGTAGTCTTCACAAGACTGCATACAATCTTTTTGAGTGTAGTGGGATAAATGCAGGTACCTCCATATCATAATTTAACCTACACTTACTAAAACCTAAACAAGTGCCAACATCCAGCTGAGAAATAGAAATAAATACACAACAGTGCAACTACACCGTTGTTTCCACTTTTACGCATCCAATATGTTACATGTTTTGTTGTATTGTATCTATTTTTGTGAATTGCAGTCACTCCATCCACGCTCCCTTTAGTGTGTACAGTAACACGTGTGCAGATATCTTATCATTAGATATATGCTGGACTTGTTGGCCGTATATAGCGAATCCTGTGGGGTTGGACTATAGTAAAATCAACAACAACAAAAAGTTAATGAAAATAGATTTATTATGAGAAAAACAATACATATTTAAAACATTTCAATAATCTCAAGAAATAACTATGGTGGGGCAAAAGTGCACATTCTTTACAACAATCATATACTCCAAAATGTCATTGTCCACAAGTATAGGCATTCAGAGGAAAATTCAGATGGTTAGTAAAGTTGATGTTTTGGGAACGGTGGAATTGAGAAGCAATTATTTCTCTCGGGAACACGGTGACAAGCAAGTCAGGACACAAGCGCATCCTCTTCAGGGGTCTGATTGGTTCTTGCGTTTCTGGAACGCTGCGCATTAAATGTTGACTTTCTCTCTCGGATGTACTGGGCAACATGTACAGTGCGCTGTAATTGGGGCGCGGATGAGAGCACGTGTCTTTCTTCAAAAGACACTCAATGGAAAATGGACCGCTAAACTTTACGCATTCCTTTATGACAGAAACACGTGGCTTTGGTGCGTTGGGGATCTTCTCATTGTCTCCCGTGTTGCCAGACCCCCTTTTTACACTGGAGATCAGTTCAGGGAAGATGTCCAGCATACCCTTGAAGTGGCGTCGCAGCATTTTGGGAGTTATACGGCTTTCATCAACTTTCCAGAAATTTCTCTTTGAGTTTGGATGCTCGGGATAGATTGGAACCTAAAAGAACAGATACGCGTTAGATTATACAAACTGTATAGGAACTGGAAAGGAAGAAAACAGCATTGACAAATAATAGCATATCGGCATTCAAGGCACAATTTGAAATTGTCCACATTACAAACCTTCGTGAAACAGTCGTTGGATGACAAGCAGACTCTAATATTATTCATCAGGCCCCTCCTGTCCCCTGAGACAGAGGCTTCCAAGTTGTCCATTATCTGTTGAAAGAAAAGAAAATATTTAAATAAAATGTTACACATTAAAATGCACCAAATTATGATGGTCTAACGTTTAACAAGTGCTATCTGAAAACATTGCTAACAGATGGCGCAACTTTTACAGATTATATTGTATTTCATATTATGCCATTTCACGCATTTCATACCTGGCAGAAGGTGAGTCTTTTATTCGGAGATTTCTGAATGACACTGGCAATCAGTCCCAAATATGTACTATGGCTTTTGGCATATCGCTGATATTTTCTCCTTTGCATTCCGTTGGGTGGCGCTTGAACCCACAAGTAGCTCCTCTCAACAGTGATATCAAGCACGTTGTTCATCTCTTCGTTCGGGGATTTAGTAAAGAGCACTGCAGTTGAACTGCGTTTGTGATGAGGATCTCGAATGATGGAGTCCAAGAAGATCTCCCATATGTACTCTGTTGGAACAATGGGCCAATAAGAAGCTGTGAATTCCTAAAGCAATGTGGCTTTTTTATACTGCGTAAAGGTGTTAGAAGTTGCGACGGACCTCTTACAGAGGAATGTCGACCTGTTGTATTCAATTGATCATGTATTTTAATTAATCTAAACGTAGCTATTCTAATGCAGTAGTAAATATTGTTTTTGTTATTGTCTGTATTTTCATTTCTATTTTGACATTTAAAAATAGAATAACATATTTTAATGTAATATTTGCTGATTCAGGAGAATAGTATGTTGGATGAACAAATAAGATTTGGGTGGATGTCTAGAATGGTGGTAACCATAATAATTTTGGTTACCACCATTACCCTGAGCATCTGTACACACACTGTATTAAAAACGTTTTTTAACCAGTTTTTTCATACATTAATGAAACGAGAACAGTGCGTTGTGTAAATAAGATAGGAATTTTGTGGATATGTGGCGTAAATATTATATATATATATAGTTTAAATCAAAACCATTTAAACCTTTCTTTGTGGATATATTCTCAGTAAAACTAACAATCCAAGTTCTTGAATTAAAGCGTCCATTGGCTTTTATATGATCGTTTTCCACTGATGTATTCTTTCATCAGTAAATATGGTAAATATCTGTAAATATGTCTGGTTCATGCGTATATTGTATATTTCACTACATATTTTTAGATCCTGAAAGTACAGAAGAACATGAGTATCTTTCATCATGAAATAGTGGGTTATATTTCATTTATATAGCAAAATAGTTCAACGTTATTCTATGTGTTGTCTTCAATAAAATATATTTGCCTACAATCTTTTTAAGTGCAGTGGTTAAACGTAGATGCCTCCATGTCATCCTTTCAAGGGCACTGACAAAAATCTAAACAAATGCCAAAACTGAGGCAAGAAAAATATCGTTTGTGCCCGATACATGATTGTAGTGGCTAATCAGTTTACCTAGTTGACTTAATTCTTAGCTAATTTTCTAAACTACAAATAACTTGACTTAACCACTTCGTTGGTTAAACGGTAAGAGACGAGATTTACGCGTTTCAGTGTTTCATGTTAACGTTAAAAACAATGTCTTGCTCCACCGTCATCTTTATTTCAACGTGTCACGGTTAATTACATGTTTCATTTCAATCTGTTTCTTGTTACGTTTCTGTTCTTCCTTTTACAGAACAACGGATGCCGATTTACTAATTACTAATGATTAGATAGGTTTATTGTTTCTGAACGATTGGCAATTTAGTAACTCTAATTGAAAGGCGAAGTCACGTTCGTTTCTAGTTCATGTCAATTTACTAATCTACTAACGCTAAGTCAATTTTCTTTACCTTGTCATGCTTTCAGCTGTTTTCAGCTCTGAGGTCTACACCTCAAAATAACAATATCCTGGAAGCAAATTAATTAATTATCATTAATAAACAATATGCAAATTAATATTCTGGTTTATTTGATTCTTTAGTCACAAAAATAGGAATTTGCTTCTGTTTGGCGCTGAACATTTACAGTAAAGCTATTCGAAATAATAGCACATCAAGTCTAATCGTTTCCTCTTCCTTTTCCATGCAGTATGAAAATGAATCACAAGGAAAGTCAAGTGTCAAAATAACAATATGAAGCAAATTAATTAAGTGCATTAATAACAGGTTATTATTAGTTCAAGTCTGTCAAGTAGCTCCATGCAGTATATGTGTTCATAATAATGATGTTTTGTGCCTGAATGGTTGACCATTTGTTCACAGTATAGTTTGAAACTAAAAAGTTGGTGTAATTCTTCAAATTTTTGCACATTAATGCATTCATGTTAGATACTGTGTCAATATTGTATGTTATGTTTTAGGACCTGTAATGTTGTTAGATGAAGTGCCAATCACCATCCTTGAAAGTATTTACATATGCTTTATGGAGCTCTTTTCAAACACAGAAAATGAAACACAAACAAACGCAAATTATTTTATATACACTTAGACATTTTGGAATGTGGTGTAACATTTGAAGAAACCTAATGAGCAATGAGACTATAAGATGAAGAAACACAGAGCCAAGTTACTTGAATGAATGTAGGAAAATATGAGTAGCATCGTTTTGGAACAGTACTTGTTTAGTTTATGTCAAATAAAGTGGGTATATTCCAGTTTTTTATTTAAAATGTGTAAATAAAGATGTAAAAAGTCTGATTTAATATTTCAGGCTGTAAGTCAACAACATGTGACATTTTTGAGACGGGGTGCAGACTTTAAAGGGGGAAAAGGGCTGCCTGCCCCTTTACATCATGTCATTGACAAGAACCACAGCTCCCAGCAGCCTGCAGCCTCTCCACCTGGCCACCAGCTGAAGCAAATTAAGCAATTGGGACTGATAGCAGCTGAAACCAATATTGGACAAAATAAATTGACTAATTGTGCTGCATTGAAGGAGAGAGTGGTTGGAGGGTTTGATATTTGTAGTTTGGTTCTGTTTTTTAGAAAGATTCTTTAAGTTGTAAAATTATTGAGGAAGACTTTATTTTGTGTTTTGTAGAAAACAGTTATGAAAATTATTCATTCAAAATTATCCTGCCTCCTCTGCATTTCATAACTTGCCTACGCCCTCTGAAAAGGGCCTTGTGTGTCACACCAACCTCAGTGACACTACAATATATATATATATGTATAGGGAAAGAGATAGAGTTAACAGTTAGTATATGTGCTGTTTTCAAGAGATATACGTTTGCCTAAAATTTGTGTAGTGAGAAAACACAGGCACCTCCATGTCATCATTTAAAAGGTCACTGACCAAAACCTAAACAAGTCCCGAAATCCAGCTAAGAAAAAGGTTTTGTCTGCCAGGTACATTACATTGAGTATTTCTAAACATTGTATTTCAATTTTGTAACTGACTCGAGGGTAGCTTCATCCATTTTATAATGTTTTCAGTTTTTTTGATCTTTTGTGTTGTATTATGGATGCGCACTCTTACACATCCAATATATGTTTTCTCAAAGGGATTATAGAGTTTTTCTAATTTTATACATTTCCGGAACCTATTATAGTGCTCACAACTGAATAACTAGCTTGAGACTTGCTGCTCACCCCTACCCCAACACAAAACCCCATCAGTCCCCAAAGTCATCAAGCCACACAGGTGGCCCCCAGGGGCAGGTGCTCTGGTGATTGGTGCTGGCTGGACCCGGTGTGACCAGTGATACTGGTGACTGATGGCAGGCAGGCACAGGATCACCCAGCTGGTGTGATGGCCTGAGCTGGAGTTACCAGTAGTGCTGATAGTTGACGACAGGCGGCCTACCTTCTTTGTGTTGGGGCTTTGCGGTTCGTCGGCTGGTGGTTCCTCACTTACGCCTGCTGGGCCTCGTTTCCTGACAACTGGGCTCTGTCACTGGATGGCTGCTGTTGACAGTGGCAGAATCTATTGAAGTGCCCCTTTTATTCTTACACAGTGGCAGATGTGGCAGATGAGCTTGTAGTGTGGAATGGCAGCGCATGCTGGAGCCATTTCATCGTTGCTAACATCTTCCATCTCACCTGCAGCTCGGACATCAGGGAAGGGCTTTGTTCAGGATCATTTCCAAGACCTCTGCTATGCCAAACACTTCATTGAGGTTGGTGGGGCATGAGATGCAGACCTGCTGATGGAGGGGTGCCAGCCGCAGACCCCTCAGGAAGGCATCAAGGGCCAGACTGTCCAGGATGTTGGCTGGGTGCTGGAGACACGTTCGCTGGTCCAGCCACATGTACACTAAGCCTCTCTTTGAGCCACCAATCCCAGTGGTGTAGTTCCTCCTTGAGAGCGATGGTGGACATGACCTTGCAGAACCGCACGTCAGTGCCACACAGAGGAGACTGTAGTTTGGGGTGCAGGTGAGGTCGAGGTGTGCATCTCCTTCTAGGGCAGCCACCAGGTTGGCGCCCAAGTCCACCTCACTCAAACCCACTACTTCCGCTATTAAGATGAACTGAGCCAGGTTCGCCTGCCAGCTGCTGCAACCATCAAAACAGCATACTTTGGGGGGTGGCAGAGTGTCCCTATGCCCAGCTGCCTGAAAGCTCTGCTGAGCTCCAGTGAACTGTTCCTGGCATCTGGCTGTCTAGTGACCAGGGCTCGGCTGACGTCTGCCAAGATAGTGGCTGGAGGACCGTTTGCCTCGTGCCTGCTTCTGCTAGCTCCATGAACTATATTCAGCCGGGCAACCACTCGCCTCAGAACCACTTTTTTGCTAACCTTTGGCTCAGAACACCTGCCTCAGAATCTCCAGAATCTTCCATATGCAATTAACCCTTCGCTAAACCACGCCCAGAAATGCAGACTGGCCAATCACAGCGCAGTATTTGACAGACTCCGACAGAGGTCCGACAGTTTTTTGCTGCACTCCATTGACTTTGACGAAAAAATTTGAGATTTTCTTCATTTTCGAGCTGGTTTTGTGGATTTTTAGCTAATTATGGTTAAACGTTGTGCCTGGTGCACTTGTAAGAGTGACACTCGTTACCCAGAGAGATTGGAAGGAGATGTACATTTTTTTTCCTTTACAAAACCAAAATCAAATCCTGAAAAGTGTTAGCCAGCTAAGCTAACGTGGCTACGGTCTGGATATACAGCTCCGGGTTGCAACGTTGGTAAAGTTAGACTAAATGTTAGCTTTGTTATTCGTGATCCAGCCAGCTTGCTAACGTTAAGATGTTACAGTCAAGCTCTAAAAAACCTGTGGGTAACGTTACCTTGATGTCAAAATGTAATACTATTTTTTAATTACTATTTCAGCACTTTGTCAATGGGAAGCCCAGTCCCAGTACCCAAATCTTGTGGAGGACTGGGCTGACACACTGCTGATATTTTTTGCTTTCCAGGGTATGGAGCTACCTGTGGAGCTAACCAGAGTAATGTCGTTACAGCACACTATAAGCTACTAATGTTACGTTAGTTAGCTAATGCTAGCTAACATACTACTGAATGTAACGTTATATAGGCCTACTTCTTTTGCTTTTTAATGATTGTAATAGTGAATAGAGACCTACCCAGCTTTACAGGAACAGTGTTGCTCCTTAATGTCGTTGTCCTCTGTCTCAATCGCCAGGTGATGCGATGGTTCACTTTTACTCTGATCTGTAGGCTTTAGCTTCTATCTTAATTTTTTTTACGTCATTTTGTTGCTGAGTCAGTGTGATATCTTGAATATAACCTTCAAATGCATATTGTAGACCCTTCTGTCTGCTTCTATCTGAAATCGCTTTTTCTATTTTCCAAAAATTTGACAATATTTCTCCAGGGAGTGCAGTTAGCGACAGTGGGAGCGCCATGCTGGCTCCGAAAGCTTGACGGACGCAACAGTAACTAAGGGGGCCGTGGTTTAGCGAAGGGTCAATTGGGTTTAATCATTTATTTTTATTCATTTTCAAATAAATTTTTTTTTTTTTACATTTGTTTTCGCTAATCGAGCATGATGAAATTATAACAAAAACTTAAAATACTAGGGATCTTTCCTGGTCAATACATGTTCAATCAGGCCAAGAGCCTGGCAAAAGAAAGTTGTAATTTTAGCAGTAATATATTGTGCAACTTTGGGTTTGTTTGTCAAGAGAGGTATTTAGAACATAAGAACATAAGAATACATAATGACAAAAATGGGCCGTTCAGCCCATCTATGCTTGTCATGTCTTAATCTAAAGAGTATCTAGTGCTGCATCTAGTTTGGACTTGGATAGCCCCAGTGTTTCTGCCTCTACTACCTGACCTGACAAGCTGTTCCAGGTATTGATAACTCTCTGTGTAAAGAAAAACGTCCTAATATCCGTGCAGTATTAGCCTTTAACTAATTTCCTCCTGTGGCACTTTTTTTTGTGCATAAAATATCTGTCCATGGTTTATATATAATTTTCCCAAGTTCTTTGAGTACTCTGAGATATATGCCATCAGGCATTGTATGTGGTTGCACCAGAGCTACAGCAACATATTTTCTGTTATATGACCACATTTACCCTTTTTTATTTGAGCTGAAAGCCGAGGGAATCTGAGCAGAATAGTTGGAGATACGTGCAAAACTGTGTTTTACCCACCTGTAAGTGAATGTTTTTACCTTAAGTGTTTTTCAGTTACTGTGTTGTCGGTGAATGTCAAGTAGTCCAAATGTATATAATTTTAATCACCATCCTATTAACTAACAGTTATCACACTTTTGATTTGTCATGCTAGCTAGCAGGGATGGCTAGCCAGGCAAATGTGCAGCCTCCCCCCAGTGGGGTTTGTTGTAACACAGTGTTACCACTATGCCGCCTATATAAAGCAATACTAGTAGTAGAAGTCCTTTATTGATCTCATCATCAGGAAAGTTCCTTAATAATTGTACACCAACTAGCCACACATAGTACAAAACAAATAATACAATGACAATGTTGATATTGAATTGATATTACTTTCTCTTATGCAAAGCTGCAATGTTTGAAATAAAAACATCTAATGAGGTGCAGCCTGTTGTCAATAGATTGTTGATTAACAATCTGATTTTCCTCATCAATAACTTTAGCTCAATATATGTTTTTAATAGCCTAAATAGCATAATATATTATAATAAATGCTTAAAATGTAAAATGTAAAATGTAATAGCCTATATTATAACAAATGTCCTAGCTTTTTCACATTCGGTTGACATATGTGGTTGAAGTCTTGATCGATATGATTGATATGACGGCAAATAATGTGGAAACTGCGATTACAATTACATTTTACATTTTAAGCATTTAGCAGATGCTCTTATCCAGAGCGACTTACAAGATGTGCATAAATACATGGTAGGAACAATCATAGTTCGCGCAACAGATCAGTGCAGTAATACAGCGATAGAGATCATTGCAGGCAGCTGCGTACCATGCCTGTAACACTGGGAAGGAAAAGGTTAGTAATTTTTTTATTTTTTTATTTGTACAAAAATTATTAAATGGAGTAAGCAGGGGTATATAGTGTTGAGCAAGTAGTAAACACTGCAATAAACATAATTGTTGGCAGCCGCCAAAATTGACGGATGGCGTACCTGCCATCCCATTGAAAAAGAATGCACAGTAGCCTACTATAATATAGCCCAGGGACAGCACTTATTAGCATATTACATTATTTCCATAGTAAGCCGTTTTCACACATTAACTGCAGTGTAACTCTCATTCCCATTTCTCACCACCCCGCCCCCTTAAATACTGTACAGCCTCCACCCCCTCTCTTCCACCTATTCTGCTTCAACTCTCCGTGAGTGTTGGGAAAGTCACTCAAGCTTGGTCTGATCGCTCCGGGAATGGGATCTTGGGCAAGAGTCAAGAAAAAAAATCCCATTATTAGAGTCGACCCACTCCGAATACTTATCCTAGTCCGACGGGAATAGCGTCCTGAGAAGAGAAAAGAAGAACGAAAGAAAGAAAAAGAAAGATAATCAAACGAATGGAAGAAAGGGGCAGATAAACGAGAATCGGGAAAAGAAAGATAACCACAGGTCAATGGGGCACAAGTGTTTTAGAAGCTGTTTGACATAAATAGTACTATATGCAGCACATGCTTCGTCACAGCAGGTTCTGCGACGGGGAATATAATTTTTGAGTTAATATTACATGAGTAACAGTCGTACCAAATAATTGTCAAATCGATGCGCTAACCACATTAATATCGCAGTGTGAACTCGTGTGCGCTGTTTAACAGCAAAATATACAGGTCATTTGCTGTTGAACAGTAAACCTGCAATAATACGTTGGGTTATCGTAACGTTATAGTATTTATGCTAAAATCCAAAGCTGTCGAAGTGTTTCGGCGACAGAATATATAGTGGCTTCTGAAAGTGCGTCTCGGCGTGTGAGATGGTGTATGGCGTTGAGGAGTGATTGGAGGTGGAACTTTTGACTTTTTCCGCATAAGCGACGATGGCGAAGTGGTTCAAAGATTTCCCCATAAATCTCAAGTCCGGCACCGACCGGATTCGCTCGGCCTCCGAGTCGAGCTCTCAGTCTCGGGCCAGGCCCGGACTGGCAGCCGGGATAGGCACCAAAACCAGCAGCGCGAAAGGGGGCAGTCCGCGTAAAAATTCGGGGGTCGAGGGCGGCGGCGTTGGTGGGGTGGGCTCGATCCTCTCTGGCAGAAATAGAAAGAATTCGGCTATCGAACTGGGACGGAATGGGACCACCAGCGGAGGTTCGATCAAAGACGGGAAGGTTTGGGATAGCTTTATCCCTGGGAAGAGTCGGAAGAACTCGAAAGTGGAGTCAGGAGTGGAAGAGCATCGACCACTTAAAAGTTCGAGTTCGGTGAACGCCTACATCAGCCGGCTGATAAAAGTAGACAAACAGGACAAAAACCCGAACTTCAATAGTGGTACCAGTGGCCCGGTTGGACCTGAAACCGAGAAAGGAAATGCTGCTTGCAAAACAGAAACGGTGAGTGGTCTAAGTGGTCCTGTTGTTTGGATAATATTATAATATTATGCTACAAGTTTGAATCCAAAAACAGGTGTAGATTTAGTATTTAAGAACTTTGCATTATGAATAATAAAACAGGCACTCTATTGGTGACGCTTTACCGCATATTGTAGTATGCTTTGGTGTTTTCACATGTCTGCTTTTCCCCTGATCTAAGATTCAATTAAACACTAAACAAACGCAACACATGTGCCATTTATCCTGAATTAGGGCTAAATAGCGCATCCAAAACACCCATTAAAAGCACAACTAACCCGTCAATGCTTGTTGCGATCGAACCAAGAATTTAGACAGGTCTACTGTTGTTTGCGGCCGTTGTAGTGTTCCAGGCGATCTATTTCGATGGTAAACAAAATTATACAAATAATAGTATTTGTACATCATGGCAATGTTATTTGGGAGTTTTACTGTGTTCAAGTGGCTTTGCCTTAGGTGCCATAGGTGTACTGTTAGAAGATGGGGGCGTCATGGATTTTGTCACAGCAAAAACCAAAGAAAGTTGAAGTCATGAAATTCGATATTATTGTTGCAGTGTCTCCCCTCCCTCACCCTTTGTCTCAGCCTCATTGTATGTACCCCTCCCTGTCTGAACCCCCCCCGTCTCTCTTAGCCTTCCTTTCCCACTCTCCCTCCATCGCCCCCTCTCTCCCTATTCAATGAAAAGTTGTTTTTACAATCAGGCTAACTGTCATAAACTGTGTTGGTCTTGCACGAGTAACACAATATAACCCCCTCTCTCTCTTTCTTTCTTTCTGTCTCTCACTCTTCCTGACCCCACTCTCTCATCCGCCCCCACCCCCACCTGAAACACATACACACCCCCTCTTCTCTCTTTCACCCCCCCTGGTGAAGGCTATCAGGTTGTTTAAAGAATCGTGTCACTCGACACTCAGGTGTTAACCTTGTCCATAGCGGAGGCCTCTGGCTATGCTTTGATAATTCAAAAAAAAAAAAAGGTGCAGCAAGATGGTGTGATAAAAAAAAGAAAGAATAAGGAGGGGAGGAAGAAGAGGTGTGTGGGGTTTCACATTTCCATTTGTGTTCGCTTTCTCGTTTTATCTCAGATGCTCTCAGCCAGCTCTCAGACCATAATATAATATATGCCATTTAGCAGACACTTTTATCCAAAGTGACTTACAGTATTTAATGCATACATTTTTCTGTATATGTGGTCCCAATGGGTATCGAACCCACAACCTAAGCATTGTCAGCGCCATCCTCCACCTCCTGAGCCACACAGACAAAGGTTTACCCGGAATAATTGTACTACAATGGCTGCAACGCAAATATACATCGTTTTTTTGCTGTTGCATAAAGCAATTAATCTGTTGCAAACGAATAAAGAACGCTCGTCCCATCGTCAGTCCTAGGTCAAACCACGGTTATTGATTCCGTTAATAATTTTCTATAGGGATTCAACTTTGAATTGTTCGCTTTGTATTTAGCGTAAGGCTGCAAAAGATGATGGGAGTTATTTCACTGACAGCGTGCGTTTTGCTACTGAGTATCTTTAGCCTCCACTGAATACTGCTGCAGTGCATACTCCCGTTTACAAAAAGACAGATTTTAAAAAAAAGGTGTTTATAACCAAAGGCTAATTTCCAACAACTGTCCGCAATAAACTAGAGAAAAAAAAGTATGTATCAAAAAATAAGAACAAACAAAACAAAATATGTGTACAATCACATTAGAAAAAGTACATCCACTTAATACAGCAAAATAGCAAATAATAAAACAAAACAAAATACAAACATAATGAGAGGAAAAATTGCTACATAGGCAGACTTACAATAGCATGTAAATATCGGTGGCGGCCAGCTCGTTTTATAATCCTGCACGTTTCCTGTGGAACTTTGACAGCGGAGTGCCAGGATGTCCAACGCTGTTCCTGGAAGCCAGGAACAGTCCAGGAATTTTCTTTTTCGGCCCTGAACTCTAGAAATGCGCTGGCTGCCCAGTGCCCCAGTCTAAACACTGTAACACTTTCCCTGGGGGTGGGGGGTTGCTTGTTTTCAGATACTTCTTTATTTTCTGCAGAAAACCTAGGCCAGCATTCAATCCAAATTTGTCCTTAACTTTGGCTCAGCTGTCGCTCTGACTTTTAATCTTCGCCAATATAATTTAGCAAGTTCAGCAGTCACGGAAATTATAGCTGTGTTGGTGAAGAAAATAAAATTATTTTTAAGTTGCAAAGGATGTTGTTGATTGGATACAGGCCTCAGAATTGATTTCCAGCTCCAGTTAGGTTGTTTTGTGTATCGTGAAGTTATCGACGTAATGATATATGTATATGCTCTTGTACATTGACGTGTGCTTTGTGTGAACCTGGGCCTCTTGCATGCAAGACAAATTCCTGAAAAGGCAATAAATAAATAAAATTCTATTCTGATTTCATTTACCGTGAGTGCAGGGAAGACCTCAGGCCTGAAGACACCGAGCCTATCCATGACTGGGGTCCTGGGACCTAGAGCTTCCCTCACTTTCTGAGCCAAGCACCCTCTTTTTAGTTTCGGTTTAGTTTAGTTTATTCGCTTATGTGGCAGCGACCATTTACAACTAATGTACCAGAGTTAGCTGGATAGCTCATTTACATCTGCAGTCCGGTCCCCCCCGGCAGGAAGAACCTTAAAAACATCACAATTAGTACAAGAAAAGACATCTTACAAAATGAAATCACATATCACCAATAAAGACTACGTAAACAAAAAACTGTGGATGCCAAATAAAGGTAAAGGTGAGTGATGGGTTTGATTTAAGCCATACTTTCAGTTTTCCTTTGAAGCTGGTGGAACGTGTGATCTCTCTCTCTGGTGTTAATGGGCATTGAGTTCCATGTGCTGATCGTTCTTGCTGAGAGTGCAGTTTGTCCAAATGTTGTCTTTCTGACCTGAGCTGCTCAGTGGCCTCTTGCTTGAGGCTCCTGTTTCCCCAACGCTCTCCCTACTGAGATATTGTTTTCAGCAGCACATGATCACATATAACCTTATACATACATACATACATACATACATACATGATATTGCAATGATGGTAATCCCTTGGCTTTTATCCCTGCTATTGAGCGAGCACACATTTCCTTTATTAAAATGTAGCCAAACATATGTTCAGATATAGAACTGAAGTGTTTCTGACATGTGGCAAAACACTGAAACTAGTGCAATTCACAAAATCTGTGCAGTGTGTAATTTGACTGGTGTGAGTGACTACTGACTAGTCTAGTGTTTAATATACAGCAAGGTTTTTTTCCCCAGCTTTTTTTAACACATCTTGGAACTCCCCACAACCCCTCTCAACCCGCTTGGGGAAACACTTCTGTAAAGGAACCTAACACGCCAGTAGACGTAAATCCTACCAAATTTCAAAACAGTCCTGACAGCTGGCACCAGAGGCACACTGGTGTGGGTGACACCCCACCCGATCCCCCACCACCCTGCCCCCCACCCTTCTAGCTACTCCCCTTCTAGCAAACAATGACACGTACGGGCACCGGCAGGGTTCTTTTCCTGAAAGCAGGGACTGAAAACAAAAAAAATCAGTTCAGTGATATGGCGTCTCAGCCATTGTGTCTGTACTAGTCTAGTACTGGCACAGCCACTCTACAGTAAGTTGTTTTCTATGAGTATAGACAACATAGTCTCTGTTTCACCTGTGTGTATCGTGACATTGTTGGTCTCTCCATCTTCCAGGTGATAATTCTAGAGGATTATGCAGATCCCTTTGATGCACAGAAGACAAGGGAGCAGAGAGAGGCGGAGAGAGAGGGGGAGAACGATGGGTACATGGAGCCTTATGACGCCCAACTAATGATCACAGGTGCTTGTCTGTCTCAGTGTGCACCTGTATGCCACACTGCTTGGTTGGCAAGAGGCCACTGCGCAGCTGTGATTCCATCTCCTTGATGTTCGTGTGTGTGTGTGTGTGTGTACGTGCACGCTCAGAGGAGAGAGAGAGACGCTGTGAACACAGACCTAGCCCCCCCTTGTTCAGTTCCCCAGGCGGTTGCCACGGTGACTATGGTGTGCTGGGACAATGGGCGCAGTTTCCTGTTTCTACTTCCTGTTTCCTGTCTCTGTTTCCTGGTCCCATTCTCTGGATAGGAAGTTGCCCTCCACTGACCCAGCCCCCTCCCCCCCACCATCACCCCTCCGCATCACTCCTAAAAAGCTCCCCTATGTGGGATGGCCCAGCTACCACCCCCATCCCCCCACCCCCATTCCCCCCCTTTCCTAATAACTTCCCAGAATCCAGGAAGTAAGCCGTCATTCATCCAAATGACCTTTCACTCAGCGAGACCATTGTTTTACCTGGAACAGACACACAGTCGCCCTGACACAGTCAGTAACATTGTGCGGCTATGATAATACTGCAACCTATTAAAATTTATAATTGTCTGAAATCATGGTACAACGTTATCTGCACTCTGGTGATATAACCATGCTATCAAATGTTGTATATTATAGTAGTGTTCGGAACAATGACGTCTGGCTCAACACAGTGTTACGGAGTTCCACAGTTCCAATATAAACATGTAAGAAAGTGTGTTGTTACACAAATACCATCCCTGTACTGTAGTTTGATATTTAATATCATATACTGTAGTAGGTTTGAATAGGACAGGTTGGGGAAGCAAAAGAAAATGTGCATAGCAGATATAACTTATGACAAAGCTTACATTTTGTTCAAATGATCAAATTATACAGCTGGATGTGTACTGAAGGATAAATACATTGCTCAAGTTTACGACAACAATGCTCCACCTGGGATTGTTGGCGGCAGTGTAGTGTAATGGTTGGGGAACTGGACTTGTAACTCAGAGGTCGCTGGTTCAATTCCCAGGTGGAGCACTGCTGTGGAGCACTGCCATTGTACCCTTGAGCAAGGTACTTAACCTGAATTGCTTCAGTAAAAATATCCAGCTGTATAAATGGATTGTACATAAAAAAAATGTGAACTGGATAAGAGCGTCTGCTAAATGCCTCAAATGTAAAATGTAAATGTCATTTGAACATACAATCTCAGTTCCTTAATTTGCACTGCATTTACATTTACCACTGCACTTACATTTGAACCAAAACATATAGGTAACTGCCAAAATGAAGGCAACAATTGAGTACATCAGGGATCCTTTAAGCAGGTGCAGTACCGCAAGTGTCCTTTCCAACGATAGTTCCAGCTGGGAGTCACCTAGCCCAGGCCAGGGCCATTTGAGTGTACTCACCCGAGTTACCAAAGTGTTGCCTGTATTTGAGCAGTTACCTGTATTTCACACATCAAGAACTACCAACAAGTTCATGAGTTGAGGGATGCAGTTGAAAGCAGTGATGTAGAGCTTCTTCAGTCTCTAATTTTCCTCGTACTGTTCTCCCATTTCTCTCAGACGTCGCTGCTTTTTGTACGGAGATCCGGCGGAGGTACGCCCTGCTGGAGGGGGGAGAGGGGGCGGCCGAGGAGGGGAAACCCGCGCCTCCCCAAATATATGACACCCCGTATGAGGCGGGCACGGAGGGGGAGGGCGGAGGGGTCAGGGTCCCGGTCACCCGGCCGGAATTGGACCCCCGCCCGCCAACCGAGTATGAGCTGCCCTGGGAGTGGAAGAAGGAGCAGATCGTGAAGGCGCTCTCAGGTACCCGTCGCCAAGCAACGCAGCATCCGGCACGCGGTGATGCAGAGATGCTCCTTTTCCACCATGGAGCTGGGACCAGGCTGGCTCACCTATGCTGAAAACACACATTGTGTTTCTTGAACACACAGGCGCACATTATGGGTAGATCACTGGGGAATAAGGGTTGGGGCTGACACACCTCAAGATTTATTTTACCCCATTTTTCACTTTGGGATAAAATTGTAAAAAATTCACACTGGGATGCCCAGATGCAAGTGTAGGCCAATCCCATCGCTACATCATACTTCAGGAGGGACACCTGTGAAATAAGTAAGGCATACTTCACTGTGAACAGTGTAAGTCGCTCTGGATAAGAACGTCTGCTAAATGCCTGTAATGTAATGCTACACACTCATACACGGCTTTCTCACTGCTGCTTTTCACTGTGGTCCTACTCATAAACTCATAAAAAGCAGTGCTCAGCACTTTGATATTTTTTGATGATTATTTTTGCGTCGGCTGTTGGCAGTCCCTCGCTAATCCTGAACCACGTCACTGCACAGGAACGCCCGAGAAGCTCAAGACTGCTCGATATCCCCTCGCGGCATGTAAGACCCTTACCGGAGCCATTATCATCGCTTGCAGGACCTGAGTCACTACATGACAAAGAGCATTAAGCCGAGGCTGTGATTTCAGAAGCACGTGTTTTGACTATCACCAAGAGTCGCGTCAAACTTTCTGCAAACCCACCATGGCATTTGAAAGAGCCCGGTTGGGACTTAAAATGTGATGCGTGCACTCGCCGTTCATTCGGGTTCTGACGTCTGATTATTATGTTGGCTACATCCACCCAGGCCAGTGACGGGCAAGCTGTGAGCAGATTTGTCAAAGCTGTGTAACTACATTACAGGAAAAACATGGAAGAGAGGATCGTGTCCCCAACACTGATCAGGGTCAATCTGAGTTCCAGCTCCACAGTGGGGCAGGGAGGGGAGGGTCGCCGCCATCTCCCTGGAGTGTTATTACAGGGTTAGGGCAGGGTTAGGGCAGGCTGTGCCAAACCGGTCCATTTGCATTTACATTTTAGGCATTTCAGTGCCTTAAAGCGACTTACACAGTTTACATTTCTTTACAATCCATTACAGCTGGATATTAATTTACATTTTAGGCACCTTTTACAACGCAGTGTCCCACCTGGGAATTGAACCTTAAGCCCAGTTCCTAACCATTATACAATCCATTTATACAATCCAGCTACAGCTGGATATTTTTACTGAAGGTTGAGTACTTTGCTCAAGGGCACAACAGCAGTGCTCCACCTGGGAATTGAACCAGCGACCTCTGAGTTACAAGTCCAGTTCCCTAACCATTACACTACACTGCCGCTCAAATGAACCTAAGCTGCTCCATTCGTTTGCATGGCCAGGTTACTTCCAGTTTGGCACCAAGGCGTCGAGGTGTCACTGTCTGCCTCAACTCTGTTTTATGAACCCTGCCATCTCCCAAATAAGCCTCACTTGTTTGGTAATCAGCCCAGGTATTTATAGCAGCTGTATACTACAGGGTTAGTGCTGGCCTTTATTAGTTGCCATTTGTTGCTTTTATTTTCATTTTTGAACAATTTTTATCCCCCAAATTCCCTCCCCCTCCAATTTTGAATTCCTAATCATATTCATAGGCCCATCCCCTTGCTGGTACCTGAATTTAGTAGAGTGATTTCGGTCACACAGTCACACCGAAACCCTGTGTGTGTCTTAACAGGGCGAGCCACCCTGCAGCCCTGTTTGTATTCTGTGCTCATATATTCAAAGGCTTTGTGAGCCGTACTGTAAAAGGGATTCATTATTTGCCTAATTGTTTCCACAGAGATTTTAAAAAGCTCTGCCAATTTAATCAAACTGAGCCCCACTGGCACGATGGGAGTATTGCATGCCATAAACACTCTAAGCACAAGGTGGCGGTATTCAGGTCTGCGTGATCACAGCTCGCCTGGCTTCTGTCTGTGGGCTATTTTTGATTCCCTCCCCTCTCTCTCCACCCCTACATCCCCCAGCCCAGTTTGAGGAGCGCCCATCCCCTCCCCCACCAAAGAGGACCCCCCCCCTGGCGGGCGCCAGCAGCACCTGCGGCAGAAGAGTTGGAACCAGAAGATACTGAAGCCCTCGCCCCCCCTTCCCTCCTCCCCGGGCCTGATGTCCGAGGCAGAGACCGCCAGAGTCGACCCCACCCTGCCGCTGGAGAAACAGAGGTGAGATGTGGGGGTTGGCGGGGGCAGGAAGCCTGAAACACTGTATTAATATAGATTATAAGGCATGGGCCAATTGCATGGACTTGTGCAGGGGACCACACGTTTAGGCCACTGAAATGTATTCGAAATGGATCCACTGTTTCAGTGCTTAGAGGCTAGGAACAGCCATTCCAGCTTCAGTACAGCTCGGTGGTCTGAACCCCTGTGGCAGCTGGTCTCAGTTTCTAGCGTTTGTGCTGTAACCCGCCTTGTATGTACTGCATGTACATTTTAATGTGATAATGTGATGTACGTTAACCATTCTTTTATGCTCATCTGGTGCAGTACACACACCGCAAATTAAGGTTAATGTTGCTTTTACACTGCAAATTGTGGTTTGGCCCTGTGTTCCCTACTATCTCGATGTACGGGTAACTGCCAAAATAAAGGAAACATTTGAGTAAAGTAAGGGTTCTGGCCACTCTGTTATGGTGTGGGGGTGCATTTTCCTTTAAGCCCACTCAACCCCTTAGAGAGCAAGGTAATTGCCCAATGAATACAAAGCCATTCTGAGCGATCACCTTCAGCCTATGGTGAAGCAATCCTGGTGGTTTTATGTGGCTCAGTGGGTAGAGCATGGTGTTGGCAACACTTAGGTTGTGGGTTCATTTCCCACTGGGATCACATATACTGACAAATGTATGCATTCACTACTGTAAGTCGCTTCGGATAAAAGTGTCTGCTAAATGGCATATATTAAGCATTTATATCCTGATGGGGAGTGGTGTCTTCCAAGATGACAATGCCCCCATCCGCAGGGTGGTCACAGAATGATTATATGAGCATCAAAACGATGTCAACGATCAGTCTCAGATCTCAACCCAACTGAACACTTATGGGAGATTCTGGAGAGATTCTGGATATTCCGTTTTCCCCCACCACCAACAAAACACCAAAGGATGGAATTTCTCCTGGAAGAATGGTGTTGCATTCCTCCAACAGAGTTCCAGACACTTGTAGAATCTATGCTAAGGCACGCTGAAGCTGCTCTGGTGGCTTGTATTAAGACACTTTACATTGGGTTTTCCTTTATTTTGGCAGGTACCTGTAAGTGCTGTCCCCTCAGAGGACACCTGATTGTCCCTACGGCTTTACTGTCTTTTGTGTTTCTTATTAACTGCGGTTCCGTCTGCTGCGCTCCTGTTACTGTTGTTCTCGTTGCTGCTGTATTTACTGTGTCACGCCACCAAAGTCCCTCCGGACCAGGGCCTCAGCAAAATAAGTAACACTAATAATATGGCTGACCCTTTGACCATGGCACGTACAAACACAGGAAGGGAACAGTGACATGTCTGCCTTTAGCGCACAATCCATTTCTGCTCGCCTGGTGCCTGTTTTTTTGGGCCCACGTGTTAACCAGCAGGAAGGGACTTTTCTGCAGGAGCGCGTGCTTTCTACTGAACAAGAGAACCCGAGATGAAGATTGTGTGATGATGGGGCTGGTTGATAGCATGGTGGTCCAACGCACCAGTAATGCGTTCTGAAACAGAATGAATGTGTGATGATGAGAATAGGCCATTCAGCCCATCGAGGCTCGCTCGTTGTACTTGCAGTTTTTATAAATATTGGGGGAAAAATGTACTTGAGGGTCTCTTTTTGTGATTGACTGATGTCACAGCACGTCATTCCGTGTTTCTCACGCTCCTTTGCCGTGTCTCTGCCCGCAGCTGGTACCATGGCTGTGTGACGCGGCAGGAGGCGGAGTCACAGCTGCTGCCCTGTAAGGAGGCCAGCTTCCTGGTGAGGAACAGCGAATCAGGCACCAGCAAATACTCCATCGCTCTCAAGTGAGTACAGAGTCAACAGAGCTGCTTCCACACAGTGGGCTTGCTGCCCTCCACGCTCTCCATGTGCCAGTGTGTGTTTGCTCTCGTGTTGTGGGGTAGATGTTTGTCAAAAGGGTACGCGGATGCCCACACTCTGATCACAAGTCAATGAAATCACAGGAAATCTCTTATTCTTTTTCTCTTGTGGCTGATGCCACCTTCAGTGCAACTACTGTTAAGGGAGAAAATGGTTCCCTGTGAGGCAAATGCTGATAAAATGCCAGGCCCAAGCACAAAACAGCCAAACAAAAATAGCCAAAGAGAAAGAGGCAGATTGCTCACCATTGTGCGGTCAGCATTATTTCACAGTATTTTAAGATATTTAATAGAACAGCTCAGGCAGCTCAGGATCGATCCCTAGGTGCAAGGTACAGTGGCACTGGAGGGTATGTGGGAGGAGCTTGGCTCGACACCAGACAGAGATTGATATGTGGAAGCACTATGCCTTTATTGCTGGGGCCGACATGAATGTACACGCTGCCTCATTACTGCATGTGAATAGCTGTCAGGAGAATGCCTCTATTCTGTATTTGAATTATGTGTGGTGTGTGTATGTGTGTGTGTGCGCATGTGTGTGCGTGTGTGTGTGTTTGTGTTGAAGAGGGTCTGGCAGTGTGCTTGTATGAAATCAGGTAGAGGGAACCTGGCTGATTGCTAATTTAATATAACATGTAATTGACCACCTCCTCCTATATCTATCCCTCTCTTCTTTCATCTTTCCTTCCTGTTCTTTCTGACTTTCCCTCCCATCTGCATCTCTCTCTCCCTCTTTCTCCCTCCCACTCCCTCTTCTTCCCTCCCCCCTCTCTCCCCAGGACCAGTCAGGGCTGTGTGCACATCATCGTGGCTCAGACGAAGGAGAGTGGCTACACGCTGGACCAGAGCAGCTGTGTGTTCCCCAGCATCCCGGAGGTGGTGCACCACTACTGCACCCAGCGGCTCCCCTTCACAGGGGCCGAGCACATGACCCTGCTGCACCCTGTGCCCCGCCCACAGTGACTTAGCCCCACCCCCTTCAATTGCTGTCTGTCACACACTGACTCCGCCCCCTCTCTCTGACTCCACTCATGCAATCCCTGTACCTCTCTCTCTTTCTCTCCCCCGGTGCCTCTCTTGCCCATTTTTCTCTGGCGGAATCATGCCATGCCATGCTGAGCCAAGCCATGCCTGAACATAGTCAAGCCTGTCTGTAAAGGCTCTGTAGTCCATTATAGCTTCCATCAGGAGTACAAGATGACAAATATTTGAGCAGGAACACAGGCACGCGCTGTTGTGAAGTATAGATATTTTGTCTCAGAAATTATTATTTTAGCTAGTTAGCTAACATGGTAAAGAAAAGTAGCTGCTGTTAGCTATATTTTGTGTGAACACTTTTAGAATGGTTTGTAAGAGCACAGCAACCTGTGTTTTCTGTGAAAAATACAAAGTTAGTGCAGCTATTGATAGCCATGGCGACCACACCTGTATTGCTAGGGAGCCCAGGACAGAACCTTTGGATGTAAGGTCATGGGCTGATATAGATGTGTTAAATTGAACGTCACCTAACAGAACAACACAACCAAACCCCCTAAACTCCCTGTAATGTTTATAGTGTTCCTTGTTCTGGATAGATTCGTCAGTATGCAGTCTGCTAACCTCCCACCTGGCCTGCTTGTACCCAGGAGAGCACCAGATTGGGTGTTTGGAGTTTCACAGGTGGCTCTCAGATGGAAAGTTATTTCAGATTTTGTTTAGATTTTTTTCTCTCAATTTGGTGACCAGTTGCTGGTGGCCCTCGTACTATGAGCCACAACTCTGGGACAAAGGCAGTGGTGCTTTCCCTCCCCCCCTTCCCCTGGGACAGCCAATTGCCATCCCCTAGGCAGGACTCCCATCCAAAGCCGTTACAACTAGGGATCAAACCAAGGACCAGGGTCTCTCTCTCAAAGACCACAAACCCTGTGCTTCTCTCTCTCTCTCTACATTTTTACATTTACATTACATTTTAGGCATTTAGCAGACGCTCTTATCCAGAGCGACTTACACAATTGACAGTTCTTTACATACAATCCATTTATACAGCTGGATATTTTTACTGAAGCAATTCAGGTTAAGTACCTCGCTTAAAGGTACAACAGCAGTGCCCCCACCTGGGAATCAAACCGGCAACCTCTGAGTTACAAGCCCAGGTCCCTAACCATTACACTACACAGCCTCTCTCTGTGTCTCATGTGAGCGAGCCGCAGTGAATCATAGGCCAACTTGATCCCCAAGTTTGTGGTCCCAAACTAACACCTGTCTCCAGTTCCAAGTTACAGCAGGGACAAGATGAAGAATGAATCCCGTTTAGAAGTAAACTCAGACAGACAGACTACTACTGCCTCCCAGAGAGGACTAAAGTTTGTGGCTTCCCTGGCCCACCTCTTTGGAGCGAGGGAGGTATCATTCTCCAGGAGAACAGAGATGATTACAACCTCCAGCAGCCACAAGGGCTTTATCCAGCTGTAGCCAATCAGAACCACATCTGACAGAAAGACAACAACCCATCAGGCGCTGCTATTGGCTGCTAATCCTGTGCCTAAGTAGCGGCGGATGCAGCTGGCTTCTTGCAGTAATGGGCGTGCCGTGGGTGGATCTTGGCAACGCCCTCTGCATTCACCCCACTGGAAGGCTCGAGGTCACAAGATCAGGGGCCACGCCTCCACAAAAGGTAGCGTTTTTATGCCGACTCCTACCCACCAGCTCCACAGGTACCTTTGAACTCGTCACCTTACGGAATTTGTTCCTGTTTACCTGCACTCTGCGTAAAAAGAACAAGCCTGCTGTCTATCACATTAGAATGTCTGGCACATTACATCGTCTCAATTGCAGCGCAGGACTTCTAACTTATATCCGTCTGTATACGGTGGTAATTACACCACATTGGACATAATTAATCACAAAGGATGGCTGCCAATTGCTAATTCTTATTTAACTGGAATACTTGCCACCCAAGTAGTTTTTGTCTGATGTGCATTTTACTGTCTTAATGAAAGGTGATTCTGTGCTGTTCTACCTAATGCTAATTTGAGGTATTTACATATTTCATATTTAGTTTTATTGCCCTTTATGAATACACAGGGGTGTTCCTAGATGTCCCAAAACATCCAAAACACCAGCAGCCTACACCCAGACCAGCTGTTGTAATAGATTCTGGTTGGTGTAATATGTTTATTTAAATCCGACCTGTTCCCTTAATATTTAAATGACTAAACAAGACAATTTTTGATCTAATCAGCGAGATGCAGATGACTGACTGGTGGCTTCACCATTTTCCTCAGAACCAGACTGAGACTGCCTGGTATCTGTCTATTATTTTGCAATTAAATTAAGTTAGTACTCAGGTGTAGTATAATACTATGGGGTCCTGTGCTGGTTTTATACTGGTACAGACCTGAAGGCCAACTGGGCTGCGTATATTCAAATCAACCTGCCGTGTCTCTCTCTTTATATCTATCTGTATGTCTATCTCTTAGATTCTCATATATCAACTAGTCACTCAACCATTGACTCTGCCACGACACAAGCTTATCAAATATTTTAAATCATATTTAACACATGCAAATGGTGATGCATATTCTTATCCTCTCTCTCATTTTCTTCAATCACTTTCATGGTCCCCTTTTTACCTGTCTGCATGTTTCACAAATCAATATCAGTTCATCGCAAAACCTTTCCTGACTTTATCCGCAAAACTCACAATGCGGACGCCCTCTGGTGGAATAATTTACACACTACACCCGCTGGGCTCAACCCATTGGAGAACGTTGATCATCGCCGACGGGTATATATCGTGTACACCGTCAAACGAATGCAGAGATCCTCTGGCCTCCCCAAAAGCGTAACGTACGTGTTGCACTGATGACGTGTTTTAATATAATGGAGGAAGCAATCTCCCCTTTCACCCTCTTTGTCCCTTTATTTCCATCTTGTTTTTCAGGGTCATGAAATTACTGTGATGTTTTGACTGTGAACCATGCTGTGATTCAGCCCAACACAATGTGTCACCATTGGCGTTGACCAATTAACCCCTGATCCTAAGTGACCACTCCCCCGGGTCATTACAGCCAATCAATACAGCTGATTAAAGTGCATTCATTTTTCAGTGAAATTGCGTAGCTTTATTGGATGCCGGTTGTGGGCTCAAGACTGCCAGTAAGAGATTTCCATTGATTAGACATAGTTCATGGGAGGGGCGAGGATACCTTTCCCCCCTTCTCCATGGAAACCCTAGGCAGGGAGGGCTCTCACCATGGTTACCCTGGTGTAAATTCACTCTTCATATCTGCTACCACTCATTAATACTGACTAACATAACAGGGAACTGAAGAATTCAAACCATAGTAACCGTGAGTCAGATTCCGTGTTATAACATTACAACAGTCAATGAATTGACTCTGTCCGACAGTGCCAATGCTGTTTTCCCTTGTATGAAATTCTGTTGATTTCAACAAGAATTCCACATGTATTTTTTTGTGACTTTGTATGGTAGTCATTTTGGAGAAAATATGTCTTTAAATGAATATTTTGTTTTCTATTATTGTTGTACATAAATACCTGGTGTTCATGTCAAAAAAGGAATGAATTGTTATCATTAATAAAATGTGTTTGTTAATCACCAGAGCTTTGTAGAGGTGTGTTCTTGTGTGTCTGTAATGCCTTGTAACCTTTGTGTGAAAGAATGATCAAAAATACATGTATAGTTCAGTGCCTCGGTTGTCATTTGATGTGATCTTTCTGGCTAATTCAAATATGTGTATTTAATATGGTGACTAAGATTTTACAACATTATTGGTCAAGGTGAGTGTTATGATTAAAAAAACATAACTCCCTCCTTTGGTCTACGCTAATTTTATCCTGACAATAAAATCAGTTTAATACACACACACACACATACAAACATATTGTGGCATCCCAAGGGGCAGGCCGAGGAAATGGCGGCCTGCCTCTTTAATTCTTGGGAGCCACTGGAGCCGGAAGAACTACAGTTCCCAGCAGCCCGCAGTCCTGCACCTGAACTAAATTAAGCGGTTGGGACTACGGACAGCTGAAGGCCGTTTGGAGGCCTATTTAAAGGACTGATTCATTCAAAGATAATTGTTTGGATTGTGTTTGGAATTGGATTGTTTTGAGGACCCCACTTGTGTACTGACTTTTAGACTGGATTAAGGAACTGGATTGGACTTGGACTACAGATGATGGATAATGACGATGAGTAAGGATTGAGGACTTTATGTGTTTGAAGACCCCACCCTTTTTGTGAAGATTAATTTAATGAAGTGTCATTTTGTTTGTAATACTGCCTCCTCCGGGTTATTTAACTTGCCTATGCCCTCTGCAAGGTCCATGAGTGTCGCCCAACCCCAAGGGACACTACAATATGGTGGAGAATGTGGGCAGGGGGCAACACCTATAGGCATGAGAAGGTAGTACAACTAAAAAACAGAAAATGGAGCTTTTGACCCAGGGTGGATGTCAGATCTGAAAATCTTCTCCTGGCTAGAGAAAGGGGAAGAAGCACTTGTCTCTGGAGCAGAGAGAGGTGATAGCCACCTTCCTGTGGTTGCCTTCCTGCAGAGAGAGGTGATAGCCATGTTACACACAAGGTAATTGGAATGTGTTTCTTTGCATATCTCTCCTAAGAGAGGTCAGAGTGCAGGGTCAGCCATAGTATGGGGTTCAGTAACTTGCTCAAGGGCACTTCCATAGTGCCCCAGGAAGTGAACTAACTCTGGTTTCCAGTTCATTGTTTTTTCCGTTTGGCCTTTCTGGGATTCGCACCAGCAACCCTCCGCTTATTCGCTAACCACTGAGCCACTGGTGATACATCAGTTAGAATTCAGTGCTTCCAAGGAAGTCAGTGTCAGCGATTTGGGTCTGTCAGTCGGGGGCAGGAGGAACATGCTTTGGTCAGGATTCTGCACCATCCATTGGGAACCCATCAGTGTGTCAGTGGTGCTGGGATGTGTCAGTTACTGAAGCGTATTCCAGTTGGGCGCCAAAGGCCTTCTGCAGCAGTCTGTCGGTGTGGTGATCACATGGCCCTGTCAGTGTGAGGGGGGGATAAAGGGAAGCGGGAGAGATAGAGAGTGAGAGAGAAAGATGGTGAGAGAGTGAGAGAGAGAGGGAGGCAGAGTCAGTGCTGGAGAGAGGGAAGAGGGGAAGCACTCAGGAAGCTCCCATCTTCTAAATTATTCATGGGACTCGCAACACTGCAAGGAAAGGACACACGGTGAGGCTGACTCATTCACCGCAGAAAGAGGTGGGAAACAGGGAAGAGGGCAAAAATAAAGAGAGGGAGATATCAAAGGAACAACGTGCAAATAAAAGGCAGAAAGGGAGACAGGGAGAGGAAGAGGGAGGGGTGGAGAGAGAGAGAAAGAGAGAGTGGGGTGGTGATGAATTCAGGAATTACATTTTTTCTCTGCATCTAGTCAGCTCACCCCCGTCCTATCCCCACACAGACTTTTCCTACGCTCTTGTCCTTTCTGTTTCTGTCACACTCTTTCTCCCTCCATCCTTGTATGCTTTCACCATCTCCTCGTTCTCAGCTTTCTCTCCCTACTTCCGATGTATTTATACATTTAATAGTTGAATGCTTCGTACCAACCTACCGACCTACCCCCCCTTCCACCAACTTCCCCTCCTCTCACATTTTTTCTGCCCTTCACTTCTTTGAATACCCCCAATGAGAAAAAGTGACGAAAACAAAGACGCTTCACTAGTGCGCACCTGGGGTGAACCTCGCGCAGGTCCTAAATATTAAGTAAAAAATGTGCTAAATTAGACACGGGGATAGATTTCGTTAAGGATAAAGACGCAGGCGAAGATGTCCGAGCACAGATGCCTGTTCCCTCATGCAGGGGAGAACAGGGAGCCAGACAGAACGCCGATGCGAATTGCATCTGAATATAGCAACACGGCACCGTCTTTCCTTTTCAGGCGTGAATGACGCTTTCAGGTCCCTCGAGCTCCCGTTCAGTCGCAGTAGACAGTGGGGGCGCACGCACGGGCATCATCATCACAGCCTCTAAGCAAAACACCACCGCCAACAGAACAACAACCACGAAAAAAGAGGAGGAATGAGGAAAAAAATGCCGGACAATTAAAGTAACACATACGGGACCGTGGTGTAGGTTAGGTTAATTAACGCACGACATACAGATTTGTTTATTGCATTGCCACATCGTCTTTCTAAAAATAAACACAAAAAAATACGCAAAGCCTACAGTCACAGTTGCAGTTACTAAACGCAAAACAAGACACGGGCAATGTGGATTTGTTTTTGTCGCCGTTTCAGGTATGGCAGAAAAGGCGCGCGAGGGTAGGCTACTGCCAGCTTAATCGGGGATGAGAAAATCTCATATATTTCTACCCCTCCCTCTCTCGCCTCCTCCGCTTTTCTCGTACGTTCGCGTAGGCTAAAACGAGTGCAGTTTGGACATACCTGAATTCCGGGCATGAGATTTTATGCGCGACCCAGGAAAACAATGTCTCGACCGGGAAGAACTGACGTAACATTACCGGGTACCGAATAATAAACCAAAAAAAAGACGCCGCAATCTGTCATTCGTTGTGTGCAAATCACACACGCATAAGCACACATTAAACATTTCACCAGCCGCGGATGAGCTTCCCTCTGCGCTGCGATGGGTCTGTGGATGCTGCTATACCTGCTCGCCATTGTAAAAAGTGAGTAACTTGTTAATCGATTATATTTAAAGGATTGTGTATATATATGTATTGGTGTATAGCTTGCAGGGAGATTAATTAAACAGAACCAGAAACCGATTCATGGTTTTAGTATTAATATGTTCAATGCTGTGTCACCGCTTTTCGTATTTCATCATAATTTCCATGTCTGTTCACTGCTCACTGGTGCACGTTGGGTAGCTAGCTGCATTAGTGAGTATACACTAGCAATCCATTGTTGTTACAGTAGGCTAGTATTTTAAGTGGGAGCAATACAAATACACAAGTGGTCAGTTCTGGGCACTTTCTTTTCAGCAGCTATTGCATTTACTATGCAACATAATATAAAATAATCTAATTGTTCCAGAGATAATTTTACTCTGTGCCTGCTAAAAGCCTTTTATGCCACAGCTATACAGGACGATGGCAAAAGGTGGAACTATGTCTCGTGGTCTAAATATTGAAAGGCACCATTGTACATCATGCTGACGTAATACAATGTTGTTAATAGCTTTAAAAGTGCAATGCAAGCTGTCTTGTTTTTTTCTGTTTATCTGGAGAAAACGATATTATCAACTGAAAACGCAATAAGAGTCAAGGCTTGAGTTAAGTCCACACACACACACACACACACACACACACACACACACAGTCTTAAATACATTGCAGCACAAACACAGAGGCCCATGCACAAGCTCAGTCACAAACGCATACACGCAGCACCATTTTAAACCCACGAACTTGTTCAGGTTTAAAAGTGGATAGCTCACGCACTTGCACCCAGTCTCCCCCCTTCTCTTTCTCTCTCTCTCTCTCTCTCTCTCTCCCCCTCACACACACACACACATACACGCTTACTCTTTTAGGCTAAAAGAAGACGCGCATACACGCACACGTCGTGTACCCTCTGAATCAGCGCGGCGTATAATTCTCCCTCCCCAGCGTCATCCATCACTCCACCGAGCCACTTTGGTTTCCTCGAAAACGGCCGGGGCCCACTTAATTCACCTTGCTGCGGCTCACTCTGCCGAGATAATTAACTGCGACAGATGTGCCAAGCTGACAGCACGGGGAGTAAAGCAGGAAGGGTCCGAGTGAACTTTGCGACAGAAATGATGTAGCTACGAGCGGTGAGCAGTGGGAAAGGTGTTGCATTTCTGACCCTCTATGCTCTTTGCAATCAATGTAGGTATTGGATGATTCAACACGTCCTCGTTAGCATCGGATTGGCCGTTTATTTTGGCCAACGGAAATGTTTCATTCAATTAGATGTAAGGGATGTCTGTATTGAACGCGAACGATAGGAAAGGAACTGGAGACATTTCAGCCGATCTTTAAACAAATCAATAAGGCAAAGTCGCGGTTTGCAATCACCATCTTACCGTCAGCTCAATCAACTAAACAGCTTTTCTAGGTGGACGCTAGCGGTCGATCATCTCTTTAAACACACCGGTCGATAATAACCCGGAGGAAAGTGATCCCAAAACGGAAGGGTGCGGAGTTATTTTCGTTTCAATTTTACAGGAATACAAAAAAAGCAGTATACATATTGCAATACATATTGCAATACATAAACAATTCTCATAAAACATGGTACACAAACATACATGCGCATGGACAGGGACACACACACATTAATATGCCCGCGCGCGCGCGCACACACACACACACCAGAAAGTAGGTCCCAAGGTCAAAACGGACAGAAAGGCAGCCGGTGGTGCAGTCGGTTGACTCTGGTACTAAAATAGTACTGGATCTGGTGGATCTAGAAAGAGGTGGGGAAAAAACAACTTCTGTGGTGCCCCTGAGGAAAGTACTGACCCCCAACTGCCCCAGGAAAATTAATCCAGATGGAATTGCTTTATGTAAGTGTCGACACGAGACTTAAATAATCATAAGTTGTTGTGGAAAATAGCACCTGCTAAGTAAAGTACGTTATACTGGCAAGAAAGGGGGAGGGGTCATTGGCCTATTAAGATGGGATTGCATTCAATGTGTGTGTATACGCTGTAAAGCACCTTGAGTTGCATTGATTTGTATGATAAGGCGCTATATAAATAAATAAATAAATAAAATGGGATGATGGGAGAGTGAAGAGGCATCTCCACTGCCCCCCCTTATCATGAACAGTAACTATCATTACCACATATTACTAACGCCTTAACAAACAGAGCAACCACGTGCTCTCACTCGCCAATCAAATTGAACCAATCAAATGTACTACGGTCTCCATGGGCGAGAAGAAAAAAAAAGAAGAAACGGTACGATTGGTCCAAACCAGTGACTCATTAGTAGCATGATATTATAGTTCACTAAGGTTCACTCCTCTCCTCACCAGCTGGAACCCCCCTTCGGGGGCCACCACATTTTGCTCAATCTACCACACAGATGCATCCATGGATGCTGCGGCTGTGTACAGGGACATGCCAGCGTCGTTCAGATCACTGTCTGAAAGGGAGCGGAGCGGATTCTCGCTGTGTTACTTCTGCCTCGTTCTTCTTCTGTATTTCGGAATTTTTCCCCTGTTTTTCTGGTGGCCATTTATACCCTCTATTGATTCAACTACCCCCCAGCCCCCCGAGCCTGCCGATTGCAACTACGGAACCCGCTGCTACTCTGGGACCGGCAGTGACAAAGGCAACGAACCACCTCCTTCGAGATGGAACACGCAGAGCCGTTGACTGTGAATCTGATGCACACAGGGAAGCTTTCTGTGCCTGCGACGAGCCCATGGCGGCTTCCCTCCCCCCTCTGGGGGCGGACAGCCGATCGCCGCCCCCGTGTGAGACTCCCGGCTGGTGCAGCCTGGGGATCGAACCCCGGGCTGCAGTGGACAACCTGCACTTAAAACAAGTGGCATTGCCGGTTGCGCTACCCCAGGGATCCCTTTAACATGAACGCGGGATCAGAATGTGCGATTCGTGATTTGTACTTTTTTTTACAATCACGCTTAGAATGTCCAGAAAAGGGTCCAAGTGAAATCACAAACAGCTTTGCAGTGGCCGTTTTTAAATCACCTTTTAAGCTGAGGTATTTATTTTGTGAATTTGACCCTGAACTGTGGCCTTGTAGGCAATGCTGACAGAATTCATTGTTATCGAGGAAAGGTATTCGCTGCATTGAACCGCTGAACTGCTGGCTTTCTCTGAAATGTATCAGTTGTTAAGCCTAATCTTTTCAAATTATGGCATGCCATTCCTTTTAAAGATTCCCAAAATGTATTTAAGTGCTTTTGTATTAATAAATCCAAAAGTGCTCATGTACTACCATTAAAGGGGTTAGAAGTCATTTCAACCTGACCTGCACCGCGCCTTTTAAGGCCGGATTCGATTAAAGACGATGGACGTTTTTTTCTCTCAAGAAGGACGGCCCGAAGCCTTTAAAAGAATGATCCTCATCACTATACAGCTAACTGGCAAAATAAAGGAAACTCCAATGTAAAGTGTCTTAATCGGGCGTTGGGCCACCACGAGCTGCCAGAACAGCATCAGCGTGCCTTGGCATAGATTCTACAAATGTCTGGAACTCTGATGGAGGGATGCAACACCGAGAAATCCTTCCCGAGAAATTCCATCATTTGGTGTTTTGTTGATGGTGGTGGAAAACGCTGTCTCGGGCACCTTTCCAGAATCTCTCATAAGTGTTCACTTGGGTTGAGATCTGCTGATGACTGACTGAGACGGCCATGACATATGGTGTACATCATTTTCATGCTCATATAATCATTCAGTGACCACTCATGCCCTTTGGATGGGGGCATTGTCATCCTGGAAGAGACCACTCCCATCAGGATAGGAATGCTTATCCATAGGATGAAGGTGATCACTCAGAATGGCTTTGTATTTATTAGCGTTTACCTTGCCCTCTAAGGGGCTGAATGGCCATAAAACCATGCCAGGAAAATGCACCCCCACACATAACAGATTCGCCAGGAGCCTGAAGTATTTTTTCTGGCTGTTACCTATCTATCAAGCGTGGCTCATGCTGTAGACGAGCAGGCCAACGGAAGACATCGCTCAGTCACAGCGTTCTGGAACACAGTGAAGCACACCCTCTCCCCGCAGTCCAGCGATGGCCTGCCGGCTTTTGTTGCCTCTCCCCATCAACTCACAATTATGTCCTTGGTTTATAAGCCGTGCTCAATAATTCATGCCTCGGCGATCAGTACAAATCAGCGCCTCTCTCTCTCTCTCTCTCTCTCTATCTCCGTATCTCTCTCCTTCTTTCCTGGTGGCTCCCTGCTGGTGTCTCATTGATTTTTCGATATTTAGTCATAAAAGGTTTTGGCAGCGGCCAAAATCCCTCTCCATCGCAGCTTGCAGTTGGGCGGCAGCCTCATTATCAAGCTCTCTCTCTCTCTTTCTCTCTCTTGTTCCTTCCTAATCTCTATCTCTCACCCTCTCTCTCTCTCTCTCTCTCTCTCTCTCTCTCTCTCTCTCTTCTCTTTCTTTCTCCTCCCCCACCTCTCGCTCTCTAAGTGTGAGCATGTATATATAGCACATATAATTCTCTAAACAGAATGATTCATAGTAGCTATGGAAGTGCTTTCTCGGTGGCTCCTTCCTGGGTTGTAAGGCGAGCCTGCAGAACATCGTCTCTGTACTCGGGTAACTCAAAATGTAAAATCCTGTAACAGTCTGTGTCATCATTGCACCTCCGACGAGAGCTGCTCCCATCCCATCGTATATCGACCGAAGCTTAAACAGTCATATTGATAAAATATTCATATCACTGTTAAGTTTACTGCTTACACAAAAGCACAAACAAATAAAAGCCAAACATTAGAGTCACTTAATAATTTATAAAGCCCCAATAAAAAAGTGATGTGCACTATTTTAGAAAGTACTTTCCAGAATATAAGGAATTACCTCTGCCATTCTACGCTAAATTATACTGCATATATTATTAAATATATTACTAATGGGCACTTTCATATTCCATGCAATGTTATGTTTATATTATAGTATATATATATACAGTGGGTATAATTAGATATAGGGTATAATTATATACAGTATACAGTAGGCTCCATTTTTATTCATACCCTTGATAAAGATGAACAAAATAGATTGTATAAAATAAACTATATAAATAATGAGCTTTATTTTATTCTCACAAAATTCTGAAAATTCCAAACCTACAATACTAATACAAGTGTTCAGAAAAACATATTTAGTTTTATTAATAATATTTTTTTACAGAAAACATCTGGATCACAATTATTCACACCCATAATTATTCTTTTAAATTTAATTCAACAAAACAAAACTTATTTGAAGTTATTCGTAGTGTTATTCATAGTGAGATGGATGGTTTGAGAGGCAAAAATAAGTCCAAGGGGCACAGTTCAGATCTCCAAAACAACCTGGCATCTTGGGGTTACAAGGTGTCTAAAGCTACCATTCGATGACGCCTACATGACAATGGCCTTTATGGAAGAGTTGCAAGAAGGAAGCCTCTTTTGAAGACAATTCACTGAAAAAGGCATCTTGAATTCACCAAACTACATCTGAACTTCAATTGGAACCGTGTCTTGTGGTCAGATTAAACAAAAATCTAGTTTCAGCGTTATGTTTGGCATCCAAAGAATGCAAGTAATGTTGAAAAGCACCTCATGCCTATGGTGAAACATGGTGGTGTATCTTTAATGCTTTGGGGTTGTTTTGCATCCACAAAACAACCGCTTATTAAAATAGATGGAACCATTAACTCCAGCATGTACCAAGACATTTTGTCCAAAAACCTTGTTCCCTCTGCTAGGAAGCTACACCTTGGCCACCAAGACAACAATACCAAACATATGTCCAAAGAAACTAAGAAATGGTTGACAGAGCACAAGATCAGTGTCCTGACATGGCCATCTCAGTCCCAGACCTGAATCCATTTGTGGTTTGAACACACAAAAAAAAAGCAGTCCACAAATGTCAACCCAAGAATCTGAAGGAACTATAACAATTCTGCATGGAGGAATGCTTGAGGATCCCCCCCAAGAAGTTCCATAACCTCATACAACACTACAGAAGGCTGTTATAATGGCCAAAGGAGGAACCACAAAGTACTGATAACAGGGGTGTGAATATTTGTGATTCTTGATTTTTCTGGGGAAGAAATTCAAATTTGTGAACCGTTGAACTGTGATTCATGCCACTGCATTATTATTTAAGAATATCATTTTCTGAATTTTGTGGGCATAAAATATACCTCATTACCTCTTAAATTCTATTATTTTATATGATCTCTTTTGTTCATCTTTATCAAGGGTATGGAAAAAAAAATCTACTGTATATATAATGCCAATTAACATGGGCGCTAACATGACCCATCACAATATGTTGGGGAAAAGGGTCTGCTTGGGGCTATCACGCACAGGTGATGTCACAGCGCTCAGTTACATGTGTCACAGTGCACAGGTGATGTCACACGCACAGTTGTGTTTGTCACACGCACAGGTGATGTCACGCGCACAGTTACGTGATGTCACAGTGCACAGTTGCCCCATAAATGACAGGCAGGCTGCATTGAGAGACTGTAGCTGCGCCACGGATGTCTGAGGGAGACAGAGAGAGATGGAGAGAGTTTATGGGGCACGATTATGGTCTTCAATGAGCCGGGCTATATGACTATCATTCCTGTTCACTGAACCCAGGAAACGAGAGAGAGGGAGAGAGACAGAGAGGGAGAGTGGGGAGAAAATATTGTATAATGCACCATGTGCTTGATGCATATGGGTTATGTGGTTTTTTGTTTGCTTTTTTCAATAGTTTAAAAAAAAGTTTTGCACTGTGTAAGCTTTGGTAACTACATATACACACATGTAAAGGCATACCAATGAAGTGATTACATTTGTGTTAAGAGATATGAAGGGAGAGAAGGAGAATAATACAGATGGAGGCAGAAGAAGAGGAAAGGAGATGGGAGTGAAAAGGTACAGAGGAGGAGGAGAGGGATAGAGGGAGCTGAGAGCGATATGGAAGGAGGGAGAGGGTGAAGGGGAGATAAAGAGAGAGGGCTTTCCCCTTCTGTGCTGTGTATTGCATCACTGTGTATTTCTAAATGGTCATGTTTAAACAGCCGAGGCTAACCTGGAGCACTCCCCCCTCGTGAATACAACACAGATTTGAGAAAAGGAGTTTTGTCCTTTTCTTTGTGAGATTTGTGCTTCACGTTCATTCAGGGGTTTTGTTACCAAAGTACACAGAAAGGAGTTTGGGTGGAGTGATGAATAACGAATCAAAACAGCGCTGATGGTTTTGTGTCTTCAAAGAGGACGCTGCGTTTGCATATGGTGGGTGGCAGGTGTGCCTATTATGTTTGCATGTGTTTGTTTATATTGAAAAAAAGGGGGGGAGGGGCTAGACCTGACCAATCGTCTGTGTCCACAGGAGGCCTTGCGGCAGACACTGAGGAGCGGTTGGTGGAGCACCTCCTCAACCACGCCCACTACAACAAACTGATCCGCCCGGCGACCAATCGGTCGGAGCTGGTAACCGTGCAGCTGATGGTGTCTCTGGCGCAGCTGATCAGCGTGGTGAGTGAGCGATTCATCCCTCGTCCACTGCCGCTGCAACTGCTGTCCTCTGCTGCCCCCTAGTGTCCCTGTGCTGTCATCACCTGGAGTTCTTCACTACTGCGCCAGCCTGTTCTTTTGACAAGGCTCTGTGCTACACTGCACGCTGGTCCACTAGCACATCATTTTTTCATGCCGTGTCACTTCCCTGCCCAATTCCTCACTCAAGCTCTTGTCCTGCATTAACACTATGCTGATGATTATGCACTATGCAAATGTGGACACCTCTTTCTCAAGTTCTTTTCCTGTTCAGCGCTCAAAAGTACGTCCTCAGTACATTGAGTGTACTGCCCAACCGTTATCAGTGACATCCTCTGTTTGGTCTCCATTGCAGCACGAGAGAGAGCAAATCATGACCACAAACGTCTGGCTAACGCAGGTGAGTCGCCTCATCACTTCCTCCCCTTGCCCGACCTAATTTCCTGTCCACCTCTGTGTGGCCTTAGGAGACAGAAATCCCACCTTAAGGAATAGTGCACACTAACGCCCACCAGAGAAGCACACACGCAACTGCGTTGCTTGAAACTTTGTACAAGCTGGCCCTGTACGATGTAGGCCACATGCACACACAGCACACACTCGCAGTGTGCAGATACGTGGGAGAGACACAGGCCCAGACTGACGCAGCTCAGGCGAGCCACAGAAACAGCTGAGGTGTAGTTGTGTAACTGAGCAACCCAGGGGCAGATTTTTTGTTATACCCCTGTGAACGTACAACTGAGTGGTTTCAGAGTCATGACACAGCACAGGAGCTGATTGTATACGCCCCCCCCACCTCCACGATCGTACAACCAGGTGGTTTCACACACAGTCCTGGCACAACAAAGGGGCTGACCATAGATTAAATCCCTCATGATGGTACAGCTGGGTGGTCTCACGATGACCAGTGGCACCAGACAGGGTGCCTCTGACTGATGGCCCTGTCTTTGAGCAGAGAGTGAGAGATAGAGATAGAGAGAGAGAGAGAGAGAGAGAGAGAGAGAGAGAGAGAGAGAGAGAGAGAGAGAGAGAGAGAGAGAGAGAGAGAGAGAGAGAGAGAGAGAGAGAGAGAGAGAGAGAGAGAGAGCATCAATGTTTTACGAGCCCAGGGCGCTGACACCCACCGGGAGGCACCAATGACACGTGGCCGCAGAGCTGGTTCAGAAGGCCCTCACACAGTGCTCACAGGGGGGAGCCATGGGCCCTCTAGAAGTTTCAAACTAAAGTGTTGGGCTTTCCTTTGGGTTAAACTTATGATTTTTTTGTTCTGTTGTTGTTTGTTCATTGTCATGCTTACAAGGTGGAAACCATGTAAACATGAAAACCCTCATGAAAGGTGATATACAGTATGTCAGTAAACAGCATATACTTATATATATATATATATTGTGGCAGCAAGAAAACACATGGGAGCCAAAAAAACTACATCCTTTAAGATGACAGACAGACAGAGAGAGAGAGAGAGATTTGGTTGTTTTGTGTGTTTGTCAATATTTGAGTTAATAATACTGCCTCCTCCGGGTTGTTTAACCTGCCTACGCCCTCTGCAAGGTCCGTGCGTGTCGCCCAACCCCAAGGGACACCACAATATATACAGTATATACTGTATATGTATAAAGCTGTATAGATTAACTTGAATTTCAATATGTAAGGAAGGTATTTTTCAATATGTCGAAGTACTGTATAAACTGTAGCTCAATTAAATAAATGATTGCCACTTATGTGGGATTCGTATGTAGGATTTATGCATACATTTTTGGGTATAAGTTACAATACGTGTAAATAAAAACAATATAATATAGTGCATGTGCAGTGTGCAGTGGCCAAAAATGGCTATATACTGTGTTTACAATGTGTGATGCCTATTCTCACCAACATGTACGATGGATATCTTTCCTGGCGTTCGGGGTCTGGGTGTATTTCTGCACATTGGTGTGTCCAGGAATGGCAGGACTATCGGCTGACCTGGATCCCAGAGGAGTTTGACGGGATGATGAAGGTCAGGCTGCCCTCCAAGCACATCTGGCTGCCGGACGTTGTACTTTACAACAAGTGAGTGTCCCAGACTCCCCTGGGCCCTTTCTGCCCACCTCCCGCACCCCTTCTCCCCCACATAAATCAAGATTGCGTTTTAGAGTATCACCTGCTCGAGGTTTGAGAATATCGTCGACCTGCCTCAATGCGTTAATTTGAACATTTCCTTTCCAGTCCTGCTGCGACATCATGCGCAATCATCCGGTTTGTCCTGCATTTAGACTGCTTGTGTTTGGTCATCCTAATGTGAGCTAAGAGCCGAACAAGAGAACACACAGCAGGGCTCTCCTCCAGACGCTGGCCCTTATGCACGTCTTTGTAATTGTCGTTAAGCAGCACTTAATAGGTAATTACGCATTTGCGTGTAACGGGACACGTACACAAAACAAGCTAGTAAGAAAAATGTTTTCCGGAAACGTATCTGCTGTTTACCCTCGCACGCGCGTGTGTGCACCATCAATTTAATTATGCCCTCGCGTGTGGTAGTTCCTACTGAGTATGCTCCCAGCAATGTGCTTCCCTTAGTGCTTCCTACTAAATTTCATACAGAACAACCTAGGCTGACCTTTAATATTAGGAATAATACAAGGAAATAGAGCAAGAATACAAGCAAACAAGCAAACCCCCAAAAAACCCCACCACCTTCAATGAGCTCCCAGAAAGCTACAGCCAACCAAGGGACAGATTCTGCAGTGCTGTTACGGGGTCATTAGGGCCACTTAAAAGTGTGTTTTTCCGGAGAGCCCTGTCACATAACCCGTACTGCCCGAGTCTGACACCACCGACCTGTCTGCCTCCGGACACCGCGACCTTGCCCTCTGACCTTCAGGACAAGAGCTCAACTCGAGTCGGGGTGCTCAAAAAACATGCCCCGACGAGGCTGGCCGTCTCACCTGGGGTGTTGGTGACAGTGGTGGGGTGTTGGGGGCGGGGGGGTTTGATGGTGCTTCGCGGGTACGTTTTTGCCATCTCCCTTCACGGCTCTCACCTTTTGACTGCGCGGCGGGCCACAGGATCCTCCCGCCACCCTAGCCCTCCGGACCTGCGTGACAGGCGCGTCCGTCCGACCGTACCTAATTAGCGCGGCTGCGCCGCTTGACGTCTCCGAGTCACCTTAGCCGTCCCGCTGTAACAGAAGTGTCCCGGCTGTCCTCACCTGACTCCCCTCCCCCGTCACATTCCGTCCGCGCCGTCTTACACGCGTCACTGAAGACCTGCTCCCGACACACCTGACTGTGGCCGTGGGTGTCTCTATGACGCTGTGTACAGCTCCTCAGGGACCGGGGCTGTCTCACTGGTATGACCCCTTCCTGCTTGTGACTAATTCCCTCTGCCTTGAGGTGCCAGGTAGCACGACACCTGTCCAATTGGCAAGGTTTGTGCTTTACATACTTTCCAGTTAACATGACAAGCAAACAAAAGATTACAAATTAAATATGCCAAGTCTATATATTTGTTTTGCCAACCTGTATGCTAATGTGTTTTGCACACCTTGTGGATACCAAGAAAACAAACACACTAACAAACAAATAAATAGCAAACAAAGTAAATATTTACATATGTTTATATATATTTGTCACACCCACCTGTATGATAATGGTACTTATATGTGGCCTGTCTCACAGGGGACACTGGAAATTAAGTGCATTCTGTTCCTACAGAGAAGCGTAGCGAATAGCCACCTTCCACTCTCCCCGTATTGATTTATACAGCCCTCTACTTTATTTGACCGTTTGAACCCCAAAGCATGTGACATTGATCCATATAAAAAATGTGTTTCATGGTCAAACACACATTGACCTGTAGCAATCACTTGGAAAAAGGCTAAAGACGCCGTCACTGCTGTTGTTTCTTTACAGAATGCCCTCGATATCCAATATCCTTGCGTAAACACCACAAGGTGATCTATACCACCATACATCTTTTTTTGGGGGAGCTCTTATTGCAAGGTTCAGACGTACACTAAACTGAGGAGGCCTGACAGCTTGACAATGTGTGTCTGACACACGGTGTCACCTTCATCAAGACTCTCATTAAAATTAATTAGGCTTTCGGGCGGTTAGCGGATCCAGCACAGGGAGAGACACACGTCCCACCCCCGCGGGAGCATTCACACTTGTGGAAAAAGGCCAGTTAATGACTTAATCGAGGCTCTTTTGCACAGTTGGTCAAACAGGAAATGACATCATCTCATGGAAATTACACGGCTGGATTATACTGCCACTTAAACTCGGCCCATGTGGGTCAGCCACTGCATTGTAACTCATGTGGAAAAACGCATAGTTAAAAACAAGAGTGGATATTCAATTACGGAATCTGTGTGTGTACGAGTGTGTGTGTGGGGAAGTGTATTAGGGGAAAAATCATTGATTAACTAGTTTGAATATGACAGTTAAGATATGCATTTGATAGGTTGGGTACCAGGAAGGGGCAGAGTCAACGCCGTCCAAAGCTGTGCAATCAGACAAATAGAGGAGTTATTTTATTTGTGTCACACCTTTTCCAGGTTGAATTTTGTTTTTCTGCCTGTACTGCACATGTAAAATGCCAAACAGTAAGTTAAAGTACGCACAGTAACCACCTCCTGTCTTGCACTCAGCCAGTCCTGTACCTCGTGAGGGCTCGCCACTAACTAGCTCAATTTGAACAATTGTTTTGAATATTGCCTGATTGGCTGTTGTTAGTAATTATGAACTCACATCTGAGCTGGCCAGAAGAGAATGCCCCCCCCCTCTTGAGTTTTGTTCCTCTTAAGGTCTTTTCTTATTTTGTTCCACGAGGGAGTTTTTCCTTGCCACTGTTGCCCTAGGCTTGCTTTTGTGGGGGTTCAGGCTGGGGTCTGCTCTAAAGTGTACTGTGCAAAAATGTTTTGTGAAATGGCGCTATACAAATAAATTTGATTTGATTTGAGTAACGGTTACCCCCCCACAGTGCCGATGGGATGTACGAGGTGTCCTTCTACTCAAACGCCGTGGTCTCCCACGACGGCAGCGTTTTCTGGCTCCCGCCCGCCATCTACAAGAGCGCCTGCAAGATCGAGGTCAAGCACTTCCCCTTCGACCAGCAGAACTGCACGCTCCGCTTCCGCTCCTGGACCTACGACCGCACCGAGATCGACCTGGTCCTGAAGGCGGACGTGGCCAGCATGGACGACTTCACGCCCAGCGGCGAGTGGGACATCATCGCCTTGCCCGGCCGGCGCAACGAGAACCCGGCCGACTCCACCTACGTGGACATCACCTATGACTTCATCATCCGCCGCAAGCCCCTGTTCTACACCATCAACCTCATCATCCCCTGCATCCTCATCACCTCGCTGGCCATCCTGGTCTTCTACCTGCCCTCGGACTGCGGGGAGAAGATGACCCTCTGCATCTCCGTGCTGCTGGCCCTCACCGTCTTCCTGCTCCTGATCTCCAAGATCGTGCCGCCCACCTCACTGGACGTGCCGCTGGTGGGGAAGTACCTGATGTTCACCATGGTGCTGGTGACCTTCTCCATCGTCACCAGCGTGTGCGTGCTCAACGTGCACCACCGCTCGCCCACCACACACACCATGCCGCCCTGGGTCCGGCTGGTGTTCCTCGACCGGCTGCCTACCCTCCTCTTCATGCAGCAGCCCCGGCACGGTGGCCAGAGGCAGGGCCTGAGGCGCAGGCGGCGGGCTGACGAGCGCGGAAGAGGAGGGGCGTCCGCGGGGCTGGCGGGGTTCTCGCCGCCGCCCCCACCCCCGCCGAAAACAGCGAGCCCTGCACCTGCTACGTCAACAAGGCCTCGGTCAAGCAGCTGGGGGCGGAGTTGGCGGGAGTTGGAGCTGGAGGCGGGGGCGGAGCTGGGGGTGGGGGCGGGTCCACCGAGGGGCTGAACGGGCTGAGAGAGGGAAGGGACGGGGTAGTCCCCACCCCCTTGCAGTCCTCCAGCTTGGGACGTGCGGGGAAACAGCAGCAGCAGCAGCCGTCTCCGCCCATCCTGACGCACGCCCTGCTGGGGCAGGCCTGCCCCGGGTTCGAGGAGGCAGTGGAGGGGGTGCGGTTCGTCGCCAACCACATGAGGGGCGAGGACGAAGACCGCAGTGTGAGTTTTCATGCACTCAGGCACAAGGGGGGTGGCAGCGGCGGCCCTGGTCCAGTAGAGTTAAATTACCGCCCAGGCGCATCGAGCGCATGGTCATTTGAACCGGGAGCGTCTAGTAAACGAGCCTTTTAAGTTATTAAAGCTTTGGATGAAACGGAAACTAGACGACACTCTAGCACTCCTGGACCAGGGCCAGAGCCAGAACCCTGCCTTACAGCATGTATCTCCTCACGTGTATTCAAATATCTTTACCTGTACACTCAACACTGATACAAACACCGTCTTTCCCTGTACACTAAAAATGGATAAAAAACCCTCAACACTGATAGAGACAATGCCCTTAACACTGATAGAGACAACAGGGCCTGGGGTTATCAGACTTCACCACACCAGCATCTGTCTGATGCTTTTTCTCTGATCCACCGTGAGCTTGAACCAGCATATCCTCCTCTTAAAAGCGGAACACAAATGTAGTTCCTGCCATTTATGTTTACTCTAACATTTTATCACTATGCTTGTCTGGTTTCTTTCAGCACTGTTCCCGCATATGTGACGATTATTAGAGTTATTATTATATTGGAGATATTATTAGAGATGATTATATAGGTGATGGTTAATGGTTAAGCCGAGAGGCTGATAAATATTCATATAGAGTGGGCATGAGAAGATCTCCCTGCACAACAACATGAAGAGCAGGGTCAACAGGGTAAATGATGACATCACCAGTGCTGTCTGTTGGTGCATACTAACCTCTCTCTCTCTCTCCCCCTACCCACGGCCCAGGTGAGTGAGGACTGGAAGTACGTTGCCATGGTGATTGACCGCCTGTTCCTCTGGATTTTCGTCTTCGTCTGCGTCTTCGGCACGGTGGGCATGTTCCTGCAGCCCCTCTTCCAGAACTACACTGCCAAGACCCTCGTCCACACGCCCGGCTGACCAATGCGTGCCTCTCGCATAAACAGACAGACACTGCCAGCAGCCAATGCCGATCGGACTGGACGAAACAGGGAGGGACTGGACTCATCCAGAGGGATTCTTAAGTATTTCTGGACCTGGACTTATTTTAAAAAAAAACACACACAAGCAACCCAATGTCAGTTTATACCAGAGTCAGAAAATTTATATAGATTTTTCCTTTGTTGTTAATCGAATGAAAGACGTTTTTGTGGGTTTTTGCACTCTTATTTTTTGAGAGACAAAAGCACAAGGCAATCAGGAAGAAGGGGGAACACTTCTCCAATCACTCTCTTCTCTCCACGCAGAAAGCAATATTATAATGCCCCACACTGGCCCATCCCAAACATTACAGAGCTCGCAACAAACCACTGGAAACTCCAGATCGGAAAGAGCAACTCCGAAAACAGAGATGGAGAAAAGGAAAGAAAAGAAAAGAAAAGATAGAAGCACGCTTTTCTGTTTCATTATCCACATTTTCAAAAGAACCCAGAAAGATATTTACAATATTTCCATGTGATCCTACAAAATAATGTATCTGTCTTAAATGACAGATAGTGATACCAGATATTGTATACAATTATATAGGAATATAAAATAGATATCTGATGGCCTGTACGACGCAACAACTAAAAATGTATACACGCATGTATAAATACACTTCTGTATTGAGAGAGTGCAGGGCCTATGATAGGGGAGGTACACAGTCGTATGAGGAACTGAATGTGGTGTTAAAATAAAAAAAAAAAAAAAGATTTTTATCCAGTTGTGTCTGTCTGTCCCTCTGTGCACTAAGAGGAGTGGGTGTCCGGGACAGACGGCGCTGGGTTTGTCAGTGCTGTTGAGGCTAAACCTCAGACGATGTTTGGGGGAGACCGTGGGGAGACCAGTGTGTGTGAGCAGCAATGTGGGTGCGGCTGCATGGAGTAAAGATGTGTCCGAGTGTGTGAACAGATCAGCGCTTTGGGTCGGTGAGACAAACTGTTTTTAAATGTACGGCAATATTTTGGGCAATGTGCCCACACAGTTTAGGATTATTGCCTCTGCTTCAAAGCGTAATAGAGTTAGACAGTGGCTCTTATTTTCATATTTTCTCCTCCCTTCTTGCATTGTCCATCCCTCCTTTCTTTTACTGTCCTCTTTTTGCTCACCATTAAGGTTTGCTCCAATCTCTTTCTCTCTTTGTTTGTTTCCTCCTCTATCCCTCCCTTGTTTTTCACTGCTCTTGCTTATTCCCTTCTGTGCTCTGTTTCTCATTCCTCTCTCTCCCTCTATGTTCAAGTCTTCCTCACTCCATCCCTTCCACTGTCTCTCACTCCTCCATCTCTCCTCCATCAGGTCCCTATTGTTCAGTCTCATTGTAGCTCCACCCGTTATGGGGTTTGTGAAACCTGGTCCTCCTGTCGCTATGGGGCCCCTCCCACCTGGTCCTGCACCCCAGACCCCACCCCCACCCCTGTTAAATAAAGATGGTAGAACCAGCTCCATGGTGTCTGCTTGCTTGATAATGGGGTTTTGCTATTTACATTCAGAGACAGAGGCATAAAGGCAGCTGGACAGACATACAGACATTTGCACAATCAGAGACATGCATACAGACATACAGGTAACAAATTAAAGGAAACAACTACATAAAGTGTATTAATAGGCCTGCAACTCAACTATAGTATGCCTCTCTTTGAAGTTCTTGACGGACTGTTCTTGAAGAAATTCCTAGTAAGACACACACACACAACATGCAATGTGCCTTAATCTATGATAGGCTCAGACATGTCACATGGGAAACGAACTCCAATATTAGCAGAACAGGTTAGCAGAACAAGAGGCCACAGATGGAAATTAGTTAAAGGCAAATTCTGCACAGATATTAGGAGGTTTTTCTTTACACAGAGAGCTGTCAATGTCTGGAACAGCTTACCAGGTCAGGTAGTAGAGGCAGAAACACTTGGGCTATTCAAGTCCAGGTTAGATACAGTGCTAGATACTCTTTAGATTAGGTCATGATGAGCCTAGGTGGGCTGAATGGCCTGTTCTCCTCATTATGTATTCTTGTTCTTATGGTCGAATAAAATATAGAGTGTAGTGTAGTAACACACGTAAACGTACCTGTGCAGTAGATTTGATGTGGGAATGTTCAGTGGGCCGTGTGTGCTGGCAGGAGGGCGGAGGTTGACGGTGGTCACTCTTAGGTCGTTCTGATTTAGTTTAGGGGTGTCAGCCAGCACTAAGCCTGTTGTCTCATAAGGCCTAAGGGGGCTTATCGCACTGTGTAACACTATGGTGTAATCGTTACTTGACTCTTTATTTCTGTGTAGCAGTCAACACACACTGGGGGATGGCTCAGGTAACTGCAACCCAACTCTGCTGTGTTACCATGTTTTTACTACGTTATCACCCCTTTATCCTGCGCTGTATGGTGCAACCCATGGTGGACCAAGTACTACCCCCCCCCCCAACCCCAACCCCAACCCCTAGTCTAAACTGGTCTAAAAGCATCCATAATAGCATTGAAGTTGCAGGTCTCACTGAAAGCGTGATGTTGTTGGCTGTTGATCAGCAGAGAAGTAGTTAAAGGGCCAAATATTTGCCAACATTACACTGGGGCAACGAAACGTGGCCACGATCACTGCAAACTCAAAGTCGCCTGCTAACTACAGAGGGAATCAGTATTCACAAAAATGGGGGTCCTTAAAGTTTTTCCTGGAAAGGGTAATTTGCGACGCGCAACATAACTGCTATTTGGGAGGATGAAATCATTATGTGGAATCCTCAGGTGGTTTATGGAGTTACGTTTCTCTAACGGGTTGATGCCGAGTGCACATAGCTAACGTTAACTAACTTAGCTCGCTTGCTACACTAGCCATGCTGGTTTATTTATGACTATGTTTGCTCAATAGAATATTGGGTAGTAATGACATTTATTTATATTAATATTGATAGTAATGCAGCAATTAGCAGTATCTTTAATTTTGACATTTAAAGCCGTTAGCACGAAGGCTGTTTCACTTGTTTACATAGTATTAAGTCATAGTGACTATCACACACACACACACACACACACACACACAACATGAAATGTGCTGTAATCTACGATAGGCTCAGACATGTCACATGGGGAACGAACTCCAATATAAGTTTGGTTAGCAGAACGAGAGGCCACAGGTGGAAATTGGTTAAAGGCAAATTCTTATTAGGAAGTTTTTTTACACAGAGTTGTCAATGCCTGGAACAGCTTACCAGGTCAGGTAGCAGAGGCAGAAACACTTGGGCTATTCAAGTCCAGGTTAGATACAGTGCTAGATACTCTTTAGATTAGGACATGATGAGCCTCGATGGGCTGAATGGCCCATTCTCATTATGTATTCTTATGTTTTTATGGTCTAATAAAAAAGAGAGTGTAGTGTAGTAACACACGTAAACGTACCTGTGCAGTAGATTTGATGTGGGAATGTTCAGTGGGCCGTGTGTGCTGGCAGGAGGGCGGAGGTTGACGGTGGTCACTCTTAGGTCGTTCTGATTTAGTTTAGGGGTGTCAGCCAGCACTAAGCCTGTTGTCTCATAAGGCCTAAGGGGGCTTATCGCACTGTGTAACACTATGGTGTAATCGTTACTTGACTCTTTATTTCTGTGTAGCAGTCAACACACACTGGGGGATGGCTCAGGTAACTGCAACCCAACTCTGCTGTGTTACCATGTTTTTACTACGTTATCACCCCTTTATCCTGCGCTGTGTGGTGCAACCCATGGTGGACCAAATACCCCCCAACCCCACCACCTAGTCTAAACTGGTCTAAGAGCATCCGTAATAGCCCCGCAGCCACAGGTCTCGCTACACTATGGCAACGAAACGTGGCCACGACCACTACAAACTCAAAGCCGCCTGCTAACTATAGAGGGAATCGGTAATCACAAAAACGGGGGTCCTTAAATATTTTCCTCGAAAGGGCAATTTGCGACGTGTAATGTAACTGCTATTCGGGAGGATGAAATCATTATCTGGAATCCTCAGGTGGTTTATGGGGTTACGGGTCGATGCCGAGTGCACATAGCTAATGTTAACTAGCTTAGCTCGCTTGCTACACTAGCCATGCTGGTTTATTAATGACTGTGTTTGCTCAATAGAATATTGGGTAATAATCACATTTATTTATATTGATAGTAAAGCATAAATGAGCAGAAATTAATTTTAACATTTTAAGCCGTTAGCATGAAGGCCGTTTCACTTGTTTACCTATTAATTCATTAACCTAACTATGGTAACATTATCTCTTTTTAGCTTTCATCATACGAGGTTGATTGTCTTCCTGTGTGCAGTCAAAAATATATTTTGGTATATCAGAAAAGATGAAAGCCCCCTGGGTATTGTTTAGGGGGGTCCCTGTATTAAAATTGCATATTTAATATATGATACTTGGATGTCGCCATCTTGTGCCATCACATTACACTGCATTCCTTTGTGCCAATAACGTTCCTGGGGTGGCAGGTATGCTATCTGCAAAGTTATTGGCTAGCAAGGCATACCCCATGCCTATACAGCCCTGAATTTGGTACTGTTCAGGGTTTCCAACTGATATCTATAACTTGAATAGCCAGGTTGACATGCATACTTTATTGCCAAAAGCACTTTATTATAATGTGTTAATGTGCTTCGTATCCATTCAAAGACAAGATAACTCAGGAATGAGACGGGCACACCAAGGTAAGAGAGCTGATTAAATGTCACGTTTATTTTTTAATAAGGAGGAACAGTTTGGTACATAACAAAAAGAAAAAGGCTATAAAACAAAGGAGAAGAAACCATCCACACATTTAACATGTCTGCTAAATGCCTGTAATGTAATGTAATGTAACATTGAATAAATGACCAGTATTTATTTCAATATTAATCTCTCAAAAAAAAAAAAAACTTTGTAATTCCATAATTGGTGGATATTTCCAAAAATGTGTTGTGTTACAGATGCCTCATATACGCCCCCCCCATGGTTGAGCTTCAACTCTCAACCAACACTGAAGTTTTGGGCATTCTTATAGGGATTAAAGGACGAACGGGACAGTGATACTGGATCCGCACCCGAGAGAGAGCTGAAATATTAAGAAGCTGAATGAAGGGTGACAGTGTCCCCCTCACTCTCTGTGATTGCGTCCCCTGTACCCTGATATTAGTGGTCGTGGGGCTTTATGATATCGCACGATATCCTTCTGTCGTGAGGAGTGGGTGAGTTGGGGCAGGCATGGGGGGGGGGGGCTGGTGGGGGTGTGGGTGGTTTCTAATCCTCCATCCTCTTCCTCCACCAAGGTGGTGTACAGACGGCTTCACCCCACCATCCTGCCTTCCCCCCTTCCCTCCCTTCCCGTCACCACCACCTCCTCTTCACTCCTACTTGCTCTCCTCTGGTTTCTTATCATTGAAGAAGTCGTTGCAGGCCACCGTCAGCGCCCCCACCAGGATGATAAACTCAGTGAAGTCCACCTCTCCGTCATTGTTGGCGTCCAGGTCGCCCATCACCTTGTCCACAGCATCCTTATCCTGGGCATTCTGTGGGACAAATTGGAGGAGGGGGGGTGATTAAGGTTAGGGGGTGACGAGGGGCCACAATCCCCATTCACCAACCTCCCTGTCTGTCACCATTTCTCTCGGGACTAGGAGTCGAGTATTATTAACTGGATTGGTCATGTCAGCAACTTCATTGGTCATGTCAGGCAGCAAAACAGGCAGAACACGACCAACAAACTAGGCCCCTATGAAACCAGCACTCTCGCATGTAACCAAATACATTCATTTATGATGGTTGTCTCTGGTCTCTTTGAGAGAATGTGCTTGGCTTCAGAATGTGTACATGCGTATTTCTCTGAGGATATATGTTTGTATGTTTGAGAGTGTGCATGTCTGTGTTTCAGAGTGTATATGTGTGTTTGTTATTAGTCCTATGTGTGTGTATGTGCATGGGTCTATGTTTGCATAAGAGTGTGTGTGTGAGTGTGCGTGTGTGTGTGAGCATTCACGTGTGTTTGTGTATATGCATGTAATTGTGTGTATATGTGCATGTGAGTGTGTGTATGCATACATACAGGTGTGAGTGTGTGTGTGTGTGTGTGAATGAGTAAGCGTGTGTTTGAGTGTTTTTGCGTGAATGTGTGTGGGAGAGTGCATGTGAGTGTGTGCATTTGTTTGAGTGAGTGTATGTGAGTGCAAGAGTGAGGATGTGAGTGTGAATGTGTGTATAAGTGTGTGTAAGAGTATGTGAGTGTGTATGTGAATGGGTGTGTGTATGTGAGTGAATGTGTGTATAAGTTTGTTGTGTAAGAGTGAGTATGTGTGAGTGTAAGAGTGAGTGTGTGAACGTGTGTATAAGTGTGTGTGAATGGGTGTGTGTATGTGCGTGTGTCAGTTAGTATGTGAATGGGTGTGTGTACGTGTAAGTGAGTATGTGTATAAGCGTGTGTGTGAACGGGTGTGTGCCAGAGTGAGTATGTGAATGGATGTATAAGTGCATGTGTAAATGGGTGTGTGTAAGAGTGTGTGTGTATGTGTGAGTGTGTATTAATGTCTGCTCTCACCCCCAGGTAGTTGCCCAGCTCCTCGGTCAGGAGCTCCTTCAGTTCACCGCGGCTCAGGGTGAACTTGTCCCCCTCCTTGCCAGAGTATTTGTGGAAGGTCTGAATCATGAGCTGCATGGCATTCTCCAGGTTGGAGGAAGGCTCGGTGCTTGACATGCTGAGGGGAGGAGGGAGGTGCCAGACATATATATATATACATTTATATGTGAGGAAACCAGGGTTCATAAAAAAGAAAACAGGCACTTCAAATTAGAAAAATACTACAGACAATATTTTCTCATGGTGTTGCAACAAAAAAGGAATTCAGTTGTTTCAGTTTTTTAATATTCATTTGTTTATGCAAAGAATGAAGTGCATTGCAGGTAGTTTGAATATGTTTGAATGCTTCAACCCTCACATTACGATCTAGTCACGCACAGACAGAGGCATCTGACTTGATCAATGTGGGAATGATCATACAAAGGCTCCACTGGGGGCCAAAATTTTACGGACAAAATGATTGAAATATAAAATATATAACTGAAGTGATCAATGGTTATGGGTTCAAATTAAATTGCCATTTAGGTTAATTACACATTAACTTGGCAAATGTAGAACAGGACCCCTGGGGAGAAACAAGAGGTGCGCACACTCGCACTCACAGAAGTGACCGGATTCGCATCATCAATTGTTAAACGGAATGCAAAACCCTGTTATTTCTGGGTGTGGTGTCATGTACCGCTGTTGGGTTTCCCAAAGCAGATTTAGCATTACAGAAGAAAGTAGATTTAAGATTAACAGAAGAAAGTAGATTTAGTACTTTAGAAGGATTTGATATTACAGAAGAAAGTAGATTGAGGATTACAGAAGAAAGTAGATTTAAGAGTAACAGAAGAAAGTATTTGGGATTACAGAAGAAAGTAGATTTAAGAGTAACAGAAGAAAGTAGATTTAAGAGTAACAGAAGAAAATTTAAGAGTAACAGAAGAAATTCTATTTAGTATTTCAGAAGTAGATTTAAGATTACATAAGAAAGTAGATTCAGGATTAGATAGTGTTAAAGTAGATGTCGTGTTATAGATTTAGTGTTGTGGTGGAATGCACTGACTGAAGAGGTGCTATCATTTATCAGTGCAAAAACTGAAAAAAAAATCATTTAGTATGATTGTGAGTGAAAAGCCATTCACAAATACAAAAGATATTGCATAATAAAACTGCATGATACTGAAAGCAATACACACAACTGCAGGACAACAGAAAGACATTGAGAGGAATGGCCATCCTATGGGAGCCAAAAAGTCACAGTGCACAAATGCGGGTGAATTCCGTTTTCATTTAGACCAAAAAACATAACAATTACAATTGGCCACTTCATCCCTAGCAGCCTCTAAGACCTGTCCCCCTGAAACATTAAAAACACATTTAAAAGTTGTCAAAGAGGTTTCGGTCTCACACATACAGTAGAAAGAGAGGAGGAAGGAAGTGAGAGAGAGAGGAAAAAAGAGAGAGAGAGACAAGCAGTGCAGCACCTGTAGGTGTGGACTGCCCTTTTAAAGATGCTTGGAACGCAGAAAGAAAACTTTCAGGTTGGTCCTCTACGATACGATACCACAGCTATGGGTAAAATAACGTTCAGAAGCCTCAAAAGACACCTCAGTGGAGAAGGTGCCCCCTCCACCGCCCTCCAAACTAGTCCAACCCCCACCCCCATGCCCGACCTCAATGACAATAAAACAAAGATGAGCGCCGATATAGACCCTGCAAAACCTGGCCCCCTAAAGGAGACAAAGGATGGTGCCCTCTCCCTCCGACACCCCTTTCCGTCTTACCTGAGTGGCTGAAGGAGTGACGGCTTTTGTTTTCCGATAAGAGGGAGAGAGGAAGACTGACGGGGAGGGAGTCCGTCCGGGGCTTAAATATCACCCTCCCTCCTCCCTCCTTCTGTCTCTCCATCCCTCCTTCCATCCATCCCTTTCCCCTCCCCTCTCCCTTTCTCTCGATACGATCCACTGACGCACGAACACGCACACACAGGAACACACACGCATGCACGTGCTCGTACACACATGCAGTGCAGGGGACAGCAGCGGAGCATTGACACACGAAAGAAGTACCAGGATGAGCGGCGAGGTTTCCCCCCTTTTTCTCAAGTCTTTTTCTTTTATTATTTGCTAACAGACACAGGGAGCATACAATACTGTGATACTGCCAATGAAACAGCGCAGTGAAGGGGTTACATCACAGTTACAGCTTAGTGGTTGTGTGCGGACAGTGGCTGCGGCCTAGCAGTCGCGGCGTGCCGGAGCAGCCCGTACGCCCGTCTATGGCCAAGTGTCCGTCAGTCGGTCCATTTCTCAGCAAGCAAGAGGTTTACATATTGCAGCATTTTGGGAGCAATCCTATTGGGGTGCAGTATAGGAGAGTTTGGCATAGTGGTGTATGTGCAGCAATTACGTACGTCTAGACAGTGGGACACAACATGACACACATTAAGCTGTAAAGGTATACGTCCAGCTCTTTAGGTCGAAAAGCTTAGCGTGCGGCTCATTTAGAGCCAGGGTAAGGCGCGGTATAGCGTTTCAGTGTGCAATGGTGCATACAACACAGAATAGCAGGGCAGTCAATGCAGCACGTCATTGTAGGGACTGGATTGAGCCGTCACGTGCGTATATATTTAGCACACCGCTGTCTGTCCCTGTTGCAATTAAGTAAGTGTGTTGGTGCTGGAAAAATGCAGGCGGCAAAGCGATAAAGGTTACATACAACTGCAAGGCCCACAGCTGGATGGAAGCCTATACGCATGGGTGTCGGGAGTTGACAGAGCTCAGGATCGTGTTTGGGATGGGCTTGTAGAGTTGTAATGGGGGCGGCGCGCTGTGGTTTGGTGTTTAGAGGGATCAGCCGTGGGTGTGTTACTGAAGAGTACGTACGATTACTGGGATTAGCGGGATAAGCTGAGGGTCTGTTGCTGAGGAGTACATTTAGCGGGGTAAGCCAGGAGTGTCGCACTGAAGGGTGCGTTTAGCGGTAGTGTGTCACTGCGCTACATCAGGGGACACAGGGTTATCCCTCCAGATGTACGGGCTATTTTAAGCGCGCGAGGGCTACAGGGGCCCCCTGGTGTTCATTCCATCTCAGCCCTTAATTATTTACCCCGAGCCATTATATGGATGAGATGTCATGCACCTGATATTCCAGGCCTTAATTCAATGCTAATTGAAAAAAAGGTATCAATAAACCTTAGCGACCAGCTGCGGCAGCGGCCCACCGGGCAAGGTGTGCCATGTGGCAGGCATGGCAGCACACCACGTAATGCGCTGAGGCTGGATAGATCAGTCCATAACGCAGCTAGAATAGTCCAGTCTTTAACCCTTTGAGGAATTAGTTTTTTTGAGAGTTCTAGTTCTTATTCACAGCGTTCTATTCCGGTATAGTACAGTTGTTTGATGCCATTACCAGCCCTGAATGATGTCATTAATTAGAATCAACTAGAATGTTACGGCATCTTCTAGAATAAACATCATAGTGACAGCGCTCCAGAAAGGGTTGAGCGTGGCAATAGGGTCAGCTAGGGTCAGGATGGGCAAGTTTCGCGTGTAGCGTGTGTATGCAAATGCAGTGGCGTATGTAGTGTGGTGTACGCTAACACAGTGTGCTAAGTTAACATCGTATTTTATTCACAGTACTGCGTGGTATAGTATTACGTGGTATGCAGTATGATTTTTATCATAATATTTTTTTTAATATATTAGCATACAAGAGTTTGTAGTACTTCTGCCTGTAAATGTCTTAATGCCAAAACAATGGAATATTCTCACAAAGCACCAGTACTCCCCGGGAATCACACATAAAAGCCTCCAGCAGTATAAGGGAAAATATACAGCCTGATCTTCCCTTTGCTTGTGCTCTAAGCTTAGCTCCGCTATGCAGCCCAATGAAAAATTAAATGTAAAAATATAACAAAATATAATGAAAGTAGATTGCACTAATTATTGTGAGTGATTAGCAAATTCAGCCGGCAAATGTCAAGCAGAAAACACCTACAGACAAAACAATCAATCGCATGAACAAGTAAGTAGTGTAGTGTGTGGTAATATATTGCTGTATATCAATCGGTATATTATCGTATAGAGTGCGGTACATATTAACACAGTGTGGTATATAGTACGTGGGCATGGCCTGTGTGTGGGGCATGGGGTCTATGTGGCCGCCTCTTCCACCGCCTCTTTCTTTACTGCTTCTTCCTTTACTTCCTCTTCCTTTACGGCCTCTTCCTCTACGCCGTCTTCCTTTATGCCGTCCGCTTTTACGGCCTCTTCCTCTACTGCCTCTTTCTTTACTGCTTCTTCCTTTACTTCCCCTTCCTTTACGGCCTCTTCCTCTACGCCGTCTTCCTTTATGCCGTCTTCCTTTACGGCCTCTTCCTTTACGGTGTCTTCCTTTACGGTCTCTTCCTCTACAGTGTCTTCCGTTACGGCGTCTTCCTTTACGGCCTCTTCCTTTCCAGCCTCTTGCTTTACAGCCTCTTGCTTTACGGCCTCTTCCTCTACTGCAGGCTTCTGCCGAGCCACGTGCAGCTCACTCATTTTGTTGGCCACGCCGCCAATCGTGTTCATGTATTCCTCGAAGCTCACTCTGCCATCTGCATCCTTATCCACCCTCTGTAGAAATGATGCAAATGCACTGGGGTTGTCCAGGTTCTGTGGGCAGGCAACAAAGGACGGGGCAATTAGCCACAGCACAATAGGGTGATTGGACGGTGACACAAGCCCTGTGGAACTCTGTACCTTTGTGACATCATTATGGTAGGATCAGAAACCAGTTGTTACTTGGGCACCTTTGGGCATACAACACAGAATGGGGCAATTCAAGTTGTGCAATGTAGTGATTTGGCCGTGGACAGTGGCCCTGTGGAATGTTATTTAGTGCCTTTGTGACATCATCACAGTGGGACCAGAAGATGTTTGTCACATGGTCACTTAATCATGACCATTTGTTTACTTTGTTCATTTATTCTCCTGGTCTGACTAATTGGTTTCAGGGACAAAGTGAATCGTTCAACAATTGGGTTGTCCGTGAACCAATAACGGGAGCATGCATTATTAAAAAACAGATTGTTCTTTTTCATTCGTGAGTGAAAACCTTGCCTACTACTTTTAAATTGGTTTCAGTGATGGAAATTTAAGCTCAAATACAGCAGGGAGGGAACTTTACAATTAAATTATAGTAGCATCAGAATGCAGAATCTTGGACACTACTAAAGCAGTACCATTAGTAGAATACAGTCTGGACTAGTCTAATCTGAAATGTTCAGCTATATATTGACTTGGGTGTGACACCTTCAGTGCAAAATATTTTTAGAAAAAGGTGTGATATCCACCCAATGTTTTATTTGATGAGCATCACATTTAACTAGCTTAACCAGCAAGGTGTAGAAAGACCATAGTGCTCACACGTACAGAATGTTCAGGGATTCCAAATTCCAAAAATCACCACCCATTCAGCATTCTACCAGCTACTGCCCCTCAAGGAAACCGATCTAGTTAATCTGTATCTATGGTGAAATATTAAATCTGGTAAAATCATGGCACAGTCAAAGAGTAACAGAGATGTCCATGGTCAGTTCATGATAATATGTGTTGTTTGGACAGTGACGTTGACATGATGTCAGTGATGTCATTGGTGACGGTCGAAGGTTCAGGCTCTGACCTGCAGGGCGTTGTTCAGCTGGCCCTTGACCAAGTTCCCGAAGACCTTAGGCTTGAGGTTCTTTCTGCCCTTGGCCGCATTCATGTAGAATCCCACCATGGTCTTAATGGCCTCCTCCATGTGTCTCACTCTCCCGACACCCAAAGAAGGAATCAAGAAATAAATATAAATGCATTCATAATAATGCTTTCATAACAACTATTTTGTCTCAAACTGCTGAACAAACGTACATTTGCTGAAGGGAGAAGCCAGAATAAGACCCCAGGGAAAGGGGGTCGAGAGGAACTTCAATAAAACAGTTAAGTAGCAACAAATGGAAGCAACAGAAAAATATGGAATAATATAAATCAACGCCATATCTAGTTTTAGTAAAGGTGGGTTGAAAGATGGGGTAAGGAAGCTGGAATGATGAAAAAGAGATTAGAGTAAAAAAGCACAATTAGTCAAATTCATATTTAACACACCACAACACACAATACAACCAAGCTCTGGGAAATAAGAGTTTGAAAAACAGGAACTGACTGATTTTAAATAAACAAAAGCAGTGAGCATTCATGAGCATTATATATAAATATATACTATGCGTGTGTGTGTGTGTATATACAGTATAAATATATATATACACACATGCCAGTATGAGAGTGTGTGTATAAAGCAAATCAGTTTGAACACTGACATGTTGATAGGCTGTCATTTAGGGTGTGGATGCTGAAAATCGTGGTATATGAATGGAAAGGTGATATGAGAACACTTTCAAGGGTGGCAGAGAGACAGAAACATTGACAAACTGGTATACACAATGGAGGCTCTGATCTTTGATAGGTCACCTGATCTACTGAAGCCAGCGCAAGGCTAAGGGCTCATGTTACCTGAGGGTTTACCCGCTACCTGGCTACTCTCTCTCTCTCTCTCTCTCTTTTTCCCTCTTGTACACTCACACACCCATGCACACACACCCTCACAAACACACACATGCACTCACACGCACTCAGACACACTTACACACAGGCAAACATACACACTCACACATACACCTGGACACACTCAAGAATCATGAATACACACATACACACGCTGACATGTGCATACGCAAGCACACAAACTCACACACATACATCCACACACAGATGCATGGACACACACACACATACACTCCTCTCTGATGACCTCAGGGGACTGTGAAAGGCTATTTCTGCAGGTAATATCCAGTCTAACACAAATGTGTCATGCTCCACTCTGAAAACCCCCCAATAGTGAAATACTCTCTGATGGAACCAGGCCAATTAGGCAACACAATATATGGTTCCATTGTCCATATCAACAGGTTAGAGGGGTGGCAAAGTAAACAGCTGGCTTGCCCTTCACTTTTGTAGCAGTCTGTTCGACGCCAGTGTGGCACATGCCGAATTTAAAAGCATAGCATCTGCTAGCAGGGATGCACATTTCATTCAGAATTCCCAAAATGTACAACACAGATTCGGCTGTTTGCCTTTATCCTTTCAGAACAGCACTACCACACTGATTATGAAATAACAGCAGAGAGTGAGTTTGAGGGGTAAAATGCATAGGCACTGTTTCAGAGATGTGCTGGTGGGAGAGGAATGTTTAGACCATGCTTGGACCATGCCACGCGGCATCAAAAGGGACGTCGGTCCGGTCTTTCAGTTCTTGATTTGATGCAACCACATTGTTTTTAAAAAGAGGATTTGGTCACATTTGGGACAACTTTAAAATGTCAGTATGAGTTTAGCAAGGATCTATCTTACACCAGAACCTGAAAACATTGTTCATTTAAATCTCAGCCACATGAAAGCATTAGCATTTCTGTGGGAAAGGAGGCCATGGCTTTCACTTTTTACATTTCATTTACTTAGCCTATATGCTGCATGCTGCTTTAAGGTTTCTATATGCCACATCTTGGTACTGTTACAGACTCAGATACCTCGAATTCAATAAGCTTAAGAGTTTTGCGTTAGTATAAATGTGCAACAATGTTGACATATAAAATGTATAAAATCAAATCTAGTATTGACCTATTTAAGAATTAAATACATAATGGGTCAGTTTGACCCATGTAATCCCAAGGTATCACACAGGAATATGACCCAAATGTTGGACGGCAATGTATTTTTTTTTGTTTTTTTGTGAGACTCCATCAAATCATTAAGCCATAAATGTTGTTGCAACCTAAATCCCGAATTTGAAACTTGGCAAACCACCCCGAGTTTGAAACTTGGCAAACCGTCCGGAGTGGCACTGGTGTTCACCAAAGCGTTATAAAGCCACGAGAAAAGAAGTAGTGCCATAGTCCAATGAACAATATTCACACACGTGATTCGGCTAATTGCTTCCAGTTTACGGTGTGAATCAAATTCTAGACAATCATGCATCTACAGCAGCATTGAGCCCTGCGACAAGCCGTTTCTCATCCTAGCTTTGTCACAATTCTTGTCTTGGCATCTCTGTTTTATCGACACATTCATTATTAATACTCCTCTAGCTGTAACCCGGCTGTCACGGGCCAACTCCAAAGACCACCATACAGTTTGCGAAACTACCCAATTATTTCTTGCTGAAGAAGGCGAGACTATTCAGGGCCAAGCGCCGGACTCTGGACACAAATTAATCCCCGTGGTTGCAAACCACCTCCCCCCCAAAAAAACAACATAGAAAATAGTTAAATAAATTAACGGTAGGTTTCCGGTTTCCCCTCTAAAACGTAGACGAGATTGAGAGTTGGATTACCAAACGGGATAACGTGATATGTTCTCTCAGAGTAATGACAATACCGTCGCTCGTATGCAATGAAATATTAATAGAGGAACAAGTTAGGCGGAGGATATTGACTGCACCAAACTGACTAATAGGCCCAACAATCATTTATTTTTCTTGACATAAATAGGAGGGTTTAGTGTCCACGTAAATAGCTTATACCGACCACACCAGTGTATCTCTAAATCAAAAGTGAGCGGGGCTTCCATAGTTTATCGCAAGCTTTTAGACCAGTATAGCTCCCTTAAACTATTGTGAAAAAGTCTGTTGGCGATCATGTGTGGGGTGGTGAAATGTGGTGTAGGCTGCCTCAATGTAGGCTACAGCAAACCATAGTAACAATATAGTGCAGTGCAACACGCCTATTATACGGATTATGCTGTTGAATATAGCATGTGGTACCGAAAAATGACTTGTAACTGTTACAATACATTACATAATGAAAGTATATGACATGTTAATCATGTCTTAATACAATTTAAATATTGCACACGGTAATGATCTTTATATTGTGGATCAAGATATATCCTTGTTTAAAATCAACAACTTCCACTCTACAATGATTGCACATTCACAATGATTTACAACCATGCAGTGAAATACCGCACACAGCACAGATCGCCGTGGTTTTGCCATGTAGTTTGAATTTGTCCTTTGGGAAAGGAATTTGCATTCACGAGTGTTAACCTAGTTTATATTTTTTATCGGGTACAAGAAGATTACATTTTCAGCATTACTGTCGAACATACACATTCCCCTAAATTACATTATGGCTACATTAGCCTACATTACATCTGTAAGCCTGGTACACTTAGAAACTGCCCATTGTCACTCAAGGGTGTACCTAAAACGTGGCGATAAAGTTAAGATCACGTCTTGTCTACAATTTCGCATAAGTAGCGGCATGAGAAGGGGGAACTTACCATATAATTTCGACCGAACAAGAATCGACGAAACTATAGCCTACTTTCTTTTACGTTTCTTATGCTTTTCTCGCTTTCCTTCTCTGCCCGCCTATTTCAGTCAACTAACTTGCTAAACTAGAAGCTCTGTGGAATCTCTTCCGTGCTTTAGTTTTTTCTTAAACGTTTTTCCCCCTGACAGTCAAAGGGCGTGTACCTGGAAGAGTGTGAAGGGGGAGAATAGAGGGATAGGGAAAAATAATGATAATTGTGGTGCACGCCAGAACCAGTGTGACAGCGTGTAAAAGGTTGAATTTGCATCTCTTTTGATTAGATTGTGTGGTACCACTTTTTATTGTGCGTGAATTGAATGCAGTTTTTCGCCAGTTAAACTGGTTCGAATAAAAAACTAAATCGAATTCACCGGACGTAACTTCGAGAAGTTGGGGAGGGTAAATGAGAGAAAGAAAGAGAGAGAGCGTGTCAACACAGGCTGTAATGGGTAGGACAGAATGATAACCCTTTCCTCCCCATAGAAAACAGACACTTCAAATACCCCAAAGCACTGGGTCTTTTCTCCCCTCAAAAATGACTAACCTTTTCCTTCCCAGTGTTACAGGTATGGTACGCAGCTGCCTGCAATGATGTCTATCACTGTATTACTGCACTGATCTCTCTACGCGAACTATGATTGTTCCTACCATGTATTTATGCACATCATGTAAGTCGCTCTGGATAAGAGCGTCTGCTAAATGCTTAAAATGTAAAAATCTTAATGTTTTCAAAAATGTTAGTGTGTTCATCGTGCGTAAATGTGTTATTTTCAGAGAGAGGCCAAATATCTGGCTGATTACGCCTCGGGGTGTTAAAACGGTGATAGTCAGATGTCAGTCTGTTTAGATGACGAACGTGCTACTGCTCAGTGAAACAGTGCATTCGTGTGCCCATGTGTAGCAGCAGCACGGTTAGCGAGGGCGAAGTCTACCAGTGTGTATTTTATAGAAACAGTCATGTTTCAGCCGCGCCTTTAATGTCAACAGGTATTATTTATTGAGGACTTGGGTAGATTCAACTGCGTTGATCCAAATAACGCACCAAATGTGATACTTGAGACTGTTGACAATATCAAGTAAAAAAACCCGAAACAAACATTCGTTTTCATTTTCGTATTCCTGAACTGGAGAATATCCATTACATCTGGCAAACAATAGTGTTGGCTTTAAATCGGTCTATTGGGCTTAAAATATATATATTTTTTTTTACATAAAATGATTCTATTAAACCCCTGGCAAATAAATATGCACAAACACAACCGCATGGACAGGTTTTTCACAGACGTACAGGATATTGCACATAGTAGGCTCATAGTAGGCCTACTGCCTTGACCGAATCATGCTATTTCACCTTTGGTTAAGAATAACCAAGTAGTTGCGAAAGGCAGTGTTGTTGAATAGAGGATGTTTTAGATGGAGATGATTCGCAGCAGTAGTGTTGTGCCATAAGTATACTTTAAGAACAGCAGAACTTCTTTGCCATTGAAAAATGGGAGACAGAAAGGTGGAGGATTTGTCTATGAAGCTAAACAGGGAGGGTGATACAAAAAAGACAGCGGGAAGTTTAAAATGGCAGACATTACTTTATTATTCCAGTTGGTTATATTTATTATTATGTTGGTTGTATTTCTTCAGATTAAAACCGATATTGCATGATTGCAGACACTACATGATACCACATCATTACAATCTTGAGACAAATCACGCAGGCCTCTTATTGGCCGAAACCTCCCTGCTTGCAGGCCAATTTACCAATCAGCTGCCAGAACTCAAGGAATGTCAGTTCGCCGTCGTTGTTTTCGTCCAATGAACCCATGAGCTGGTCAATTACCCCGGGATCACTGCCGTTCTGCAGACAATCAGCGATGAAAGAGAAACAAGAAAAGTTCAGTGTGGCAGAACCGGTTGTGGAAAGAATGCGGTGTACCAACGACACCTTGTGGTAACGCGTGGTACCGCACATTCCTTTACATTCCTCGAACTCATCAGCAGAATAAAAAAACCTAAAAACCCTGGAGCAAAAACAGCACTGCTATTCAACAGTTTGTAGTATCCAGCAGTGTATCCTTTTTTTCCACGATTTTATTTCTGTTTTATGCTATAGGCTCATACTCCTGTTTGCAGACGACCTTCGCGGTTGCTGTAAGAGTCTCTTCCTTTGTATTACATTACATTACATTACATTACATTACAGGCATTTAGCAGACGCTCTTATCCAGAGCGACTTACAGTTTACATTTCTTTACATACAATCCATTTATACAGCTGGATATTAACTGAAGCAATTCAGGTTAAGTACCTTGCTCAAGGGTACAACGGCAGTGTCCCACCTGGGGATTGTATATTGCTAAAGTTATGGCTAGTGGTTATATATTTATGCTCTCATACACATCATTGTATTTTTGTGGTAAGCGAATTAGGCCTTTAACCAGAAGGTTGTAGGTTAAATACCGATCGAGCCGAGTCTTGAGCATGGCCAATTAAGTCAGTGGGCTTAGTTTTTATTATTTTTTCAAATGTTGTACAGATTCACTGAGCTTTATAGAATCTGGATGGTTCATTATTTTTCCTGGCCCTGCCTGTAACAGCCCATCCATCTACGATACAGTTCAGTGAATTACTACAGTGTACGATGCAGAATTGTCCCCCCCAGAAAAAAGGGAAACAAACACGCCTACAGTACATTAGGTTCCTACATACACTTCAAGCTTTCGAGATTTGGACAGCTAAACTTCAGTGAGGGGTGTCGTCCTTGCTCCTTGCTCTAGGGGTGTTCTTACCTTGACCAAGGTGGGCAGCTGGGAGATTACCAGGCTGCGGAACTCCTCCCGGCTCAAGGTGGATGCCGGCCCGTCCTTCCCGGCAAAGGCCTTGAACTGGGAGACCAGGATGCTGATCGCAGACTCCATTGTGCAGAGGGGAAAACAGAGGGGTGGACTGGGAGAGGCGGGAGTGGAGAAAGAGAGCTGTCAAACGACCCACACATCTTAAGAGAAATCGAAAAGTACAGTGGGTCGAGAGAGGTACACAAAACAAGCCCTCACATCCACCATTAGACCTTCTGTATTGGGGTTAAACTTTGGAGTCAGCACAAGACTACTTCCTTCATAAATAGCACTAATTGCCGCATTTGTCACCCAGAGAATGGGACGGTGAGAGGAAGGGGGGAAGGAAGAATCAGGGGAAGAGAGAGAGAGAGAGGAAAAGCAGGAGAGAGATGGGGTGGGGGGAAGCGAGGGAGAAAGCAGTAGAGAGAGGGTGACAGAGAGCAAAAGAGCGAGACTGCACTCTGACTCACCAGCTGGGCAGCAGGTCACAGCAGGATGAAGAAGGGTTGTCTTAACTCTTTTTTTATACTTTCCCTCTCCCCCTGAGATGGGCCATGTCAGCGGAAAATAGTTAATTCATCCGACCTCCCACCCCGTACCTGTGTGGCTATCCTCTCATCAGCACAGCTCTGAATTTTCCATGCGTCACACATTTTACACTTACATTTTAGGCATTTAGCACACGCTCTTATCCAGAGCGACTTACACAGTTTACATTTCTTTACATACAGTCCATTTATACAGCTGGATATTTTACTGAAGCAATTCAGGTTAAGTACCTTGCTCAAGGGTACAACGGCAGTACCCCCACCTGGGAATTGAACCAGCAACTTCTGAGTTACAAGTCCAGTTCCCTAACCATTATACTACACTGCCGCCACACAAACACACATCAACACACATGCACAAACACACATACACATAGGTACACAAGCACACAGGTACACACACACGTATACACACACACACACACACATACACACAAATGCACACACACATGTGCACAAACACACACAGGTACAATGAATGACACACAGATAGACGTATATGGCACAAAAGTACACATGCATATTGTGTCTGAAGCCACTGCTGTTTGAACATGAGTACATTGCTCCATGTACAACTATAGTGTGAATGAGTTTGTGAGTTAACAGTTAGTCTAAATCTTTCTTTTTTTTTTAATCCAGTTTTGATGCAAAACTTTACAAGCAATATTTGATAAGCTAGCTGCCGTGTCAGCAAAGTACCTCAACCACAGAAAGCTGAGCACAGAGATAGGAGAAATAGATTTGAAGTTCTGCCGTTAAACTGTTGCTGGACTGCCTCAGTAGGAAATTCTATTACGTACAATATTCCAACACCGTGTGTAAAGAAACACAGGTACACACACACATTTTTCCATTGGAATGCAGACAGAAACTTAAATATCAAGCTCGTGTACACTCCAAATGTAAATGTGTGGTGTGTGAAGAGACATCAGGGAAATTCAGTATTACCACAGCATCCAAACACCACTCTTGGATGTGTAATCAGGGACCCACAAAGGTTGTCCATCTGTTTGGTTCCCCAGGTCTGGAGCTGCCCGAAATCAGCTAGCTGGACTGAGTCAGCACATCTGCTAAAGCAGTGATTTTCAACCTAGGACCTGGGGACCCACTGTGCATGCTGGTTTTCATTCCAACCATAATTTGCAACCTCTGAATTGTAACTAGCTGTTAATCATTCTTATTTAGACACTTTTACTTTATTTTAAAGCATGATTTACTCTCTTTAAGGCCATACTATGTCAGAAATAGTTGCATACCATGGACAATAAATGTCCCATTCTCATCCCAAGACGTTTAAGCAGTCAGATCAAATAACACTCTCGTTTTCTGTAATGTGCTGTATGACGCAAGGTTCCTTTAGAAAGAGTCTACCTTTTTTAATTGATTCAATTGTAGAGTGGCAGCTGAAATCAGTGGGGGCCTAACTGTTGAACGTCTGGACACCTGGTCACTGAAACTAAACCATTTGTTGAAAATTAGAGTTTAATGACAGAGCAATCGGCAATGAGCCCAACCTGCACTGTGTTAAAATAAGTTTAAGGGGGGGAAATGATGGTAGAGTTTACACACGTTTTCAACAGCCTCAACTGATGGAGAGATTGGCTGTAACATAAACCAGCATACACAGTGAGTCCCCAGGACCGAGGTTGAAAACCACTGTGCTAAAGCACACTGCTTATTTATTAGCCCTATTACCTCGCGGTCACAACAGCTCGTCGACCAGATAAAAATCATATTGGATAGACAGCATGGCTTGCTGTAACAACATTTGTGATTATTTGTTTTGCGTCGCTGGGACGGCGACTAGCACCTCGGAAAGCACAATACAAAACAGGAATTGTGAAAGACCTAGGCGATATCAGCGCTCATAAAATACCATCTGATTTCAAGAGTTCTTAAAACGCATAGAGTCGCAATTAAGGCATACTTTAGTCAATCAGACGGAATATTTAATCGACCCAATTTACAACATCTCCACCCTGTTTCAGCGCGTTCATCCCAGCTATACATATATATACATGAACAGATTAATCTAAAGGAAAGTCGCAAAGTCATTTAACTCCCGCAAATTACATCCTAATAGCGAGTTGACTCGTTGCGACCGTTTATTAAATCAGACGAAGATATTGCAACTTTGTAGGCGACTGATTAAAAAAAAAAAAAGATGATACTAAACGATTCAAATTTTACGGCATATTGAAGGCTTGTACGCATGTGTGCATTCACCACCACTCCCTTGTTGCCATTTTTTCCACGAGATGCACGGGCGAAAGTGTCAAGCAAAAAAATTCTGAATTATATTGATGAGTGGACAGTTTACATTCCAGTTGCTTTAATTGCAGAGTTGGGGATAAGGCGCCTCGGTAAGGAGATGGGAATCAGGTTCGGCGCGTCTGCAATGTAGTCGAGTAAGCATAACCGAAACCGTAGTACAGAATCCTGGCGCCCGCACCCTCACATGAAAATGCATGAATCAGCCACTCGCTGAGCACGATCACTGTAGCGCTTGAGGCTACGGTGGAAGTGCAGTAATCAGGAATTTATTGACACTGGTGGCCCGAGGGGCTTGTGTTGAATGGGGACCTGTAACTGTACCGTTGAGCAAGGTACTCCTGTCTGATCTTGTCCAGTAAAATCCAGTGTGTGGCGGATATACGCACGGAGCGAACGGGTTCAAAATATTCTCAGCACTGTTCAATGGAACTTTCGGCATAATCTTGATGGGATCGCTTTATCATCGCTAACTGTTGAATGTCAACCTATGACACAGATTTCAGTTTATTCAAAGAATGTGTCTGAGTGTGGGTGTATTCATTACTGACGTACACCGACGTATTCCCCCACTGATGCCATCAGGACGAGCTGTAAGATAAATTAACTGAAAGTGCTAATGCTTATCCAGAGAACACATTTTACATGCAGTCCATTTATACAGCTGTCTATTCATTGAAACAATTAAGGTCAAGCACCTTGCGCAAAAGGTACAACAGCATTGGCCAAACTTGTAATCGGACCTGCAGTTCCTGAATTAACAGCCCAGTTCTCTAACCGTTATACTACACTGCCACCCTAAAACGATAGGTGAACACATTGTGCTGTAGGCCTACATCTTATACAGTTTACCGCCATAGATTTCCACTTGCAACACGTGATCTGTAAATTGTACGCTTTCTTTGTTTTGTGTGTTTTCTAAATATTCTGATACTGTATGTGCCTTTGGTGTGAGAAATATTTTGTGCTCAAAACTCTGATCAATGACTTAAAGCAGTTAAAAAAGTATACTTACGGGACATACTTTTATAACAACTTTCTATTCCCCGTTTATAAGGATTTGACCAAGGTATCCATTCATATCCCCCCCCCCTCCAATTTGATTTCTAATTATATTAGGTGCCGTTTGCAGTTCATAGTAATTGGGGTTTTTCTGTTTCTATAGAGACTTATTTATATTGATCTATTAATGGTGGGGAGATTTACATTGGGTAATTCAAAGAGTTGATCTACCAAAATTGTATTTGTAGGGTTTAATATTGTGGTCCTTTTTTGTGGGTCTTGAGTACCCCCATCCCCTTGCATTCAATGTGGTCATTCCTGTTGTGCTGCATTTGAAATGGCAAATTAAAAATAAATGATGTGGTTATTACTGCGTTTCTGCACACCACTTTCCACTCAAACAGAACTGCGTTGCACCCATTTTACTATGAAAACCAAGTTCATGTTTTCATACCGAAAGTCTGAAATGAATGAAATAATAAAATAATAATACGGTCACTTGGTCAGGACCACAGAAACCCACCTCTACAGACTATGCTTGAAACTTGACTGAAAATACATATTTTAAAAAGTACTAACTTTTCTCTGTTTTATAGTCGTGCTGTGCATCCAATGCCATGTGCTGTACAGTTACTGTACTGATATGTTGCTATAGCTGTGATTATTCTTCTAATTTTAAGTGCACTTATTGTAAGTCTCTCTGGATAAGGGCGTCTGCTAAATGCCTTAAATGTAAATGTGAAAAAACCCACAGGATAGAATGCAAACAGCATTGAGCTTAAGGGCCAAACCTCCCCCGTGTGCAGACTGAAACTGGAGCCGGGCCTAACGTTTCTCCACACATACTCAGCCATTCTAGCTTAACTTCATTCCAATCTCTGAAGAGAAGGACAAGCCGTTCCGGTCCAGTGGTGGAGCGACCTAAACTCCAGGTATGAACCCCTGCTGAGGTCACTGCAGTTCAGCCTGCACTGAGCAGAGTTAAACGGCTCTTACGAAAACCACAATGCCAAAAGGATTACCAGTTTCAGAAAATCAACACTTTTTAAGATAATGGCAACACTTCAGTAAATAAGGGGTCCTTTAAACAGGTGCAGAACCGTGAATGTCTGTTGGTGGGGTGGGGGGGGCAGGGCTGGTATTGGTGGATAGGCCCGGCCGTCCCTCGCCCAGCTGGGACTCTCCTAGCACGTTGCCAGGGCTGTGTCCACCCCAGAGTACCAAAGTGGTTCCTTTATTTTGGCAGTTACCTGTAGCAGAGTACATCACAGAGCGGTACCACTATGTTTCTCAATTCATTAGAGGGACAAACACAAGTGTTCTCACCATACGACACAGAAGCAGAAAGAATTCCCCTGGACACATTTTGGTTTGAGCCGTTTAATATCACGTCAAACAGGTGGCGACCCATACCTTCCACACACAGGAGATGTGAATCTAAAACAGCAATGCAAAATCAAGCCAAAACGTGAACACACATCAGTAGCGACTCCCATCGCAGAAAGCCTCCTATCGCAGCTCCGCGGAGACACAATTCACCACTCGATTTTAGTCTAAACAAACGTGCTCGCTATAGACTTAGGGGTGTGGCAAATTCTGTCACACCACTTATTCTACTTAAACTGAGAACAACATCCCAAGAAGGGCACGGTTACTGTTTACCACTGCTGCCAACTCTCGTTAAATTAAATGTACCCTAGCGTTGAATGCTAAGCATGTTGCAAGAGTTAAAAGACTCCTCTCATGACATCACCTCCTTTGTTTCCAAACATAGAGCCTAGCTGATCAAATATCACCCTACCTAAAACAGCAAGAAGCACTAGAAAACAAATAAAAACAAAGCTCAGCTACTGGAGATAAAAGCAGTCAGCCTACATCCTCCCCAGAGGAAGAAGAGCCATCCCTGGAGTGCCACAGACCTGCAGACTGCCTAGGCTTCTCCAGGCAAAGACACACTAGCACGGGGTGCTCAACTGAATTCAGTTAGCCTATTGAGTTATCCAATTATGTATTTAAAAGGTCTATCTACCCCTCATCTACAGAACAAATGTCAACCGTGCTTTAAGGACAAAAATGTAAATTTGTTGCATTTTATATGCATGAAATGCTTGTGTGCTCTACGGAGCATTCAAAGTGGTTGTAAACCTAAGAGTACAGTCATTACATTCATGGCAAATTGCCAGCCTTACATCACAGCTTGTCATCGGGGTGAATGTGGAAATATAAAACCTGTGTTGAACTACAGCTTCTCTGTTTTTGTGAATAGCTCCTGAATCACTTAAAAAGACAGCTAGAAAGATCGTACAGAAAATCAATGTGGAGTTGCGCTTGGCGACAGAGAAGTAATGCCCACTCTATTGACTGCCGAACATGATGCAATGTCCCGATTGGTCCTGTTCGACGCCTGCATTTTCATTGGCCGGCACTCCCACTTCTGGACCAATGAGAACACAACATGTGCAGCTGTAGCCTCAAATGTCTTCTTCTTCTTCTTCTTCTTCTTCAGTGATGCTCATAAATCTGTCCAGTGGATGAAGACCAGCTGGAGGAGGGGTGGGTTCTTGGCTTGTGGGATAAGTGCTTGGTAAATATAACAAAACAGGGTGTGTAAAGGTGCTGTCCTGACCCCTCGGTGGTGGAACGACCTTCTGCAATCGGTCAGGACCGCGGAATCACTTGCGATCTTCCACAAGACCCACATTTTCAGACTCCACTACCACTGAATTCTGTACATCTAACCAATTGTCATCACCACTGCCTACTTGCTCAACACTTCTTGTATATGTATCCCTGCTTACTCATAAAAAAAAAAAAAAAGACAAACCTTTTCCTTCCCAGTGTTACAGGTAAGGTATGCAGCTGCCTGCAACAATGTCTATCACTGTATTACTGCACTGATCTCTGTATTACTGCACTGAACTATGATTGTTCCTACCATGTATTAATGCACATCTTGTAAGTCGCTCTGGATAAGAGCGTCTGCTAAATGCTTAAAATGAATTGAAAATGAAATGGCGTAAAGGGGACGGATGCATTTTGGGATTTCATGAAACTTCTGCTTTTAATTATTTAATAGGCCCAAATCGTTTTCTTGATCTGGCATTTTTGGTACATTTACTGAACAAATCTCAAACAAAATAAATGATTTACTGGAGTCTCATCTAATCTAGTGAACTGGGCATTAGTGCATACAATAAACAAGCTATTATGTTGTGTCTGTGGTGTTGTTGTGTCTTGTTGTATTATGTTCATTTTGTATGGAATGCACTAATAAAAACAATTCTACAAAAAAACTCAATCTAATTTGCTAATTGATCCAACCAAGCAACCAATCTTGCATAGATACACCAGCCCTCCTGGGCCACAGTCCCTGTCATAAAATATCAAAGACCAGAATTCCCCTTTTTAATCTTAAAACAGGAACCATGCCACTCTGGCATCCCAATAATTGGAAACATTTGTAAATGGGGGGGAAAAGCCAAAGGGGAATGCCACTTCAAAGGGAGCTTTAGGCGAGTGGGCGGGAGGGCTGAATGGCCACTAAATCCATTTAAACCAGTGCTGCCCACACCACCTTCACCTAGCAGGTTTTCCAGCAAGCTCTAAGCAAAGGCACTAGCCAAGACAGCCAAGCCAAGCCAAGACAGCGATTGACTGGATCGTTCAATTTCAATTTAAGTCAATTTTATTTGTAGAGCGCTTTTTACATTGAACTAAACGCTTGTGCAGAGAACAGAGGATAGAAAAACAAGAAAATACCAGGCCTGAACCCCCAAAAGGCCAGAAAGTGAGCCAAAAACTCCCCAGTGGGAAGAGGAAAAAACCCCACTCCCAACAGTGACAAGAAAAACAAAACCTCCCCAGTGGGAAGAAATCTCTGGAGGAACCCGACTTAGTGGGGGAGCCCATCCTCCGTTGGCTGGCCCGGGTGTCAGTAGTAAATCATGTGTTTATGTGCCTGACAGGAAAAAGCAGTGTACCTACAGACACTGTGGCCCTCCACGAGGTAGTCAGCCAGGCTTTTAAAAAAGCGGATATAACGAATGAGTGGAAAGGCAGCATGCTTGGTGAGAAGACTACCCATGTTGCAGGGAGCAGATCCACCCCGTCAACGATTTAATATGACAAATCACAATCTCTTAGATCTCCAACAGCCGGCCAATGAAAAGTGCGCTTCCTGAAGCGGAGAGTGAAAGCCTTCTAACTAATTAACACAAAGTTGCGGCTTTGCGTACGTGCTGTGACCTCTTCAGAGCTGGTCTGACTGCCCCCCTCTAGTAGGGAAGCAACGAAAGCAGCCGTAGTACGAGTAAGTGCCATCGTGAAAGGGAGTGCAAAGTTACTGGCTCTCAGTCCTGGTCCTGCAGGATATCTATACCCCCGCCACCCACCGTCCGCCCTCCCAAAAAGGACCTGATCCATATTTAACCAATGAACTCTCCCTATTGCCCTACCCCTGCCCCTCTGTCCAGACCTCAACCCCTCCCCCCTCCACCACCACCTACAATCCACTGCATCAGCTGTTCCACTTCCCATTTGACAGTGTTCTCCATTTCTCCCAGTAAACTGCCAGCACCTCCCCTGCAACTGGGGACAGAAGGCTGACGGGTGCAGTGAAGAGGACTCTGCTGAACCAGGTCAATGCGTGTGATCAGGTAGTAAAATCGTGGATCCTAACCTACATCTTGGAGCCATGTGCTCACCCGCCCACCTAAGAGGTCTGACTCTTTAGAAAGGCCAGAACACATTCACCGCTAGGAGGATTGTTTTAGCGAGTTAAAGGCTACAAAGCAGTTTGTCTCGTGCAATGGCACATTCATAAAAAGCCTGTCGGCAATAATGTAAGAGAGGTAGTAGGTAATGACCGATTCCCAGCAAAAACACGTGATCCGATTTTGGGTATGGCCAAGCTCAATGCTTACTGTTCATTACTCAATCATTTCCTTTGTAAGTATGTAGATACTACATGTTTTCAAACCGTCCTCTCATGTGAAAACAAAGCTAACGGGAAAAAGTTTGAAATCGTTTGCAATCGTTTGCATTTGTTTGACAATTTTAAGGGACCCCCAGTTTACTGCACACATCTGAAGCTCGTTTCTGAAACTACAAACCTCAGAGAACCGGGACGAGCAACGCCTCTCCAAAAACCTCTCCCTCCTCCTGTTCTCCATCTCACACTCCTATCCCTCTTCCATCTCCCTCCTCCACCCCCAACGCCGGCCCTTTTCCTCTCGCCCTCTCTCATCTCCTCCTCTCCTCCCTTCAGCCCCAGACCCTGCCGTCCTTCCCCCACTTCCTCCCCTCCCGCTCTCCTCCGCCCGCCACGGCGAACTTCCTCAGCGCCTCCCTCTCGAACTCCTCCATCGCATCCTCCGCTCGGTGGTCTCCCTCCACCGCGTCCTCCAGCATGTCCGCCACGTCTTCCGCAAACTCCCGGAACCGGAGCTTGTGATGGGCAAAGAGGCCGTCGACGAAGAACTCCCCGACCAGCGCGGTGATTGCCCCCTTGCTCCCGCTGACAGCCCCCTCCAGCCTGCTCAGGTAGGCCCCCATGAGACTCTGAAATTCAGCCTGCTTCACGGGCACAAGCCCCTCCTTTCTGGCACACTCCGCAATACCCCTGCAGTCCACCGGGGGGCGACTGTTCTCCAGTTTCTGCCGCTGGCGTTCCCAGTATTCAACGTGGTCGCGGGCTCGCGGTGTCTTATCTGCCGAACCCTGCCACTGCTCTTTCTCGCTTTTCTCTTTACCTATCCCTCGTTCCTCCCTCCAGTCTTTCGGTCTTTTCCATCCGTCTTTCTGTGTCTTCCAGTCTTTTTCTTTTTTCTCTCCCCTCCATCGGTCTTCTTTCTTGTCCTTCCAGGTTCCCTCTCTTTTTTTATCCCAGTTTTTTGACCAATCTCTCCCTTTCTCCCATGCCCGTCTCCTCTCCACCTTCTCCCTCCACTCTCTGCGCTTGTCTTTCCCTCCATCTTTCCCATGCTTCCAATCGCTCTCTGTCTTCCTTTCCTTTCTCTCCTCCTTCTGCTTCCACTCTTTGACCTCTTCCCTCCCTTTCTTCCACTCCTTCTCCTGGTGTCCCTCCCTCCTGGCCTCCTTCTCCCCTCCCTCCCAGTGCCTCTTCTTCCCTCCTAGCCTCCCCTCTGGCTTCTCCACCACTTCCGTCCTCTCCTTCTCCTTCTCCTCCCTCGCTCCCTCCATACTCTCCGTATCCGCCTTCGCTCCCTCCATCTCCTCCCTTGCCCTTTCCTGTCCCGGGCCACTCTGCTCTAAGACTTTTTCCTTCCTCTTTTCATCCAGAAGCCGGCCGTCTGCGGCTGAACTGTGATTCTCGGTCTGGCCAGCTGGGGGATCCTTCCCCATCACATCCACCTTCTGCAGCACCAAGCCCAGCTCCTCTTTCTGGGACTGGGAGAGACAAGGGACACAAACTGAGATCAGCGGACACAGGTAAACGAGCCTCGTCTTAATTTTGTCTTCTTTAATAATTAGATCTGTAAATGTAATTAAGGTAATTTACTTTGGCTTTTAGCCTTGATTTTATCATGATCGTAATTGCAATTCTTTGCTTCATTTTGGGCCAATTTGACCCTGTGCAGAAATCTGGGTGTAAATTCTGGTACATGACAAACATTTCATAAATAAAATTTGGTAGGGGAAAGAGAGCGAGATTAGGACTTTTAAGAAAGCTACACAGGCAATGTACAGGCAAAGGTAGTGGCTTCTCTGCCCTGTAGTTGTGCCTGTAGTCATGTCTGTATCTGTAGTTGTGTCTCTAGTCATGTCTGTGTCTGTAGTTGTGTCTGTACCTGCAGTTGTGTCTGTAGTCATGTCTGTAGTCGTGTCTGTACCTGTAATTGTGCCTGTAGTCGTGTCATCTGTTGGCTTTCTTCTGCAAGCTTCCCCAGAAGTTGTGTCATCTCCTGGGGATTTGGGGGTTTGCTGTCTGGGTTCAGCCATTCCTAATAGACAGACAACGATTACTTGTACCTTTTCAAAAGTCTTAACAGCACTCCTAGGGTTTGAAATGACGTAGATCAAACAGGATGTAGAGAAACGTGAAGTAGATGCCACCTATTGAGCAAACCATTAGCCAGGATGTCTGAACTCACAATCTACACGTTACTCATTTATACAGCTGGATATCAACTATGGCAATTCAACCCTGCCAGAATACATAGAACAGCAACACCCAAATCAGGATTTTGGCTTCCTGACCACAAACACACACAGCTCACCAAAGATAAGCAATACTGCACACAATCTAAGTGCAAAGTTTGACTGACAGGCTATAAAGTTGGAGAAGGAGAAACATGTTTAAATAAAAGGCAGGACAAAAAGGGAATGGCAGTAAAAAGAAGAGGGAAAGAAAAGCACACACCTGATTTCCAGGTAGCTTAGGGTCTCTTGCCTGGGCCACATCAGAGTCCTCTTCTGACGGTAGAAATAAAAGAAGTGACAACACTGCAGATTCATACGACACACTATTACGCTGTTCTGGAGTGTGCCTCATGCAAAAGAATTCCAGCACAAGACACTCGCAACACAAACCGGTTAGTACAAACACAGTAAATAATAACACAAAAACAATACAGCTTCACGCCACAATGGTATTCACACACACACACACACACACACACACACACACACACACACACACACACACACACATCTATGCACAGGTTGTGACACGGTTTACTTTACACAGTTTGAACACACTGAAGCACAGTGCACAAGCCTGTGCCCCCGTGACTGAACACAGAACTGCATATCAATAACAGAGCACCGCTTACATAATTTACTAAATTGTTAGACCTTAGACTGGATTCCGTGCAGCATAAACTAAAACCATGTTAAAAAGTACCCAACCATTTCTGTTATGAATAGCACTTTTGGTGGCCAAAATGGTGTTTTCAACAATGCCCTGGTACATTCGATTTGGTCTACGTCTTTTCAAGTCTTAGGAGTACTGATAAGTTGTTTTTAAAAAAAACATTTTTAAAGGGACAATGAAAATAAAACCAAGGGAATGTAAAGGTTTTAAGACCTTTAATGACTTTTTTTCCCCACTACAAATTCACATCAACTTCCGATTCCAATTAAATATGATGTCCTAAATGATGAAAACAAGGCAAACTACTCATAATTTCTTCATAGGACATCACAGGGTGCTCTTTAGACAGGGCCTGAAATAGTGCAAATATAGGACTATCACCTACTGCATACTGTGCACAACCTCGCTCACAATTACTGGTAAGTGAGAGACAGGCGGCCTTTGCTGGATTAAGTGTGACATGGGCGTGCAGCGCATTCTGGGTAAAGCAGGATCAGAGGTAGGTGTGTGAGTGAGAGTTGGGCTGCGTTCTGAACCGCCTACTTAAGATACTGCGTACTGCACAAGTATATACTGTAGCCTATGCTATATGCTATTTTTCGTAGTAGTATACAGTATACAACCATTAATGATTCAAATTGTACTATACTTAATTGTCACGACTTCACTAGACTGTTAGAAGTTTACCTCAAGGAGAAACTAAAGTTTACCTCAGAGTTTATGCGAGGGAGACAGCTACTACTGCGACAACCTAGAGTGGCAAACTAGCCAGCTAGCTAATATCAGACCATTATAATGGGTAATGTTTAGCTTGTTAGCTAGCTAAGTTAGCCTATGCTGAGTATAATCGATAGCTGTCAGCTAGCTTGCTTGCTAGGCATTGTTTATGTTAGTTCAAGCAGGTCACAAATTAACTGGTCATAACTTTTTAGCTTTTAAATAACATTTGGATAGAAAAAAGTTGTACACAACACTATTATACTTAACGTTACATATATAATCTTGGCGCTGTTGCCGCCGTTACTAGAAATGTCCGACATTTTTTGGAAAATGGAATGTTGAATATGGTCGCAATGCATTATGGGATACAGTATCCCAGGAAGGTACCTCTGGTTGTGTACTCAAAAATGTGGCATCCGGGGCATATTTGGCATACTGGAGGTGCAAATATTAGGCACATACTGCATACTACATACTACCTTTAGGTCAAATTTAGTATGGGCAGTATGGACAGTGTGTGGTTCCGAACACAACCATAGTGTTACAGCTTAAAGTGCCAAGGCTCTCCGTGCACCTACCGTCATCCACGTCAATGAAGAAACCTGTAGGAGCAGCACAGCTTAGATCCCCATGTTCCTCTCACAGGTATGTGAAAAGTTGTTATTTACACCCAGTCATGGTTCACTTGAATTACTTTCAATATATATATTTATTTTTTACAACTGTCATCACTCCTGTTAGACAAAATCAGCTAGTACTATTACTACTACTAAGTTGACAGTAGTTATTGGAGCGACATTCTATGAACTGGATTTACCCAGCCACAGGTGCACTTAGGACATAGTGTGGGACAAAGACGTTCTATGGAACATGAATTGTGATGCCACAAATATTGTTGCATTAATGCAAAGAAATACAAAAAAAGCATCTCTACGGAAACCACAAGAATGACAACAAGTAGCACCACAGGACAGTTCTGATCAACGCTCACTAGCCAGGTGACTCACCTGTAAATATAATAGATCCCAGGCAGAGTAGCACGAGAGCACCCACAATGCACTTGTTCAGAGAAAGCCCACCCCCTTCCTCCTTCCTCTGGATCAGGTGAAACTCCTCTTCATCCTCGTCCTCCTCCTCAACCCTCGATCTCCGTGGCGGGTCTGGAGGGGCGGGGGGCGGAGCGTGCCTCCTCCTCAGCCCGTCCTCCTCCATTGCTTTGTCCCCCTCCCCAGGCGCACAGTCATCACGAAAATCTGCCAGGGAAGGAGAAAATATTACAGACCGGGCCGTATAGAAATAATGTGTAAAGGAAGTGTGCTTTTATCCATTATTTTAAAATACATTTTCTGTATTTTCTACCCAATGAAGAATCACCGATACGGCCTCTGGTGTGCCATGCCACCTGCACTTGCACAACATTTTTTTATTTTTTTTATTTTTTATTTTACCTTTATTTTACCAGGTAGTCCCATTGAGATCATCGATCTCTTTTTCAAGGGAAACCTGGCCAACATAGCACCAAATAGGTTACAGACAGAACATACAGTACACAACAGAAAAGACAAAAGGAAAGTGCATTTGGAAGTCAGAAGTTAAAATACCAGCCCCTCTGAAGCCCACCCTTCCTCCTATGTGAGGGTGTGCCTCACATACCTTCTTGCGGTTTGTCATCAGCCACCATTTTGGCTGGCTCAGACACCTCCTCTTCCTGTTGGGGCTCCTCCCCTTCCTGTGATGCAGGGGTGGAGGCAGAGGTGATGGAGTCTGGGTAAAGGCTTACAGGGGTGGGATGCTCAGGGGCAGGGCTTGTGTAGGTGTCGGCATCAGAGGCGGGGCTATCAGTGGCAAAGGACTCAGGCTCAGGGCTTATGTCCATATACGCATCAGAGGCAGGGCCAACAGCAGTGATATTCTCGGGGGCGGGACTTATGTGGGTGTCGGCATCAGGGGCAGAGATAAGAGCAGTGAAGGGCTCAGGGCTTATGTCTGTATATGAATCAGAGGCAGGGCCAACAGCTGGGAGCCTCTCAGGGACGGGGCCAATGTGAGTGTAGCCATCAAGGGAGGGGCTAACAGCATCAGTGTCCTCAGGGGAGGAGCTTATATGGGTGTAGATATCAGGGGCAGAGCTAACAGGGTTGAGACTCTCAGTGCCAGAGTCGGGACTGGTGACCGTGTAGGCATCAGTGTCCAGGCTAAAAGGGGTATAACTCTCTAGATCAGAGATCAAAGGGACATGGCTGGTAGGGGAGGGGCTTAGTACAGTGGGGCTGGAGGGGGCGGAGCCCTGGGCCACCTCCAGTGCCGTTTCCTGGCAGACCTGAGGATTGAGAAGCGGATGAAGTGAGGAAGAGTATCCGTCTAAGAGCATTTAAACAAAAAAGCACCAAAAGTTCTAAATACCACAACGGTGACAAATATTCCTTTGCCAATATCTGAAACATGTAGGCTGACAACAATTTGCGCTGTAGATTTGTTACGCAATGCACAAAAATATGTGTAGGTACTAGGGGTTTCACAGAATAGTCGATTATTCGACTATCAAAACCACTAGTCGACACTGTGCATCGTTGTAGACTAATCATTCATCTGTGGTTTTAGCACGGTGCAGTAATAAAGCAGTGGCAATGCATCTACAGCAGATATGCAGCTGGGGGCGCTGTGGGTAGTTGTTGACAAGTGTCTCACATACCTTCTTGTGGCTTTCGCAGCCTTGTCAGCTAATCTGCTTCCTCTAGAAACAGGGTCTTTTGCAGTGGTGTGTGCTTCACATTTACAAACAGCTATTTTGTCAGGCAAAAGAATAGCTTCTAAAAGATTAGTCACAAAAATTTGATTCAATATTGGCTGACCAGTTGATGTCAGAAAACCCCTCATTTTCCACAGTGTTCCGAAATCATGCACGACCCCAAATGCATACCTGCTGTCAGTATAAATGGTAACCTTTTGACCTTTAGCCAGTAAGGGCAAATAACTCAGCTGCTTGTGCAGATATGTGGCCCGGTAATCTATCTTGTTCTAAGATCTCATGGTCAGTTTTTCCCCCTGTTAAGGTCCTTCTTGGAGGATCCGTCTACATAGAACACAGTCAGAATATACTGTACTAGAGGAACAGAGGTTAGATCAGTTCTTGGGGTACAACATTGTTCTATTGCGGCTAAACAAGAGTGATTGTCTTCTGATCTTCTTCAGTTGGTAGAAGGGTGGCAGGGTTTAGCGTTGTACACCGTGTAATGGTCACATTTGGCATAGAAAGCAAAACATTGTGGTAATGTAAAAATCTGGACCCAGATAAATGACTTGTTTTTTTGCCCACTAAAGGCCTGGAGGCCAAAACCGCCGCCGCAGCTTTAAGACAATGCGGGAGACCCTGTGCCACCGCATCAAATTTTGTAGAGAAATAGGCTACAGGTCTCAATTTCTGACCGTGTTTTTGCAGCAGAACAGATTACATAAACCCCCCTTTTTCATCTACGAGCTGGTAGGTCCAAGGTGGGTGTAGTAGTCAAATTTTTAGCTCTTCGAAACTTGCGTAAACCGTCAGCTGTCCAGGTCACGTTTTTGTTCTAGGTTTAGCAATTTTTGTGATGGCGAGTACTAGGTCAGCGCTAAGGGCTTTCCCTTCTTTTGATAAGATGTGACCTAAAAAGGTCACTTGCTCTTGCACAAATTGCAATTTTGCTAAACTGGCCCTGTGGCCCTGGCTAGAAAAGAATTGTAATAGCAGTATTGTGTCTTTTTCACATGCATCAGCTGTCGGCGACACCACTAATAAATCCTTGACGTACTGTATTAGTGCACTTCCATGTTTGAAAGCGAAAGGCTCGAGGCCTGTACTCAAGGCATCAGAATATGACGATAAATTGGCGGGTACAGACTTCAGTCGGGGATCATGCGCTTCTAGTTTTGCCGCGGAGAAAATAGTTTCGTGGAGCTCCTCTACCGGTATCAGATGCACACTTCACTTACCCACAAAGACACAAGGGAACGGTTGTACCCATACATTTTTGCTGTATTTTACTCCCTTCCCTATATCTGGTCGTGGCTGCCAATCATAGATATCATTACACATGACAACCCATGATCCCAGCTCTCGCCAGGTGCTATTAACTGGTCGTGTTAAGGAAACATGCGGATCACTCCCCCATACCGAGTACATTTCCCGTACTGGTCCTGACCTTTTTACAGACATCGCACACCGTGATGTATCCCAGAAAATATTATTTCCGCAGAGCAACTGCACCGCTTTGTCTTTCTGAAACCATTTTCTCTCAAACACCTCATCTTGGCTGGCAGCTACTCTCGCGGTACAGTGCAGATCATTTATTTGCATATGTACCACTTCCCCTGTTGTAACCTCTGAGGCTTTCTTCAACGAATATTACGAAATCGACCGCACATCCCCTGTGGTTAAGTCCCAAGAGTACAAATATTTAAATGCCTCTGGACTATATTTTACAGCCTGTATTTCTACATTGTGGGTTACAATTATCCCGTATCTATAAAAGAATACACTTTCTGTCCGTTTGTCAGTAATGTCATAAGTGGCAACTCTCCATTTTATACGAAATATTTCAACATTATGTCAGATTGTGTTTGCATGGTTGTGGGTTTCTTATCTTTCGCTGATTCACTGTCTGCCTCCCCTGACCGTCAGTCCCCGTCCCGCCACCGCGCCCCGTGCCCCGCTTCCCTCCGCTCCTTCCTAGTCCTTGCGGACGGTCCGTCGCATTGTCAGAGGGTGAAGGGAAGCTTCCTCTCCCCCACTCCTCCTCCACGCGTCCCAGACACTCATTGTACCAATGCTCTTTGCTCCCGCAACCGAAACATCCCTGGTCCCTCTTAGAAACGACTCTCACCTTACGACCACGAGAACCTCGGCCGCGGCTTACTGTGGTAATAACGGGGGATAAAGTGGATGCGGGAGTTTCCTTTCAGGGAACCTTGGTGGAGCGGCTGGCGTGGCATATGGTGGCGGCGGTCGCGTTACCTCAGCAGGCAGGACGGGCATCAGGCTATGGAAGGCATCCAGGTCATCATCTATTTTGACAACTACAAAAACACTCCTTGTTTTATTTTTAACACAAACTATGTTTTCCTGCTCTGTGATTCTAGCATTCTGTTGTCTGAGTCTCTTGTTAGCCTCATTATTCCACTCTGTCTATGCTCTCCAATCTACTTTCTTCGTACTTTTCTTTACTTTCTTGGACTCTTCCCAAACTGACAGTCTAGTTTTTAAAGTTTGCATTTGGCCTAAACTAAAACTTCCTGTCTCAGGAAAGCCATGATCAATACATAATTGTAAATTGTCACATGTCCAAGGACCTCTGTTCCTGTAAATCCAATGTGCACAGCCAGATGAGGTCAACTCACACAATTTTGGCCGTGGTTTCTTAGCACGAGAATTACCCATGTCAAAATCAGCTTACCTTAGTGGTCGTATGGTTCAGAATTAAGAATTACAACAGTCTTTATACACAGGCCAAAACAACAGTTGGGCCCGCCCATTATGTCTTCGGCAAAAGAACAGAGATGGGTGGCCCATTTCTTATCCTAACACAGCTTGTTATTTCCTGTCTTCTAAACTTCTAATCAAGTTGGAGGCAGGTGTCAAAACCGCAACATCTAGATACTTAGTAAACAAAGGCACACCAGACATATGTCTGCAACGAAGCAAATACCAAGAAAACACAAGTACATGTACCTAGGTCAAAAGGCCTACTTCGGCCTGCACTGCAGAAGCACGGTTATCAAGTCAAAGACTCACTCTCAATCAGGTTTAGGCCTTAAGCTTTTACATAAAGAAAGAAAAACATCGTAAAATGGAAATTTCCCTCACACAAGGCATAGTTGTCATGGAGATCACTGTGCAGTGTGGGTGCTAAAGCAGCAGACATGCAAGAGCAAGAGGCAGAAAGAAACATGGATGTACGTCCCAATGCTCGACTACAATCAACAGTGTGGAAATACTTTACCAGAGCAGATAAAACCGTCAGCTGCAATATATGCAAGGCTACCCTAAAGTACCACAACAGTACCAGCGCTATGCATAACCATTTAAAGCTACACCCGCTTATGGCTAGCGCTAGCAGCGGCAACGTTAGCGAGGAGAAGCACCAACAGTGAACAAAGTAACGTTAGGCAGACGACAATCGGAGAATTCTCCAAACGTCTGATCACTGACCACAGAAAAAGGAAAATAACAGGTCTGTTAGTAAATTTCATTGTGAAGGATATTCGCAATGAGAAGCAGTTCCCCCACCTGGCCAAACTGGCCAAAAGCTACCTGGCTATCCCAGCCACCAGTACCCCAAGTGAGAGCTCACGTTGATGCCCTTATCTTTTTGAACGCTAACCAGGAGCGCAGGACGAGGATCATAAATGAGGAGGACTTTGGCGAGAGCGAGTAGCCTAGGCAGATTCATATTTTGCTTTACTTTGCCATCTGTACAGTGTACACACAGTGGAATAATGTTTACCACCGTGCACTTTCGTTATGGCATTTCATTATGGTGAGTAAGTTTTGCATTTCTGCTTACACTAGCCATTTGTATTCTTCTCTTTACACTAGCCATTTGGGTAAAATGTATGTTAATAATCTGAATAGTGTTGTTACGACAGCTCATTCCGCTGTGTCAATGTGTCACTATTAATAATGTTTATTTCAATAAACCAATACATTCATAAAATGTATGCAACCTGTGGACATTTGTGTTTATTGGCAAGATTGCTACAGTAGTTTCACAAGTTATATCCGAAGTTGATCTTGTATTTCAAACTGTTTGAGCATGTAGGCTAATCATAATGCATCATAGTAGGTTATTCAGAGCTCTTGAGATGGCCTTCTAACAAGCGAAGGTGGACATAACTTTGGTTCTTGTTGAACATAGATTTGTTTGAACAATCATTTTCTACATTATGCCATGTTAAATAAACAGAATTTAGAGAAGGAAACACTTCCTCTATCCCTGCAAGAAAGCATTCGCTTTTGTTACTGCAGTCAAACGGTATCTCCAGCTCAGACAAGCTGGCTGGGGGTTTAGTCCAATCAGATCACGGTTCATTTGTAAACAGCCTATCAGAGCCAATCGAGGAATGTTTCACCTACCCCCAGGTTGGTCCCGCCTACATTAGTTAACCCTTTACTGGTTGTATTTGAGACCTTTTTGACGAGAATTGATCATTGTTATTGGGTGAAAAAAATATGATATCTCCTGCGATTAATCGACTACTCGATTACTTTTTGGGAGTAGTTGATGACTACTAAAATGCAGCAGTCGTGAATGCCCTAGTAGGTACAGACACCCTGACGACCAAGGAAACCAGAGAGATGTTAAGACAACAGACACACGGAGGAGAAACAGCAACTGACCTGCAGCCCCTCCTCGGACAGAGCTACCTCAGCTGGTGCCTCACTGTCCCCTGTCTGTGCCTCAGCGACGGCTCCTGACAACGGACAGCACTGTCAGCACAGTACAAGTGGACCACAAACCAGGCCTCCACCCCCCTCCCCACATCACAGCCCTGGGTCCTGCCTCTGGGTCAGTGAAATAGTACTGCTATTCTTTGGATTCATGTGACGTCCCGCCACAAATGTGCCACCATGTGAGGACTTAACGTGAGGGCCTGTAACTGAGAGTCAATAGTGAGACACAGCTCTGTGATTTCAGCAGTTTCCCTGGAAAAAACCACACAGCTGTACTGTATTATTTTGCTTCAGGTTAGACATTCTGTGTCTAGGTAGGACACTGGGAAATAATGAGTGTGCTTGAAAAGTCACGACGTGGGTGAAATCTATGAATAACTGAATAAATGGAAAATAATCCACACATGTATCCCAATGCATTGAACAAGGCGCATCACACACACACACACACAAAGCTAAAACGTATACACAGTCAAAAACATGAAAACAGAAACACAGCCCAACATTAATAAATGTGTGAAATTGATCAAACACAGAAGTGTACCTGTCACTTCCTCAGAGAAGCTAGGTGCTTCGTCAAGACTTTCTTTCCCATCATCCCATGGGCCAACGTTCTCCACAGGAGCTTCCTGAAAGGATGAGGGGGGGAAGGGGGATTAATTTTTTCCCCACAATTACAGCCACCTTATCCACACACCAAGAAAAGTACCCCATCACACCACACTAAAAAACACACACACACACAAACACCCACTACCACAGAGGGGAGAAGGAATGTGCCCTTATCAACTAACCACTCATCAAACCATTTGGTGACCATTCGTGCCCTATGGATGGGGAATTGTCATCCTGGGAGAGACCACTCCCATCAGGATAGACATGCCTCACCATAGGATGAAGGTGATCACCAGGCTTTGCATTTATTGCCGTTTACCTTGTCCTCTGAGGGGTTAAGTGGACCAGTTAACAGAGCCGCCAGAACGCTTCATTTACCCAAGTGTTTCCTTTATTTTGGCAATTATCTGTCATAATATTAATAATACCAGATATGTTGACTGACACTGAGAGAAACACAAAATGGTTTTCAGACTCACGGGAGGAGCAGGGGAGACCTGTGGCCCCTCCTCAGGCACCGCTCCCTCAGCGGGGGCCTCGATGCCCCTCGCTGTGCCCGCCTCTGGCACGGTGACACTCCCTGGCAACAGAGCGGAGCATGAGTACTGACACAGCACCAACACATCCCCACGCACCGCACCGCGTCCACACAGCACAGAGCAGCGCTCACATCAACTGTAATCTCTCATTCGGCATCGGCCCTGCGCGCCCTCCAGTCTTAGCCAATGGGACGGCGAGAGTGACTTTGGTTTATCTGTTAAAGGTTACAGATAAACCAATCATAATGCGATGCCAATGCTTGCTTGTTCTTAGAACAAACCTGCACGGATTCACCAATCTTTATATTTTGCTGATCAGCTGATCTATTGGGGTCAGCGAATAGGATATGCCATCAAGATGATATAGGGATCAGATAAAGACCCCTTCCCCTTCCCTCGCCCAAAAGAGGAAGCCCAAAGTGAAAAACATACAAGCAGAGAAATCAAGAGTGTACCTGTACACAAACACAAACACAAACACGCACACACACGCACACGCACACACACACACACACACACACACACACACACACAACCTAAAACATGAAATTGGAATACACAGCCCTACATAAATTAACCTGTGTACCTGTCACATCCTCAGACAGTCTTGATATTTCAGCAAGACTCTCTTTCCCATCATCCTCTGGGCCAACATTCTGAACAGGGGCTTCCTGGAACATAACAGAATATATTTAGTGTTTCTCATGATTAGGGGAAGCTGTCTATCTCCACTACAAACACACACACAGAAACAGAAACAGAAACAAAAGCGTGCGCGCACACACACACACACACACACACACACACACACACACACACACACACACACACACACCCTTTGAAATATTATATCATATCATAATGATATCATATCATTTGAAATATTATATAATTTGACTGCTGTGTGGAAAATTTCCAACCTGGAAAGTTGTTGACATTAAATTAAATATTCGCCCTGATATTATATGCAAGGTTTATTCTCGCTCACATTCATGGATGCAGATGGAGATGAATAATCAATTGCTTGGTTTCCCACTCTCTCTTACTTTTTTGTGAATGATTAACAAGCATTTAAATCCTGAACTAAATGGTGCAATTGATCAGAACTCGAAAGAGTACACCGCAAGGCAATGTCCATTTGCAATTACTTCGATTTTTCCATTTGGCTTTTTTTTCCATTTTGGCATTAAACAGCCACATAGTGAATCAATACAAATGAGCATGTCAAATGCTACACTACGCTCATTTGCAGTTACCATTTCACTTTTGTAATTGCGCTTTCATTTGCTGTTCAATTTTGGCAACTCAGTCTCCAATCACAAAGCCATTTGTTAAATATTCACTGTAATTCTGACTGCTCTGTTCCTTTATTATTGCTGTTCTTGTATTTCCTATGATGCACGTAAAGAATCAGGCCCTATTGGGACTGACTCTGAATTAGGTCACCTGCCAAATAAACCAATATGTATATCATGCTTAAAGCTTGCCTCGGGGATGTGTCCGGGCCAACTGCTGATCAACCCGTTACTGTTGGTGCTGTCGCTGTTATCAGACATCGCCTCCTAGCGGCTCAGCACAGTTCCTGCAAGACACAGAAAACAATTTATTTGTGGGATACTCATTCTTCTCCATACCAGTGTCTGTAGGAAGACCAACATAAAATATGACTCGAGATCACGTGATATTATTCTGGCTAAATCCCGCGATATGCAACTCGTGATGTCAATATGTTCTTTTTGCTGATGTCTAAATCTTGAGATAACGATCACGTAATTGTGGAAATAACCATGAAGGAAATAGTATAATACGTAGTTATTCAAATATTACTTTGGCCCAGAGCCACCGTACTGCAATGACTGCGTATTGAATGTCAATTCAATTCCCCTCTTCTAAAAAACAAATGGCATCGTGTCTAAAAGTAAAGTAGTTCTAGTGGAAAGATATTGACAGTATAATATAATAAAGTTAAATAATTTTTTCCCCCCAAACAATTTGGCCCAGGTAAATTGTGTTCTTTATTTTCACAAGTAATATATTCACCTACTCATTAGCAGTTCGACTGCGTTGCTGCAGCTGTACTCGTTTTGGTTTCTGGCAGCCCACTAAATTCTTTGGCAGAGAGTGGATGTCCCTAAGGATGCTTTTCACTCATGGCTGAACTGACGTAAACGGTGCTCAAGCAGACACACCGAGACGTTTGCATTTCAACTGTGATTTGACTGTCTAATCATTTCACATACCTTAAAAGTCGCTCTGCATACGTTTGATATTGACAACAAAGGTTTTTCTTTATTGCTAACGCTCTTTATATGGCTAGGTAGGCTAGTGTTTTTTATTATTTAAAAAATGATTGTTCTTAGTTTACAGCTTGGCGTATTTTGCTGGAAACCCCAGCTACGTTTTGCGTCATTCAAAATAATTATACAGCAAAAAGTTAAGTACAGCAAAATGTTATATTCTAAATGTGTTGTCATATTGATCATTTTATGGATCAGAGTTGCCGTCGTTCGTTAGCTACAGCGCATCAGAGCAAAAACTGAATAGAATCTCTAAACATCCTTCATTGGAACGTGCAAGTGCAATAGTTTTGCATTTAAGCAAAAACACAATTAAATCTAGAGGTGACCGGTAACGTCTTCAACTTTACTTATGTATGTAGCCTGTCAGCTAACTTACTGATTTTTTACACAACTTCTTTACGCGTTCCACTTGCGTATATCGGTGTTTCTGTATCGGGTCCGTGAAAATGGCCAAAAATGGTAAGATTGCATAACGTTACATTTATAGCCAAGTTAGCTACTGCATGCGTTTGTTTTTAGTTTGACAGGCAAATAATATCCTGCTTCAGATATCGACCGCTGTCCAACTACCTTACAATACTTATTAGCAGTAGCATTGACAAAGTTGTCCCTTTTAATAGCGAATATTAACTTAGCCAGCTAGCTAGTACTACGCAACGCCATCCTTGCTAAGTCAGCTAGTGCTAACGTTACACAATGGTGTTGTGTTGCTACTAGCAACTTGCTAGCTACCATATGTCATATAGCTAGCTGGATAGCAACCAGATATGTTGTTTTGTTCTATCGCTTTCTTTTTACCGGTTAGTTGTTGCTGGTTATCTCCAGCTAAATCAATCAATTAGCCATATAATTAGCTAGTTAGCATTAACTATTGTGACTTATTGTCAATTTAAATCCTTTGAGAAATAAAAGGTATCTAGCAACAGGAGTATTGGAAAATTCAATTAAACCTATAAAAATATTTCTAGCTAAGTGTCACATACTTACTCTTTTTTGCATGTCGTGGTCCTCCAAATTGTTAAGAAAAGTTGTTTTCCTATTGCCTGCGCTTACCCGGACCTCAGAACTTGGGGAAATTCCTACCTCCTCGACTGATACGCTTCCTATATTGTCCAATGGGATAACAAGGAGTGGGACGGTTCCGTATTCCTTGAATAGCACCAACCAATCATTAAGGAGTGTGTAGTGTCAGAAACAGCAAATTTTTGCTATTGACTGACACTCGCAGGTGAGAGTGACAGGTGATGACATACAACCCCTCAACCATGGACGTGTGCACATGATGACTCCACACACGCGTGTTCACCCAGACATCTACTGACACGTCTGCGAGTGCTATATTTGTGGGGGCTTCACATGGGCTATTCCCATCTCCTGTAGCTTGCATGAAGTTTCCACTATGTTACACCACTGCCTGTTCCTTCTTTAATTAAACGGAGCCTACCGCTAATCAGAATGCACCGGCCAACCCACTCCAATATCCGAGCTATATTTATGGAGACTTCCAATTGCTATCCTCTGATCAGTAATATTATCCATTTAAGGCAAGCAACTTTCTTGTCTGGGTTACTTTTATATAACCCGTGGCCCAAGGGTATTGCTTTTGACATTGCACATCTGTCTCACTTCCAGCATCATAGGGGCGCCATAGAGCTCAACACTGAATTCGAAGGGGCGAGGAGCCGCAAACTCATTGCGCTGTTTTAGCTTGCACCTTCCATCGTCATAAATAAACACGCGTATTTTGACTGTTATTCAGCACTTTAATATAATTTATGAGGTAACATGACTATATTTCCTCACCCGTATTCCTAATCAAAGGCACACTATTGGTAAAATTACAGTGATAACTCATAAAATAATACTTGATGTCAAGTTATTTTTAAAATATACATATTTGGAGTTAGCTGTGACTTCAAATGTGTAGACGAATTGACCAAAAATTATGACTTGGCTTCTGCCTTGTGAGGGTGCAACGCTGCAGATGATCAGCAGGTGGCCAGTCAACAATGTAGGAAAGTCAAGTTTAAATTCCACTGACCGTGAACATCAAAACCATCTCCATTTTGTTTTACACCAGAAAAGGTGATTTTCAAAAAGATTACTCTTAAGCACCTACAGTTATATGCATTTGTAGTTTTGTAGGTCTCTAATACAGTGTCCTGGACAATGGTTGACTGTTAAGTGTGACCCAATTTTTTTTTTCTTTGCCATGACATGTTGCTCCAGACTACAGACAATTAGGTGGCCCTTGCTTCACAAAAAAGCTCAATAAAATGCACTGTAGGATTTGGACAGTTGACAGCTGGAACACACAACATTCCTATACATTTATATCAAGTCCTAGATTTAAACAGAAAAGGTCCACCTTTTAACTTTGAATAATGTTCCATCAGGTAGCTTAGCACTTTTACAGCTGAATTAACATTATACTGTACTGTGCTGTGGCTTGATTTCATTCTCATATCTACCACCAATTATTCAATAATTTACTCCCTTAAAGACTTTCATAAGCATTGGAGGACTACTATGCCTTCAGTGCCATGTAAGTGTGCCACTGCCTGGGCTTGAGTGGACCTTTCTTGCGCGTGCACTGTTCTAGTGAGCCAAAATTATGTATTCCCCCCACCCACACACTCTAACTTGAGCCAAAATGGTGGTTTCAATTTCAACTGTTAGGCCTAAGTGCTGCCCAGCCCACTGGTGCCACATACACCCTGTATTGCATTTGTTTGTAAATCAATGAGCCTGAGTGCCTAAGGGGTGACCCTAAGGAAGGTCGGTGGAAACATGGCTCATATTACATTTGCCTTTAATCCATGTACATTTCCCCTTAGTTCCAGCTTTCCATTTTTGAGCCCAGCTCCCCCCTCTCTTTGACTCGTCTATCTTCCTGGTTTCTAACCCCCTTGCTCGAATTTGATTCCGGCTCGGATAGGACCAGCACTGCACCCACTGGCTTTGTCTCTGCCATGTCCCACTTTTCCATCTGCTTCTCCAGAGCCCTTTGTTCCCCCCCATTCCTGCCTCTCCGTCACCTGCCAAATAATGGCGTACACCTGCCTCTCCCCCACCTTCTCCAGTCCATCTTGAAACTGCCTTTGCTTTGTCCTTCCAGAATGAGAAACACAAACAAATAACACATCATTTTAACTGTAATCTTATTCCCTTTCGAATAAAATGGGGCATTCAGTATTTCCAGAATGTTTCTGCCATGTCATGCCAATTTCTGATCCTCCATCTTTTAACACATTCCTGTCTGCTAAGCCTGAACACAGAAATTCAGGTTTGCACTGTATTCTGCAGAAGCAGATGGGCCACAACATCCAACTGTCATTTTTTTGTTCGTGTAAAAAATAAAAATAATAAAAATAATAATATTAAAAGAGAATTCTTCTTTAATTTTCATCACAACTTACTGACTTTTGATTATATTTTCCCCACTTTTACTCTCCCATTGATAGTTCTGGTAGTATCAAAACCAGTGCATACAGACAGAAGCATAAACTGACCAAAACACATCAAGTACAGTTTCGTAAAAAGCAAGAAATTGTATTTGAAACCAAACCCACCAAGAAGAAATATATGGTGCGCATGTGCACATGTATGCATGTGAGTGAATGAGAGAGGGAGAAAAGCAGAATAACACCTTGAAAAATAAAGAATTATACTAAACAAACAAAAAAAAAAAAGAAAGAACTTGTGTACTAGGTAAATAAGTGACATCCTATGGCTTGCCAAGCACAGTGTTCTCATTAAATATGTTCACATGCAAGAATGGAAAATCAAAATGGTCACAAATGTGGAATATGGGCCCCATTTGCATTCAGCACACTCGCTAGCTTTTATGTTTTAGCGTTACAGAAGAGCTGATTGAGCTGCGAGGCCCCATGGGCTGGCTACCTGATGCCTGAGCAAAAAGCACAAGAGAAAAACAGAAAACAAGCAAAAGTCAAAGAACCCCCACCCCCCCTGTGCAATAAGCATGAGTCTGTATTCAGAGCAGACAGAAGAAACATAGAAAACAAAGCACCCGACAGGTCGATTAACAACACTCAAAGCCGTTGAACCGATTTTTGCTAGCAATGGTAGACAACCACACAAATAAAACCGTGAAAAAACACAAGCGACAAAGGATTGGGGGAAAAGAACCGCCAGACTGGCAAAACTCCCAAGACTAACCATTTGGTTTACGTCAATGACCAAACGCTTGCAATTGGTTCAAGTTATTACATAGCACACTTTACATACCGTTTACTCTGCAAATCATGTTTAGGCAAGTACAGTATATAGCTTGTGTATTGTGTACAGTAGAAATAATCTCGCTTCCAGGGTTGCCTGAAGCCCTTTGCCACAACTCTAAAGCAGAGAAAGCTCTTCCATATCAGGACTATTGAGTCATGCTATAACCATTCATGTATGCAACATCCTGGCATTCCAGGAGACAAAATACATTTTCAAATCACACAAAATATATCATTGATGGATATTTCATAAGCATTAAACTATACAAATCACCAGTAACAGCCTCGGATGAAAAGGGGGCCAACTTTGGGGCGACAAAAACACAAAACCTGGAATATTTTGATGGGAGAGCAAGTTGATGTCACCTGAGAGATTTCCAGGTAGTCATGCTTGGCTGACATCAGTTTTCCAGAGAATTCTAAGTGCATAAACGTGGCTGAACTTGATCAGTATGGCTGTAGTCGTTGAACAAGGCACAGGTAGAAGAAAAATAGGAAATGCGAGGGAGAGAGAGATGGGGAGGGAGGGAATGAAAAAGGAGACAGACCAAGATGCATCTCTTCTTTTCCTCCCTCACGCCCCTTTGATTCCATGGAGGTTTCACAACTTCACCAAAGCCAATTTCAGACCAACGGCAGATAACAATTGCAAACAAAGATGCATCTTCAAATTATTATTTTGAATCAAATCAGTAAAACACACAAAAAACTCAAAATAAAAGTAGAATAATAAAAATAACAGGTACTGTTCAAAGGTTGTGGCCACTTTGATGGGTCCACTCCACACAAGTTCCTTTTCGCCATCTAGTGGTAAAACATAGGTACTGAGATCACTTTGGGGAAGCCCCTTGTTTAGTCTGAGTGAGCAAGGGGCACTACCAACATTTCATTGCATAAAAAATCCACCATAAATTAATGTTTCCCCCCTCCTGTTGATATTGGTTGATTACATTTCTGTTGCACAAGATTAAAATACACAAATCTGCCCAATGTGATGGAAACTGCTACATTATGAGAACCATTACACATACGTACTATTAAAATAAAGTGTTTTGGGGCTCTTGGGTGGTGTCTCCATCTGAAGCATTGGTCGCCGATGCAGATGCACCACACAGTCTGAATCCTGACCATGCCAGTGTCCACCGCCCACCACGGGGGGTCCTGCTGTGCGACGTGTGATTGGACGTAGCGTCGTCCAGCCAAGGGAGAGTTTCCACTGGCCAATCAGGCATCTGCGGTCCGCCTGCGCCAGCTGCATGAGATGTGCCCTGCGTTGATCTGACAGCAGCTGCGCAGCTCATCTGCAGCCGGCGCGGGAGTGAAGACAAGCGGCGGCTCGCTGCACACATTTTTGAGGTTGCAGTGGTGGGGAAAGTTCCTCGTTGGGATTGGACATTCAAAACTGGGGTATAAAGGGGAAACGGGTAACAAATTGTCTATTTAATGCTTCCAGCACACATACGGACATACCTGTCGAGGGTTTACTGTTGACAAACTGAAGACTAGAAGAGAGCCACACCCCTGGGGAAATGCAAGACGCAGTCGCTGTAGCAAAACCTCTCGTGCTACTTAACGCAAGATAGTCTGTCTGCTCCTGCATCTCTGACATAATGTATGGATACAAAATTCTTGCATTTCTGTAACTGTTTTAATTCATTGTAAGCGTTTCCTTTTTCTTAACTGCCTTTAAAATGTGCTCAAATGAACCTCAATATTTTACGGCACACTCTAGTGTTTTTAACCGCAGAGCAGGCTTGTTGCCTTGTTTGTCATTATATTAAAAAATTATAATAATTTAAAAAAATTACATTAGCTACCACGCAGGAAGAAAACACTGTTGGTTTTTCAATGTTTAAGCAACATTCTAGGCACTACATGAACTGCTCTCCATATTCACACATAAAAGGGAGTACTTTTACGCTGAAATAATCTGAAGGATTTCTTCTGGAAGCGAGTGTCTCCAGACGGCTTGCCGCTTCTGCTATGATTACAGAAACCTCTCGCCTCGTTAACCAATGGTAGGATTTGCTGAAATGGTTTTCTAAATATGTGATGCAAAAACGTGTGTGAGGCATAGAGGTAGATCTCAGAAAGATTTTAAATCCAGTGAGAACGAAAAACAAATACTGTACCAAAAAGTTGCTTCCTAGCGCACTCTGAGCGAATGATTAGGCAAAGCTGAGAGTATGGGCCACTTAGTGTTCGATGAGAAAAACAACTCGCTAAAACAAATGCGAGAAGTTACAGCATATTATGCCTTGGCAACATATATAGGGAAATCATTTTCATAATGAACCAAATTTCATATACATTGACCCCTAAACTGTTAAAATAAAAAATAAAAGAACAATTCAAAAACCACTTGCATGCATGAATGTGAAGGTATGCAAGAGATTGTGAACCTAAGGTCACATGCATGAGCCTTGACAGGTATGTACTGATGGATTGTCATTGCAACCCAGGGATTAATTGGATTAGACTACATTTCCTATAATGCACTGATAAATCTAAAGCCCGATAGACAGCAGGGAATCATTGGAGTTGTAGTTCTGACATGGTGACAAGAGTTTGGACAGACATCAGCAAAAATCAATGAGTCTGAGGTGGCCTACGGTTCTCATAAGGCAATAGGGCACTACTAGTGAGACATAACCTAATTTATCTGCAATTTTCTTCCTGTTTGACCCCCTCATTCCCAACAAGAAAATATTCCCCTTCTTACCCTTTCTGTGCTACGATTCACGATTGTCTCTTTGGAATATATTATGTCACATCACCTAAAACCGCCGAGATTACATTCCACACACATATTCTTTGGGGTTTTTTCCAAAGCTGTACGACAGTTGAAGATTGCTACATTAGTACTGCATGTGATCGAGAGGTGCTGAGAGATACGTGGCCCCAACAGGTTGAACCGGATCACTTTAGGTTTGTGACGGTCGCGGTTCTGTCCACAAGGTCCAAAAGACAACCTCAACAGGGCAGACCGCACTGCTCCGGTACTCCCGACAGACGGCAAACCGCAACCTCATCAAGTCCCGTCCAGGAGGTCATTTCAGTCTGCTTTCAATCGTTAACCCCCAAAAAAACACAGTTAAGAGGAAAGCAAAAGCAGCGTCCAGTCCCGTCCTCTTCAACGTCCGAAACTGACCATGCGGATTGGAACATGCCCTGGCAGCCAATCTTGAGGTCCGTTTCTCCATTCGAAAATTCCACAATCCATTCGCCCCCGACGTTGGGCAACATTGAGATGGCAGAATGCCAGCAGGCCCCTTGGATTTACAAGGCACTCTGGGATACCTGTGGTTTCGCCCGTGGACGTGGTGCAGGAAGGGGGAGGGGTGTGGGGGATGGGATGGGTGTGGGGTGTGGGACGGGATCGCCCACGTCAGGCCGCGCGCTCAACGGGACGCTGCAGGCACACCTCGCTCCCCGCTGAGACGATGGGCAGCCGATTGTCCATGTGGTAGCTGATCAGGTGACTCACGCTCTCGAACCGGTGGTGTTTAGTTCGGACCTAGATGGAGGGAGCGGGGGTTAAATTCAAGTGGAAGAAAGACAAGAGGAGAAGAGAGAAAAGGGAAGAAATAAGGAAAAGGGGAAGGAAGGGAAGGAGGGAAAGTAAGACAATTGGAAGATGTACACAAATATAGCCACACAAACCCTTCCCTCACAGAGGAGATTGTCCCTCATGCCTCCACCCCTTCCCTCACGGTGGTTAGGTGACCTCTTTGCGGACTCACCACTCCCTCTGGGTCCACCAGTAGCAGGTGTTTGGGCTGGCCCCCCTGTTGCCCCGTGAGGACGTACTGCCCCGGGGTGGTGCCAGACTCGCGCACCAGGAAGTCCCCGTCCCTTCCCAGCAGCCTCTCCGCCTGCCGCCGGCTCAGGCTGCCGTGGAACCAGGGCTCGCGCTGGAGCTGCTTGCCCAGAGGGGGCGCTGTGGTACCATCATCAAAGGCCTCTGGAGAGGGAGAGACATCAGCGTGGGTGGAGTGAACGCCACGTTCCTACCGGCAAATTGAACACCCACACAGACGCATGCAGGGCTGCCACACCCATCTATGCCACACATTCAAAGTCCTTCCATTTATCCACATGTAACCCAAGGAGTCATAGAAACTGTGCAGTGAGCCCGACCAATAAAGCAATAAAAAGTAATAAAGCAAAATTTAAAAAAATGGCCTCAATATCGTGGGCTCAATATCCCTAGATGGTGCTCCAGGATCAGATCAATCCCATTCCAAACCCCAACCATTATGGATAGAATGTGGATTCATATCTATGACCAGTTTCTAAGGAAATATTTTTATATAAAACGTGGACTGGAAACTTGGATGACCCCAAGTTGGTCGCCAAAATCGCTCGCCAAAAAACATTCGAGCACTTTAAATGACCTATGTTAAAAGAAATGTAATAAATGTTTCAAAGACCGTGGGAACTCTGTGGACATCCACACAGACCAACGGTAAGAACGGAGCAGCCACCTGTGTCATCTATGAGCCTTACCATTGGCTGCGGCAGAAGGAGGCGGGGCTTGTCCACGTTGACGTAGGAGGGGTCATCCAGGCTGCCTTCTCTTGACCCGACTAAGAGAGAGCGGGTTAAAACATGTACACAAATACATTAATTAAAAACGTATTAGTGCAAAGCGCTGCTTTTAATCTGACCTGATCTTTCTTACAAAGCATCACAGCAGCATCATCAGCAACAGTCACACACTTTCACACTGTAGAGAATGACAGGTAAAGGGGGCGGAGTCTGGGACACTGTCGAGAATGACAGGTAAAGGGGGCGGAGTCTGAGATGCCTAACCTGTCAGAGGTGGGAACGGCTGCTTGTGTCCGTCACTCTGTCCTGGCTGTCCGTAGGGCTGCAAATGCAATCACACCGATCACAGGTCACACGCTTGCATGCAGCTACAGGTACAGGTATCATACTAATATACTAATACATACAACTTTGGTAATTAAACAGCCCTTAAACAGAATGTAGAGTTGTTACTCGACAGCAGGTGAACTCCAACAGATCCAAAGAGTTGCTGTTTGAGTTACTGCTTGAGTTACTTAATAACATTTACTATGGAGCCATTTTCATGAGGAAAAAAAAGTGTATGGTACACAAATTTAGATTGGATAAAATGAAACAAAGGTGAAATACTTTACTTAATTACGATCTGCTCTCCTCATTGAGTTTTGCCTCCCCAGATTGTATTTATTTTCCTGCCTGGTTCGCCCATCGCACGGCCAGAACCACGCTAGGACACGGTAAACAAATTACACCGCCGCACGCTGCATGTTGTTCGTCTCTTAATCTTATATGTTTTGCCCGTATACAAAAGGGTAAACGAATTTCAGCTTTACCAAATTACAACAGGCAGGGCATTTTAGGCAAAGGGAATCAGCCTGGGATAATGGGCGAAATGGGCCTATCCAGGCTTGTGGAGTAGCAGTCTGTTTGGCACAGGGAACCAAACCTCTACGGCTACAAGCTCGACCACGGGCGGAGGGATTCGGAAGACTACAGATGGGAACGTTTGTGTGCGTCGCTGCTCATTTGCAAAGCTACTCTCTGGGCTGTGTGTTAATGGCCCAAAATGTAGAGAAATAGTTATTTTTGGGGGTTTCATTACTGAGAGATAAATGCTTCCTTTCCTGGCATTGGCCATGGTGGCTATGGTTCTGGGAAACACCTCCTTTCACAATGTGTATTTTTAATTTGCATTGCTTGCATACTTCCTCTCTCAGCCACACAGTCCTGGCACTCAAAGGAAGGCCTTTCTTTAAATGGTTTATGGCTTAAAGCTACAAGCTGTATGCAGAGTATTGTTGTCTGAAGCTGCCCTTTGTAATATGGTGCTTTTGCGGCACTGGGATGGCACGGGATTGGCACAGAGATGGCACGGTGGTGGCAAAGAGATGGCACGGGGTTGGCAGAGATGACCAGGTGTTGGTACGGTGTTGGCACAGAGATGGCAGAGCGTTGGCACTGACAGGGCTGGGTGCAGGGCGCGTTTCGGTGCTCGGGGCTCACCAGAGTTGGCCCTGTGGCATGGCACCTCATGTCCACCAGGCCGCCGATCGGGGGCAGCTTGCCGGGGAAGTTGTTGTAATACGCCACCTCTGGGGGAGGGGCGCCGTCACAGTCTTCCTCCTCCTCCTCCTCCCATGCTGAACCATCAAACGGAGCCATCCTGCTCAGATCCAGATGGGGGGGGAGAGAAAGCAGGAGGGGAAGAGAGAGTGTGTGTGTGTGTGTGTGTGTGAAAGGAGAAGGAGAATGTGAGACGTAAATCCGAGAAGAGCTCTATTCGAACATAAGTAGGGTGCAGTTTATGCTATGTTATGTCAACACGCGTTAATATGTGCGTTTAGTCACTGAACTAAGTAATAGGACTTTACGTGACGTTACCTGCTGAGCAGCACATTGATTGGTGTGTAACAGAGCTGTACAGTGTAATAGTACACATGGTGTGTGATAAGAATTTTTACTGACCTGTCGTGGGGGGCCACCAGTTTGGGGGGGTTCTTTAGGTACTGTTTGAATCGCAGCTCGAAGGCCTGGCCAATGGTGCTGATGACCTCCTGAGCCGTTCCCTCAGCACACTCCAGCACGTGACAGGCTGCGAAGAGAGAGAGAGGAGGGAGGGAGGGAGGGAGGGAGGGAGGGAGAGAGAGGAAGGAGGGAAGGAGGGGGAGAGGAAGGGGGAAGAAGGTTGCACAATTGTAGGAATGGGATAGAAGAATTTCAGAATTGGTGAATTTATTCAAGCCTCACACTTTAACCCAATTATTATTGGCCAATTATCAATTTATGTCAATACTGACAGTCATTGTACTACAATACCAAATCACACTGCCTCTTCAAATACACTGAAAGGACTAGGGATGTCACGGTATGCCAGTTTGACGGTATACCACGATGTCAGAATTGATGATTATCATACCATAAACATTTCCCCCCACTGTGATAACGGAGTTGGTGATATATCATGGTATTTGATATAAAATAATAAAAATGGTTAAATATGTGTTGGACTAAAAATTACGTAAGCACTCTCCAAAGTTTTACTGACTTGTGTTTTACGAGGTTGCTACGGCAGAGCAGCGCGTGTCTCGAGTGAATCTAGAGATTCAGCAGCTCACCGTAGCACTTCCAATTTGCAAGGATCTGTTTCTATTTCACGGGGTTCAAGGCAATGGTTGTCAATGCATGGAAGGAACCTCACATGGTGGTGCTCTCTGAGGCGGGTGATTCTCAATAATTTAACTAACAATCTTATCTTTGAAAATGTACTGTAAAAAAATGTTACTCTGGAATTCGTTCCCCTGCTGCGACCGCTATTTATCACCAGTCATAGTAGCTTCCTTGCTAGTTAGCTATAGAATCGCTACTCAAAACCAGAATTTCACTGAAGCCTTTAGTGTTCCACATGAACGCTCAATTTGCGAATGCACTTAAGAGCGACCTAAATTTGATTAAAGTTGTTCGACTGGCATGTGCTACTTCAGGACTACTTTGTATATTGCTACTCTGCATAGGCCTACTTTGAATATTGGCAGGTACCAAGTAAGTTACCTATAACCCACTAGGCATGCCAATATTCATACAAAATAACACTCATTATTAAATATTTTTTATAAAACGGACTTACGTAGGCATTTCTTTTTCAAAACCACGAGACCGTTTCAAAATATTTTTTAACCACAGTATAGGCTACAGTTCCTGCACTTAATTCATACTCATTGATTACTTGCTAGCCATTTGGGCTTCTAAAAATGCTCACATATGTAGCAGCAAGCCGGGAAACGGCTTAGTCAAACTGTTTATATTAGCCTATGTAGGTAGCTAGCTAGCTAATGTTAGCTAGCTTGCTAACGTTGGATCGTCAACAGCTAGTCTGATGCTGTGTTGTCATGAAACTAGTTAGCTAGCCAATTAATTTCAATAGACATTGATGACACCAATGTGGCAGATAACGAACTAGCAAACTACTACAGTATAACAACTCTCCATGATGAAATAAGTTGGCAGCTGGCATGGAAATCCCAGTAACGTATTTGATAGCCTACTACTTAGATGCATAGTAATATTACCCTGTGCACTGGGTAGGCTACTCTATTCATTTTATTAATTTATTTATTTTGTTTGAAATACAATTACTTGCAAAGGAAATACTATTCCCATTGAAAGTATAATTCTGTCTGTCATTACATTACATTTTATTTAAATAATTGAATGAATTTATATCATTGGTACCATGGTAACCACTGTATTGTTCAGGCTGGTTATCGTACCATCACAAACTTGTACCGTGTCATCCCTAGAAAGGACTACCAGCTTCACCTGGTCATTCAATTGGATGGGTGGTAAAAGGCTTCTCACCTCTTTGGTTGACGGGGTCTTTGGCGACATAAGCCACATATTCTTCTGTGTCCTGTGAGGGAGATAGAGAGGGGTGAGAGTCGGGGCAGGACGAAGGGAATGGAAGGGTCGGGGGAGAGAGGAGGAGGAGAAAGGAGAAGAGAGGAAGAAAATGGGTGAAAGGTTCGGGGGGCCAAAAAAGACAGAGGGAGAGAGAAGAGAGAGAGGGAGGAGGAGACACAGTCAAGCCGGAAAGTCTGCACACCCCTTTCACCCTCTTCACGTTTCATTGCGTTACAGACTTATTCTACAATAGATTAAGTTCATTTTTTGTCTCAAAATTCTACACAAAAGTGTGCAGACTTTCCGGCTTGACTGTATTAACCCAAGCAGCAAAACTGGCAAACAAATACACAGAGAACAGAGGAAACGGCTTAAGGAGGAAACAAGAGATCTATAGAGGAAGAGAAAATGAAAATGGGGTGAAAAGTGAGTAATGCTGACCCAGGCACAGAGGAGCGGAGAGAGGAAGAGAGGGAGCGGGGGGGAGGAGAGAAGCACAGGCGGGTGGACGGACGGAGGGGCGTTGGGGGCGGGGGAGAGTGTGTGACTCACTGGGTCTCCTCCTGAGGCGAAAGAAATGGACTGCATGTGATGGTTGGCGATAATCTGTGATGAGGGAGAGAGGGATGGAGGGATAGGTTAGGACTCAGAGAGAACGAGATATACATGGGAATATATGGAAATGAAAACGTGATAACAAACTGGTTAAATAATGGACAGAAAGGAGAAGAAAAAAAACGCCTTTTAACAGATATTTGAAAATGCTAAATAAAACTATGAGACTACATTTAGCATCCATGTGTGTCATTTCTTTTACACATTCGACTCCGCTCAAAAGAGGAAAGAACGTGGAGATATAAATAAGAGTATTTCCTCAATTTGAAGGTCAAAATGACCCGGTTTTGATGTTGAAGAATACACGTGCAGGTGTTTGAAACGGTGTGGTCACACAAAGGGCTGGGCTACATTAGCCTCCATTGTCTAATTGTGGATGTGATAAGATAAGGTCCTTTCCATTCCGCTGACTCCAGTGTATCAGGTGTGCACAAGTGCAGGTTCACACAGATCTGCAAAACAACCTTTTTTATGAAGTAAACAGACCATATCACCCGTGTCCCGTTTCAGCCCCGGCCTCCCTCCTTCCCCCTCTGACTGCCCTTTCCCTTCTCTCACTGTCCTTTCCTCCTTCCTCCTCCTCTCTCCCCTATGTCTTTCTCTTTTCCCCCTCTCTTCTGTCTCTCTCACTTTCTCTCCCTCCATTCGTTCTCTCCCCATCCCTCCCTCTTTCCCTTCTGTCTATGGCTTTCTCCCTCTCTCCCTCTCCCCCTCCCTCTCCCCCTCCCCTCCCTCTCCCTCTCCCTCTCCCCCTCCCTCTCCCCCCTCCTTCCTTTCCCTAATTCTCTCTGTCACTCCTCTATCAGCCTCTGTGTGTGTTCCTCCCTCACCTGTTTGCAGTTGGTGGCCAGCAGATTGAGGCTACTGGTGGACACTGTGAGGCTGATGGGCATTCCAGCAAACTGGAGGTTACTCTTCCCCAAGATGGAGAGACAGCGAGAGGAGCCCTGTACAATCAGAGAGAGAGAAGGACATTTTACATTTACATTTTAAGCATTCAGCAGACGCTCTTATCCAGAGCAACTTACAAGATGTGCATTAATACATGGTAGGAACAATCATAGTTCGCGCAAGAGATCAGTGCAGTAATACCGCGATAGACATTGTTGTAGGCAGCTGCGTACCATACCTGTAACACTGGGAAGGAAAAGGCTAGTCATTTTTTTTTCTTCTAAATGAGGAGTAGGAAGGGATACATATACAAGAAGTGTTGAGCAAGTAGGCAGTGGTGATGACAATTGGGTAGATGTACAGAATTCAGTGGTAGTGGAGTCTGAAAAGGTGGGTTTTTGAGTCTCTCTCTCCCTCTCAGAGAGAGAGAGAGAGAGACAGAGTGAGAGAGAGAGAGGGAGACAGTGTCAGTTGTTAACTTTAAAAAAAATGATTCACATGAAACATTTGTAACATTTTCAAATGGGTCCCAGCAAAGATACAGCCCTCATCACACCTCTTAATGATGATCATTATTATTATTCATATGTTACTTAACCAGGCAGGACACTGAGAACTTATTTCCCTTTTACAGTGATAGCCGATGGAAGCAGGGTTAGGAACAGGGGTCGGGGGTCACACAGCCATGTGACCTAAGGCATCCCATACTACCATCTACGCATCTTAAACACTGAATGTACCTTAAAGATTAAACTACCCCGGTGAGAGAGGCGGTGGGTTTTCAGGTTTTCAGTTAAAGGAAATATAGGCATAACGGAAATACAATTATAATACAGTACCTTTTGTCCCCCCTTCGTGACTGTAAAAATGTCAGTTGAGAATGTTGCGGCAGCCAAGCCACCCTGTTGTTCTTAAACTGAAGGACTTCCCTGGGGGCTCTTGGCTCTGGCGGCCATCATCACGACTGCAGCTAAAAGCGAAGGTCACCCTCGAGCGCCCTCCGTTTGGTCATGCCCCAATTGCTTTTATTCTCTCCCGTTCTGCACGTACCGAGGCCGAGGAGAACGCGCCGTGCAGAAGAGCGTACAACCGCTGCTTTGACATTATTCCACCTGGAAGACCCCCTCCGGGGAGAGCTCTGTCGGACCATAAACAGTGCCTCAGTAAACACACATTTATTGACTGATGAGTTGAGTGCTTAGCCGGCCGATGGTGTCATCCGTTTTTAAAACTAAGAGCGAGGAGGAGGAAGAGGAGAGAAGAGGGAAACACACCAAGGCGAGCGGTGACGGAGAACCTGCTTGTGGCCTGGTTAGAGTCTCATGTCTGGGTCAAATCAGTGACAGTGACAGCCAGAGCGTGGCATCGGAGGAGAGAGACCGTATAACCCTGGGAACAGCTGGCAGTCTGGGCCTGTAGGCCCGAGGCCCATGGGCTCATATACGGGGTGTGCTACAGACAGGGCTACTTCTGCCGCCGACACTGGGAGAGTGTACAGACAGCAGTGTCACAACTGCCACTTTAAGTGCGAAGTGTGCAAGTGGCAGTTTAAAATGTAAATGTCATGTAAATACTGCTCAGTATGTGTGTGTGTGTGTGTGTACGTTCGATTGTGTGTGCGTGTGCGTGCGAGAGTGCCCGTGAGTGCGTCAGTGAGTGTGTCACGGTGTCAACAGTATTGAAGCATGTTGTATTCGGAGAGCAGGAGAAAGTTCTGGAAGGGAGGGGGGGGAATGGAGGTTGTTTGTTCAGGCTTGGTTTGCGGCGGTGTTATTCTCTTTGTGTTGTGACCATGTTGGGTGGAGGTAGACGGCGGTTACCTTTCTCCTGTGCTGGGCCCCTCTGCCACCAGGGACTGCCTCGCAAACCACAGTAATCGCCTCCCTGCAACACAGCGAAGGCCGCAATGCTGTTACACGCACGCACGCACGCACGCACAAAACATGCGCTACTGCGAAACTAACACACACACACACATAAACACAATGCTAGTCACACAGCACATAGCTCACGACCTCACACTCCACACCCAGCCTTGACATCACAAGTTCTTATGCAGCCACTGGCATTAAGCCATGCTACCTGTTATCACGCAAGGGCTCCCACCGGTGCATAAATGCACAGACCAGCACTGTATTACGACCTGTCCACCTGCAAAGCACCCCTTTTAAAACACAGTTCAGCATTCACAGATCACTCACACACGCACGCACGCACGCACACCACCCTGCCAGAGTGAGGAGGAAGAATTGAACCAAAGTAAATTAGGAATGCGCCCTCACCGCTCTAAACGACCCGGCTCTAAAATAGCACACTGTGTGTTTGGCTTTTCTTTAAAAACCGCAGAAGGATAATTGCCAGTTAATGCGGTGGGAGGTTTTATGGGCACAGGAAATGAGGGGTGGGGTGGGGTGGGGGTGGGGGTGGGGGCAGAGGATCGGAAAAGAACAGAGAGGGGGAGACATCTTCAAGTGCTAAATCTGAGAGAGAAACAGCAAGAAGAGGGTGAGAGATCCTTATTAAAAAAGCATTTTTCCCCAGCTTGGTTTCATGTTTATAAATGTATAATATAAAAATTGTTCCTCATATCCTGGAATAAATCACTGAAGTGAACAGATTGATTTTAGAGAGGAAGCCGAGGCCTTCATGTACTATTAATATAATTATATTATTATATAACGTTTCGCTAATGCGCTTAGCACAGAGCAATGTCCGACAAAAAGGCAGCGCCTAATCCGTAGGTTAGCTACGGTAACTAGCTACCCCAAAAATGGCTACAAGCGACAACGGGCTATAGGAAAACATTGAGGACAGCAAGAGATGTTTATCATTAAGTACGAGGGAAAAGACCACAGCCTCAGATGAATCTCATTGAGGCCCTGATGTCATAATTCAGCTGAGCTCGGTATAGCAGAGACAGGCCTGCCGTTTAGACAGCCAGACGGAGGCAGCGGGAGGGCCTGCTTCACCCTGTTGGGCCTTTTTATGATATTAGTCATCTGTGAGTAATGGCAGCGTTATCAGCACCCGTGCCCGGACACGCTCCGGGAGTCACACACTCAGAATCTTCCTCATCGCTCGATGGTAAAGCAAAGAGAGTGCAGAGAGAGCACAGAGAGTCGCCCAGCTCTCATCTCTCAGCTTACTACAATATACCAATTCAATCACATTCATGAAAGAAATCCCCCCATTAGCATACTCAATATCGGAGTGAACCAGTCAGCACTCATGCCAGGAGTATCCGGACTCATTTTGAAATAATAATGCTAATAATAACAATGTCTCCATGTATCGTCTTTCGCACGGACTCTCTCGTTCTCACACGCACGCGCGCGCACACGCACACGCACACGCACACGCACACACACACACACACTGAAGCAATTCAGGTTAAGTACCTTGTTCAAGGATACAACAGCAGTGTCCCACCTGGGAACTGAACCTGCAACCTCTGAGTTACAAGCCCAGCAACCTAATCGTTACACTGCCAGTCCACATACGTGGCAACACAAACAAAAAAAACTTGGTTTGTACCTTGTGACCTGAGTCCTGGTGTTAAAGTCCAGCGCTCTCATGGACTGCAGGACCTCCACACATCCCATGTACTGGAGAAAAGGGGGGGTGAAAGGAGAGATGAAGAAGGAGGAAGTGAATGCAGACCCAATCACAATTTGAACAGATCTTATTATCGAGAGCAAGAAGTGCAAATGCTTAAACTAGCACGCAATAATAATGGCAAAAGTCAACCCGAGACTGCTGTTACTAAAAATAAGAAAGAGACACTGAACTAAGGAGTTCATACAGGACAGAAAGTATTGCAGGGACTACACATGCAGTAGTGATATTACATAGTAATCAGCTATAATTAAAGTAATTAAAGGCCCTGATATCAGCAGCAATTAAAGGCCCTGATTTTTCTTCAGTGCGGTTTGGTGGCCCAGTTTGTAGCCCGTAGCTACAGACACACCCAATTGAAATGAACTTTTACTGAATGTAATTATACTAGATAATTAATTGGGCAAAGCAACCTATCAGAGAACAAGTTGGGACTCTAATGGTTGCTTAACAAGTGTCTTGATGATAAGGCTGCATCAGCACCTAGCTGCTGGAGGACTGAATTACGGGCTGCAGAAAAAGCATGACTTTATCATTACATTTACATTACAGGCATTTAGCAGACGCTCTTATCCAGAGCGACTTACAGTTTACATTTCTTTACATACAATCCATTTATACAGCTGGATATTAACTGAAGCAATTCAGGTTAAGTACCTTGCTCAAGGGTGCAACGGCAGTGTCCCACCTGGGGATTGAACCTGCAACCTTAACGTTACAAGCCCAGTTCCCTAACCATTATACCACACTGCCGTTCAACAGTTACCTTATACGTAATTACTTATACAGCAATACTAGCTGCTGGAGGACTGAATTACAGTCCACAGTTAATACAACCCAATACTACTACAGCAATACTAGCTGCTGGAGGACTGAACTACAGGCCAATACAATAGGGCTGTAGGAAACTCATGGCGTAGCAGTGGCTGATGTGAGCACCCTACCCGCACGCTGTAGGAGACTCCCGATCCACCGAGCACGCTGTCCGTGTGGAGCCAGCCGCGAGTGGGCTTGTTGACGAAGGATCCGTGTCGTGTCCACTCATCTCCGCCCAGCTGGCTGCCCTCCACCCGGGCCCTCCGCGAGGCCCCCCCGAGCCGGTTCATGTCCTGCGGGGGGCGGGGAGAGGTGGCGGTTAGTGCGGGCGCGCCCTCCGGCAAGGGCTCTCCGGGGGACTCCCCGGGGTCTGGGGCTAGTTGCGGCCTACTCCCGGCCTTCAGGCCTGGGAGCAGAGTGGCTGAGACACCCAGCTTGAGGGCACCCATCCGTGGAAAGAAGGAGCAGAATGTGGTGGGGCTGTTCTCGGCGGGACGCGGGGAGGAGGGGGGCAGGATGGCGGTGAGAGAGGTGGAGGAGAGCGAGGAGGACATGCCTGGAGGGGTGAGGGGTGTGACGGGGGCGGACTGGGGCAGGGAGGGGTTGGAGTTTATATCGTCCGGTGAGCTGAGAGACTCGCTGCGAAAATGTGAGTACTTCGTCTTCGGGAACAGCTCCATTTTGGACTTCGAAAACAGAGAGCCGTTTCCACACCGTAAAAATGATTACACCGGTTCAAATGGTCTCGCTAATTCCCTCCAGAGGTCTTTGGAGTTTCTTTACTTCTCTCGTCCTGAGAAAAACAGCCCGGAACTTTCTTCTCGATGACCTGTGCCCTGTGTTCCTCTGTCCCCATGAGCGCCAGTGTACCCTGCATCATATCCCACCGTGGGACACCCTGAGCCCAACGGCTCGATCCGACTGTCACCAAGAACAGAAGATCTGGCCCAAAACCGGCTCCTCAGGCTATTTCCAACAATGGTGCCAACCTCATCATCATCATCATCATCATCATCATCCTCCTCCTTCTCCTCCTCCACAGAGCAGCAATATGTGCCCCCTTAATATAACGCACGTTTCTATCAAGTCAGTGGAGCGGTCTTACGAGCCGGAGTGAGCGGGACTCACGGGGTGGCCTGGAACCCTTCCCACCGAGCCTCAATAAAAAGCCTACCAGCTCCAGATAAAGAGTTTCTCTTCTCTCAGGCTCCCGTTAATGAGGGCCGTTTGCCACGCACAGGGCTGGGCTGATCAATACCAAGGGAGAGGCCGGCGGAGACGCGGATATGGCGGCTCGCGGTCTAACAGAGGGGCCGGGCTTCAGTACGGCAGCCCGGCTGGGCGGTGCAGACGCTACCACGCGCTCCTGAAAAGCACAGTGTAACGTGATTTACATTTCCTCCCCCCTCTTCAGAGAGATATTGTGTTTCCCTTTCGGTCCACGCTCCCTCCCGTCACCGTTCCCAATCTCCGACCTGAAACCTTGTTCAGTTTGTGTCGCTTTTCTCACTCCCCCCTTTTTTTATTCCCTTCCCTTTCTCACGTTCGTTCGCTCACAGGCCTGTCTCTTTCTGTCCTTTACAAACGAACAGACGAACAGACACGCGCGCGTACACTTAACGAGAAGCACTTAACTTAGCAAATTCAGCCGGCAGAGAGATGAGACAAAAAGAGTACAGCTATTGCCCCGGGACAAAATCTTTATGTAGCAAGCGTAGCTGGCTTAGCTGGCGGAGGGCACGTACAACCAGCCCTTGAAGCTGAAGACACACAGGCACGAGGGTTGAAGCAGTGGGGTCGGTGAGGCCGTCAGAACTGCACTACGAGGTCAATTTATTAGTACACTATTAGAATAGGCCTTAGGTCCCTTGAAACTATTAATTATAAGCTCATTAAATGAGACTAAGCCTCCTTAGGCTGGTGGGAACTACGCAGAGCTTCACTTATCTGGCATGGCTTCTTAAGCAATGGCAATTCGTCACGGTAACCGTTACGTGGCCAACATTCACCGCCGTCCACCAGAAACTCACAGGACCTTCGCAGAGAAACGGCCTTTAGGTTTTATGTTTCGCACCAGAGCGTACGATCGTCCACAAAAATGTGTGACCGACGGGACGCCTGTTGCTCGAAGCTGTGCCCACAGTCCTAGCGATGTCGGGTTCCTCGTCAAGCCACTGGGTGTCGGCACGCTTCGGTGTGAAAGTAGCACGGTTGGTTTATGTCCCGGTCGATACTTTATGTTGGCGCAGAAGAGCGAGCCGAAAGCCTGGGGCGGAGTAGACACACGGTGACCGCCAAAGACGCCAGACTGCAAAGCGTTTATCAGACCTTGTAAGCATGGCACGGTGAAGTCCCACAAGGCGTTAGTCAGAACAGCGAGACGAACCTGCAGTCTATTAAGTCAGTCGGTGCAGCACCAGCAGCCAGGGTTCGTCCTGATCACTGCAACACAGGGGCCACGACAGTCCAATGCCATGTCATAAAGTTCTGCAAACATGGCACGTTGTCCTATTCGTGTAGCACAGCGATATCCGAGCACGGTATCCCTGGCGCGGAGTGGCTGAGGCGTGCGTCTGTCTGGTGGAGAGCAATGTAATATTGCATTAATGGGTAGAGATGAGAGGAGGCACCGGGAACGTCAACATTATTCAGCGCAATAAAAATACGATGGGAAGTACCAGGGAGAGGTCCAGTGTGGACCTGCAGAGTCACCCTCAACTCTATCGACACTAAAGGTACTATATCAGATTTTAAAACATGTCTTGCTGAATGTGGTACTATAAGAACATTGATCAATTAATCACGGGGTGCAAGTATGGCACAGTGGTGTATGCAATTAATGAGTGGCGTTAATTAGGGCAGAAACAACAGCAGACAGTAGTCAATACAACAGATGTGTCTGTTCACATGGTAACCCCCCCCCTCCCCTAAGTCCACTGAATCTCAGAATAAATAAACCACACGTACCAGCAAGTCATGCACGCCCGCACACAGACACATACAATACAGCACACTTTACAAAAGGCAGGCACCAGAATTTAAAACGACGGATTTGATCATCAGAACACGTCGCAAACTGCTGATGCTCCGTCGACGGGTCGGTTACAATCTGAGGAACGGATGGCGAACGCGGTCTACGAAACAACGGACGCGATTGGACAGCCCTGTTGTGGCGGTCAGAGGATTCAAACCAGATGTGACCGGAAAGGCTGCAGAGAGACAGACTCCTGTGTGACAGGAAAGATAAAACCGTCCGGGCTTGCACATAGCCTTTTGCGTAATAACATAAAGCTAATATACCCCGAATGCTGTTATTACAGCCAAAATGACAGAAGAGGCGAGGAACCTACAGCTACAGAAAGAATAAGCAGCTGGCGCTTAGGTTTGTGGCACCATGCGCTCAACCAGCACCGCTAAAAACTAATCTGCTTTAAGACACCAGAGCAGCCCAGGCACTGACTGCAACAATAACAACAGCTTATGTTTTAGCTCTTATTGAAAAGCTATTGTTACGGATAATCATACCACAGCGAACGCTATCGATACTCACATCATTAACACAGAAGTAGCAGCAGCATATAACTCAGAACAGTCAAACAATTTCTGCTAAAACTGAAACTACAATAAGAACGATCAATGTTGACCACCAAAGACAGTTTGGCAGGATACTATTAGGCTATTAGCACTAGAGTCCAGTCTAGCAAGCAAAATATTAAATATTGATCCTGGGAAAATATCCACTGGAGCACAATATCAGGTTCTGAAAATGGTGCTCTAAGATGGAAAAGCACATGCCCACAACCTGTGAACGTAAACAGATCTGAAAAAGTAACTACTAAATGACCAAAACCATGATGATAATGACAATGAGGACACTGTCCCGACTCAGCGAATAACGAATGAATCCTTAGGTCAGATGAATCCTAAATTTCAAAGAAAGAGAAATCATGCAATTATGCAATCTCTGTAATTGTCCAAATAAATCTGCTGTCCTTCAGTTTTCTTTCCGTCCGTCCCTCGATGGGTGTGTAAAAAAGTATAAAGAGAAAAATCCTGGGATTTTTCTTTCAAAAAACAATGATTTAGAAACAGAAAGGATGGAAAAAATGACTGCAGAGTAGAAATATTCCGCAGACAGACTGTATTTACTGAGATATGAATGGCGTGATGGTTTAATAACAGGCCCGGTCCCTCTACGCCCCTCTGGGTCCCTCCCTGGTCGCGTGTTCCCTCTCTCCCCCTCTCTCTCGCTCTGAAAATCACACAGTCATCACTGCCATTCCGTCTCTTCCTCGTCTCCTCTCCTCCTTCCCACCGCATCCGTGGCCCAAAGTAGAAAAAAAAAAAAAGAAGAAGAAGAAAACCTGGCCTGCCTTCTCCTTCTTTCTTTCCTACCCCCCCCTCCCTCCCTCCCTCCCTTGTGCACTTGGTTGGGTTTCGGGTTCTGAGGTGTGACAGGGCAGTCCTTTCCTTTCCTCTCCGCTCCGCTCCGCTCCTGTCTGTCTGTGGATTGATCCACGCTGCTGGCGATACTGCCACCCCCATTGACTCAGTAATGCACTCTCACATCAACATACGCACACAGATACGGGCTCTCTCCCCGACACACACCCTAGTGTACACAAAGTCAGGACGGAGGGAGGGAGGGGGGGGAGAGAGAAGAGAGGAGAGAGAGAGAGAGAGAGAGAGAGAAGCAAGCAAAGAGCCTGTGGCTTCTCCTCCCTTAATAGCGCTTGGTAATCTGAGAGCAAGAAAGGGGGAGGGATGGAGGAAGAGGAAGGGAAGATGAGTGGGAGGGGGAGACTCTTCCTTCCTGTCTCTCCCCCTCTCCCTCCAGCATGGCACAGAGACGGCTACAACACAACCGCATCATCAGAAGCCAAACAACTCTGATGTGAGGGACACCACCAAGCACAAGGGAACCCAGCCAATTAGAAACAGGGGGGGGACCCCAGAACCGACAAAACACCTCAGAGTTCAGCAGGTCACAACGGAAACCCAGCTGAAGCACAGTCGGAAAAAAAATCACATTTTTTTTTGCATCATTTATTTTTCACAGTTCATGAGTGGGTGGGATGATTTTATTGGTCAGAGAAGAAGGGAAAATGTACCCGTCTTTCCAAACGCAGGAAGAATTAATGACTGATGGGCCACCAACACTTGTAAGCAACACATGTACGTTTTAGACTCAGTGTGTGTTTTTATAAAGTGCCGTTCATCGCTGACAATTTTATCACGTCGCTGTTCCCACAAAGTCAGCCCGTCCGTAAAAGTAATGCGGACAATGAAAACCGTACATGGAGATCCTCACCTATTATATACTGATATGAAAAAAATGCCTAGTCCTACTTTATCTATCACCATTGGTTGGTCCGCTCTCTTCAGCTTAGTGACTACTATTTTCTGATTCAGTCTCTCTGAATGCTACATTGGAAAATGAATGAATGAATGAAGTTAGTCTCACACCAACCCTTCTCTCAATGTTGCTATTAAGGGATACATTTACAGTCACGGTGATCCTATTAACACCGTGCCTCTGCCACCGTGTCTGCCTCTCCACAGACACCTGGGCTGATGTAATGGTGAGCATCCCTGTGTCTGCGCCAAAATGAATCACCTTCGACACAAAGTTATGCTAGGAGAGAAAGAGCGCCCTATGCTTTATGGGAAGAGGCAAAATGTCATGTGATGACATCATAAGTGCCCTAGAGCCAGAACATAAGAACACACAATGACGACAACGGCCACTCGGTGCATTTCGGCTCATCAATTAACAAAAGAAGAAGTGCGATTAGTTCTCCGGATCTTGGTCTTTGGCCCAGCGAGCTCTTGGCCCACGGCGTTTGGCCCATTAGAGGAGCGGCTTCCTCTACAAATACCTGCAGCCGGGCTTGCAGAGACACAAATGAGCGGAATGAGAGGAATTACCCAGGAGCGGAGAAAATTTAAAAGTGTGTCTCAGCTTGCTCTCCGGAAAAATCCTGGGCCCACACACCATAAAGATCAAGAGCCACGGTTTGACTTGCTAAAAACAAAGCAGCCCCCTGTAAACACAAACCATGTATTCCTACTCCAGCTGCCAAGCAACGGACCCCACTCGTATCTCTCTCTTCCTCCTTGTCGCCCAATACCTCTTTAGCACTTGCCTGCTACCTCCCCACATCCTTTCCCCCACTTTAAATAAATGTTTCTCAAATGCGGGCACGGGGACATTCCTCGCTTCACATCACAGCACGGAATATTGTTACTTTTACTAATATTGCTTTATTACCACGAAAAGGGCACTCCAGGGCTGGCAAAGGAAGAGGGCAGCACCAAAAAAAAATACATGGCAGCTGAGGACAAAACATTAGTAGCGAAGGTTTCTTTCTCATTACTACAGCAGAGCTGAACGGATTAGTCATTATGACTCCCAATCCTTTCTCTGTCTCTGCAGAAGGCTAAATGTTATTTGCAGGTATTGACAACCTTCCATATTAAACACGACATCAGTAATGCTGTCTTTCGAAGACATCCTTGACACAGAAGACTTTATCGGATAGCATTATATAGTAGTAGGCTATAACCAATATAATGTTATATTATCAACTATACACGCACACGTCCATACACATGCATGCATGCACACACACACACACACACACACACACACACACACACACACACACATATATATATGTATACATACACATATATAGATTATATATAACTAGTATTTTATTATTAGATTAGACAATTAATTACTATAATGGCATTTGTCATTAGCTACTCTTGAACATTTCAAATGTGCATAAAACTTGAACGTGCTAGCTAGCTAAATATCTGCTTTTGCCCCTCATAAAATGGGTCAACTGCATACTGTACACATATTTCATATAATGGATGAGTGTATTTCACACACGCGCGGTTCTGCTTTGAGCGAATTTAGCTATGAAGCCAGTTCTGGCACTGATCCTGTCAAAAAGTGCAGAATTGCCCAGTAGCAGTTAGCCAGCTAGTTAGCGACTAGCACAATAGTCTGAACTCACCAGCTGTCGTCTTTCCTTGTGTCCACCCCACTTCTTACTTGAGTTGCCCGAAAAATATCTTGGTAGCTAGCTCAATTCAGACAAAGTCGCCTTCTTATGTGCAGTTGGCAGCCAATCTGAGGTGGGAAACCAAACTTATTTCTACTCTTCCTTTCCTTTCCTTTCCTTCCTCCTTTTTCTCTCTCTCTCTCTCTCGCCCCCTCTTCCTCGTCAGACTCAAAGAAAGCCTCTTCCGCGAAAAAGAAATACGTCATACATCTGGGTGTCTGCACCTGGATACTTTGCGCGCGGCCTGGACAATCACACTTTTGGATTTGTATTGCGCAATAAGTTAATCAACCATAGTGTGCTTAAAACGAGTTCAACCCTATTGTCTGTTGCGTGGCGAGGCTGTGCTAAGAAACCCACGTTACTTCAGTCTAAAATGATATATTATGATATACTATGATATATTGTATACTATGTACAATAAATGGCAACGCTAATTGCCTACCTAAACGCTACTTCACTTTTACCCACTAATCCCAGGTGACCAAAAGTTGTCTGTACAGTCACGTGATCAGGGTCCACCACCCCCCGCCTTTTCACTTTCGGCCAATCACAGAGTTTAAATTTAGTGTCACGTGGCAGGTTTCGTAGGCAGGCTAGTCCAATAGGGAGTTGAGGAGTATCTGTTTGAACGATAAAGGGTGAGATCAGTAAGTAATTAGAGGGAAAAGCAGTGGGAGATAAGCGAGGAGATGTTTTGAAAGAAATTGCTGTATCAATATCGAGCATTTCAGGGAGCTTGCGAGCATCAGTTACAAAAACATCGACTAGGCAGTTGACATGAGTGTATTGTCTTGTTTGCTTGATATTTTAATATCGTGAACAAATACGACATTTTGTCTCTGTCTCGTCTAATTCAGGAGTGACAACGCAGGGTGGGTCGCGGATATATATTTTTCTGATTGTATCAGCTTACTAGCTAATTACTTGTTGTAGTTCTGCTATGCGTGAGTATTGTATTGTTTTGCTGCTGTTAAATTGGTATTAAAATTGTACGATATTGTAAGTTGGCTAACGTTGGCACCTTGCTAGCTAATTTAATACGCTCACTGGCTTACTAGCTGGTTGGTTGGCTATTTTATTTACGTCCTGCAATGTAACTAGCAAAACTGTTGCAAAGCAATATTTTAATAACGTATTTATCATTTCGATTATTAGCCAGTCATGTCGCAGAAGCAGATCTACTACTCGGACAAATATGACGACGACAAGTTCGAATATCGGTGAGTGATGTATACGTTGTATTTGCCTGCAGATTTAAAGTTCGATGGCACGAATTCCTGTAATGCACTTGTGTGTGTTGTTAATTTACGCTGTGTACCTAGCTAGTTCGCTTGCTAACCTATTGCGCAACGGGGATGATTAAAAACAGTGGCTTCCTTCCAGGCACGTGATGCTTCCCAAGGATATCGCCAGGCGGGTGCCCAAGACCCACTTGATGTCGGAGACGGAGTGGAGGAACCTGGGGGTGCAGCAGAGTCAGGGCTGGGTGCACTACATGATCCACGAGCCAGGTACGTATGCACAACGCTGGGCCGTCCACTGAGCCACCCTGCTGATCTACTGACGTCCACCAACGTAATACTCACTGACATTGTCTGTTGGAAGGCTGACTGAGGATACACCCTGCTGTAGACACTAAATGGCTGTAATTCTGACACTAACTCAAGTAACACACTGTTCATGACTTACAACCGACATGTTGATTGGGGGGGGAGAGAAAGCAAAACAAAATAGAAGATCTACTTTGTGTGAAACCCTTCTTGCACCACTGACAGACACGCTGTGTTGTCACGTCGTAGACACGGCGATCCTGCCTGAAAACCAGAGAATACAGTGCCGTCCAGATTAGATTCACAGACATTTATCAGAATATCCGTATGGCTCACCTGGGGGAGGTTAATAGTGCAGAGTGACTCATGCAGTGACTCGTTGTCAGCCTCCTGCTGATCTCTTTCCCTCCTCTCTCACTTGTTTTCTTCTCCCTTACTCTCTGGTTAGTCATTACATTACATTACAAGCATTTAGCAGACGCTCTTATCCAGAGCGATTTACAGTTTTACATTTCTCTACATACAATCCGTTTATACAGCTGGATATTTACTGAAGCAATTCAGGTTAAGTACCTTGCTCAAGGGTACAACGGCAGTGCCCCACCTGGGAATCGAACCTAGGACCTTAGCGATACAGGCCCAGTTCCCTAACCATTATGCTACACTGCCACCAGTCTCATTACCTCCTCGCTCACTCCTTTGCTTCTCTCTCTCCATATTCCCCAGAGCCCCACATCCTGTTGTTCAGACGCCCTCGACCTCCCACTGCCTCCCAGTAGCCTCGCCCCCACCAGGAGCAATAGGAAGAAGATGCATGAGGGTGACGGACAGCTGAGGCGATGAAGACCGGCAGAGGTGGATTTGTGCACGGTGTGACGGAGAACAGGCGAATGAGCACTTGAGCCCGTAAACACTGCGTTACATGAACTGCAGTGGTGCCCACCTGAGCTAGTTTGAATATATTTGCCACCTGCTGCAGCTATTTTTTTTATTTTTTTGCAGTTTTTTATTTTTTTATTTTTATAAAGCTGTTTTCGCTAGTTTTGGGTGCCGGTCAGATCGTGGTGGTTGTGCCTGGACCCCAAACCCAACCCCCCGCCCCTGTTGTCCCTTACTTTTTGTTTTGCTACCATCAAGTTGTGAAGTTTCTTCCTCGCTGCACTGAACAGGAAAAGAGATTTACTGTAACTTTACCTACTTTTCCTCTTATCTACTGGGCACTTTTACACTACTGGATGTATTCAGATCTTCAACCAACATATTTCTGTCATGACCTATTTATTGGTGTCTTTTGACCCTGTTGTGGGTTGGCTTTGACTTTGAAACCGCTGCCCAGTCTAACCGGCTTCTTCCCGTACCTACTGCATGGTCTTATAAGGGAAAGGCCGTGCATTCGGCTTCTCATGCTATTGGTAGGTGTGTGTGTGAGGAGTACGGCAAGCCGAGGGAACCATAACGGATCAAACTTGTCTGATCAGGGTGACCAATGAGGGGCCTCCGATAAGTGACTCGCCAAAGTACAAACTCCATCATTTTCATTTGATACAGCAGTTTCCATAAATTATTTCCCACATAGATTTACACACCAATACTCATTACAATAAATATGATGTAATCTGACTTGTGAAATTCATATTTTTTCCATATTCATATCCCCTAATTTCACCCTCCCAAATGTGGAATGCCTTTCCCATCTCTCCTTCCCTATACTCCTTAATTTTGGGAGGGCATGCCTGTACACTGAAACGTCTAGCCAGCCGCTGCTACTTTTCACTCTGCAGTCCACCAGCTGAGCTGCGCAGCTCCATCACTTCTCAACGCATCAAATACGGATAGAGGTTGTTTTGTATTTCGCGTTTCAAATATTGGAGGCCTCATTTGTCATTATTTGGTCCGTTATGTTCCAGGTGGCTTGCCGTAGAGGACACATGATGTACTGCAGCGTGACATTCCCACGTCCGCTTGAGCCCCCTGCAGGTGACCTGTGGAGTTACACTGATTGTTTTGCCTTGAAAGACCGATAGAGAGAAATATATCTTATTTCTTTCTTTTTTTTAAACTGGATCTTTAAAAAAAATCTTGGATCACGGTTGTGCAAATACACTGACTCTTGCAATACAGGTATTGGCTGGTTACTGTTCTACAGTCTGTATAACACAATTCAAAAAGCATTTTCAATAGGATGTTGGCCAAGAATAATTTCACTTTCAAAAACCTATTTACCCTGATGGTTGAGAATCACCCCCAGCACCTGTGAATTTTTCGACACACCACTCTTTACTTTACAGCATTTGGTCTAGGAAAATGCATGTATACATAAAAGGTTTTATACTGTACCTTCGAAATGTGGTTAGTAATGATCTGCATAAAAGGGAAATAAAATGAACTTGTTCTGCTTAAGTTTGCGTGGAGCCGTTTCAGTGTCCCACCTGGAATGTTTAGGGTAAGCATGTGGTGGTAATATTTATGAAAAATTCTATTTTGATAATCAACCAGTACAGAAAGGCACTTGATATAATGGCACAAATATTTAGTTTAGTTTGTCACCATGTAATCAATCCCAGCGACTAAGCTGTTTTGCTCGATGTGAATGACTCATTATTTTTGCACCCAAATAAACTGGTAAGAATGCAATGCTGACATTTTTGGTTCTTAATGTTTTATATGCGAACATACGAATACACAATGACGAGAACAGGCCATTCCGCCCGTCTAGGCTCGTCAATGCCTAGTCTAAAGAGTATCCAGTGCTAAATAAAGCCTGGCCTGGAATACCCCAAGTGTTTCTGCCTCTACTATGTGACCGGGCAAGCTGTTCCACGCATTGACATCTCTGTAAAAAAAAAATATATATATATATATAAATACACTACCAGTCAAAAGTTTTAGAACACCCCTATTTTCCAGTTTTTATTTAAATTTAAGCAGTTAAAGTCCACTGAATAACCTGAAATGGTACAAAGGTAAGCGGTAAACTGCCAGAGGTTTTAAAAAAAAAAGGTTTAGGTTACCTAAAACTGAAAAAACGGTAGTGTATATTTCCTGATATCCGTGTGGAATTTACCTTGAACTAATTTCACCTGTGTCTTTTTCTGTTAACTGAACTGAACTTAAAACATCTTTGGTAGTGTACTTTGTTAATCCATTTTATGAATTTAAAACCCAAGTACCCTGTTAGTCTCCTTTTGCTAAGATAATAGATTAAGCGTAGAGTAAGTCTAACCTCATAACTTTTACCATTCATACCAGGTAATAATTAAGTTGCCCTTTGTACTTTTTCAACAGCTTCTGTATCTTTCTTGTATTGTGGTGTCCAGAACTGCACACAGTACTTCAAGTGAGGTCTGACAAAGGCATTATATAACATCAATATAACCTTTGATTTATACTCAATACTTTTTGCTATATATCCCAGCATCCTGTTGGCCTTTTTCATTGCTACAGTACACTGCTTAGATGCGGATAGACTTTGATCAACTCCAACTCCAAATACTTTTTCAAGAGTGTCTTCTCACCTCACTCCCAGGTAAAGGGAGTGTGGAAAAACAGCAGTGCTCGGCCCACGAAGACCGTGATTTAGGTAACCCTGCCTTGGAGGGCAAGGTACACGCCAATAAATACAAAGGGATTCTGAATGATCACCTAAATCCTATGGTGAAGCATTTCTATCCTGATGGGAATGGTCTTTTCCAGGATGACAATGCCCCCAACCATAGGGCACGAGTGGTCACTAAATGGTTTAATGGGAATGAAAGTTATGCAAACCATATGCCATAGCCGTCTCAATCACAAGATCTCAACCCAAGGGAAAACTTATGGGTGATTCTGGAGCGGTGCCTGAGATGGTGTTTTCCACCACTATCAACAAAACCCCAAATGATGGAATTTATTGTGGAAGAATGGTATATACGTGTATTGTTTGTTGCAGTTGTATCATACCCAGGTGCTTGAAAATATATAAAACATAAAAACATAGGCTAAGTTTACTTCTTCATAACCCCATAGAGTATCTCCCATTGACAAAAAGTGACTTTTGAAAGTCAATCTGGCAACTGCTCTGAAGAGTTGGCAACACTTTTTATTTTTTTATTGAGCCAGAACTGGAAATGCCTCCAGCACTTCAGGACACTATTTAGTTTTCATAGATTGGTCACGGATGGTTCATGCATAATTCATGTTTTCTTAGTATAATATTAACGTCGGTTGCTAAGCAACAGATCCAGAGTCCTTTACACATGGTAATAATGATGTCTGGTAGATTACGTCAGAGTCAGATTAGAGTTAGCGTCAGGACTATTGTATTTGAATAAACATTTACACTCCTTACCTGCTGTTTATTTGTGAATTTGTGATTCTTCCGTATCCATCGTACAAAAAAAATCGTCTAGGACAAGAGTTGACGCTGCCATAAAATCATAGATGAGATGATGTGGAAACGGATCCATTGTTTCAGTACACGACACTAGAACATGTACGTCTGCTTTCTGACCACACGGGGGTGCTGCATCCCCATTTTGGCCAAGATTCATATATAATTTATGACTTTTTTTGTTGCTTCATTGCTCATAAGTATATTGATCGCTTTGATTCTTTCCGCCAGGAAATGAGAATAATGCGCATAAAGGATCAATGCAGGACAATCTTGTTTACAGCCCCCTGGACACGCCGACTGTGACACCCCTAATTACCACCACACTGCCTCCCCACTCCCACTTCCAAGGTCGACTTCACCATTTTCTTTTTTCAGATTAATAGTATTGATTTCAAATATAATCCTTCAATGCATATTTGTAATTAAAATACTCATTTATTTTTTATATTTTTATATACTGTAACCCTGCCAAAGGATGTGAGGAAAATGGAGGGAGAGAAAGAGAAAAAGAGTGGGAGAGAGACCATATATGTGCTTGTCTATCTGCATGTGTCAGAGATCACATGTTTGTATGTGCACAGTGAGTGTATACTGTACTGTATATGTATGGTATGTGCGTGTGTGCACAGTATATGTGTAGCGTTCTGTATATGTATGATATGTGTGTGTGTGTGTGTGTGTGTGTGTGTGTGTGTGTGCACAGTATATGTATAGTGTACTGTATGTGTATGATATGTGTGTGTGTGTGTGTGTGTGTGTGTGTGTGTGTGTGCACAGCATATGTGTAGTGTACTGTGTATAGAATGTGTGTGTCTGTGTGTGTGTGTGTGTGTGTGTGTGTGTGTGTGTGTGTGTACAGAATGCATACTCATGTAGTGTACACATGGCGTGGTGTCTATCTTGTTTGCTCAGTAGCTTGGCTCAGTGTCTGCTGGAGCGAAAGCTCTGCCGAACAAATTAACTCTCAATCCCTCAGATCCCCCTCTCCCGCTCACCTGATTGAGCGAGAGTGCAGCATCACTCAGTCTCACAGGGCCACGTGCCGAAGAGAGGGAGCAGGGAGGCCAAGGGGCAAGACATGGCGAAGGTGGGAAGAGGGATGGGAAGAACAGAGAGGAGAGAGGGAAAGGAGAGACCATTAAAGGGGAAGAGAGGGGGCAGTGGTGCGGAGCAGTTAAGAGGCTTGTAAACCCAGGTGGTTAATATAAACGTTATAGGGCCCTATTTTCGTGCCGGCGTTATGCCCTAGTGCAGGCGAATTGCCAGTTTCGTCTGTCGCAAACTGAATATTTCCCGTTTTCGTTGTGCGCAATGAAGGCGTTTGTGTGACTATGGGTTGGGCAGCGCAAAAGGGGGTGTGACTATGAAAACAGTCAGGCGCTATGCAAGTTTGGTGCCAAATAATGAGTTTGCGTTAACATGCAACTAGACCACCTCTTAGCGCAAACGCTGGTGCTCTGTGCAATTTGGTGACTTTATTGATGCGCACATATGAACATAAGGTTATCTGAAATCACATGAGAATGTTTTGTGAATATTGTGAATTTCCCCCCACGTTGAGGCAAATCGTCCAATCCATGGGTAACTTGCAAGCGTAATCAATTAAGCTAAAAACTATTTCACCACAGCTTGTGGTTATTCAATGCATGGACATGAAAGACTGAAGCCAGCAGGCCATCCATTGCTACTGTTCAGTAAGATACACCTGTTAAATAAATATATGTTTGTATGCACATTGTTTTTCTTATGTGAAAGGGTTTTATTCTTTCCATTTACACTACAGAAAATACAATAGGCGATATGCGAAGGCAATACCATGAGCGATACCCTGGGTTTGGTAGCCGGTGTTTGTTATTTATTGCTTTCCATTTAACAATTACAGTAAGTTAGAGGAAAATAAACTTTGTTTTTTTAAGTTGGAAAGCCTACAAATAAGGAAAAAAAGAGTAAAATAAAACACTTTATTTTAACAATGTAGGTCTCAAAATATAAACTCAAATCATGAAAATAACAAATTAATGTCCGCCTTGTTTTCCCCCTCTGATTCGCGCGCCAACTTTTCCGCACCTCCTTGCTCTCCTCTTTTGAGAAGCGCTCCTGACGCAGCCGAGCAAAACTGTCATGTCAGGAAATTGCCAATTTGCTATAGCGTTAGCGCACTAGTATTTAAAGGGCTAGAAAATAGGTGTTCTGATTGGCCATTATGAAACCAAACCCCCACCACACCCACATGTATTTTTTTAAAGTTAATCCAACCTCTTTTACATCTGTGCCGGAGGTGTGTTCTTGTCCTAAATCATGAAATTACCGAAATTGCGTTAGACACGCCCTAAAGCGCCACCGTCTTCGCTTTGCATCTGCGTTACCGACACCATCCTAATTCACCAAAATAGGGCCCATAAAGGTTAATAATGAAGTGTCTGAAGAGCTGAAAAACAGTATTAACCTACAGCAGTTAACTGCTTTTAGATTAAGGCATTCTCAAAAACGTCAAATATTTTCTCGATGTTTTGATTTTCGAAAAGGTCGACAGCAAAGGGCAAGCCGCGCAGGTTTGAATCGTTGGTCAGATGCAGGGGCGTCGTAGCGGGGGGAAAAGGGGAACTGACTACCTAGGGCCCCAAGTGGGGGAGGGCCCTTGAAAAGCCTGGAATGAAAAAAAAACCATTTGTCTGCAATTTTACATTTCAAAGTAATTAGTGTCATTACTAAATTATATTGGCTGAATAAATGGGTTGAGAGACTGAACTTTGTATCCATCAAAATATTGGAGGCTCTCTGGGCCCCCTCCCCTCTCCCCTCTCAAAAGCGCAAATGGTTTAGTCCACCCCCCTGCACTAAGTAGGTATGTTACAATTCCCGTGCGCAGCGGCGGTCTAGATGTGCCTGTGTCCCTGTGCGAGCGATTACGAGAGACTATGGCCGTACCCCAGCTGTTTTTTTTGTTTGTTTTGTTTCTCTTCGTTCAGCTGACATGTTGCCTAACCTGATCTGTTTAATTATTGTTTTTCTTGTTCTGTTTTTCTGTTCTGTTCTCGTTCTGTTTTTTTCTGGTTTCCTTTTTTTATTTTTGATCTCACTGCCAGTTTGTCTCATCAGCCATTCATTCAGTCATATGCTTGCATCCTCCAACACGATTTTGTTTAGACTAGTTTCTCTTTCTCTGGTATTTTACTGTGTAGGTGGAAGTTGCCCGTGAGCGCTGGCCTAAAGTCGGGTTTGCGTTTTTCTCCTTGCTGGTTGAGGAGACGGTATGCCAACTCTTATTTGGGCAGGGCCATCCACTGAGCTCAGTTCGTCAGGCCAAAGGCCTCCATTTTAAAAGCTCCAAGCTGATGAAACAAACCTCTTTTTAAACACAGGTGTGCCTAAAAGCGAAACTTAAACCATTATGCGTTTCACACAGAAAGTTCCCTGTCTGGCTTCCCCATCGGAAAGACTCCAACCTTTCTACAACTGCTACGTGACAAAACGTACAACTGCAACTGCTATTCTTGTTGTTATTTTATTGTAATTATTACTTTATGACTTTATAATTATTTCCTTAGAACGATAATGATCACACGTATAGGCTACAATAATAAAGTTATTGCTATTTAATAATCTTACTGACGAGACTTAATTGATGTTGTCTCAGCAGTTTTTTTGTTTGTTTTGTTTCTCTTCGTTCAGCTGACATGTTGCCTAACTGTATCTGTACAGTACAGTACATCCTGGTCTGTTTCATCTTGATTGTTCTGTTCAGACAGGTTGGTCCAGTAGCTACTGTAGTGAAATACCAAGCGTATCTTGTAGTGGGGGAATACTTCAGCCCCCACTGTTAAAATACGAGGCAAGACCGACTGCTGAAAAAGAGGAATGTATTACTCAGCGCGCCGGGAGAAGCAACACACAACACACGGTACAACTTTGTCTTGGTGCTAGTTCTCAAATCCCTTTGTTCTGTCTGCATTTTTATACCTTCAGAATATTGGGTGGTGACTACAGAGAAATATAAAACAACAAATAATACTTGATCGGTTGCATAATCTGCGACTTGGCAGAGAATGCAAATGTCACACAGGCTACGGTTCAGCTCCAGAGGAACGCAGAGGCAAATAGGGCACTGAGCGCTCAGCGTGGGTCGGCCAAGGCCACCTTGTGTATGAACTTCATGGCTCGCACAGATTATTCATCTGGCTACCCTACTCCCCTCCGCACCCCGAAGTTCCTCAAAGCGATCAACTCAGTCACTTGGTGCCTTAGTAATTTTACATTCGCCTCCAGCTTCACAGCTAACATACAGTAGCCTACGTTCATGAAGAAAGACATATGGGTATATAGCCTACATTCCCTCAGGCATCATTTCAACGAAACACCATAACGCAATAACACATACACACATTCCCAATTGAACAGATATAAATCTTCCTCATAGGTATTAATTACACACGTATTAAACACACCTTCAAAGCTTTTCTCCCACTTCAATCTGTTTTTATTGTGATCACATCTCTGCTTTGGCAAGCCCAGGGGGACTATTCCTATCAGTACTACGCAAAACTTAACTCATTGGTTAATACAAAAACTTAACTTTCTGATTTGCATTAATGAAATAGGGTACACCCGTGTGGACCGCATCCATCACATTGGTGAGTGGTACCTTGCGCATGCGTGAGATATTGTGTAGGCTACAATGCAGCCCGTTCCACAACTTTGCAAGATAGCGTTGCCACTTCAATGTAATTTAAAAAACTCAAAACAGATCTCGTCAGTGCAGCGTTAATGAGCGCCACTGTGAATCTCACTTTAAACACTGACAGTGCTGAACTTATAGCATATAAAAAGATGAAGGGCTCAGGCTTTATAGTATTCCCTGTCCCTTTCAAATAACTAAAATACTATAGCCTACTTCAGAAGAAATCCAGCACTGTTGTTTTAAAAAAAAAAAAAAAACAGTTGTGTGAATCCAGAAAAGGTAACTCTGGATCGGAAAAAGGCCATTTCCAAAATCCAGATAAGGCTCATAGGGTCTCAAACCTTACAAAACCAGCCCCATAGACATATAAGGCATCAGCCTCTGGGTTCAATCAACATTTGTACTTGCATTTGACTTCCAATGCAAAATGCAAGATTAACTATCTTTCTTCATTGACATAATTTGGCAGCCAAAATCTAGATGTGTACTGAAACGTGCAACATTTGCATTCTTGTTTTGCAACAAGGACAAAGGTTGATTTAGCTTTGATGGCTTCCCATTCCACCACCACATAAAACCTGACATAAACATAAAAATAGGACTAGATATGGGAGCCACTGAGGAGTTGATATAATAGATACAGAACTGGTGAATTTAATTCTGATGAAGAATTATTTAGGAGACTTGAGCTTGTGGGTTTGAGTAGACTTTATTACGATACAATACAGCCGAGTTGACCCCGGGAATCAGCTGACTTTTTACCATGGGCCTCCCTTTATATACCCTAAAATGTGCTGGTCATTTTTTGAGCTCTTGGTTTTTTCTCTCCAAGCGGAGCATTTGAGTTCATTAGGCAAAGGTTCACATCTGGATGTACGTATGTGCTCACTATAGAATACTGCAAGCCATACATTTCATGACACATATTGTCAGCCATCACCTCAATCCACCCCATATTCAAATGATTCCAATCAGCGATCATGTGACTTCCCCATGCTGGCTGCTGCATTGTACATACTGCAACAGCAGATCTTGCAACACGTAAACAGAAACATTACTGCATTCCAGCGTCACACTGAGGCGGCTACTCTATCAGTTACAGGCGAGGTGAGATCGGTTTTCATCACTTCCTGTTATTTTATATATGCATTAAAAAAAATATATATAGTTGGTACTTATCATTGCATAGGAGTGGGTGGTATCGCATCAGCATAAGATGGTATAACAAATAAAAAATGAAAATTGAAAGTGAGTGAAAAATGGTTGAGGGAGTGAAAAATGGCTCACTTTCACACAAAAAACTAGGTGTAGTGTTGTGGCAATAGGTAACTGAAGGTGGCTCATTTTATGAACACGTTCCCTTTTAAGTTGGTTGTTTGGCATTTTAGGAGATCACCATTTCTGTTGTCGCTGATTGTAAATTATTCTTTGGAGGAATTAAATACTGCATCCGGGTTTAAGAGCAGAGATTAAAAGTAGGGGCCATTTTAATACAAAACATGCTTTTAAACAGTTATGTGGAGTGTTTTAGTTGCCATTATTCCTACAGGGCCTATTCAACAATCAAATCTACAGGCATACTTATTTTCAGATTAAAGAACAATTATTGTGAGCATTTTGTACTACGATTTTGTCTTACATAACAGCAGAGTGATACTATTTTATTCTTCCAAGGAAGTATCTGCAAAAGTTCTAATGAAGACCCACCCTGCTTAATCCCTGATTCAGTTCAGTCAAAAATTATGTTTTTGTAATTCCATTGGTCTTTATTTGCATCATTTCATAAAACATTTTCTTTGCTTAATACTTATGCTGTACAATATACACTTTTCATCCTCATTGACCTCATGTATAATACAGTATGTAATAAAACATATTATTATATATATTATTATTATGTCATGGTTTGAGTGCCTGTTTAGCCCTGTGTGGACGTACTCCTTTTCTATCCTCGTGAGTACGTTCATGCTCATCTCCATATCTAATCAGCGATTGTTTTCAGGTGTTCACTGCCTACTTCAGCTCGCTGCTTTCACTACTCCGTGCTTCAGTGTCTATTCATTTGGCATTGATGCCGGTACGGTATCAGTCTTAGAAAAGTATTTCACAAAGTATTTCACAAAGTATTTCACAAAGTATTTCACAAAGTATTTCACAAAGTATTTGAAAAGTATTTCACAAAGTATTTCACAAAGTATTTCACAAAGTATTTCACTTTAGCTTTCTCGCCACTTCTACGGAAGTCTAGCTTTTCTTATTTTGTTAGGTCTGTGTTTCTGGGTTACTTACCGGCAGACCCAGGGCACTTATTTTCGCTGTTCGTTTCCCTAAGCTGCATTTTAGGTGTCTGGGTTCTATTCCAGCTTTGTTTTCTTTTTGCTTGTGTTGCAACTCAAGTTATTTTATTTCCTTTTCCCTCTGCGTGTGGTGTTGGGCTACACGTCAGAGATTTTTGTTTAGTTTTACTATCGTTCGGTACCGTTCGCAGACTGCTTTTATTTCGCCATTTTTAGGGGTAGTTATTATTTCGTATTATGCTGGGAGTTTTGTTTTATTTTCTGTAGCGATTCTCGTGGGTTAATGCCCCTTGCTCCCTATTGTCTTTTAATGACATCCTGATTGTTCAGGAGTGTTCCTGATCCTTATTCCCCATTGGTCGCACTTGGGCCTCACCCCTACAAGCCCTCACATATTAATAATAATAATATCATTATTATAGGTTAATAGGTGTCATCTAAACTTGTCAGGCCAGATTTTTCATGCCTTGCAACCTCCTTCCTGGCATGTATGGCATTTCCATTTCTTTTTGTTTGTGTGTTTAAAGTCACACAGTATTTGCATTTCTCACACAGGGTTGACGATCGCAATGTATTGGGAGTACGGGCCTGATCAGACAGGTTTCTGTCCAAGACGTGTAAAGGCCAAATAGGAACACAAAGAATCCCGATCTGTCTTGATTGTGGACACCATGGCAGCAGGCGAACCGAGGACTCTGTGCTTTGTCACTTGGAACACGCGCGGGCTGCATTCGACAAAGTCATGTCCCCGTAAAACCACCAGTGTCCTCAGGCACCTCGCGGCTCTGCGGGCGGACGTGGCCTTCCTCCAGGAGACGCACATCGGCGCGGACGGCACGCGCGAGCTGGAGGGGGCGGCGGTGGCGGCGGGCTGGAGAACGTTCCTGACTGTGCACGACGCGCTCCGCAAGGGCGTGGCCATCCTGATAAAGCAGGAGGTAGACTACGAGCACGTGGGTCAGGACGAGGACTGCGAGGGCGGTTACTTCGTGCTGACGTGCAGGCTGCGCGGCCGCCTCTACACCCTAGTGAGCGTGTACAACCACCAGAGGGACAGACACGTCCTGCCCAGGCTGACGCAGTACCTGTTGGTGATGGGCGCAGGAATGCTGGTGATCGGAGGGGACTTCAACACGATTCTCAACCCGGACCTGGACCGGACGTCCTCGTCCCGCAACGCCCATCACTGCGTGTTGCGGCGCTGCGTAGTGAAAGCCGCGACCCGCCTGTGCATGGTGGACGTCTGGCGGAAGCGGCACCCGTCGGAAAGGGGCTACACCCACCGTGACCCCAAGACCAAGGGCCGCTCCCGGATAGACTTCTTCTTGGTCCCGCGGGCGACGGCCGGGAGTGTCCACAGCTGTCAGATTGATGCATCGCCATCAGGTCTGTCCGACCACGACCCCGTCTCTCTGAGGCTGCTCTCAGCCCCTCCAGACGAGCCCCGCCTCATGTTGCAGCTCCACGGCATGGTCCCTCCTCCCCAGCTTGCCACCCCGCTCGTGTGCCTGTGGCTGAGGCAGAAGCACGGCACTGTCCTGTGCACGGACCCCCCGACGGAGAGGATGGCGGGACGGGTCAGCGGGGGCGAGGTCCTGGTGGCCGTCTCCTCCCTGATGGATTACGGGAACCCCACTCCCGATGGCGTCCCCATTTCCTTCTACCGCCAGGCATGTGGCTGGATGCTGACGTCGCACCTCAAGGTGCTATACAACGCCATGCTGGGCGCTGGCTTCATGCCCGACTCCTTCAGCGATGCCATTGCTCTGCCGCTGGGTGCCGCCGGCCGCCACCATCACTGCTTCAATGTCGACTACCTGATCTTTGCCACCGTGCTGGCCGGCCGTCTGAGGAAATGGGCGGAGCCGGCATCGAAGAGGGACGGCGGGGCAGCCTCGCTCGTCATCGCCTACCGGGAGGGGCTTAAGGAGGTCAGGTGGTCGTACCTGGCGAGTGCTCTGGAGACAGAAGGACACGGGCGGCATCCTCTCACCCGCGTTGTCCGCGTGCTGGAAAGGCTCTTGAGAGACAGCGAAGGGCCGGGCCAGGGTTCGTCGGATCGTTACAAGCAGCTGCGTCGGGGCTGCCCGCTGACACCGGTGCTGCTCTCGCTGTGTCTGAGACAGCTGGCTGAGCGGATTCGCTCGCACGACCCAACCATAGAGGCAGAAGTCCAGAGAGCACCCAGTTACCCTCACAAAACTGTCATTGTTGCAAGACGCTCCTCGGCCTTGCCCAAATGTCATTTGTCCACAGAGCTGCAGAAGTTTTCTTTGGAATCTGGTTTGGTGGTCACAGAGACTGTATGGGAAGCAAGGGATCTCCTGGCTGAAGAAGTCGAGGAGGGGTGCAAGCAAGAAGGACAAACTGCCTCAAACTGAATCTGACATTGAAAAAAGAAAAGTCAAATCTTTACTGTGTACTATACACCGTTAGACACAATTATGTGATATTGTCAAACACCATGCCAACCACCCCATGTGTTGCAAAATGGTTTGTATAATATATAATATTGTGAAGTGTTACATGTGTTAAATAATAAATAAAAGTGTCACTCACTCATTCTTAGAAATTAACAATGTAAGCTCAATAGGTGCCCTATTATGATAAATAAACATTATAGTGGTGATTTATTTGTCTTCAAAACTCAATGTATAAGATATAACAAGATCAATTTCAAAGTAAAATATCAGGCTACAGTGATAGATTGTGATCAATTTGATCAATAGTCAATTTGTAATGAAAATCAAGTGTCCATCACACGCTTCTCCATTGCATTGTGTACACATGCAATAAAAAATAACCTGTAATTAATTAATATCTGTAATAATATATACTAACACCTAATAACCTAATTTATGAACACTATAATGCACCTGGAAATAACTTCATATTATTAAATAGGCGGGCAACAGTGCAGTATAACAGTTAGGGAACTGGACTTGTGGTTTCAGGTTCAATTCCCAGGTGGGGTGCTGCTGTTGTACTTGTACTTGCCCCCCCCCGTCACACAAAGAAAACAAGAATGTTTGATGCTTCTACTACATTACCTGACAAGCTATTCCGTGCATTAACAACTCTCTACGTGAACAAATACTTCCTGATATCAGTGTGAAGTGTACCGTTGACTAATATTACTGTAACAGACATTTTAAGTCTATCAGCGCATCATCCACCTGAATGAGCTGAGGGCTGTGGGCAATGCTCATCGCACTTCATTGGCCATTGAAATCCGTGGACACGACAAGACTTGAAGGGGGGTCAGCACTGCTTTGGAGGCTGTAAATCTGTCTGGCGTGTCAACAGTAACCCTCAATCCAGTAAGTGAAGCGTTATCAATGAGAACTTTCACTTCCCATTACCCTTCTAGAGTATTGCAGTCTGACTGGCCAGATAGAGGAACCTGGCCAGATAGGGGAACTGTACTACACTCTTTCCCACACTCTCCTCCCATTGCAGTTATTTGATATATTACTGTTGTGCAGATAAACAGTATCAGTCGGTAAACGGTAATATTACATTTCTACCTGATTATGAAATCAGAGTAATATAAACTATTATTATTGCATTGCTTGTCACACTGCATTTGCCCGTCAAACACAGGACAGTCAGTGGCAATGGAGTAGCAGGAGGTTGAGACAGAAGAAAGATCCATAGCAGAATAGACCAAGAGAGCACTCTCCACTCCCCTCCCACCCTACCTGATGGCTCCATCTACAGGTGTGAGAGGGAAAGAGATGCCATCTCCCATGCAGTTCTTCGTTTTCTCATTGCAGCACTTCTATTGAAGCATAGAAGCATAGATGGGGCATTAATGGCAGCATAAACATGCACGATGGAGACGCCCAGGGCCGTTGGTTGATTGGCTGGTTTCTGCTGGACTGAAGCTGACATGTACGAGTATGTTTGAGAGAGACCAAGGGGTCACAATGGCCAAACAGGGTCCTCAAAGGCAAAATCAGCCTTGAAATGTCTGCAACTCTTGGCCTTCTCATCACTTATTAAGCAGCGTTAAGGTCACGCAGCACCAAAATGTGAAATGCTGTCAGGCCAAAGCGGTAGTTCTTAGTGCAGTGATGCGCCCTGTGGTCAGGAATCTAATCCGGACCAGGGGACTGGATGCTCTAATTGGGATCATGTCAGTGCTGAGTGTGGCCAGGAGCACTGTTGGGCTTAATTGGCAAAAGCGTTTCCCCATGCTTGGCGGGAGGAACTGTTCCTGTAGTCTGCCAGAGCTTAGTCTCAACCCCACATGCTCTCTCTTTCTCTCACTCACTCTCTCTCTCTCTAGGTCATATGGGAAGGGAAGATACAGTTTGTGAGATTAGTTCTGGTGACCTGATTGGTTCTACCAAGTTATAATCAGTGGTTATGTTATAGGTCATTGGTTTGGTTAGCTTGTATCGCCCCACCTACACAAGATCATGATTTGTCAGAAGCAACTAACCATTGGTTTGTTAGCGAAGCACATTTGACACACACGACTTACCTCTCATCAGATCATCGGTGTCAACCTAATCAGGCTCATAGTGTTGTAAGGTTATGAGCCTGACAAATGAAGCTAGCCAGCACCAGGTGTGAGTGGTGCAGCCCTTCAGCACAATGACCGCACAGAGACTGCATAGTAGTAATGGGCGAATGAGCTGTCACAACACCAAAAATGGGCGGAACTACCACATGCTACCAGTAACTCACTGATTTGTACCAATCGTTATGATTTGCTGTGAAGAGCAAAATCATTTTGATTGGTTCAAACATGTCAGCGATTGACAGTTAAATGTAGCTCCACCCACTTTTGGTATCAAAATGCCTAATTCTGCCATCACTTGAAAATAAGTGGTGGCACGCGTGCTTCGCGTGCCTTAATGTGCCTGACGGGCTTGCAATTAAGATTTGAAATAACACATTTAGGAAAAAGGAAACAGGGGGATCAAAAAATATATATTTTGTGACATAATGAGTGGCTTATACAATCTCTTGCATTCTATGCCCACGTTGATACCCCAGTTCCCTGTGTACCTACCTGGGTATAATAAAGGCTAAACTAAAAACAATAAATTAAATAAATTATTTTTAAATGTCAAAATTAAACATGTATTAAAATAATACTTCAGGGAACTAATCACGAAATACAAATTGATTTGGGTTCCAATTTGGGATTTGGTTTCCCCTGCATATAAATTCACAAATAGATAGTAAAAATCTTTTTCATTCGCATTACTCTCAGACAAGCCATTGATTACACATGAAACGCTCATCATTGTGAATGTATGCCGCCGGGGGGATATGGGAATCACATTAATTTGTTGCTTTAATGGAGGAATCTTCAGTATAGACTACTTCTACATGCACACTCTGTTCATCCTGTGCCCCCCCCACTTCCTGTCAGGACCTCACTCTTAACCATCACTGCGGGGTAACAATTATTTAACAATCACTTCTGCCTCTGCCTCACCTCAAAAGTGCAGTGCAATATTTCTTAAAACATGGACCCCTTTTTTTGATCTCTTTTAATATACAGGGGAATAAACAGGAAGTGCTGGACCCCCCGCCCCCTTTTTTCATACCCCTGATTAAATGGGAGCAAAAACATGATAAACCCAAATCAAATATATGTATTGGATAGTTTTTTTCTGTTTAAAGTTTTTTTTGGTTTTGTACATGTCGCATACTCAAAACTGACAAAACTGAAAACTCAAGGAACAGATCATGTCTTGGACAGACCCTTTGAATACCCCTCCCCCTCCCACCCCAGAAAAATCCCAAATAAAAAAGTACAAGCTATATCAGTACCAGATGTTTTCTTTGCACTATAAAAATGTCATAATTCATAGTTCATAAATCAGACAGCCACGAAAGTGGTTCTTTTCCTCCAAAGAAATGTTAAAAAGACGTCAATGCACTTGTGATGACAGTCCTCCATTCAGCTTGTTGTTTGCATCCACGAAAGAATGGCGATTATATAAAGGCCTAACCTCTTCAAAGCATCACCTCAGCAATACACTGCACAGGTAAAGCAGCTAAAGACAGCTGTTTTAATACGATTGTTCTTATGATTACATGTGTGGTTAGCACTACAGTAACATTCCAGAAAACTAAGCTAAAGCCTAACCTCTCTATAGAACTTTAGTGCCACGTTACCATTAAATGATCCTGAGGCGCCATCTAGAGGGAACTATACTGCAAGCTGGACTGAATCACACAGGAGCTCCTAGAACATGGCCTGCTATTTGAGTCAGAGGCGTTGTCATGCGCTGTATCAGCTCCTGAAAGTATAGGTCCCCCATAACCTCGTTAGTCACGTTACAGGCAGTAGGATATCCTTCCAAAAGACCTCAGAACCGTTAGTGACGTGTTAAAAGGGATATGTGCACATAACACCTGTGAGCTATACGTCCAAATGGATGCCATAGGATGCGTTCCCAGAAGAGAAGCCATCATACATGTTACAGCACATGCAGTGTATTCCCCCGACGCTCTGAGAGCCAGAGTCATACGTGCTACATGCACCATACACGCGTTGTGTGGCCATCTTCCCCAAAGGGCTACAGAAATATAGATGACCACAGGGTGTCAACGCGACATATATACCGGAGGATTCCTGTGGCGGCCGGGCCCTGTCTTGGGAACGTAAAGCACAGCAGACATGCGTCACTCTTAAATATCGCACATTCCATAGTCAACAGGCTGACTTGCGCTTTAAAATGGTTCGTAAACAGTCACCAGGAAGTGAACAGGTTCATAGATTTTCCCGTCGGCTGTTTTTAATGTAGCTTAAGGTCAGGAAGTGAGCAAACAGTCTATAAAGTGTCACTTTATTCAGTGTTTCGATGAAATGTTTATTCGTGTCAAATCTGAACGCATGACAATTACATATTAAAAATATCAGTATATCAGTTTCATCAGCTCATGAGGCAACTTATTACCTTTCTACTTCCTAGTCAGAACCCAATTACAAAATATTTTGAAAACATAATATGGTGTATTACTAATAATGAACTGTATTAATAGTATCAAGGCCCTTAAAGTGTGACCAAATGAGAGGCTTATGACCAAGTTGTGACATTAACCATACAAGCCATATGTTAACCACGTCTATCATGAGGTAAATTCAGGTCAGTTCAATTTACCCAGAAGGAGATCCAAATGAACACAGGCGAACACATGCATTTAACCACATGGATACACCTACGGGACAGGGAGGCCAGGCCAAACACATTAAAGCACACGCTCTCATTGCAATGGCGTTTATTCATTCGATAGATTAGCCTCATTAAAAGAAGGAACCTGATTGCAACTCTTCACAGAAGACGTACAGTTATTCACTAAAATGTGAAAAAAACGGAAAGTACAAAAAATATATATTTTCTCCAACAAACACTTAAAAAAACAAAAAAACACTGTGTGCTGGTGACATGGTCTACAGTCGGGAGTCAAACCAGATTAAAGCGGATATAGATACAATTGCAGTAAGCATTTACAAAAGTATACTGTATGTATGAAGTGCGATCCTCATATATAGTCTCACAGGACTTGTGGTTTTAGTTCCATCTTCGCTCTTCTTCAGAGGTGTGATGTCACCGTTCCAAGGAAGGGGGTCACATGACCTGCGGTCACAGTTAAGGTGTCTCATACGGTAGGACACAGGAGCCGATTACAGAGGGTGGACACAGCCCCCTGGGGTCAGTGGTTGCTGTTTATTTGGGCTTTCAATTCAGAGGAGCCTGGGTCTTTTGGCACTGTGGGCCTTCGTTACATTACATTACATTACATCCATTTAGCAGGCACACTTCACCAGAGCGACTTACAAAACAAAGAGCATAATGGATCAAATTTGCATAATCATAAATTGTATGTCATATTCCATACAGGGTACAGGGTGTTGACAAGACCCTTTTTGGCTCACCTCCTGGCTCACTGTGGTTCAAGACACAGTGGGCAAAGCTGAAACAATATGATCTGATTTGGCAAGGTGTTTTGGTCCAAAGTTTGACCTTGTTCTCCTGGCAGCCATCCGTAGCCCGACAAGACTCTTTTGGCTCTGTCACTGTGGTTCAAGACACAGTGGGAGTGAAACAATATGTGATTTGCAAGACACACAGCACGCCAGTGATAAGGCACTTTTAACCCTTGCAAGGTCACATTCTAGATTCTCATATTTGAATATCTATGGTTATCAGTCCACAATGACCTCAGCTCAGGGGCTGCATCTACTTTGAAAGATTCCCTTATTAATGTCCTTTTCGCCATCACTGCCACCACTTCAGTGAGTCGCAACCATTTATCCAAATAATGTTCTGTGTTCCAATGACCAGTGCGATACGCATCTCCCTTTGGAAGAATCCTGCACTGCAGCCAATAGTAGAGTCATGTAGTAGAGTCCACTTCATTCACAATGAAGAACATCTGAAAAAAAGTGCTGCAATTTTGATTGGCAGAGAAGGGCTTGGCTTGCTTCCCATTGGTCCAGGAGTCATTTGATTGGAAAGCTTTTTTGGATGGTTCCAGAGGAAGAGTTGAAAACAAACCATCAACCTGCATCAGGTATACCTTCCAGGCCAATCCGGTATATATCGCGCACCCACATACACAGGCGCTCCCATATTCACAGTCTTAATGAGCACAAACCTGGCTGGGCAACAACAAGAGCCCAGATCAATAAGCCAGGATCAATTTTTTCCATGTTATATGTGGTTACATAAAACGTCTCTGATCTTGAACACACCTGTTCTCACCTGACAAGGTGTTCAGTCCTACTGAAAATAAATCTGTACAAAAGTTCTACACAAGTGCGTTTTGATTTGGTGGAGTTCTTCGCTCACACTCAGGTCTCATTAGTTCTCTCTGTGTGGTTGCCTCCAGGCTGGTTCAGCTCCAGTTGTACTGGCTCGTGCAGATAACAGTTCAGAACATTCAAATACATCCGTGCCATTTTTTTGTGTGGTTTACATTAGCCCACTTTGGCTTTGCAGAAGGAAAGAAAAATGGGGGGGGAGTAAACAGAGATAGAGTTGTGAAATGAAAAGGCTGTGTGGGTTGCAATGTGAGATTGGTGTTACTCTGCTTGAGAAATTCAGTGGAAAGTGGAGAGGGAGGCTAAAATAGGGAGGGAAATGGAAAGGAGAGAGGGGGGGAGGAGAGAGAGAGGCTGGTAAAAAGAGAGAAGGATTAATCCAAAGAAGATAGAAATGGAGAGTGGGAGAAATGGAGAGTTATTTATGAGCCTTCCAGCACACACACTTACTCAAGTGCAATATTTACAGTACAGGTGCTTTCTAATGGGAGAATCCCAAAGTAGCTCTAGGCACTGTCTTTTTCAAACAACCAATCCAGGATCAGCTTGCATGGCCCTCGTTCTCTTCCCAACCAGTTAGGCGCTAGGAGCTGAAATTGACCCAGGGTCACTTGGGGGTGCACAACGTATCGTGCATATACCATTCAGCATGCACCAGTGTGTGCAGGTCAGAGTACAGTACATACACTAGGGTTCATCAACCACTACTCTGTGGGGAGGCCCCATTCTTTTTTTAAATGAAGCATACGGGCCAAAACCTTTCCACATACCATTTACAAATCGATGTATGAATAAGATGCATTTCATATGTGTGTAAACAAAGTAGATGCCCATTTAAAATATGCACAGGTACTTAGGATTACTTATTGTTCTGCCACTAGTGGGAGGTATGCTGACATTGTGCAGATGCAGGCCTGGACATAGTCACTATTTTTGATGCATCTGAATAATAGGTTTTTTTAATCAATGGGCCAAGAGTACGTTTATGGCGGCCTGTATTTGGCCCCCCGGGCTACCAGTTGAATATCCTGAACATACACCTGAGTAGTGTGTACCAGTGGTGTATATGTCAGAGGACAGGACGTACACCACTCAGTGTGTACGTCGTGGGACAGTGCACACACCATGCAGAAAAGACTCTAATCTATACCCTGAGCCTTTGGTGAGTAGTCAGATGAAAAAATGAATGAAGAGAGGGATGAGGAGGAGGAGAGAGACTTGAGCCTTCACTGCTGACCCTCTGACTTCAATGTGTGGAGCTGGAGTACCTGTAGAAAGGGAGGGGGGGTCAGACTTAGGGCTTCTGCAGTGGTACACCTGGCCAATAAATGAACACACACATATTCTATAAAATGAAAAGTGAGAGAGAGGAACGGAGAAAGCTAATAAAGACAATATGGACAAATAAAACAGGCCCTAGAAGACACACACACACACACACACAGACAGAAAATGAGTGCCAAAATAAAACTCACCCCGCCTTGATCCTACTGTTGTTGAAAGAGCAAGAGAGAGAGAGAGAGAGAGAGAGAGAGAGAGAGAGAGAGAGAGAAAGAAGAGAGAATGATGAGTTTCTGAAAAATACTTTATTCCATGCATGATGAAGTGCCACCAACGAAAAGCCTCTCGTCAGGTCAATCTGCCACTCAAGGGTTTCAAACTGTGGCTTTAACTACCAGACTGACATGCATGCGTTTAGTGTTTGCAGTTGTCTGCAAGTTGGTAAAACACAAAGGCCAGTTTTACTCATTTATACATTTACATGGCAAGCATAATCTCACTCAGAAAAATAAATGCAACCATAGAATATGCTAAGTTTAGAAGTCAAGTTTAGATTAATTTATCTGGTCACAGCATAACAATGACTAAAAGAAATGACCTTGAATCACGAGGATAGCTACAGATTTAGGGGAGAGCTTTCATACGGTATTCCCGCAATAAAAAATCTACAATCAATCAATCAATCAGTGGCAAGCAAAATACAATTGTGACAGAGATTGAATACTTTAAAGGAATTGATTGACAGCTGTGTAAAATGAAAAACCTTCTCTGTGGGTGAAAGTAAGGGAGTGATGGATCATTATTCCTAAAGTGCATAATGTAAGCACCCCCAGCGTGATTGGGGTTCATGTTCACAGAATAAATGTTTTGCTAAGAGTTTAATTTAATTGAAGACAGTACAAAATAATGCTGAACTGCAAGAAATGAGGGCTGTCAAAGAAAGACGATATGAAGTTGGAAAAAAAACATTGATTGGAGAGAAAGAGTGAGTAAGAGAGAGAGAGAGAGAGAGAGAGAGAGAGAGAGAGAGAGAGAGAGAGAGAGAGAGAGAGAGAGAGAGAGAGAACATGACAACATGGGAGTTAATTTATTCCGTTTCTGAGGGTGATTGTAAACTGTGTTGCATGGGCCTAGTAAATGAGAAGGGAAGGAATTTACAGTTACAAGAGCAAAAACTATTTTTGTTTAAACATTTTTTTTAAAGGCTTGAAACTGTTCTATGCTAAATTTTCCCAATGGAGATTTCTTTTAAGAATATTGAAAGTGAAAGAAAAGAGTTGAAAGTGAAAGAAGAGGAGCGTAGCATTCAAAGATGGAGGGAGGAGATGCCAGATGTGTGTAAAAGAAGAGAGAGAGAGAGAGAGAGAGAGAGAAAGAGAAAGAAAAGGGAAAGGGATTTAAAGAGGGGGGGAGTGACTCAGAGGGAGGGGGGTCCACACAAAGAGATGGAGACAGAGTGACAGAGCGAAACAGAGGGTGGGACAGAAGAAAGCATGAGAGGAGGAAGGAGAGGAGGAAAATAAATGTGAGAAAAACAGAGGGAGATGGGCTGAAAGAAGATCAGACAGAGGTGGGGGGGAGGGGTGGTGGAGGAGAGACGGGGAGGGAGGGGTGTTTGTGTCTGGGTGTCACTCGCACAGTAGGGGTCAGACAAAAAGGAAATAATGAAAGGATGGAAGGAGGGCAGGAGCACGGGAGGGGGGAAGGGGGTGGCAGGGGGGTAGACAAGGGGAACGGGGCAGACAGAAACCGTGAAGGCGCAAACATGTCGACATTAGCGGCTGGACACGGCCACTTCGGAAGAGTGCGGTAATGTATGACAAGGCTGTCTGCCTAGTCGACTCATTTCACTTGGAACAAATCCAGTACATTAAATTACACTTGTTGATAGCAGTGTGTGTGTGCGTGCGTGCGTGGGGAGGGGGTGGATTTCGCATTAATGGAGTTTGTGGGGCATCGATCCAATCTGGCGAGGACTCCAGATTTCCCCAGCCCTGATCCGAGGCCCGGTCCGGCCCCTGAAAACCTCTGTGCTGCGGAAATCGATTCCTGCAAAGAAGTCAGTGCTAAGTCCAGCCGTCGGCTGAATTGATGAGGGGCCTCTCCGGTTTCGCGCAGCCCCCCGTGCGCTCATCACTAATCGATAAGTGCAGCTTGAAAACCAATATATTTCAAATGATATAAAGGGCGTTGACACTTTTGAAAGAGCAAGTGAATACGTCTACACATATATATATATATTAGCCATACTGCACACATTGTTGCCGGACTCCTTCATTCCATTTCCTGCAGCGGAAGAGGAGATGGTTTGTCGAAAATGACAAAAGGTATGGAGGCTGTGAACAAGAAGTGGATCCTAATAAGTAGCTTGTCCCTTTCATGCTATACGCCGGCTGATAATTACATCGCATGAGAGAGAAATGGGTTTTGAACTTTGTCGGTTACGACGTGGATAGAGATAATGAAAAACAAGGGAGGTACAGGACCACCTTCAAAGGAGGTAATGCAAGCAAAAAATCATTGTCTTGCTCACCTCCCACCCTGGAGCATCGCTTCGAATTCTACAGAGGATATTTGATCCCGCCGTTTCTCCGCGGTTTCTCCTAGACTGACTATCAAATATAAACAAGTGCTCTCTTTTTGTTGCTTCCTCTGTGTTTGGTATTTCGGTGGCGGCAGAGATTGACGAAAAACACTTGAATATGTTTATCAAAGCTGCAATGTGCGGGGACTGAATTCTCCAAAATAACAGTCTCTAAATGGTCAATAACCAGCAGACAATGATACTCAGAAACCCCGCTACCGTGTGTGATTAGTGACACCCCTGTAGTACAATACATTGTTATAGGGAACTGCTTTTATGCTACATAGAAAAACGATCATAAAATCATATCACTTACTATAGTACATTACACAACTGAACTCTATACCCAATTACAGTGAAGGCTAAACCATGCCATCACATGATCCTAACACACCTTGCACGTTACGGCATAGTGTGCCACTTTGTAATATCATACAAAGTATTATTGTTAAATACGATGTCATGTAAATTTGAATTGTTGTCCGTGACACACTCCCAGGACATACACCAGGTTGAATAAAAGTACTCTATCAGTCAAAGCACAAACCAACCGTTCAAAGCATAAACAGCATTTCGCGCCGACCAACAATGTCGTCGCGCAAAGGTTCACCTACACAACGACAACATTCCGCATTGCTGTACAGGAGCAGCACTGAAGTCACAGACGCAGCACAGACATGGGTCCACGGCACCGCCCACCGCCTCACTGCGCCACAGACCGGGCGCCATGTCCACGTCTCCCAAGCCGCCATTTTAGTCAAACACAAGAGGGGGGAAAACAGAAGAAGAAAAACACCGAGCAGGTGCGGCTCACAGCCTTTCGTTAGCCTCGCGTCTTTGACGAACGATTCGCAAAGGAGAAGAGGAAGGAAAAAAAATGTTTTGCACGGTTTGGTAAGGGTGGACTCTGTGCTTTGAAAAAGGGACGAGAGGTGGAAGAAGAGGGAGGAGGCGGAGGGGAATCAAGATGGAGAAAGTCGCAGCGAGAGCGAAAAGCGAGAATGAGAGAGCGAGGGAGAGAGAAAGAGAGAGAGAGAGAGAGAGAGGGGGAGAGAGAGAGAGAGAGAGAGAGAGAAGGTGGGAACAATTAGAGAGAAGGTAGAAATGGCTATAACGGTTTCTCACAGTAGGAGGAGGAGGTAGAGAGTAAGAGGGGGGGAAAAAGACAGCAAGACTAACGTTTCCACAAGCTGCCTTGAGAAAGTGCTATGGAAAACTACAGGACGGAGGCGCCATTTCCAAGGCGACATCGCTTGTCCTGACCCACCCGTTATGCTGGAGATAATATTTGTTTTGCCCCTCCGAAGTGGACTCAGTTGAAGAGGGGAGAACAGAAAGAGAGACTGAAGAAGGAAATAAAGACAAGCTGAAGAATAGCACACAAGCTAGATACAACTACATATGAGTTAAATATTAACAATGGTGCGGTGGTCACATTCCCGCAATACTCCCTCCACCCCAGCCATGGTCAAACTCGATCCCATAATTCCCCTTGTTTGTTTTTCACCAGAGCCCAAATGCTATTTTTTTTAAATCTTTTTTTTTAACTGGAAGCTCATTTAAATGAAACTGCTTAATTGGACCCTCATCGCTCACTGCTGGCTGACAGTGGGCGAAGGATCAGGCCATGAATTTACAAAGAGGGCCTGGAAGAGAAATGCACACATTTCCACAGCAGATATCATCCTGACAAACAAACAGCGCTTTAGCCAGCGCATCCTCACTGTCACCGTCCCAGGCAAATGACAGAAAGACTCAAACAAAAACAAGACAGGGACTGGAGGTACAGCATGTGCACAGTATAACTAATAGATGAAAGAAGATCTGTCCTAATGGACACAAATAGGCATTACTTTCAAACAAACCCCGCCAAGCCAGCCAATTCAGGACTCTCCTGTATTTCCAACCATCCATCCATCCATCCTCCTTCACAATATCCCTACCTTTGGCTTGAGAGAAGGAGAGAGAGAGAGAGAGAAAGGGTGAGGAGGGGATGCAGGGAACAGAAGTAGATATAGGGAGATTAGTTTTGCTCTGGTAGCGACAGATGATAAAAAGAAAAGAGGAAGGAAAGAAAAGATGAAACGGAGAGAGAGGGGGCAAGATTAGTGCCACTTCAGGAAACGACAGAACACTAGAAGAAGTATGAGGAGGCAGACAGAGAGTTTAGTCAGGATTAGTTTTGCTTTGAAGACAAGAGATCGCAGGACGGAGAGCGGGTGAGAGAGAAAGAAAGTAAGAGAGAGGGAGAAACATAGAGTAGAGGTGGTAGACTGGAAATATTGTCCTTTTTACAGCTTTCGACACTTTTTTCCCCTCTCGAGATTGGCTTTTAATAAGTAGATAGAAAGTCAGATAGAAATTCAATTTAACAACAACAAAAACAGCAATAAATCTTGAGAGAGAGAGAACGAATTGCACGATAATTGCTATTTCAGCGGCATTGCCGTTTCCCATATCGAAGGGTCCGCTAAAGGGGCGACCAGGGGCGGGCAAAAGTGATACATTAAAGAATTAATCAATTGCATTCAATTGCATAGTCACGTTGGTATGCCCGTCTCATCATGGCTATGTCCTCCGTCAATTCAGCAGACTGCAGATGCCTGGTCGGCCAGAGGGGGTGCTCTTGTGCGGCAAGATGGCCCAAACCAATTATGTGCACCGCTGCAGGGCTACCAACCACAGGTAGCGCTGGCGTGGTCAGGATTCGATACCAGACAGTGGAGGAATGTTACCCAGCAGCCCCAAATTTGTTTGTCATTTCAATTTAGAGATACATGAATCAGAGAATAAAAATAATAGTCATAATAATTCACGCTTTACAGATGAATTCAATCTATGCTCAAACTGGGGGCCCCTTCCATGCATGGTTCGAGGGATTTTCAGAGGCTGCTGGAAGCTTTATTTTGATTAAACAGACACAGGGGTCACAAAATGATCAATCATAGCATGCATGACAACACACCAACGACAGAATACTTTTCAAGGGAGCGGGCGGAAACAAAACACACCTGGTGGTAGAGGTGAGGGAGAGGAAAGGGGTTGAAGGATGGAGGGATAAAAAGAGGATTGCACTTACGAGTCTCGCAGCACACTGTGACTCGGAGCTTCATGCACGGCAGCTGGAGGTCATCGTCCATAGCCAGCGCTGAGGAAGAGACGGGAAGGATCATCATCATCATTTTTAACTATGACCATTTGTACTATTACTGTTACTGTCATTTACCAGTACAAAAAATATATACATTATGAGCAACATTACGAGTACTGAATACCTTCAAACACAGTCAATTACCATTAAGAGCAAGCCAATGAACATCAAGGGTTAACAGAGGAATTCACGATCAAAGAGGAACTGATGCGCTAACTACATTGTGAGAGCTCTTGTTTAAACAGGTGTGCCTTGAGAGGAAGGCATAAGATAACAGTAAATTACACAGTCTTAAGCAGTCCCCAAATCACCAAGAATACGCCCAAAAGCGCAACATGGAGTTTCCGTCAAGAAGCCAGGTGGAGAAGGTTATATGCTCAATCCTGGGCACTAAATCGTGCTCCAGCACTAGTCTCCTCAGGGGACTTCCCCATAAGCTTGGCTTTCTGCTGCACTCCATAACTCTCTGCTGTGCTATACCGTACTGAATGGAGGCAGGTCTGCTGGGGGGGGCTTTTCAAACTGTTACCACAGCCATCCACACGGCAGGAAGAGTGAGCCGATTGGCTGGCTGTGCCGAGGCTTGGGGCCTTGTCCTGGAGCGCTAACGGATTGAAGTCACCCTCTGCGGCAGGAGCCGCACGCTACGCTACATACCACTAGCGAACGGGCTAACCAGAAGAAAGGCGGAGCATACCACTTGCTATTGCGCTTCTGTATTTTTATCTCCCCAACTTTACAAGGCTACTCTCTGTGTCGACCTGGCCCACGCTGAAAATCACCTATAAATCGGACTGTAATAAAAATAATTGCAATAAAAAATAAAAAAGATACAAGCTTATCGTTCTTGTTCGACGGACTTAACTGAACCCCCCTAAACTTCAGTTCTTATTTGTCCCTTTCAGTCACTCCCCCCCAATCACAATAAGCTTGGCCTGTGTCTCACTAATAAAAACAGAAAAAGGGAGTCCTGTGTTTTATTATTATCCCCAAGTCAACCATCTCCAGTCCTGGTTCTTCGTGAGGCGGGCCCCATGATTGGAGCGCTGTGTAGAAACAAGCTTTCCATACACCACATGCTAATGCATCTAGAGCCTCTGGCACTCTTGTAGTCAAGTCAAGTCAAGTTTTATTTGTCATATGTTTACAATACCGGGGAATGCAACAATGAAATGCTTACTCGTGTTAAAGACTCCTCAGTAAAATACAAATCAAAATACAATACACAAGATAAGAACATATACAAACATTACGGATGGACAGATGGGCAGGGTTGGGCAGATGAGTTAATAAATAATGAATAAAAATAGATAAAGGCCTTTATACAATATTATTTGCCCCTCCGTATTGGACCACTGGTGGTATTGCTGGTGATGTTATGAGAGGAGTGAAGTGCCAGTCTGGGAGCTCTAGACTAGGCACTAGAGTGTGGAGGGGGTTGGGATGGTGGGCACTTAGACATGCACGTTCATGGCTGTGAGAACACAGTGATCTTTAATGGACTCACTGCGGTCATTAAAGATCCCATGCCACTTTTCGAAAAAAAGGTAGGGAGTACGGGTGTCAACCCCTATGTGTCATATTGCCACAAAACTGTCTCTCTAAATCTGGCTGCCTGATCACCCCCTGCATCTGATTGGCTATACAATTGCCAGGAGGTCAGTGCAAATGGGAAATGAGTTCTCAGTTGACCTAACTGGTTAAATAACATGAAATAAAATAAAAAGGGAGGGAGAGAGGGATAGAGAGAGGATGGAGAAAAGGGGGAGTACAGGAGAGAGAATGGGGGGGTAAACAAGCAAAACAAGACACTCCAGCTCTACTTCACAAAGCCTGAAATAAGTATTCCAGTTTTTCAAAACACGATCAGTTGTTCTCACAATAATGTTTTTGAAGAAAAAAACCCATCAGAAAAGGCCAGGTTACATGTGGTCAAAAAACCTGCACGTACTCGCAGCCAGCTCCGATATTCCGTTTTCATCTCCCCTTTTTCCTCAGATCCCATAATCTATTCCCTATACAATCTAATCCCCTCCCTTGCGCACACTCAAACAGTGTGGCCGCACAGCGAGTTGCACACCGCCACATGTACTACACAAACGAATGTTGCACGGCAAGCTACAGGACATGACAGGCCTCAGAAATTAGTCATCAAACACAACAAAAATCTTTCTGTTACAACAAAGATCTTTCCCTCCCAACGCAAGCGGGAAGGGAAAAAAAATGCAATGACTTCCTCTTACACTGTCAACAAATCAGCGCTGTCATGAACAGGAGAGGAGTTTGCAGTAAACCGTGCCCTGTTTACGCATCACATAGTTATTACATGCAGTGTGCGTAGCCATCATTTGCATAGAGCGCGCTGATTCACCTACACACGACGTCTAGCCCACAATGTACAAATGCTCTGAATTTTTTTAATCCGAATCTGAATACCCCGATTCCATTTTCCCCCTTTTCCACGGTTGGTCTTCCATTCTTTCCCCATGGGCTAAAATATTTCCCTCTGCCTCCTCCCCCCTTCATACTGTCAAACCCCCTCCATCTTCTGTCTTTCTTTGTTTTTGACACTTCTCTCAGCCCCTCTCGGATTTCTTTCTGCGTTGCTTTCTCTCTGCCACTCTCTATCTAACTCTTTCTCTCTCTCTTCCCCACCTCTCCCTTTTTTGTGCAGTTCTGTCACAACCTTTCTGTTTTGGAGTTCCATGCTAATCTCACAATCGCTTCTATCTTCCAAAAAGGGTGGAAACAAACTGGAACTCTGCCTGGACTCTGTATCTACTCACCGAACTCAGTCATTCTATCACTCTGTGGTTTGAAAAGATAGAGGGAAGGGGAAGGAGAGAGAAAAGACAAATAAGTATAGTGAAGTTGAGGGAATTCCAATTTTTATTCCATTTTACACCTCACTATGTTTTCCCATCTAATGCTGCAGGACAGAGAATAGAACAAAGTAGATGTATAAACCATATAGGAAGGCACAGCTAACTGTAGAATTGCATGTTGGAAATCCTCAAGAATTTAGAAGTAACTGAGGCCAAATTACTCAAACCAGAGACATTCAATGTGCAGAAATACCATAAGCAGGTTGGGAGAGATAATACAAACACATGGCAAGGAACATTTTTACTTATAGGGCCACTGCACATTTTACCCACAACCCCTGTGACTGTTCTACCGAATGAGTCCACTGGACCATAATGTCAAATGTTGGTCTAGCTGGCCACATGAGGGCTTAAAATGTTGTCGGGATGCAGACTATTCTGACAAATATGTCAGGTGTGCAATATATATACACATTTTTAAAATGTAAGAAAAATAATTATAAAAATGTTCCTTGGCACTTGGCTCTACCTGTGTGTGAATTTTGGTGCCTGTATTGTAAAATGCACAATTCCACTAAAGATGGAATAACCTGCTCCACTATCAGTGGAACAAATAGGTAGAAACCTTAGGAGGACCCAGACCCAAAAGGGGTAGGCACAATTGAAAAGGAAAGTGAAGCCCAGGACCCCCCATGTGACTCACAGCTGTAGTAGTAGTGGTGCCCGGGGAGGAACTCAAACCCCATGGAGAAGGGCGTGAATCGCTGGATCTTCTCTGAGAAGCGGATGGGGCCCAGTGGGGCACGGGGCGGTTGCACTCCCAGCGCTTCACGGCGTCCTGCGTGTCTGTGCACCCCCGGAACTGCTCCTTCCTCACCAGGTAGAGTGCCAGCATCTCCGGGGGGCCCTTGACGGAGGTCCCAGGGGGGTAGTGGGGGCAATAGATGTCCAGGTAGTCGCCAGGGTTCACCTCGATGGAGAGGTCACCCTGCGACAGCCTAGGGGAGGGAGGAATGATACAGTGCAAAAAAACATCAGATGCTAAACTGCGAAGTTTCCAGGCCAAAGTCGCAGAGAGGCCACAGACACAACGATGAAGGGAAATAATGATCTAGGGCTGACCCCATTTAGTCGACTGGTCGATTAAAAAATCTGGAGTATGGCAGCATTTAGTTTTAGTCGCGGACGATCCAAAAAAAAGTGGAATGTAAACTTTGCAAGCACATTTTCCAGGGCAGGGTTTATCGTTAATAAAACGAGGAGCAGCCTTTTGCCAAAAAATTTGGACAAGCTAGTGTTCCTATGCCATAACACGAAACGACTGGGGAAGTAGGCCATCGGATGGTCTCTGACTCGAGTAAGTTATTTTCGATAGGCTATAGCCACTTTATGTTCAGCTTTAGGCTACAATTTAAGACATTAGGCTATGTGTGATCATTCGTTTGTTAGCCTATTTTTTGGCAAAAGAGATTTTAAATCCCAATGAGACCAACCTGGTTAATTGGCAGAATCTGCAAGGGCAGCATGAATAGGAGGCTCGGAACGGAAAAGGTTTTTTTCTTTCAGGTAATCTTAAACTCCGGCTCCATAAAGTCATTAGCCTATTGTTACTCATTTGTGTCATTCACTTAAGAAAGTTATAAAACACGAGAACAGTGCAGTGTGCATATTGTTGTATTTATTAAAACAAATAGGGTGTGTCATATAGAAAAAAAGTTTCGACCAATTGAAAAAAACAGATAACTGTTGGTCGATCAAGATTTGTTTTAGTCGGGGACAGCCCTAGAATTATCACTTTTATTTGATCTTTTTTTCCGATGGCGGCACACTTTACCACAGAAACACCAACATAAAGTGTCTTAATAGGGCATTGGGCCACCAAATAGCTTCAATGCACCTTGGCATAGATTCTACAAGTGTATGGAAGTATATTAGAGAGATGCAACACCATTCTTCCATAAGACATTTCATCATTTGGGGTTTTATTCATGGTGGTGGAAAACGCTGTCTTAGGCGTCGCTGCAGAATCTCCCATAGGTGCTCAATTGGGTTGAGATCTGGTGACTGAGATGGCCATGGTATATGGTTATATCATTCTCATCAAACCATTCAGTGACCTCTTGTGCCCTGTGGATGGAGCACTGTCATTCTGGAAGAATGATAAACAAGCACTTGGGTCTGTATGGTTTTTTTTGGCGTGCCACACATGCACTCGTCAACTTGTTGAAAACAGGGTAAGGATAACTCATATATGTTCTTTGTACCACTTTACTTGCAAACATGCAGTTTTAGGTGTAATACGAGGTTTATGCATTGCAATCAGACCATAATATCCCTCTGTGAAGATCTTGACAAACTGTTCTTGGATGAAACTGCCTGCTCACACCCTAGATTGATATTTGCAGTCAACTGATTCAGAGTTGCTCGTCTATTTTGCCTTGCATCTCGAACCAATGCACGGACATCACGGTCGAAGAGCCTACTCTTTTGACCACAGTTTCCCTCAGAATTACATGCCAACTTCACCTTCGTCAATGTTCCTCATGAAACATCAGTAAGTAAATAAAGGGAAACTGGGCCTTCCCAGCATTTTTATACATGACCCTAAGCATTATGGAATGGTAGTTGCTTAATTAACCCCCACAGGTCCATGCTTAATTCAGAGAAGCTTTGTGATTTTCATGTCGCCTGATATTTATCTAAATTTCATCAACTTAACACACACTTACTCATTACATTTACATTACATTTTAAGCATTTAGCAGACGCTCTTATCCAGAGCGACTTACAAGATGTGCATAAGTACATGGTAAGAACAATCATAGTTCGAGCAAAAGATCAGTGCAGTAATACAGCGACAGACATCATTGCAGGCAGCTGTGTACCATACCTGTAACATTGGGAAGGAAAAGGTTAGTATATATTTATTTTTTTTTTTGAGTAAGCAGGGGTATATAGTGTTGAGCAAGTAGGCAGTGGTGATGACAATTCGCTCGGTGTACAGAATTCAGTGGTAGTGGAGTCTGAAAAGGTGGGTTTTGAGTCTCTTGTGGAAGATCGCAAGTGATTCCGTGGTCCTGACCGATTGCTGAAGGTCGTTCCACCAGCGAGGGGTCAGGACAGAGAAGAGATGAGACCGCGAGGAGCGGCTGCCAGGCGCCTGGAGGGATGGGGTAGTCAGTTTGCCAGAGGAGGCGGAGCGGAGGGGTCTGGCTGGGGTATAGGGAGTGATAAGTGACTGGAGGTATGGGGGAACAGTACCTCTAGCCGCTTGAAAAGCAAGCACCAGTGACTTGAATCTGATGCGTGCTGCGATGGGGAGCCAGTCCAGAGAGGAGAGTAGAGGGGTGATGTGGGTGAACTTCGGCTGGTTGAACACCAGACGAGCAGCAGCATTCTGGACTAGTTGCAGTGGCTTGATGGCACAGGCCGGCAGGCCTGCCAGCAAGGAATTGCAATAGTCCAGACGTGAGATCACCAGGGCCTGGACCAGGATTTGTGTGGCCTCTTGGGTGAGGAACGGTCGGATCCTCCGGATGTTGCGGAGGGAGAATCGGCAGGTCTGAGTGATCGCTGCAAACACTCCAAAGTGTTTGATATTTTTATTTGAAGGACAATCACAGCTACATTAATATGCCATCAATAGTTTGGTCAGTATCATATGCAGCTTGTGAATAGATCTACAATCACACAAGTTATAAAGAGTACATTTACTTTTTGTCTAATGAACCTAATTTAAAAAATCTCATATTATTTGCCAGTGCTCAAATCGTAAAGTCGCGATTCTAAGGTTTCTGTCAATGTTTTTGCCGTGTGTGTATGATAAAATCTTGCGAAGTTAGAAATAGAAATATACTTTTATTGCTGCTCGGATCGGCGGCGATCCAGCCGACCCTAAAAGGTTAACTCAGGAACCACATCTGTGTGGAAGCACCTGCTTCAATATACTTTGTATCTCTTATTTATGCAAGTGTTTCCTTTATATTAGTAGTTGTGTGTATGTGTGTGTGTCTATATATATATGTCACAAAAGCTAATTTATGGTTGGAATTTAAACCAGCCACGGTCTTAGCACTCCCTGGCTGGGAAAGGGGGATTGATGGAGAGATCAATAAAAGGAGAGTGAGCAGGGTTTTACAAAATGTACAAAACAAGACCAAGAAGGGGAACAGGAACAGGAATTTACACAACATATTAGCTGCTCACTGACTGAGGAGGCCAGGAGAGAGGAAGAGGGGAGGGGGGTGCACACACCAAACAAACCCAGGAGCCCTGTCGCCATGCCAGAACTCTGAGCCAAGAAAGTCTGGATTTTATGCAGAAATAAAATTAATAACCGGATGGCATCATTAAAGGACAGCTAAGGGCCAGTTCTCGGCAGCGACAGCAGTTTAAAATACAATTATCTTTTAACACATGCATCTAATTGGTGCTTATAAATAATACGAAATTAAGTGCTGTCATTTAAGTGGGTCTATTTGGATTGATGAGCTTTGCATTTCGTCTGGTGACAGTTTGTACATCTTACACACAGAGTATTGGCCTCTCCCTAACCCCCCCCCCACTACCACAACCACCTGGTACATAACATGGAGCCATGTTTAAAAAAAAAAATGATACTTGACTATTCTATGGCTCCAAATATAAAATATTCGAATAGCCAAGCCCTTGAATTTCACTGAATGAAATGTTTCTTCTTCTCAATGGACACTGATCCAAGTAATCGATTAGCAATCTCATGGCTGAGCATTTTGACAATGTCATAATCAGCCTACTCCGTACCAGGAAGTGGCCGCTTAATTATCGGCTCTACAGAATGCCTTGTAAAACACAGGGAGAGGGAAGTGTAGACGTATTGTAATTGGCTCTACACTGAAGGAGGGAGGGAAAGAGATGGAGGGGAGATGGAAGGAGGGGGGAAATGAGGGGCTTTTCAGCACTTGGATGGAAGACCTCATGAAAACCAGGTTGCTTCCAGAAGCTGTGCTAGTGAGTAGGGGTGGTGGTGCTCGTGTGGGGGCGGGCACTCTTCCCAGTTAATCCAACACCTCAAGGCAGCGAGGTGTTGGATGTGTGGACTGTAGAATGCGCTGACCTTTGGATGAGACAGTAAGCCAGTGTTTCTCAAATCACCATTACAGCATCTCACCATCTCACCATCCAGCCGGTCGCTGAGGTCGCCTGACCAGGGTCTCCTGGTGGAGTGTGACCAGCTCAAAACAAGGGGTGACCGGGCTTTTGGGGGTGCAAGTGGTGCAACTCCCCCGGACTTGAGAGCCAGGCCTCAAGATTTTGGGGCAGCTGCAAAATTTAAGAGGCGTTTGGGTAAAAAAAGACTTAAAAACATTTTGCACTTGCTGGTCCTGTTCTGTTTTGTTGCACTTTTTTATTTTTTATTGTGAGATTTGCATGTATTTTAATTTGATATTTGAACTGGTCTCAGGTTTTTTTTTAATGGGTTAAATGTATTTTAATTCTTCCTAAGGGATTTTAATTTTGAAAATAATTGAGAAGCACTGCAGTAAGCCAATGTCCCGACCAACTCACCATTACAGCATCTCACCATCTCACCAGCACTTACCGAGTGTCCTGGCCAAAATTCCTAAATGTCCTCTCAACATGGCAGCTTAACCATGCCCCCCTCCATTCGGTCAACTGGCCCAGTCAATCCCTCATACTCCCCCACCCGCCTCCTTTCCCCCCATCTCGTTACAATCAAAGAGATCTTGGGTCTACCTTCCTGGTTAAACACCGATTAAATAAAAGAAATACATATGTAAACAACCCTCCCGTCATTGGAAAAAGAGGAAAAGGATGGAGGGTGGAGACCATAAAGCAAAAATAATCGTGACAGAGGAGAAAGAGAAAACAGGAGGCTGATAATCTCTCTCGCTCACACACACACACACACACACACACACACACACACACACACACACACACACACACACACACACAGCAGAACCTCAGTTTCCCTCTGCTCCCTTCTCGACATGACAACGGCAGCATTTTACTAACCAGCATCAATACGGGGAAGATAATTGGTGATCAATCAACCTGACAGGGCAGAATTGATCAGGTTCACTCAAATGTTGGCTGGAACAAGCGCCAGGGGTCGATACAGATCCCGTGTACTCAGCCCCTGACGGATACAGTACATCTCAATCAAGCAGACGCTATATTCCCGGCCAGTACATGAAAGACAGATTTATGCACTTAATACATATAAACACACAGGGCAAAGTGTGCCCACTCTTCATCTCAAACAATGGGATTTAGTTCCCTACGCGATGCAGAGAATTGATCACCCCCCAACCCCGAACCCTGCCCTTCCACCCAACTGGAACCTGCCCCTATTGGGACTTGTCCAGATTCCAGCTGACAGAGTTTAAAAAACAGGCCTCTGCGGTTCATGGCAACCGGCTGGCCCCTCCATCGATTTCTACGGAGAACTCTGCGGAATCAAGCGGATTCTTTACGATTTTTTTTTTTTTTTTTTTTTGTCAGTATTTTTTTCTTTGTTTTTTTTCCAGTGGGCTGAGTCAGCTTCCAGTCCAATCTGCAGCATACACGGAAAAAAAAGAAAAGAAAATAATGACAGCTGTGATTTGGCGTCCCTGCAGCTCGGTCATAGCTTCTATGTGCTGGTCTCCGCCTTTATGCCGTGTTAAATCGATCTTCCTGCAGGTCCTCTTCCTTCACCCCTCCCTCCGTCACTCCATCTCTGCCTCCGTTTGTCTATCCTGCCCACACACCTCCCTCCCCCCCCCCCACCAATCCCTCTTTGTGTCTGGAGTCCTCTGTGATCTGTCACTATTTTCCCCTCCCAATCGTGTTCCCTTTCTCCGTTTTCCCCCTTTAAACCCTAAAGGATGTGTAGGTAATTATAAAGTAAAACAGGGCGTGCCGGCATGCTGTGCCTTTGCTGTCAGCCTCCTCTCCTCTTCCGGCCTCCCTCCATCTTTCTCCCTCGCTCTCCAGCTCCCGCAGAAAAGCATGTGGTAATTATACTTCTCCGTCTGTGGGAGAAAGGACGAGTGCAGAGTGGTGGCACATTTCAGTAGTAGCTTGGAGTTATCCAGTGTGCTGTGTGTGTGTGTGTGTGTGTGTGTGTGTGTGTGTGTGTTGAAAGTGTGTTGTGTGTGTGTGTGTGTTGAGAGTGTATGTTGTGTGTGTGTGGAGTGTGTGTTGAGAGTGTGTTGTGTGTGTTGACAGTGTGTTGTGTGCGCTTTGTATGTGTTGAGAGTGTGTTGAGTGTGTTGCGTGTCTGCTGCGCAATCCCACACAATTGTGTGGCGAGCTCACAGTGTCACATGGTTCCATCACGCGCAAAAGAGAGGCGCCAATTGATTCACAATCATGAACATAGTCACTAAACCCATGTGATCTGCACACCTGTTTTAACCCAAAAGGGAGTGAAATAACAGCGCAATCCATTCATATTTAAAGTTCACACTGATGAAATAATGAATTAAACACGCAGACATGGGTCCCAAGTGCAGGTCAGATCCTGGTTACTCTGTCACCAACAGCACAAGAGGGGATACGACCACGGTCGCGCGATTTATAGAGCACATTTACAGTATCGTGTTCCACGCAAACAAATAATTGATAGGAAGGAGCACACTCGTGTCATGGACTGTTGGCCCAGCGGTCTGCTGTAAGCCGATACACATAAACATTAACAACATGGAGAGTGTCTAAAGAACTACAAGACATATGGTTTTACTCATTTCCAGGACAGGGCCCTTGGGCCTGCGTTATACCCAAAGCCTTAATTGCTGAATTGACGGGATTACCGGGCCTAATTAATCACATCCGCAGTTTCACACAATCAAGGTGTTCTGTGGAGTATAGATGTACAGCAGTGCGACCTTGGAAAAGATGCAGCGCTATAGGATGTCTGTACCGAAGCTCGACTGGGATGAGCGTTAGGAGGTGGAGTAGGGCTCCGTTTGGTTGCACCGTCTGGCTTAGCCGCAGTCGAGTGTCTGGTGGGATTGGCTCAGCGTGGTACCGAGGTACCGGCATGCATGGAGAGAGGGAGGGGAAGAGAGGGAGGATGGGGAAACAAGGAAAAGAGGCTGGCAGCAGCAAGGGGAGGGCAGCGGAGCGAGAGAGAGGGAGGAGGAGGAGAGGACTCAAAACAAAACCAGGGGGGGTGGCAGGTGCGTTCCTCCCCAAAGGGCCTACATCGCTTCAGTGACCTTTCAGACTGCGGGCCATCCCTCCATCACGGAGCAAAAGAGGGGAACGGACAGCATCGCCCCGAGTCAGCAGAGCGAGAGAGGGAGTGAGAGAGAGAGAGATGGGGGTGGGAGGGTGGGAGGGAAAGATACTGCTGTGTTTATCGTTTCTATAATTGATATTTACCATTGCCGGCTGATTGCTATTATTCAAATAGTTGTCATTATTGTTTCTTTTGTTGTAAGAACTACCTGTAATTTATTACCTTGCTGTGCCAATGCAGTGTGTGTGTGTGTGTGTGTGTGTGTGTTTTGCTTGGCAGAAGCACTTATCCAGATCTCTTACATGCAGCTATTACATATTGCTCATTTGCACATTTGGATTCTTACCAAATTAATTCCGGTGAAATTCCTTAGCTCGGGGGCACACAGGCAGTGGCCCAAGCTGGGAATCGAGCCCGCAAACCTTCCCGTGACAGAGCCCCAGTTCCCGGGGCCCCTGCGCGACACACGCCCTAAATATGCAGCGTTTCCCCCACACATGGCTCGATAACCTTCCCATTCAAAACCAACCTTCACCCCCTTTTCCCTGTCACTCTGGATTCCTCTGCTCCTTGCAAGGTCGGAAAAGGAACGGCTGAGGCTGCTGTCAACACTCCAACCAATGGGACAGGAGCGCCACCCAGCAAAGACTGCGTAATGGACACTTACATAACTGGCCTTCAGTCCATATACATACAGGACAGAACAGTGCACACCCACTACCCACCCCCTCCCTCCACCCTCCTTCCTCAATGGACAGGTGGAACAATAAAAAAACATCAGAGGTACTTCACACAGGAGGTTTCATGTGCCACCAGGTCTCAGGCACCTGCCCAGCCGTCTGAACTCTGACCCCTCTGCGCTGAAAGGAAAATAATAATATACGCCATTTAGCAGACGCTTTTATCCAAAGCGACTTACAGTAGTGAATGCATACATTTTCAGTATATGTGGCCCCAGTGGGGATTGAACCCACAACCTAAGCGTTGCCAACGCTGTGCTCTACCAACTGAGCCACAGAGAACCACAACATAAACAAAATAAACATTTACGGAAACGTTCAGCCATAATGATGTTTCTTTTCTTTTGCTTTCTAAATCTCCCTGCACCCCTCTCCCTCGTGTTTTGGTCATGTCGGTTGGCTTCAGTGGCCAGGGCTGGGAAACGAAACGAAACGAAACGTGCATGTGTGGTCACGACCCTGATTTTTTGCTCATTCCCGATGTCTCCTGACCCGGGCAACACCTCCTTTCGTGAGGGAGTGTTTCGAGGGCCAGACGGCGTTCTCCTCCTCCTGCCGTCTCGCTGCTCCGACGGGAAGCCTTGTTGTTCCTGGGCTCAAATTGATTTGTTCCATTTTTGCCGCAGGGTGTTTTTTTGTTGTTGTTGTTGATGGACGTGACGTCAAACTCCCCCGGTGTTTGTCCGGCTCAATAGGATCCTGATTTTTATCGAGCAAGGTTTTTTGTTCGTTTGTTTTTTTCAAGCATTGCGCCTTTTGTGAGCAGTTTGGGGCTGTGTGTGTGTGTGTGTGTGTGTGTGTGTGGGAGAGGGGGCAAAGCAGCACACCAGGCAGGCTCAGACCAAACACCAGCATCACCATGGAGAATGTCATAGTTTCGACCCCATCGAGGACCGCAGGGGGGCTATTTCATATTCTACAAATAAAGGGACATGGGAGATGGCTTCATGTTTTGGGGATAGAAAAGTCTGGTCCTGGTTGGTTGCTTTTACAATACTGTGCAATTCCATAGGCCTGGCAGGGGGGGATCTAGCGGCGACTCTGTGTAGGCCATGAAAGGCACCCACTGAGAGAGCAAAGAGCCTCGAAACTCAGCTTCTCCTGATTGCGGCCGTGGTGACCTCAAAGAGCTAACGGCATGTACAGAAATACATCATCGGCGCTCTTGAGAGGTCACCTGGCCCTCCGACATTCAAACCCGCGCCTGATTATAAAACTTTCCCCGTCCGACTATAAAACGTGGCGCCGTGATTGATGTTCAAATGTAGTGTCAGGCTTTGATGATCTACGGGCTTCTGTGATGGCGCCTGCACGTGATTGGCTCTGAAATGAAAGGGTACGGAAGAACACGCGCTTTTCACACAGAGGGGTGACGAGATTGCAAAATCACGATTCGACTTACAAATACAGGCCTAACTCTGTACATATAGATGCACCCTAGTCTATGTAGTAAGTAACTGAAAGGAAAGTGTTGGCAAGGAAATACATTTCTTATCAACATTTTTACATTTTATTTTGGCCTAATAAGTATATACCATCATTCCTAATGCTCTTGCTTTGGGGCAATTTATTTGTAATGTACTGTAAGATATTAAATACAAATAAGCCAACTGTTTATTTTTTTATTTCACTGGTAGTCCAGCTGGACAGGAGAAAATGGCTCAGCCAAGAGCCCAGTGTTGGCCAGGGTTTACGTTGCAAATGGGCAACAGTTTATAAATCTGGTGCTGTAGAGGTGACCCCCAACAACCCAGGAGCTGGGGTTCACAAAACAACAAGACAGAAGAGATAGAAAGCAGTAACGCAACAAAAGGCAGGAATAATATCGACGAGCAAAACACAGTGGTATAGACCTCATTTGACCTTGATGTTTAAGATCAGAACAAGCCTAAAATTAAGATCAGCAGTAGAGTTAGTGACAGTAATTACAATTAATTAGTTAATTATTAACATCAGAAATAGAAATATTAGAAATAAGCAGCAGGGTGTGATATACGAGCGCATGCGCTCTTAAGTGCTAAACCGCATGTGGGTGGAGAAATCAATAAATATGTCCGGAAGGCGCCGTTCCACCAATTAGCTGCCAGGAAATGAAAATGTTGATAACGGGCAGAAATACTTGTTATAGGAGTCATGGTAGGAGAAATAGCGAGATCCATAACAAATACAAATACATACAGTGCACCACCACTTTGCTGTGGCCACACGCACCGTTACCGCCATGTTTGCGGAAATAAACATCAAGGAAACGGAGCTGGTGCAGAGGAGGTGATTGAGATCAGCAAAGGTGCCAGTAAGATGCAGATGGCTCCTGCAGAACCATTTATGACCATTCTGTTTAGCAGGCACCCTTACCCACAGTGACTCACCCAGCTTACTTTCTTAAATCCCTTTGTCATTATGCATTTATACAGTGGAATATTTACCCATCAATCGTAATAATGACCTTTCTCAAGGGTACAACGACGGGGGACTTGAACCTGCAATGAACTGAGTAATGAACCCGGCTCCTTAACCACTATGCTGTGCCATGCTACCGTCAGTGTTATACCTCACGCCTCACATCCCAAAATTAATTTGTAAAATGTATTGTTACTTGACCGCATCCAATTGAATGTGGTAGCTCTACATTGTCACATTTCACAGAAAGTTATTTTAGCTACAATGCAAAAAATATCTATTGGTTTTCAGTTACAAACTGATCACTGATCTTTCTTAAACTCAAACTCTATTTTAGCTTGTAAATTGAATAAACTTTGAACTTTTCAATTTTACTTAATGTGATCTAATTATATCACACTGTTAGAATTAAAATGATTAGGTGTGGTGTGCAGACACAACAAACATCTTTGCTAAAATTGGCAAGGCTGTGAATCCTGAAAAAAGGTGCTGGGCAGTTATCAGTTGTAAGGTAAGTTCCCTGCCTCCCCTTGTTTGTAGCTCAATAGACACTACCCGCATTTAGACACCGTAGTCGGTGCACCAATAAGGATTTTAAAAACAGCAGGCTTGTCTCACTCCTCAAACTTGACTTGAAATTAATCGCTCTAGATATACTGGTTTTCACACATTCCTCTACGCTCTGTTCATTTTTAACTTAACCCCCCTGCACCGAGTTGATAAGCACAGAGCTGGGGACCCATGAGAGATCATTCACAGGTGTTGTTGGGGCGGGGGGGGAAGGGGGCTGAGTAATATATGGATGGACCCAGCCTCGCTCCCTGCTCTCGTTCCCCTTCGTTCCCTCCTTTCTCCCCCATTTTGCAAGCCCATTGCATCATCTTCCCTCCCTCCCTCTCTGTCACCATCCCTTTCTCCCTCTTCCCCCTCCCTCCCTCTTTTGCAGTGTTTATTTGAGCACTCATGGGACACAACCACCCTTTCTCTCACTCTCTCTCCCTTTCCCCTTCCACCTGCCTGTATCCCCCATTTCCTCTCTTCCACGTTTCTAAAATTCACATTCAAACGTGCATCTGTGACATGAAAGAGCTGCTCCGCTCAGTCAAAAGCTTCTGAAATCAAAGGAACGCCCGTGCACGAAGCCAAACACTGTGTGCATGCTGCAGAGGGATGAAAGTGTGCATGACAGCTATTCTAAATACATAAAATGCATTTAGTTCCGATAATCCTCCCCATTTAACCCGTTACCAATTTTCATATGCAGCTCCACCTCCCTTTCCCCATATGCAATTCCATCCCATAATTCTCTCATTGTCCCTCTCGCTCTCGTTTATACGCCACAGGGGGTTTTGTGTTTTAGACCCACTTTATTATTATTCAAAGGAGAGCAAACCATTAAAAAAAGATCAAATTACAAAGTCAAACTGCACTACAGCCCAACTGGAAAACTTAAACCAATATCCTTGAGCTCAGGCCTCTGTTTTAAACATAATGTTAATAATTAAGGTGTTATTGTAAAGTGTGCCCAAAGAGAATGCACACTATTCCCCTATGAATACACTGTTAATTGTAAAAACCGTGTTCTAGGCTGGCTGCTGGTTAGGCAGCTTCATGGGTGTCGTTTGGAGGAGGGGAATGCACAGGTATGTCCACACACTTTGTGAACACAACATTCACACACACAAAAACAAAAAATAAAAAAATTGATAAATGATAACTAAGGATAAACAGCTGGCTGATTCATTCCTCAACACAGCCGTGGGCGCATATTTAGATTTGTCTTTAAGAATGGCTCACTCTGAAAATGGCTGCTGGTGTTTTAGATAAATAGTTAATGTACCCTTATACAACGAAAATATATTTTCCATGTCTGGAGATCTAATATACTGGCATTCTAGTTTTTTAATTATTTGTGTCAATTAAACACTGTTCTCACAACATTTTTTGTGACATTCTCATAACACTTACAGCATATTTTCAGCATGTACTTACATATAACAACAATATCAAGAGATGACACTGGCATATGGGTGAAATTAGAAGTGTTGTTATATTTAATACATTACATTGTTATATGTATTGCAAAATATAGTTAATTCAGATCAACACATTTGGGAAACTGTCTGCTTCAACGCCTTTCCCATCCGAACTGGGAGGGTTCCAAATAGCATATCCCTTCCCAAAGCATGGTCTAAACACAACAGTCCCCCCCCCCCCTCTCCCTTGCGCTCAGATTCCCATTCCCTTGCTCCCACAGGACCTGAACTCTGCTGACTTTCTCCTGACCGTCTTGCCTTAATATGTTTTTTTCCATTCCCCAGCTAGCTCCCTCTCTCCATCCATTAGGGCAATAATGCCCTTTTCCGTTGAACAAATAAACGGTAATGGAGAGGCAGTCTAGGGCACTGAACCTCAAAGGTGTTATTTTAGCATGCACCGAAAATGATACTGCATGTGCGACAAATGATCTCAATTATTGCCACTTTCATACATGCACTTAAAAAAATATACGCTGCAGTGCCAATACTATATATATTTTGTACTGATATCTTCAGAAAATTGGACATCCATTACATTTCCTTTATTTTACTCCCTATATATTTATACTTATTTTATTTACTCTATATAATTCCCTTAGCAACTCCTGTTACTAAGGGAATCAAAATGGACAAATTAAGTAGGGGAGAGGGAGGGGGAAAAAAGGACAAGACGACACATTTTTAAAAGGATAAAATCTAAAGCCCTTGAGTTGGAGTTAGACGCAGCTGAGTCGATAATCCCAAACTCAAAATCATCAAGGTGCTCGCTGGGTCAGAGGCACTGCCACGCTGGAGAAACGGGATGAAGGCAGCCTGTTACAAACCACACATCAAGTGAAGACAAGCTGCTTCTTCCAAATAAACAAAAGGCAGTGGTGAGAGAGGTATGCTTTTAAATGCTTTTTTTATACAGTCATGCACAATAGGCAAATGTGTGGCCTTATGGTGTAGGCTTGTTTTTTTTTATTGGCCTCTTACTCAAGAGTGCCTCTGGATAATTTCCCCTTTCTTTCACCTCTCCCTCTACCCCTTTGCCTTTACAGTAAATCAAAGAATCATATTGACTCAATGATAAGAAACTGGACTTCAGACTACAGCACACACACACGCGTGCACGCGCACACACACACGTGCGCACAAACCCAAACATGAACTCAAGTGACCCAGACATAGCCCTTGTTTTCTGCACGGCCAATGGGCACTCAACTAACATAGTGGATCGTGTAAAATCACGAGTTTGGCAGCAGTGTAGTAACTTGTAACTCAAAAGTTGTAGGTTCACTTCCCAGGTGAGAACACTTCCCCCATTGTATCCTTGAGCAAGGTACTTAACCTGAATTGCTTCAGTAAATCCAGGTGTATAAATGGATTGCATGTAAGAAATGTAGGGGGGGGGGGAATACTCAAGGTCGGATAAGAGCATATGCTAAATGCCAAAAAATGTCAAAAAATAAATAAATAAATAAATGTTTGCGAAATGCTTGAGTGAACGGTACTTCACTGTGTCAGTACTTAACTGTATCACACTGCAGTCTGGGCTGGCATCCACTTTGCCCTGGGCTTTTAATAACAACTATTAAGAAACCGTTCATTACTAAGATGTTCGTTGCTTAGCCTTACAAGACCTATGTGGCCTGGCTTGTTGGTCACAGAAAGTAACAAAACACAATGATGTATTTTGCCCTTGTTCTTAAAGGTCCTGCACAGTCATTGTATTTCACATGTAGAGTGTGCCAATAAAATCAATTAAAATGCTCAGAATTGGAGATATATGGCTTATCACTCATCTCTGACTATGAGCAAGGGTGTAAGGCAGGCTGAGTGGGTGGGGAGATAATATTCACAAGCTAGCCTTATTTGACACGCCTATTGACCTATGTCAGCAACGAGTTCTGCGTTTTTGAACTAGAAAACGCGAGAGTGAGCCGAACCTTAATAAATTGCAGCCTTTTCTCTTGCTCCTGTGCAAGGACACATTCGTTTTTTGACATCCATGAACGACGCAGTGAGGTTTTACCATGTCAGCGAACACCCATTGCTGTCCGACACGTTCAATGTTTTGTAGCTAGCTACATTCATGAATGTGCCCCGTCTACGAAATGATGACGTTTACAGGCGGTGATTTTTTCTAAGCTGTCATCCGTGTATTAAAATGAGCCAGGTTTTCTGATATCAAAAAATACTCCCATGTTAATAACCATTGGAACACAATAATTTTTTGTATTATTATTTATTCTTCTTTTTCCACATAGGAGGAGCCTGACCCAGCTTTATCGGCATACCCGCAACAGTCAGTCAACAACCCACTTTCACCTGGTTTCACCCAAACATCATCCTATTTGATGATAAACATGATTTTGACCGTTCGGGACCTTTACATTTACTTTGAGAAACAAATCACCAGGAGCCTTGCAATTAAAAATTGAGAAAATGTAACACTTCCTTAATCTCAACATTGAAGCCCAAGGACAAAGCACGGTGCAGTTAGACTGCTGTTAGACCTGAATGCAACCCAGTCCAGGGTCACATTGTATATTATATTTTATACCACTTGCTTGGTTCAATACTTGACTCTAATTGCTCAAGAGGGTATCACAGGGGTTCCAATTATTTTTGGATTTATTTATTTATCGGACATGTAGTCTGGGTCTCAGGATGTAAAATTTTTGCATGTAAAAATATCAAAGGTGCCCACCACTGAACTTAACATTAGGCTCCTGACAATGAAAATACACTTCATTCAATGGAAGTATTCTGGTGCGCAATCAGCAACCTTGGTGCTGCAATTTTTTCGCAGCAGACATACCACATGAAATGTTGTCTAATTTTGTGAATAAATTCATTTCTTAACATAATTCACTAATCGTGTACTAATTCCTTTGGCAAGTAGCCGTGGTATAAGCGGGATAATGTACAGCAGACAAGTCGGTTGTTGAAAATAACAGCACTTCATGGTGATAAGATCCCTCCGCTTCACGTTAGGGTCACATCACCCTGTCCGCAGTACATTATCCCTCATATATTGCACTATTTTCTTGGGTTCTTCTATATGAGCTTTTCTCCTGCTTTAACCCTGCATATTTATTCATTTTGTATATTTATTTCTGATTTTTCCCTTGTTTTTCTCCCAATTTTATGGCTAACCATACCCTCCATTTCTTCAATTCACCCTCCCCCATAAACTCGCCGCCCACAACTACAGGACCAGCCACTTCCCCCGGGGCTGGCAATGAACCACTTCCTTCGAGATGGAACTTCTATTTGTTTTGTCCGCAGGGAAAGCTTTCTGTGCCTGCAGCCAGCTGGTGCGATCGAACCCCGGCCGCAGTGGGCAACCTGCACTCCGGGTGAGTGCCTTTACCGGTTGCGCCCCCTCGGGGGCCCAATGCTGCATTGTTTGTCCCAGCAAGTTCCTCTCTGCTTCCCCCCTCGTTTGGCACAGTTCTTCTGGCAGCTACACCCTACCCAGGGGCTCCTGCCATCGGTAACAAACACGAGAGGTGCTTACACAGGAAACGCAGGCATAGGCGTAATGCATCACGGTGATATCTCCAGACATAATAACCAGCTGGAGTGCATAATGGAGCTCGGAGGTTGCAGCCCTAAGCACCATGGAAAGGGAGGGACAGGTGCAAGCACGCCCGTGATACATCAGAAAAAAAACCTGCAATGGGCACGTCAGGGAGCCAAGCAGGAGCATGCACGCCCCCCTCCCCCTCCCCCAGGGTCGCGGCCAAAGAACACATTCTGCCTCCAACAGCCGCTGCGGTCAGCCCATTTGGTTGACACACCCTTAAATGTTGTAATTTTTTTTTAAAGACACGCCCACCATTTAATAACTTCCTGGAGCTCTTAAAGAGTGAAACTAAAATGAATAAATGAATTCAGCTTTACCACAAACTTTTATGGGGTTTTTATGATGCGATTTATGGCACGGGGTGGCATTTTGTCTCGTACTTTCGCCCTTTGCTCTCATAATGCTCTCTGAACGTTACCTCGATCTCCGCAGGCCACTGTGGGCGCAGGCACGTGTCTCGCCACGCGATAACAGCAGCACAAGGGCCTATGCCCCGCGGGCTCCTGAGAAAAGGCTAACAGATAAACTGAGCACTCCACCAGCTCGGTACACGCTTGGCAGTCAAATCACCACGTTGCTCGGTGTAAATGTCAAACAGGGGGCACCTTTCAAAACCATACAATTTTCGTTTAACACGTAGGGTCTAAATGCAGCTTCAAATAAACTTTATTTTCTTGAAAACAAAGTCAGCGAGTATTCAAAAGCAAATCCTAAAGTATATGTTCTGTTGGATGTAAGGAGCACACGCCCAGTCAGTGAGCTTTCTAGGGATGAATGAGAAATCCATGCATCTAAGCACTTTTCCCTTGTATTTTCTTTCCCTCAGAAGCACCTGAATTCCCTTTTAACACCTTTGCCATTGCCATAAGGTCCCTGAACAAACTGGCCAAAGCCATTGTAAACAGGCAGTACGTATATGTTAACATGGGGGCTCTTGAGTGGCACGCCCTCCTGAGGTACCTATGCATGCCTATAATAGTGGTGCCTATTATGGCCTAGAGTCCCAAGGGGTGATACATTGGGGTGCACCTATCTAACCTCCCAGGGAAGGGGGGTTTCTTGTCAACAATGGTAACCCCAGCCCAACCGCTCCCTAGCGACCCCTCTGGTTGAGCAGTCACCTGCTTAGTCAGCCGCACAGTCCTCAAGCACAGTAAACACACAGTGAAGGTAGCGGACTGCAGGGTGGAAAAAGAGGCTGGCGGTTGACTACATGCATTTCTGAGGATGCGCATGTTAACATAACAGCCCTCCCAAACCAACGGAGAGCGTTGCAGCAATAGGACAGGCACAACAGAGCTGCAATTGGCTGTTCCACAATAGTGTTTGGAAAAAAAGGGCTACTTTTTTTTAGAAAGAGATCTGAGATTGTAAATATTTTCTAATGTGTTAAACTGTTAATTTACTCATATACAGCCTGATACAATACAATAACCATTTACAACAGGTAAGATGATGCTGTTGATTTCAAGCTTACTGAAATGATTCATTAGGGGTTTTCATGATCATACCAGCGGGTCCCAGGTAACACCCAGTTGAGCTGCAGTCTACATCACGGCTGAGTCAATGTTCCATGGAAACCAATAACGTGGCCATATAACGCATGCTTCAACATGAATTGTTAAACTCATCTAAATCGCAGAAATGCCTTATCAAACTCACCAGACACAGCTCATTTCAGCGAATGGGGGAGTACTGTATAGCAACACACTAGCTGGTAGAAGTGCTGCATGAAAATTCACACATTATAGCATGCACTTTGTCATACACACTTTGAAGATATAACACCATAAAGACAAAACATTAATCAATACCAAACACAATGAGGAGAGAGAGAGAGAGAGAAAGAGAGTGAGGGAGAGAGGGTGTGTGAGGGAGAAAGGGTTTTATTTTTTGTTTTTTGCAGAGAATAACACTAATTATCTCGCTCTGGATTTCATAATTAGAGTTCACAGGTTATCATAGTTAATTATTTGTGGGAGAAAGAAGAAAATTAAAGACTTTTTTAAACACATTGTGAAAGTTTGAGATGAGCAGAGGAGTGTAATCACATCTTTTTTTTTAAATGAGCAAATCTACCAAATTAAAACGCTCTTGGTTGTTTATTTTGAAGTGTGTGTGTGTGTGTGTGTGTGTGTGTGTGTGTTTACTTGTTTTACCATTAATGTTTTTTCAGATTTTCTGTTTTTTAAGCTCATAATAATTGATGTTTAAAATACTACTACTATTAAAAAGAAGATTGTCTTTTTAATCACATTGACACGTGCAGTAAAGTCCATATGAAGTTAATACTCAAGAATAAAAACTATTCAAAGTAATAACTATTTCAGGTTATTGAGTCTTTATTCGTCATAATTAGGCTACAGAAATCCGTTGAGCAGCATGGGCATTATGTTGGTAACGTTTTGGCTTTTGGCACGTTTATGGCTCATCGCACGCAAAAATACAATGTAAAAAACATTTCCATGTTCTCAGCTACGGCACAGTACGTTTAGTATGTTACATTTTTTAATGTAAATCTGACACCTGAATGTTTAATGCAAATGCAATAAAAATTTATTTATTATTGATATATGTATTAACATCAGATTTTCATGTCAACAAAACATGTTACACAATTATAATTATGACAATTATGTCAAGAAAGGGCCCAAAAATAAAGGTATTACTTAATTACGAAAACGACTTTATTACAAATGAACTGTGTTAAATGTTATAATTAACGTGCATGTGTGTTTTCTGGGCACGCTAACGAGGAAGACCTGGGACTCAAGTGAGGAAGCGAAACATAAAATATGATATATTGTAGCAGAGAGAAATTCAAGAGAGTCAACTACAAGAAGGGAGGATTGGAATTTTGGCATTTGTTGCGCACCAGAAATGCGCCCAAACTTGTTGAGTGGATTACAAACGTTGCGATGAAAGAGTCAAAAAGTGATCCTGTTATTTTTGTGCGTGTCTTAGTTTACCACATTTCTCGCGTTGTTTTAATGTCATTTATTGTCTGCCAGTTGCTCTGGAAAGGCTACGCTTTTTTCCATGCAAATTCCGCGTTTGAATCCAGGGGTGACAGAGGTACTGCGCCCGGCTTTCCAAATTTGGAAAACGCTTGTTTTTTGCCTAATTGTTAGACCAGGAGAGGGGCGCGAGTTGAATATAACAGTGGGAAAGCGGAGAATATGCGCTCACGAGGAAGTAAAATTGTAAGTCAAGGTGTTGCAATCGATTACGCACGCACACCCCTAAACTCTCGGGAACCAGGAGTGCCCATGCACAGCTTCAGTTCAAGACAGACTGCACGTTGTGTGGTAGGTAGCCTACTGGGTTAAAACAGTGCGTGTAGCTCTTGCGATTTAACTTTTGAGCTTCAAGCATCGCTCTCCAAATAACCCCACGCCTAAAGTATGCCGACAGGTTCGAGGGGTCTAAAGTGCCAATACTTGTATGGCCGGCTTTTTAGGTAAATACATTGTCGTACTGCTCTGACATGTTTCTGTATAGCACAGTACAGCTTTGTCACATTTGAAATATCCTCAAGCCTCAGAACCCTTACTGCATATGGTTCATGACAATAAATCATTTAAATTCCTGATAATGTCGATTGCAAATAAAGTGTAGGGTAACGGTAATTACATCTACTACTGTGCTATGAATGAATTATAGACGCAATATTGTTAGTTAGCACGCAACTTTAGACCGCGTCCTACCTTGTGTTGGTGCTATTCCAGTAGACAACGTGTCTTTTCCCCAGGGCTGTGGAGACGACTTGCAGAAATAAAATGGTAATTTTCCAAATCGTACGAGCTTCAGGACAACCATACCACCCCATTGTGACCGTCTACAAGGAGTACAGGGCGCGTGTACTGGGTGATAGGTGAAGCTGGTTGAAGCACTTAAAAAAAGATGAAGAAAGTTGAAAAATGTAATCAAATGAAATAAACTATGTCCAGCGCCGTTCAAAAGTCAACGAATCCAAACGTCTGTAGCCTACATTCCGGGAATTTCCTTGTAAACGCAACTACATTCCATATTATTTAAAAACGTCAGAAGAAAACCAAGCTAAGCAAACGACTAAATCAAACTAATCGGAAAAAGTCAAAGACACCAACCAACTAATGACGTTTAGTATGCGTTTTTAAGTTTGTGCCTTCTGTGAAACTGCTTACGTGTTGACTTTAACGGTACCGCCATGAGGGTATATGTTAAAAAACGTCCGTTTTACACGCTAATTTAGGAATTATTTTCTGCTGTAACATCCTCTCCAAAAAGGAATATCAGGTTTGCGCAAACAGGCTTGAAGTGTGTACTTTACGTTTGATTGAATGAACGGGGGTGGAGATTGGGAGTCAGCGAGGGCAGGGCCATGAAAACTTTGAGCGAATCCGAAAGCCAGAAAGGTTGTAATTAACATTCACCAATCTGTAGGAGTTCTCCGCTTCAGAAACTCCAAAAATGTTCCTCAGAGAAATTATTATCCAAGATTAAGCCCGTGGACCGAGTGTACACACGTCTGCACGCACGAGTCCGTCAAAGTGTAACTTTTTATGCAGGCGTGGCCAGACTCTAGGCCAGTAGTTCCCAGCTGGTGTGCTGTGAAAGTTGTCTAGGTGTGCCATGACCAATGAGAAAGTGGAAGATGTCATGCAAAATATTAAATATAACATATGTATAAAATGCATTACTTCTAAAGTTGTCCATAAAAGCGAAGTCTCTTAAAAAAGTGAAATAGATGTGGGCTCAAAGACCTGACATTTCCTGTTTACTACTAATGTCTGGTCATTCAACCACCAATAAATTGAAAAAATCAATACAGCTTCCTATTGTAAATAAAAATGAGCAAAAATGCCAAAAACGGCCGTTTGAAATAAGGCAACCATTCTCCTTTCTCCTTTTTCCTTTAGCTTAAGCCTCATAATATTGCACCTGAACAATGTTGCAAAAAAAGATGAGCCATATAAGGACTTATGTAGTTGTCCATGGTAACAGCGTTTTCTGAAACAAGATAAGCCTCCAAAATGTGTAGCTCGTACAGCTAGCTATAATATACGTAGCCTACTTTTAGAGGAATATTTGCAGGTCAACTTTCAGATGGACTTTTTTATTTAAAAATGTTTCCCCGTTTTTCTCCCAATTTGGTTGCCAATTATACCCTCTATTTATCTCAATTCCCCTTCCCCTACGCTATCCACCAGCCCCCAGATGGACTCTTTTATATGAGAAACAGCATTGAGAACTTCTGAACAAAAAGAAGTGACAATTCTGCTACAGACATAACGGAACCACAGGAGAAAAAATATAGTACTGTTCATAGACAGTACAGTCTGGCCAAAAGTTTTGTCGCATGAGTGGACAAAAGTGACAATTGCTAATTACCCAACTCTTAATTAGCTAATAAAGTTAGGAAACAACACAAATTAATCATAAGTGTCTAAAGTTTATTTAGATACCATCAAAACAAAAAATTCATAGATGCTTATAATGTTTATTGCTTGATAATGATGAACAAGCCAGTTTCTACCTGGACAAAAGTCTTGTCACAAATCAAATTATAATCAAGAAATTTGATCTTTCTCAAAAAGTAAATAAAATAATACATGAAAAATCAGTCTAGTATTTCATCATGGACTATAAGTTAAGAAATTAATATCTTGTATGGGTTCCTTTGGCCTGCAGAACAGTTGCCATCCAGTTTGGCAGAGAGTCATAGAGCTTGTTGATGAAGTCGTCGGGGATGGCATGGAAGGCCACATTGCAGGCATCCCAAAGCTCCTCCAAGTTCTTCGGCTTGGTCCTCCAAGTTTCCTCCTTCATTCTTCCCCAGATATGCTCAATAATATTCATATCTGGAGACTGTGCTGGCCATCCCTGAAGGACCTTGATCTTCTTCCCCCTGAGAAACTTCATAGTGGAACCTGAGGTATGGCAAGGAGCTCCATCCTGTTGAAAAATCTGACCCCTTTTGTAGTTGGGAATGTACTGGGAGGCAAGAATCTGTTGATATTTGGCACTGTCAATGTTACCATCCACCTTACAGATCTCCCTGGCACCTCCGTATTGGATGTAACCCCAAACCATAATCTTTCCACCTCCAAATTTGACTGTCTTCTGGGTGAACCGTGGGTCCAGACGGACCCCAGAGGGTCGTCGACAATATTGGCGGTGCTTGGGATGGAGTTCAACTGACGATTCATCTGAAAAATCTATTTTTCGCCACTTTTCTGCTGTCCAACCTTCCGTCAGACTATGGGCCTTGGCGTACGCAACACGATTTCTTAGCTGTCTCTTGTTTAGTGCTGGTTTCTGGGCAGCAATATGACCGTGGAGACCATTGCGAGCAAGAATCCGACGTACAGTTCTTGACGAAACAGGCGTTGCTGGCGTCCACTCCTCCTGGAGCTGTGAGGCGGTTGACACGGGGCTGGCTTTTGACAGTCGGACCAGCAAGCTGTCGTCAGATATGAATATTATTGAGCATATCTGGGGAAGAATGAAGGAGGAAGCTTGGAGGACCAAGCCGAAGAACTTGGAGGAGCTTTGGGATGCCTGCAAGGTGGCCTTCCATGCCATCCCCGACGACTTCATCAACAAGTTCTACGACTCTGCCAAACCGGATGGCAACTGTTCTGCAGGCCAAAGGAACCCATACAAGATATTAATTTCTTAACTTATAGTCCATGATGAAATACTAGACTGATTTTTCATGTATTATTTTATTTACTTTTTGAGAAAGATCAAATTTCTTGATTATAATTAGATTTGCGACAAGACTTTTGTCCAGGTAGAAACTGGCTTGTTAATCATTATCAAGCAATAAACCTTATAAGCATCTATGACATTTTTGTTTTGATGGTATCTAAATAAACTTTAGACACTTATGATTCATTTGTGTTGTTTCCCAACTTTATTCGCTAATTAAGAGTTGGGTAATTAGCAATTGTCATTTTTGTCCACTCATGCGACAAAACTTTTGGCCGGGACTGTACAGTAACAGCTACTAGTTTTAGAGTGCCATTCTGATTTGCATGGGAAGGGTTAGGGTTAGGGTTAGGGTCCATGGGTTCGTGTGTAGACCACGCTATGGTATTGCATGCGTTTTCCCACTACAAGTGCGAGCTGGCCTTCTCTTTAACTTACATACAAAATCAGACTTTTTTCAACAACCTTAATTGAACAGGAGATTGGCTGTAACAAAAACCAGCATACACACAGTTTGGGAACCACCGCTCCAGGCTATGCACTGGGTTGATGTGAATTCTGCACTGTATAAATTGTTAAAACTAAATAAAACATCCATTCCTCTTCAAGGGAGATAATCTGAGTGCTGGCCAACTCTTGGAAAAGGGCAATTATATATTTATAGAGAAGAGGTGGCTATTGCTTTTCCCTTCAGAAATGCATTTATAACCATAAATATATGCAGAGGCCCATGGTCAGTTATATGGCAACTAATTGTGTGCTTGTGTATGCATGTGCATGTGTGTGTGTGTTTGTTTATGCATGTAGGTGTGTGCCTGTGTTTGTGTGTGTTGAGTGTCTGTATATGCATGTCTGTTTGTATATGCTGTTGTGCTCCTGTCTATGTGTGTGTGTATGCATGCGTGCTTGTATGTGCTTGTGTGTACGTGTGTGCGAGTGTATGCGCATTTGTATGTAATTGTACAAACTAATTTGCCTTGTTGCAGACAGATGGTCCCAGGGGACTGTGTAGTGGCAGGAACCATTGCTCCTGCATACCACCAAGTGTGGGAGCAGTGGGAGGTCCTGCTTTGTCAGCTCTGTTTGTGTCAGATTACACAACCATAATGGGAATAAAGTGGGTGGGTAACTCACCTAATGCAGCTCCACCATCACTCATTTGGACAGTGCTGTACTGAAAGTGATATTAGTCACTGTGGTACATTGCATTAATTTCCCTCCAATAGGAACTGGTAATTTTCCATGACCACATATCCCATTAATTCTGGTCTTGCACTGTGCTGTAAATCAACCATACAAGCTGACTGTTACTTGCTGCAGACTTTCTGTTTGCTTGTGTGGATTTTCCCCCCTCCCTTCCTCCCTCCCTCAACCAGCATGCTCTCAAGACCTGGAGAGTTAAATTTGTCTTGCTGTTGGGAATCCTTCTGAAAAGCAGTAAATACACTGACTGCATGCATTCGCTAGTTCTGATCTTGCTCCCGTTGCAAAACCAAAACAATCATTCAGTTGTACCAACATGCGCCAAAGCCATCGTTACAGTTGGTATAATAGGGAATTCTTTCAGCACGTCCAGTGCTGGAGGATCATTGCCAAAGAGGTTTATCGCTGTCTCTCTATGAAGTTATTGAGTTTGGGGTTGAACTCAGTTCAATCACATGAGTAATCAATTGCAGTGGGGTATTGGCGAATTAGAGAGATAATGTGGAATGACTCCATTTATCCGAAGACCGGAGCTCTGGACTCCTGCAGACGTCACGGTGCGATCCGCTTCAATTAGCAGCTCAATCAAGCCTAATTAAACGAGGCCTCAGCTGGACTGAAACCGGGCGTAAGGCACCATGCCCCCAGGGCCAGGGCTGAGAGACGCTGATCTAATGGATTGATGCAATTTGCTGTGGTGTCGTGTAGAGCCAGCAGGACCCTGCCGAATAAGAAGGTGGGGGGTCAGAGGCGGGCGTACGGAGAACATGAACCTTTCCCCCGGGGCAGCTCTGGGATCTGTCGCGTGGTCCCCGCGGAACCGGATAGCTGTCGGGGGACAGAGCCCACTGGGATTTTGGGGAAGGCAAATCCAAAGGGGATTGAAAGTGTGACTGGGCTCCCCCAGAGGGGAGAGGGTACAGGAGTTCCCCAGCAGCAGGAACATCACTGCCTGTCCCACAGGGGGACAGGGTGCAGGAGTTCCCCAGCGGCCTGCCCTCACAGGTTGCAGGAAAACTTTTTCTGCCTCGCCACCTGAGCCTGTTCCCTAAAAAACAACTACCTCATTACTAAGTTAATGAGGGGGATGTGAGAGAGAGAGAGAGCCAGGAGCAGCTGTGTGTGTATGGATTTGGAGGGGATGCCTTCACACAAAATAGCTTTTTATCGTTTAAAAAAAAAAAAGAAGACATAATTACTGGAATGAGATCAGGAGCAGAGGACGACTAATAAGAAGGAAATGTCAAGAAGAAAAGAGGGTAATTGGTCTGCTGGAGGTTGGGTCGCTGGTGGGGGGTGGGCAAGTGGATAGACAGAGGCATGCCACAGTCGTGAAGACTACGGCCTGAATTCAAACGCTCGTCCTTAGCTTTGACTTTCAAATAGATTCGTGTTACTTTTTTCTTCTCAGACATACTTTGGTGAGTTCATTTTTGGTGATTTTTCCAAGCCTTGTTTGTGAATAAAAAATTATTAGCACTTGAATTACAATTAACTGCAGTTCAAAAGTTAAGGACAAATGATGATATAATCCAGTCCTAGGAGTCTAAATATACTTTAAACCTTCGTGTCATAGTGATTACTACTTAACAAACCGCACTCCACACTGTTCCGTGTTGATATGTATGGGTTTACAGTATCATGTTCACTATTTATCTTAAGAGGAAATGTGCTTGCTCCAGGAAACGGTGCACTTGAGAATCACGGGGCTGCAAGATGTGCAACTTCACGGCAGCACGTTTTCAACAAGCAGCCTAATAAAAACATTTGTCTCACTGTTTGCTTCATTCAAACCATGATCAGTTGTCGCCACTGACCGAAATCTACCCATAATGGACTTCAGCAGCCAACTGCACACTTTTACACGTGAATCTCATCGTCCTTTGAGTATTTAAAGCAAGGTTGCAAAGCCTGATGGGAGTTATTTAATATATGTAACACACCCTCGAGCGGTTGTGCCCTGCACGTCTTCAGCCATATCAGGTACTGCTGCATTCCACAAGCTCGCTGCAGACAAACTAAGCCCTTTTAACGAGGGTGTTCCTTACACGCTCTGAACTGGAGTGAATTAACCGGCCGGCGATGCAGCGCAGACTGCGGTCAAGGCTGCATTAAGGAGCTAAAAAAAACAAAGAGCGAAAAGTGCAGAATTCGACTCGAATTAGGGTCTGTTTTAAAAGCAGAGTGAGTGTGCCAGAGACCCAGGAGTGTGTCAGGCAGGGACACGGTGCCCAGCGGCGGCCTGTGCTTGGTAAGGCCTGACCCAACCCGCTTCCAGGAGGCTCCTGGCTATAAAGAGCGAGGCAAAAGTCCGCACCGGCAGCGCCGCGCAGCTCGGGAGCCTCGCTCACCGAGGAGAAGAGGCCTAGCAGGCCCTTCGGGCCTTTAAAGGTAACCTTGTTTTAATCCGGTCAACAAAGCGGCATGGAATTGAATGTAAGAGGGGGGCGGAACGGATCGAGCCGTGGGACGGATGGACGAAGTCGCCTTTGGAACGACAACCTTGTTTTAAGAGAATCAAAAAGCTGTGTTATTATCTTCCCCTCCTTCTTCCTTTCTTTCTCTCTCTTTCTCTCTCTCTCTCTCTCTCTCTCCCTCTCCCTGCAAATCCCTCTGCCCTATCAGTGTCACTCGTGTCCCTCTCTCACGCGCCGTTTCTCTCCCTCTGTCCCCGCAGTGCTAATCCTCCTATCTCCACAAACGCAGACTGACACCAAGCCACTCGCTGAGCTGTAATCAACTGCCCCTGTGTACTCACACTCACTCCGCTGCTCCTCTCGTTCTCTCACCCGCCCCCCTCCCACCCCCCTTTTCCACCCACCCCCATGCCCATCTCAAATTGAAATCCAAGTCCACATTTGAATTTGCGTTTGGCTTGGCTTCACAGTATAATGTGTATTGCCGAAGAACGGCTACATATGTGATCCAGTAAAATTAACAATCTTCCATTCTACCCCCCCCATCTTCTTCCCCCTCTTGCCTTCAGTTTCTTCCTTCCTCCCGCCTCTCTCCCTCTGCCTCTCTGCCCAGGTTTGCAAATGGGACCGATTCTCAGCTACACAGGTAAAGTAATTGCATCTGAACCTTCAGGAACCAGTCTGGCCAACATGGCCGATGCAGACCTGGACTGGATCTGTGTGCAGGTGAGCAACAAGGCTCTGCACTGGGGCTGGGGAGGTTCATTTCCATCCTTTCTGCACTACGATAATGAGATTGGGTCTCGTTATTTTATAACATGAGCCATATTAGTGTCTGTGTTTTACCTTTAAAACCTACAAACGTACAAATTTTTTTGCCATTTGATAGAAGATTATCGAGACAATCCCTTTCACAATTGCACCAAACTGACTGCAGTTCTTTGTATGAGTACAATAGATGTAGATTTGTTGAAGGTGAATTTGTGCACTAATGATAGGAGAGTTATTCATGTATGGGGAAGCTTATCGTGAGTAGTAGCTGAATCAGAGCCCCTTTGGCTGCTGAAGACCAGTGCTGGACGCATTTCACTACAACGAGCCTAGATGGGTTGAATGGCTTGCTCTTATCATCAAACATTCTTCTTCTCTGGCTTTCCTGAACATAAGTGCCCCACATACCTGCATTCCCTTGTGCCAGCTGTTTCCGACATCCCCCCCCCCTCTCCTCCCCTTCTCCGCCTCTCCTGTTTACACTTTACGCTTTCATCTTCTGTCTGTTCCCGGGGTGGGCGGGAGGTCAGAAAATCTCCCCAGTAAATGTCCCTCTCCTGATTGCCAGGTGTGCGATCTCTTCCTCAGGCTATGCGCTAATGATAACATTGAGAGCCCTGAGATAAATGCTTCCTCGTGCAACAACGACCCCCATTGCATCGCTCTTTGATGAATGCCACGTGCAAGCTCCTCGTCGAGGGGCTTCCTCCCCCTGAACGAGCAGCTATTATCGGCATGGATGGCGACATGCAGTACGACCGAAAAAAGGACACCACTCAAAATGGCAGCGTTTCCTCCTCAGTGAAGCAGATCTTGCCAGCTCCGCCACTACTATGCGATCAAATGGGTATACACGTTTACATGTAGGCGTTTGGCAGACACTCTTATCCAGAGCGGCTTACACAGCTTTTTTTTTTTTTTACTAAAAAAACATACATTCCATTTATACAGCTGAATGTTTGACGGAAGCAATTCCCATAAAACAGGCTAGGCACTTTGCTCAAGGGTATTGCTACGGCATTAGCCCCTCCTTGAAACTGGACGAGCAACCACTGAGTTACAAGCCCAGTTCCCTAACCATTATGCTACGCTGCTGTACGTCAGCCCGCGTTTATGCTAACAGGATAATGGAAAGGACAGATTTAAGTGAAACTTTGGAGTAGTGGGAGCCTCTGGGGCAAAGAACACATTTTTACATTTAGAAGTCGCTGGGGACAACTGCGGAGGGTGGGGGGGAAGGGGGGATGAATATGTGTATGGTGCACTGTCCTGAATGCCCTACAGCTCTCCATAAAAGTGTAAGACAATTGTATTGGGGGGGTGCCAGCGTGCTGTTAAATGGGTGCACGTGCCAGTGAAACAGCAGAACGTAAATAAGCAATGAGGAGAGAAGGGGGGCCTGAGTTCAAATGCAGTGGGCATGGGACAGGGGACGGGAAAACGCCGGGGCCCGTACCGCTGGCAAATAAAAACTCTCCGAAGGCACAAAAGCAAGGGCCTCAAAAATGGAAGTTGGAGAGAGGCCTTTTAACAGGAGCTGGTGCTAATTCTTCTAACTCTGCTATACTTCAGCATCTTTTATCGCTCTCCTCTCTCCTTCTGAACACAATCATGCAATGTCAAGGAGTCGTATTGGCATCAAAGAACGACAAAATCACAATTTTTTTTTTTTTTTAACGACAATAAGTAAAAAGAAGCTGGCGCACAGGGATGTCTGCGGAGTCAGATAACATATTTAAAAATGGAAGGTTCTAGACAGCAAACTACCGACAACCCAACCTTTTAAAATAATAATTATGACGTTTCTTACTTAATAAGAATCCAGTCAAAGGAGCGTTTATTGTAGTGCAGCAAATTGCGAGTGCTGTACGAGTGCTGTTGTTCATCACAATGATAATGACTGATGCACGCAACAGCAGCGAATTGGAACCATTAGAGTAATTATAGTTTGCAGGCATAATAATAACAATAATAGAGTGATGACAAATAATATATCAATGCACTAGAAATTCCGATAATTATGATGATTTATACACAACGTGTTCAAGTGTGCAGCAGCAGATGGAAAATAATGTGTGAAATTAAAAAAGTAACACATGAAGCATGACTGACAGGCACGTATTGGCAAAACAGCTTCTTTTACATATGGAAGCGTATAACTGAAAAATCTGTTCAGATAAAATCAACTCAGTCAACATTATTTTGTATTGTGCTCTTTTTTCCTGTTTATTACTATCAAAGAGGATTAATAAATAAAAACATTGGGAAAATGTACGTATATTGTTACATTTGTCAGTCAGCATTACAGTGGCAGTTAGACCACCATAGAATGCTGAGAGGAGCTGCATCATAGAATGGTTGGGAGGTCTGGGTGAAGGCCCTTTTTGCTGTCTGTGGTCGTTGTCCAGGCGAAATCCTACGCGCTCTGCATGGCTATTGTCCATGGGGGAAGGAAATGGCAGTCAGGGAGAAACCAGGTACTCAGGTGGAGGAGAGAAATAAGGAAGACTTAAAAGGAACTGCACCGCATCGATCGGTAAGCGAAACGTAGATAAGGCATTATGTACAATAAATGTTGTACAATAAAATTTATGAGGGAGAATGATGCAGCTTTTTAAATGGCCTTAGTAGGCACTGCCGGTCTGTGGTACGGGGTGACTCAGGTTCCCGTAAAAATTACCCCCAGTTAATGGTTTTCAATAATCGCCGGGTGACTCAGGCACCCATAAAAGCAGCCTTTGAGAGATATATATATATATAGTTTTTTAAGAACAATGGAGTGCACCGGGTCCAGTAAAAATCATACTTTCAGAATCTCAAGCTCGCTCTTAGGGCAGACTAAGTATTGAGAACAATGGGGGTGACTTGGATAGGGTGTATTTAAGGTTTGACCCCTGTACCTTTGGGCAGGGTGAGCTAGCCAGCATGATTGCAGGGTGCTGGTTGGGTGATGTGGCAAAATAAGATAACTCAAGTCCCAAGCCCATTGCATGCTTGAAACAATAAATAATAGAAGTAATGAGATTTTAACATTTGCACAGTTTTAATCGGGAGCCAGTGAAAGCCACAAGGACACGATGCTGCGATCTAATTTGGTGTCATTTTGTTTTCACGTTTAAGTCAGGAGCCTTGTGGTACTGTGTTGATTGAAGGAGTGAGTGGATATTGTTTGAATAATCAACAGGAGACAAGAGCATGAATGAGCTTTTATACATCTATGAGATATCAAAAAAATCTTAATATGACACTACTACTAAGATGGAAGAAAGCTGCCTAAAAAACCTTTTACACGGTGCCTAAGAGAGATGTCTTGGTCAAGTATTATGACAAGATTTCAATCTTCACTATTGGAGTAGCTGAGAGCATGTCTTTGTTTAGCACAAAGTCTGTCATATTACCAGAAGCTGACTAGGGATAAGAGGCATGATCTCAATTTTTCATCTCAAACAGAGTTTTACAGGAAGAAGTTTGCAGTTATCCTGATTGTTGCAGTACGTCACCGGTGTTACTGAAACATGTTGTGGCTCATCAGCACAAGTCTAACTGCAAACACTGTGTTTATGAATGAATATCCCTTAGGGTGGATACATATAATGAAGAAAGCAATGGGCCAAGAACAGAACCTTGAGGAACTCCATCATTTGCAGTTGATAGTTCAGTTGGGATGCCATTAGTCTGAAAATGAACAAAGGATATAAAAATAAATAATTTATTACCATGAATGTATGAAGAGTTATACAAAAGCTATACAAAAGCATGCTGTTGTATAACTCTTCATACATTTATGGTAATAAATTCTTTATTTTTATATTCTTTGTTCATTTTCAGACTCTATTCAGATAAGTAACATACATTTGCCCTTATATTTGTGCAATGACAAATAGTAGTTTCTTCCACTACATGGGTGGGTTGCTGAAATTAACCAAAAATGTTGTATTCGACCTGTGGCCCTGTGTGACTTCGATTTCCACAGGGACCACATATACTGAAAGATGTATTCATTCACAACTGTAAGTCGCTTTGGATAAAAGCATCTGCTAAATGGCATATGTTATTATTACATGAAAAATGGTACCAACCACTTAAATTAATTTCTATTGAATGAAGGGCCTTGTCTCATGTGTAAATATAAATCCCCTCGGCCTTATTTTTTGTCTGTGTTACACACAAGAACCTAATCGTATCCTGCACATTATTCGCTTTTCAAAATGATTCTTATTAAAACTCATAGTGCTCTTTTTAAAAATATGTTTTACTGCTACTATACAGTAAAGTGCCTTTTTCAAAAGGCACAATAGGAACACCAATGAGTCCAGTGCCCTAACCCCACACTCTTGCCTCTAGCTGTTCCTCTGTGTCTTTTTCTTTCTGTACCTTTCCCCACCTCCCCTGCTTTCCCCCTCCCTCGGCTCTATAATTATAGCTCTGGACTCAAGCGGTGATTGTAAAATGCTTTTCTGTTTTGCTCTCCATCTCCACTCCCTCGCTCCTAGCAAGCGAATTGCTGATCGGTTACTATAGAGACGCGTTTATTAACTGAATTTTCCGGCTTTTATGGTCCCCCCCTACCTACTGCCTCCTCCCTCTGTTCCTCTCATCCTTCGACGCTGTGCCTCCTCTCTTGCCCCTCTAACTCTCTTACCTTTTCCCTACCCGTGCTTCTCAACACCCTCTACTGTTCTCGTTCAGTCTGAAAGGCTGTGCGTATATTTTTCCCCTTTATCTTCAGAAAGGCATTTAAACCTACATTCTAATGGGATGTCCTTTTGGCTACTGCAAGGTTAATGTGGCATTCTTATACTGTAGAGGATATATTTTTTATTAAGCAAGCTTAAATAAAAACATACTATTATTATGATATATGTATTATTATATGTGGCACATTCTGATATATATTAAAGATTCCTATTACATTCATGCCATATTGTAATATGTAATGACATATCAGGTTTTACAAGAAAATATAGATATAGGGTACGGTAATACCCAAGTCCATATTTTAACAATTAAATGTGATTAATCATTTATCAAAATTATAGAGGTTATATAAACTACAATTTATTTTAAAGGTACCTTTCAAATCCTACGCTATGCAGACAGCTAGCTAACTATAGCTAGCTGAATGTCACAGCTATCTGTCAATTCCACAGTGCCACTAGTGGTAGCTGAGAGAACTGCAGGCACGTTTGTAACATGTGAAACAGTGCTGCAACAACACAGACATTTGATTGAAGTTTACCTCATGAGTGGTAAGGAAACTTTTAAGGTTAAAAAGCACCAAAAGAAGTATGTCACTTTACAAGAATATATGTAAAATGAATCATAAGTCGTTCTTGTTTCCTTGTGGTTATCCTTTCTTCAGCTCTATCTCGTCCCTCTTCCTCCTTCCCTCTTTCATTTTCTCTCTCCTTCTGCTCCCCCATCTCTATTCAATATTTAACAATTAGCGGGAACTAATTGTTCCGCTACTCAAAACAACAGTATCAATATGAGAGAGCCAGTAAATATTCATGCCTCCTTCTGTTGCCTCCCAGATTCAAATCGACTTCACTGGCATGTCGTGGACGCTCCGCTCCTGCCAAAGCTTATTTATACAGAACAATGCAAGACGAGGGGAACTTGGCACCATGACGCCGGTGATGTAATGCATTTCACTCGTCTATGTGCCATTGTGATTGGTTCTCTTCTCTTTGTCTGCATTGTATGAAAGTACAGAGGGCAAAACTGTGAGAGAAAGTGTGAGAGACAATGTTATATAGAATTTATATATACTTGTGTATAATAGTGATCCGTTATATAATAATACATTTCTAATACAAAATAAATATGTGAATAGATATTCTATATTTCTAAATATGAATGTAGAAGGTGTATGTGGAGTTGTACAGTGGCACATAGTGGAGAAGTGAATCGTGTTGTTGCATCACAACAACTCCTCAACCCTGAATTATAATCAGATGTGCATAAATGACACAGCCCCATATGCCAGATATCAACATTTCAATCAACCTGGAAGACCACTAAACACTACACGTTTTGTGTATGATGCACAGGACAGCACAGAAGCGAAGCAAAGCACAGGGCCAATGCAATGGGCTTCATCTTGTCTCTCCAGGGCTCCCCAGTTCAAATTGTGTACACTTGCATGGAGTGAAAATGGCTTCAGCCCGAATGACTTGCTCATCAGTACTTTCTTCTTCCTGGCCTGTTACATCTCTCACTATTTAATCGCTCTATAACCATTGCATCAGTCCCGGCACCACAGTGAACCCTGGGCGAATTCCCACACACACTGCGGTATGTAATTCCCTCACTGTGGCCGCTCTTCCGCGCTTTACCGATTATCACAGGCCTCAGAGAGAGAGCCGGCCACTGCAGCTCGAACATTCATTAGCGCGTCGCGTCGCCACTTGATAGTTCCCTTCGTCAGCCTCTCACTCGTTTCCAACACCCACACGATCACCTATAAGAGAGAGAGAGAGAGAAATATGTTTTTTTTTGTTTTTTGGGGGGGGGACTAAAGGGTGAGGTAATCTTTCTCTTTATGGGCATAAAATAAGAGTGGACCGGCATGGCACAAGATGATGAAAACGGAGTGAGTTTTTTTTCCTCTCGTTCTTTCACTAGATTGACCCCTTTTTTTTCTTCTTCATTTAAAAAGACTTAATCATGTGGAATTAGACGCCAGCAGGAAGTTATATCCCCAGTAATTCCCCCGAATGCAACCGCGGAAATAAATAATAAATACGTTTAATTAAAACGAAAATGTGCCATGTCATGTTAATCCTAATTTATGCTCTTTAATTACGTCTCCATTTACTTTTCTAATGGCGTGCAAGGACGTCGATAAATCAGTCATTGTAGGGAAGCCGTGGCAGGCTGCTAGTCATAGCACACTCTAATAGACATCCTCAGCAGGTTCACCAGAATAACCACCATGGTATATTAGCAAGCGCTGGCACGCCCGGGAATAATTTATTTACTCCTCTGCACACGTACAGTACTAAGTATTCAACTAATTAGCCTGCTAGATTAATCATAATTACAGTGGGCTGTAATGGACTCCACCAATATATATTCCATTCAATTTCATTACATTTTATTTATATATAGCTATTTACAGAGCACTGTCGCTTGACAGAAAACAGAAAATATGAAAACATGACAATACCAGGCCTGAACCCCCAAAAAAAAAAAAAAAAAAAACAGAATGTGAGGCAATGAACTCCCCAATGGGAATAAATCATATCTGTGTATTTGTTTGTATTTGTCTGTAACTCTCGGTCTGACAATCTAATTATGTATTTCCGTCCACGTCCTCGTAGCTCCCTCACTCCATTGCACACCAGTAAAAGAGGGAAAAGTGAAATCTTTCAGATGACAACGCTCTCTTTCGCTCACTCATTCACTCAATCGCTCACCCTCTGCTCAGTAAATGAGGAAAACCGATAATTACCGTAATGATTGTGAGTAATTGTAGTCTGAATTAAGGTTTAATGTGATGTAAAAGTCTCTCTCTCTCTCTCTCTCTCTCTCTCTCTCTCTCTCTCTCTTTCTCTCTCTTTGTCCTTGCGTGCACTTTCTCAATTTCTCACCTTGAGAATCCTTTGCCCCCTCTCTATTTCTTTGTTCCCTCCGTCCTTTCGTTCTTCTCTTTCCCTTACGTGTCTTTCGCCACCCATTCCACACTCGTTTGTTTCAGCCTTATCAGTGGATTAATGAAAGAAGGGGAGGGGGGGGAGGGAACAAACGCACCCTGGTTTTGCGCCCATCCAGGCACTCCCGGAGTCGAAACTGAAAAATCTCAAACGGCGTGAACAAAGAAGGGATAAGACAGGAGGAAGATAGTGAACGGAAGAGAAAAAAACCTCTACTCTCCACATGTATTTATTTGCTGCTAATGATACTTTTAATGGTTTTCTGCTCTCTCTGGTTCGGGAGCGGTTGAGTTATTAAACTGCTGTTTCCACCAAGGAGAGACAAATCAAACACAGTTTCCAGGGACCGGGAGAGAGAGAGGGTGGAGCAGGGGGAAAGGGGGGAATACGGAGAGCAGAAGTCGTTGCCGTAAAGAGAGAATAGAAAGGAGGATGACGGGCTCTGAGGGGGGGCCGGAAGGAAAGCGGGAGGAGGGAGAAACGTGTGAACGGAAGAGGTGACGAGGAGGGAGAGGGAAAAAAGACGACTCTGAGACGACGTGTCACGGTCTCCGTTTCTCGTTCTCGAGCCCACTCTCCCTCTCTCTCCATCTCTGTCTCTTCCCCCTTCCCCGTCTCTCACAGCTCTATCCGCGACACCAGCGTGACAGGAGTCCTGTCGCAGAATGACATGGTGCAATATAATTAACGGCTCAGTAAAACAGGAGACGGTGGGAGGGGGGTTACTGTGCTCTCCATTCTCCGTCTTTGGAAGCTCTAGTGTGCTGACTTCTGGTGTCGTAGGTCCCTCAGTCATTCCACCCAGGCCTCTGCGTTATTGAGGCAGCTTGGAGGGAGGGAGGCCAGAGGCAGAGGAGTGGGGATCAGGTCCGGACATGCGTCTCCTGGATCCAGTACACCTTGGTGTCAACACAAAGGTATTAAAGATAAGTCACACTGTGTGCGTGCGTGTGTGTATGTGTGTGTGTGTGTGTGTGCATGTGCATGTGTGTGTGCGTTTGTGTGTGTGTATGTTCATGTGTGTGTGTATGTGTGTGTGTGTGTGTGTGTGTGTGTGTGTGTGTGTGTGTGTGTGTGTGCAGTCTGTGCATGTTTGTGTGTGTGTGTGGGTGGGTTTGTGTGTGTGTGCGTGTCTATGCATGTGTGTGTTTGTGTGTAAATACGTGTGCACGCATGTCTGCAGGTAAGAATGTTAACCTGAGCATTCAATACATTTAATTTAAATTTCTGTGCTTGTTACAGTATATTTGCATATTTAAGTGACCATTCTCTCTCTCTCTCTCTCTCTCTCTCTCTCTCTCTCTCTCTCTCTCTCTCTCTCTCTCTCTCTCTTTGAGTCCTTGTGTTTGATGAGCGGGCCTTTTGGGAAAGAGAATCAGAGAGCGTGAAAGAGAGATGGGGTGATAAAAAGGCATGGCTCTCTCCATGGCTCTCTCTCTCAGTGACAGTGTCGCCGTGTCTACACTGTGATTGTGTGCAGTGTAAATACCGATGTCTGCGCCATCGCTGTCGGGGGAAGAAAGAGGGAGGAACCAAGTTCAAACGCAGGCCCCCAAAACTTCAACCAATGAGCTTCAAGTACAGCAATCCTGGATCCAGTGCCCTCAGATGGGTGGAGGGCCAGCCAGAGCCAGACATTTTATTTATTTATTTTTCTTAGATTTTTCCCCATTTTCCTCCCAATTTAGTAACCAATTGTACCCCCTTTTCATGTCATCTGTCTCCCCTCATACTGCAAGCTCGCTGCCGTAGGTCTGGGACTGGCAGTGGCAAAGGCGATGAACCGCCTCCTCTGAGACGGAACTTACCAATCCGTCGACTGTACTCCGGTACACACAGAGTCACTCTTGTACGCAGCGAGCTCATGCCGGCTTCCCTCCACCCTCCCACGGTGCGGACAGCCAATTGTTCCCCCGAACGGGACTCCTGGCCAGAGCCACCCACCCAGGGGCCCCTTGACGTTTTGTGTTTTTTTTATTATCTTTTTCTAACAACTTTTTTTGTCCTCCCATTTTTATTTTTTTCCTCAAATCCCCAATCCCCAACTTTAACTGCAGGCTCGTCCTACCGCTGAAACTGCTTGGCGACTAAACCCTTTTCCAATCTAACAGCACATCATAGTTCAGCCGCAGCCCCATCCCGATTTCATCCTGAATGGCTCCGAGACGACAGCTCACCTGCGACAGATCGCTTAGTGTACGGCGGCCACCATTGTGGTGTCGTGTGTCCTTACCCCGAATCTCAGGACCCGGGCAGTACCGGGGGCCAGTCCGTGGGTTCTCCCACTGGACGCTTGAGCGGACATGACAGGAATCAAAGGGAACGGGCTTATCATGTAGTGGGGGGTAGTCACATGGGCTTGGCGGTGTGGAAGGTCCCCATTGAGGGTAATGGAATGTGACATTGTTTTTTTAAGCCCAGCAAGAATGTACCCTGGGCTGAGGAAGGCATGTAATACATCCAGGAGCAGACCCCGATATACGAAATCACCCCTGAGCTATCTCTGTCACCCTCTGTCTTTGAAACGGAGCTGTTTCTCACCAAACCTCTAACTGCTTCTCTTCTCTTCTCTCCCCAATGTACTGGCTCTAGCTCCAAGTCCCTTTCCTCTTGCCACAGTGTCAGTATAATTACGGCAATCGGGAGCACTTATAGGCAAACCGTTAAAATATATGTACACGTATTCCCAGCAATTCTTTGCTGCAATCAGTGAATGCAGCCATTCCCCTTTTTAGTATTTTTTCCCTGTATTTTTTCCATTGCTCAGTTTTCGGTTGAATCACCCCCCATTGGTCAACAGACCGATATGAGTTTTTTTTGCAGCAGCCTTGATGTTTGGAAGCAACTGCACCTTGAATATTGTTCACATTGATATCCTCAAGCATGAACAGAAAGGGCTGGCAGGGGTGTGAATGAGGGAGAGGGGTGGGGTGGCGTGGGGAAGAAAGGCTGAAAAAACAATGGAGGTATTTCAAATTCATCAAGATTTGTATTTCAGTGCCAGAATTCTGTTTCCTACCAAAAACAAAAGTGACAGAAATGCACAGTGAGGGCAAGTGAGAGAGAGAGAGAGAGAGAGAGAGAGAGAGAGAGAGAGAGAGAGAGAGAGACAGTGAGAGGCAGAGAGAGAGAGAGAGAGAGAGAGAGAGAGAGAGAGAGAGAGAGAGAGAGAGAGAGAGAGAGAGAGAGAGAGAGAGAGAGAGAGAGAGAGAAAGAGACATTTCTTTTACTTTTAAAGTGTCCTTCATCACACAGACCAACGAGGTGAGACCTTTAAATGTTGATTCAATCATGCATATTTTCCACAACACACACACATACACACACACACACACACACACACACACACACACACACACACACACACACACACACACACACACACACACACACATTCACCAAAAAGAGAAAATACAAATAAAAGTAAATTAAACCATTGCTGTAAAAACCAAGAAGCAACCAAAAAAGCCATCCATTACAGAAACAAGATCACTCTAACTCTCCCATCCTCAGAACATAAACAGCCTCCCACTCCTCAAATCTCCCCAAAAACCCTGAACATTCTTCACCAAGTTATAATATGGCAGCTCGATGGACAATGCTCTCCGAGGTAAGCCCTTTTGTGTGTGACAGAGAAAGAGAGAGAGAGGGCAGCTCGTCAGAGTACATACACACTGACCAAGTGACTGTGCCAAGACAGAGAAAGAGACAACGAGAGAGAGAGGAGTGAATGAGAGAGAATGAGAGAAGAGTGATTGAGAGAGAGTGACAATGAGAGATAGGGAGAAAGAAAAAGAGACAAGAGTGAATGAAAGAGAGAACGATGGAGAGAGGGAGAAAAATCGAGAGAGAGAGAACGAAAGAGAAAGAGACAAGAGTGAATGAAAGAGAGAACGATGGAGAGAGGGAGAGAAAACAAGAGTGACTAAAGGAAAGAGAAAGAGAGGGAGAGAGACACAGACAGAGTAAGAGGACAAAAGAAAGAGAGAGGGAGAGAGTGAATGAGAGAGGTGAGGCCTCATGTTTGTCAGGATTTTGTATTAATCCGCATAGCCTGTATTTGGATGCAAAGGTTTCTCAATTCGCCCTTTGGCACAACATCTGCGCTCGATTGCACCAGAGAGTCCTTCGCTGCCTTCCTTGTTTGAAACCAAGTCATTCAGGGATGCAATTTGCATGAGAGTTGCACTGCACCTCAAAATACACGGACAGGAAAGAGGGCAAAAATCAGACTGCAATAGAAAATGGGAAGAAGGGGTGAGGAAGAAAAAGAGGTGTTGAAAAACAATGGAAAAATGGAAAATGCTGACGCTACGTGACTGAACAGATACAGATTGGTCCCAGTGTTGAGAGAGAAAGAGAATGAGAGAGAGAGAGGGAGAGAGAGAGAGAGAAAGAGTGAGAGAGAGCGAAATCAAATCATCTCCCCCCAAGCGAACAGAGAAAAAAAAATAATCATGGGCCAAAATTCAATAAAAGCATTCGCCCACTCCTTAATCAGAAATTACAAACCTAATGTGATCTGCAATCTGCTTCCTCCTCGTCCAACTCTAAGTGGTTATACCCCACAAAGAAAGCATAACGGCGCATTAGCTGAAGGATTGGGTGTTGAATTCATCTGGCTCATGGAAGGAAAAGAAAGAGAGAAGGAGTGGAGGAAGGGCACAACACTGAGAGACAGAAAATTAAGGATGCCACTGAATCTCCATTTCATCTCCGTCTCCGTCTCTGATTTCAAATACGTCAGAGTGCACATTCAAAAATCTGTATTGAAAAACAAGCTAACAAGTTACATATATGGACTTACCATCTTAGCTGAGAGAGAGAGGAATGGAAGTTAATCTGGTTCGTTTAGACTTGTTTGTTTAGAAATTCCACTCATTAACATTGTACTCATCATTGATCAATACAACCAATTGCTTTACAGGTCAGTCAAACCAATAATCACAGGTACCAATGCTACCTGTACAAACCAATGTACAGGTAACTGCCAAAACAAAAGGAAACACTTGAGTAAAGGACTGGGTACTAGCGGCCCCGCTGTGGTGTGGGATGCATTTTCCTGGCATGGTTTACATTTACATTTACATTTTAAGCATTTAGCAGACGCTCTTATCCACAGCGACTTACAAGATAAATAAATACATGGTAGGAACAATCATAGTTTGCGCAACAGATCAGTGCAGTAATACAACGATAGACATCATTGCCCACAGCTGCGTACCTACCTGTAACACTCGGAAGGAAAAGGTTAGTAAATGTTATTTTATTTATTTTTAGATTTTTTTAATAAATGGAGAAAGGGGGGATATATAGTGTTGAGCAAGTAGGCAGTGGTGATGACAATTAGCTAGATGTACAGAGTTCACTGGTAGTGGAGTCTGAAAAGGTGGGTTTTTAGTCTCTTCCGCGGTCCTGACCGATTTCGGAAGGTCATTCCACCACCGAGGGGGCAGGACAGAGAAGAGAAGAGACCACAAGGAACGGCTGCCAGGCGCCCGGAGAAATGGGACAGTCAGTTTGCCAGAGGAGGCGGAGCGGAGGGGTCTGGCTGGGGTGTAGGGAGTGATGAGTGACTGGAGGTATGGGAGAGCAGTACCTCAAGCCACTTGAAAAGCAAGCACCAGTGATTTGAATCTGATGCGTGCTGCGATGGGGAGCCAGTGCAGAGAGGAGAGTGATGTGGGTGTGATGTGGGTGAACTTTGACTGGTTGAACACCAGACGTGCGGCAGCATTCTGGACTAGTTGCAGTGGCTTGATGGCACAGGCCGGTAGGCCTGCCAGCAAGGAATTGCAGTAGTCCAGACGTAAGATTACCAGGGCCTGGACCAGGAGTTGTGTGACCTCTTGGGTGAGGAAAGGTCGGATCCTCTGGATGTTGTGGAGGGAGAATCGGCAGGTCCAAGTGATCGCTGCAATGTGGCCCGAGAAGCACAGCTGGTTGTCCAGGGTCACTCCAAGACTCCTGGCAGACTGGGACGGAGACACTATGGAGCCTTCCGTGGTGATTGAAGCATCGATCATCGGGGAGCCCTTCACTGGGAGGAAGAGCAGCTCTGTCATCCCCAGGTTCAGCTTCAGGTGGTGGGTGGACATCCAGGCAGAAATGTCGGCCAAGCATGCAGAGATCCGTGCCGGGACCTGGGTCTCAGATGGAGAGAAGGTCCGCTCAGCCCCTTAGGGGACAGGGTAAACGCCAGTAATTAGACCACTCCTAAATGGGAGCGGTCTCTTCAAGGATGACAATGCCCCCATCCACAGGGCATGAGTGTTCACTGAATGGTTTGATGAGGTTCTATGTGGTTCAATGCTTAGGTTGTGGGTTCAATTTCCACTGGGACCACATATACTGAAAAATGGATGCATTCACTACTGTAAGCCCCTTTGATAAAAGTGTCTGCTAAATGGCATATATTATGAGCATGAAAGCGATGTAAACCATATGCCATGATGGAATTTGTCATGTAAGAATGGTGTTTCATGCCTCCAATAGCGTTCCAGACACTTGTAGAATCTATGCCAAGGCGCATTGAAGCTGTTCTAGCTGCTAGAGTTGGCCCAGCACCCTATTAAGAAACTTTATGTTGGTGTTTTCATTATTTTTACCCGTATCATTATGCAATAAATGATATCACACTAAATCAAGTATTGTCAATGAATGCATTTGATGCAGAAAGGCTTTATAAACTAGAAGTGTATGAAGGAAAACTGGTGAGACATCAGAAAAACAAAGAAATATATTAAAAATAGAAAATAAAGCAGACATAAATGCGACACAGAAGCACAGCTATGCTTTGGTACCCAGGAGTCATTACTACAAGCAATACACTGCAAGTTCATCTAATAAACAGTTAAGTGGCTACTCCCTCACAGATGGTTTGACAGGAAATTAACACTTAAAAAAAAATTGTTACTGAGTTCATGATGTTGCTTTGGCAAAGAGATGGAGAAACAGGAAGTGAGTGAGCGGAGGTTTCGTGAGAAACGCGACAAAAGGTGGCGAGGGAAGACGGTTGCTAAGGAAAGGCACAGAGGGGCATGGAAAGAGAAAAGGTAGGAAACGGGAGAGGAGGAGAGGTAAAGAGCAAGCCGATGATGGATGCCTCGCTCCTGTTTTGTGCCCCCTAACGAAAGCTCTAATTAGTGTTTGCTGAATTCAAAACTGCCTCCACAGCCTGCTTGTCTTAATTAACTCCATTCATCTTCGCCTCCCATCTCTCCCTCTGCCCTCCTAAAATAACACACTGACTGACGGACCGAGACCCACCTGGATGAGCCAAGCTCTCTCTCTTTCTCTTTCTCCTCTCTCTCTCTCTCTCTCTCTCTCTCTCTCTCTCTCTCTCTCTCTCTCTCTCTCTCTCTCTCTCTCTCTCTTTTAAAATATATGAGTGTCACACTCTCTCAAATTAATGATCTCTTTCATTTTGTCAGTTACTCCTCCAAGCCTTGTAAAACCAGGCCTTATCTGTCACTTTTCATCAGGGTGATGCTGTGTGAAGACATCTAATGAATATGTAAGCTCTTAATGAATATGCAACACAATCACTCTCTCTTAACTCAGGCTGCTTCACAAAGTGGTCCTGAGGCCTGCCCTTGCACATTCATAAACATAGATAAATACAAATGAAAAAAAATAAAGACCCACTATATAGATCAATTCCATCAAGAAGAAATCCAAAAGGTACGGTGGATCATTGCGGCCTTTGTAAAATAATATTTTTTGTTATCTGGAGATCACAGGATAATCCGCTCAGGGTTTTGGTATGACCCAAATATTACCTCTAGATCACAAGATCAATAAGTAATTATATATAATTTTGAGATTAACAAAGTGGCTATCTCAAGATCAAGAGATGCACAGGTCAGGGTTTCAAAATGAATAACATGGTCATCTTGAGGTCGCAAAGTAATCACTGAAGGATTGAAAGACCAATGGTTAGATTGCATAATAGTTAGACGGTATAATTCTGACAGCAGTTAATTATTATTATTATTATATATCGAATTTGTTTCAGATATTTTTCCCCGTTTTCTCCTAATTTAGTAGCTAATCAACCCTCTATTTAATTTGATTTGCCCTCCCCTCACGAGCCCGCCGCCCATTCTCCGGGTCAAGCTATTATCACTGAGACCAACAATGATCTGCCTCCTCCGAGATGGAACTTTGCCCACGTGCTCTTTAGGAACGCCCTTACTACTTCTCGGTAAGCTCATGCTGACTTTCCCTCCCCCCACCCCCTGGGACAGACAGCCAAATGCCGCCCCAAATGGGGCTCCCGGCCAGAGTCAGACTGACGCGGTCGGGTTTCGAACCACAACCGCAATAGGTAGCTCACATGCGCAAAGCGCAAGTCAATGCGGGTGCGTTAAACTGCTACACTATTCGAGGCCTCAGTAGTTAATTATTCGACACACATTTGTTCCCCATCTCTATTTACGTAGTAAGTTCTAATAGCCAGTTTGTTTTAGACAATGCAACAAACAGTACAATGTACTGTTAGTCTAGTCTCACAGTTTGTGGATGACTCTAGATCATATGAATAAACAGCCCTTTTCTTCTCTTTTATAATGCCAATGCAAGATATAGTTTCCCTTGCCACAACTAGCTGTAGTTTGGATACCATACAGTCAGTGAGCCAACTGCCAACTGTGTTAATCTCACGCCACCTTCTGCAATTAATATAAATGCTAATTTACATGCACAATCCTCTTTTTTTTGTTTGTTTGTTTATCTGTTCAGACCTTAATATTGTACCACTTGGTTATGACAATGCTTTATACATGTGCTACGACAGTTTTATTAAACAGCTATTACATATTTATATATATAAAAAAACCATTTTAAGAATTGGAGAGGAAGATTAATAAGTATAGCCCAGGGTTTAAAAAAATATATATATCAAGGCTTTCATATGATTCATCCCCCCCCCAAGTCAAGGACAAGCGTGCACTGAATGCTCTCCCGAGCTCCCAGAACTATCTTCCTGTGTGCCCCCGGTTTGGCGAGCTTAGCCAACTCATCCATATAAGCAGATTCTCCTGTCTGTTGGAAATAACCCCTCGAGGAGGACTCTAGCCGGCTTGGCTGCGACTAAAGCACGTCCCGCTGATTTCATTCGAAGGTATGCGGCCGGAGCTGAGAATATACCCTCCCTGGCTCCAACACTACTTACTTTATTCATCTCCACAGCAAAGCAATTTCGCCGGGAAACAATTTCTTTTTTTGTTTTTTTTCATGAGACGGAAGGGTCGGATAATATTCTTTCTTTCTGAGTGCAAAATGAACCTCTTAATGTCACCGATAGGGTAATCTTTCAATTGCCAAACTGGGGGGGAGAGTGGTGGGGGAGACTCCGAGTCAGAGAGGCTTTAAGTGAACTTCATCCATAAACATCTGGTGACCTTTTCCTTCTCCGAGGCAATGCCTTGATTGCCCTTTTGAAATGCTAATCCGGACCGATTCTCACCCCCCCAAAATAAAAAAAAAAAAAAATATATATGTATAAAACAGTCCTCGAGGCCCGGCCTTGTAATCTCAAAGGGGAATTGGCGGCAGGGGTTCGAGTGCTCGCTCTGCTGTGGCTGAAGCCTGACCAAACAGCTGCATATACGTTTATGACTCACGGCCATGTACCGCCACCCCTTTGGTCCAGGCGGCTCAAATCTGTTCCTATCTTTGGACATCATAACGCTTGCTGGTTTGGCACACATGTCCGCAGGCGGCTGAGCCACCACAGGTTTTCCCCATTTTGCCAGAGACCTGTGCACACTAGATTAAAAGGGTTTTGGGTGGCCTGTCATCGTTGATCTGGCCCACTGGTCGTAAGAGCACTGACTGCTGCTTCCCGTTTCTGTCCGGTGTGGAGGCTAGGTTTGGCATTTAAGACGATCCACATTTCTTTCTGTGAAAAGAGTAATTTTCTCTCCCTTTGGCAGGCCCGCAGCTTCGGCTCCGAGGGCTTAATGTATGCATAGGTTTGCTTCTGTGGCCACCTAGCATTTCTGACCAGATTCAGCCCACGTACCCTCAGATAACACACCTCTACAGCTTTGAGCATATTACATATTTCTCCCCATGCTTCTCTGTGGAAAATATAACCTACGGAAAATGAATGGTTGGACATTGACAGCCTTTTTAGGACATTGACTTGGCTCAGAGCAATTTGGGTCCAACAAATTCCACTTTGAAGCAGATTTAGAAGTCAAGTTAGCTTGTGGTTTACTTAAATAACTTAATTTTATGCAATAATTGAATTTTAGGATACATGCCCAACATTCTCTATTGGGGAAAGGTTATTGTGCCTAATTTCTCTGATCATTGATCATCTCTGGGTGTGCTTGGTTCCGTACCCACTGAACACTCCACCCCCTGTTAATTTTCTTTTTAAATACACGTTGACTTTTTCTTTTTACTAGAAAACGTTCTGTTTCAAGCACCAATTAGACCTACGTGATACGGTAGCTGTAAGGTAAACAATGGATAATGTATTCAGTATTCACAGAATAATATTTAAGTGTAATGAGTTTGTGCCAGCCATTGCAGGACAGCATCTGAAATGGCATCCTTTTGTTAAGGAATGAGACAGTGCATCATACGCAGGCTGTCACACACATATACATATGAATATTCATATTTCGTAAGATTTAGCTCACTTGAGAAGCATGTGCAAGCAATGCGTCAAACCATTAACAGCTTCTGTGAGTGGCTCCAAGACTTAATTAGGCTTTTGCAACCCTTCCCCTGCATGATCCCATTTCAACAATGATAAAAAATTTGGGCCAAATCAAAAATTGTGATGAACAGATTAATGCAATTAATGATCATAAATATAAGCTTAGAATATTTGTTCACTATAAACACTTGCCTTTAGCTAGCCAGAAAAAATAATGTGGAGCAACTAATAAAAAAATATGAAAAATCAAGCATTATTTTATTTTTATTGGTAGATGGATGTTTGCCAAATGTCTGTGGCCTAAATGGGGACCCCAAATAAGTCCCTGACTCCAGGGCAGGGAGTCTCTCCTTAAATGATAAAACAGAAAGGTCTAACAAAGTAGAGGAAAAAGAGGCCTACATTATTATTATTACTATTATCAATGATAATACGTTTTAATATAAATGCACACATATCTCAGACCCAGGGTGCAAAGAGGAATTATATATATATATATCAGTAAGGCAGCATTATACTTGTAAATTACATGACAAACGGCAACAAAACAAAGCGACCAACAGACCACCCAGTGGGGGTGACAGCCCCACAGGATTGCCACAGAAGCAGACGACCTCATTAAGAAAAGGTGTCGGTGGCCAGAGTGGGCGAAATCAGGCCCGTTGACGGAAACGTGAGCGTAAGTTGACGGGCGCGATGCTGTCGTGCCAGTCCGCGGGCGGACAGCAATTATTCAGAGGCCTAATCAGGTCACGCGGCTGCTTCCGGCCTGCCAAACCCGCCAACGACCGCTAAAGTGGGACGCTCGCTCCTCGGCCACGCTCGCGTCTCTGGTGAAACACGCGGGCCTGAGTGGCCCCGGCTCCGCTGATTGGTGGACGCGATTGGTCCAAAGGCGGCTTGGAGGCCCGGGGCCGTCAGAGCGCTGATGACGGAGCCGCCGAGATGTGAGCATTAGCCGCTCTGATTCTTACCAGCACGCATCAGGGGGATCATATGCTCACCGAGAGATCAGGAAGGCCTCTTTCTCCCTTCCAGCTAAAATCCCAATTATTCAGCTGAATTAATTAGCTTGGTTTTGAAGCCGGAGATCCACCCTCACAAAGGCCCAGAAATAAAAACCTGCTGTACTGTGGCCCGGCCTGTACACTTATTTTTTCCTTCTTCACCCTCAGAGAATTTTGTCTTCAATGTGAGATGAGGTAACGGTGCATTTGTTCATTAAACTTTGTGCATGGCCTGAAACATGCTCTCGTTTCAAAGTGAACTCTTGACCCCAAGATTTGTGGGAAGGCGCAAAAATAACTTGCGATGGGACGGCTCCCGCTGCAGATCAACACCGTTGGCTGAACGTGACCTGGGCCAGGAACAAACGTCAAATGCATGACTTTTGTTAATGTGAAATGATGACATTCACAACCACGAGTTCAGTGTTTATTCCACACCTCTACCTCGCCCGCCCTGCCCCCAGATTTTAATATTCTCTCTGATTTATAGCAGGGGGTGTAAGTGGTCGGGATATAGATTGATACAGTCCAGGAATGCCCGGTTCATCACCGATCACTGATGAGTAGCCCTGGCGGGCTCTGTCAGAAACCCAACTGAAAAATGGGCAGAAAATTGCCATCTAGCTTCTTCTGATATCAAGATGCAAAGATGCAGTTGTGTTGACATGATAAATTATATGTACAAGCATGATCGGAAGAGCATACGCAAGTATCTGAGCCACTGGCACTATCAATGCCCGAATGGAAAAAATCACATGAATTTCACATTTGAAATGTCCAAAATATATTTATATCGGTATATTCAGTGGCTATAAAAAGTATTCATGCCTTTTGAATTTTTCATATTTTATTTTCTTAGTTCATGGAATCAAAATGGATTTCATTGGGATTTCTTACATTTTCAAAACTTTCCACAGATTCTCAACAGGATTGAGCTCTGGGCTTTGACTGGGCCACTCCAGCTCTTCCCACTTGGCATCAGGGGAAGGATATAAGAAGATTTCAAAGACTTTGAATATCTCCCAGAGCACCGTTGAGTCCATCATAAAGAAATGGAAAGAATATGGCACAACTGTGAATTTGCCTAGAACAGACCGTCCTCCAAACTGAGCATCTGAGCAAGAAGGGAACTTTCTAGGGAAGCCACCAAGAGGCCTATGGCAACTCTGACTGATGGAGTTACAGGCTTCCATGGCAGAGATCGGAGAAATTGTTCATGGGACAACAATAGCCCAGGCACTTCCCAAATCTGCACTTTAGGGAGGGTGGTAAAAAAAACCATTGTTGAAGAAAACTCACGTGAAATCTTTCCGAGAGACTCAAACCAAGTGGAGGAAGAGTCTATGGTCTGATGAGGCCAAGATTTAACTTTTCTGCCTCAATGTTAGGTGCTATATTTGGCGCAAGCCCGACACTGTGCATCAGCATGAGAGCACTCTCCTCACCATGAAACGTGGTGGTGGGAGCCTAATGCTATGGGGATGCTTCTCTGCTTCAGGGACTGGAAACCTTGTCAAAATAGAGAGAAAAATGGATGGAGCAGGATATGGACAAATCTTGGAGGAAAACCTACTGCAATCTGCAAGAGACTTGGGAGAAGATTTATATACCAGCAGGACAGTGACCCAAAGCATACAGCAAAAGCCACATTGGAGTGGTTTAAAAAATAAATAAATAATAATTGTCAGATGCCAATTACCATGTTATCTGTCCTCACCTCTCACTCTTCTCTCCTCCATTGTTTTCCAGCCCCTCTGTTCAATATTTCATGCCATCAAGAGTGCATCTATTCCTGACTGGATCTCCATCCCATCCCACCTGTCTGTCAAGACAGCCTTTTTTTCTTCTTCACTATCACTCTTTTTATAGATTTCCCACCACATCTCTCTCTCTCTGTCTCTCTCTTTCTCTCTACATTTGTACTCTTCCTGTTCTGTGTCCCATCTCACCCTTTCATTCCATCCTTCTTCATTTGCTTTCCTTTTCTACTGTCCCTCTCAGGGCGGTATAATCGATCCCTCCATCTTCCTCACCTCCTCTGTTCTATCCGTACTTTATCGCTTTTTTTTCATTATCTCCCAATCCCTCAGCACTCCCTTTGGAGTCACAAATTTCTCCTCTATCTTCCTTTTTTATCTTCGCCTTTCCATTCTTCCTCTCTCAATCACTCCCTCTCTCCTTTCCCCTCCTCCTCTGCCTTTCTGGCTTGAACCTCATCCATCCCACACCAAGGAAGTTCATTAATATCCCCACTTCTGCCCTCTCTCCCTCCTCCCCTCCCCCATCCCCACACTCTATTTTCTCACTCTTCATTTGTGTTGTTTTAGGTAGAGCAGTGGAAGGTAAACAGAGGGAGTGAAAATTCATGTCAGTGGGGGGGTAGCGGGGGGTGAGAGAGAAAAAAGAGCAATGGACAGATGGGGAGTAAGGTGTCAATATAGTTTACTAACACACCACTGATCCGAGTTACATAGAGGTGGAGGAGAGAGAGAGAAAGAGAGAGCAGAAGAGAATGCAGAATAAGGCAAATGCCTGCTGAGTATGGAGAGGAAAGAGAGGTCAGGACAGTATGGACTATGTGCAGGACGGTCTTATGATTTATGGTACAGAGTTATTGTCAGGCTGACAGGTTGAGGTTCGCTCAAAAACTTCTTAGGAATCAATCACACGCACACGCAGGCAGCATGGGGAGAGGCGAGAAGAGTGTAATGATTAAGGAATTGGAGGTTGCCAGGTCAAATCCCAGGTGGGGCACTGCTGCTGTACCCTTGAGCAAAGGCACTTCATCTGACCTGCTCCTGTAAATACTCCGCTGTGTAAATGGAGTCAGTTTCTCTGGATATGGGCATCTGCTAAGCAAATTAATAATGTAATAATGTTAAATATATATACGTATATACTAAAAGGCAGTAACTACACAATAAATAAATGTGACTGTAGTTTTAGCCAGAAAGGTTGAGCTGCACTTAAGCCTTAGGGAACCTATGACACATAAATAAACAAACAAACAAAACCATTATGCAATGAAACAATTTGAAATAATGAGGGTTCCACCATTTTTCCAAGACACAATTTCAATACCGTGCATGACCTCCATTTTGCTCGCAAATGACCTGGTTTCCACATGAGTAGGGTGTCTATTTCTCTCCAGGAAATCATAATCCACTCAGCGGCGAGGGTGCCACACACAGCCCAGTGACTGTCTGTGGTCGTGATACTCGATGACACGCATGCCGTGCACCCCAGAGGTGCTCTATGGGGTTCGTGTCAGGTGAACAGGACGGGGCACTCCATCATGTTTCTCACCAGGGAAGTCTGGCGGATACTGCGACATGCAGCCACGCCTTTTCATGCATAAATATGAGGCCTTTATTTAGAAATGAAGGTTTAATGCAGGGATCTCAAACTCCATTCCTGGGGGTGGGGCAGTGTCTGCAAGCTTTTGTGGTTTCCTTTCAGTCAGCAGCCGATTTAGACCTAGGTGTGGGGACTCTTTGGCCAATCAAAAACGTATTTAAGCACAGTGCTGAAACATTCCAGAAACCAGCAGACGCTGTGGTCCTCCAGGACTGGAGAGATGTTGGGGGTGAGAACATTGCACCTTTAGCCTTGCACATTCAATAAGCCATTAAGTAAGGGACAATGATAATGTACTGTAGAGAAGTCGGTTGTTGAAAATAACAACACAACAAGATGATGTGACCCTGATCCACCATGGCTACTTGCAATCTGAATTAATACACAATTGATTAATTATGTTAGAAATACATTTATTCACAAAATTAGACAACATTTCCTGAAGTACGTCCACTGTGAAAAAATTGTGGCTACTTCAATTGAATTAAGTGTATTTTCATTGCCGGGAGCCTGATGTTAAGTTCAGTGGTGGGTACCTTGATATTTTTTCATGCAAAAAATGTTACATCCTTAGATGGATAACATGTCCGATATAAAAAAATAATGGAATACCCTCCATGACACCCTCTTGACCATTCACAATTGAATATTTAACCAAGCTGTGGTATAAAAACACTAACAGTGATCTTTATCCGTACTGTGCTCTAGACCAGGGGTAGGCAACCCTGGTCCTGGAGAGCTGCAGGGTCTGCTGGTGTTTGTGTTCACCCTAAATCAGAATTCTGATCTGCAATCATCTGTGTTGATTCCACAGAGTTAACTGTGGAATCAACTGCTTTGATTGATCAATTAAGTGCTGAGTAACAATGAAAAACAGCTTTTGCGGTATGCTCTCCATCTACCATGGTACCGGAATACACAGAACCGTGGCTTGCCACTGAACACAACATCGCACCCACCTGTGAGTGGTAGGGTGGAAAAGCTGCCTGTTGTTTTGTACGTGAAACATGGTCTTTACATTTTAAAATCATTTTCAGGAATGAGTTATATAAAAGAACAGTAAAACTCTTGTGTGTCTTGTGTTTCAATTTCATTTTTAATTTAATTTTATTCGCTACCTACATTTGTGACCGGGGCACACCATGCCCGGTACTCTGCTCTTTCCATGGCAGAGGTGTGACCTCCATCTGTCTCTGAGGACGTTTACTTATTTGGGAAAAAAAGTGGAAGCTGGAGGTTCACGCACAAAAAGTGTCTGGCGATCGTTGGCCGTCTGAGAAGTTCTGTGCTCAGCTTCCCAATGGCCACTTGTCAGCTACCTGCTAAGTGGCAATCGTGGCATTTTTGTTAAGGCCATTATTAATGCATGTTTTCCCCAGCATTTTGTACGCATGGCTAGGGGTGAGTGCATAAACACATGAAAAATTCAACAATCTCATCCACCCATGCACCTGAACGAAATTAGCTTTTCATGTTTGAACAAAAGAATTGTTTGGAAATGATGAGAAATAAATTATTATCACCATTTCTTTATGAATATATACTTATGGGTAAATATTAGAGCCAAATGAATTGGTTGCATAATTAATGCCTTTCAGTATATTCCCCATGTCCATATTTGAGCTGTACTGAAAATGTTAAAATAAATAATAAAAAACACAAAAATCTGATTTCCTAAAATTAGGAAGGTTTGAATTCACAGCTTTAAAAGTAGAGGGATAGAGCGTGGGATTAAAAAGGGATGGAGTGAAAGAGAGACATTTCTGTGAGGCAGAGGGAGTAAGAAAGGGATGGCAGAGGAGACAAGTTGCTTCATATAGGCAACGGAGGAGCAGGGACAGAGTAGGAGAAAATGAGAGGCAGTGATGGAGTGATGAAACTTTGTCTCTCTCTTCTCTCTCTCTCTCTCTCTCTCTCTCTCTCATCAGCCTTCCCCTCAGTCACCACGGCAACATGACTGGAGGGGACGCAAGCGAGACTGTAATACTGACAAAAAAGCAGAGAGAGACAGAGAGAAAGAGAAAGATAGAAAGAGGGAGAGTGCAATATTAAAATTGTATATGAACACTTGAGTGACATATAGTAACCTTAAACCAGCCATGCTCATTAGTGATGGATATGAGTGATCCAAATTTCCAAGGTCCAAGCCCCCACAGAGCCCCCTGCCAAAGAAAAGACAAGCAAACAAACAAAAGACATCCTGTCAGTGGCCCAGCACAGCCATTTCAAAAGCAACAGACACACAAAAAAGTCATGGCTGCTAACATGCGGTCACTGGGAGACTGGCACACGGATTAAATTTACGTGCTTTCTTCCACACTGTCGAACCACACTTAAATGCTAGAGAGAGAGAGACCATTTTTGAGAAGATGATTGGAATCGCACACACTACCTTAAGATTAGGGAAAACTCAGCCAGGGGGACACTGGTACCCACTCATGACATGTCACAAAAACAACAACAATAATAATAGTAATAATGAAAAAGCATAATCAGAAATGTATCTGATATATTTCCCCTGCTGTTGTTTCAAATTGCAGTTTGTATTACCACTATTGCTAATAATAATAAGAAGAAGAAGACAAAGAAGAAGAAGAGTTACTATTACAAGTACAACTTCTACCACTTATATTATAATTGATAGAACCATAAGCACTTAGACAAAGCTATATTTTTCAAAGAGATAGAGAAACCAAGACTAAATACGCATTTATATAGATCTAAAACCTGCCTGGAGTTCGTGTCCTGGGGGCCACTATTACAAGCCGTTTTATCATTTAATTGTTGAGATTCTGATATCAGGAATGAGACTTCCTCGGTTTCTGAGGCCAGGAATTGCAATTCCTAATATCAGAAATTGAGGTCCTGATATCAGGTACTCGACTATTAAATGTTAAAACGGGTGTGCGCTATTTTTTATATCAGGAAGTGGAGATTCTGATATATAATAGTTTTCGTTTTAGGGTTAGGGTTGAGTTTCTGATATCATAAAATCGAATTCCAATAGGAGACAGAATCTCCACTTCCTGATATAAAAGATTAGTTTCTGATATCAGTAAGTCTAATTCCTGATATCAGACCTCGAGGATTAAACGGCTTGCTATTAACCGCATGCTTCCATAGAACAGCACTTTCTTCGGTCCAAGTCTTTCATCACAGTTACAACCCCACTGTTAATATTTCTCTGTAGTATTATGTTATGCTTTTAAACAATATACACGAATGTCACTTTAGATTATATGAAATTGTGTTCAATGGACATTTAATCTAAATTAAAATGTTGGTGCCCGGGGCTTTTCATTATTGAGTTAAAAAAATTATAATTAAAAAAAACTCCCACAATAATCCGACGGGGAAATGGTTAAACGTGGGGAGGTGGAGTTACTGAGTGAACGGCCTAAGCCTACCAAGCAGGGTGGGAGGAGGGAGAGAGAGAGAGAGGGATACGAAGAATGCAGGATGAAAAGGAAGGAAGATAAATATAGCTAAGGAACTTGCAAATGGACGGTTTTACAATGTTTTTTATGTCGGATGTACCATGCGCGTAAAGGAATGACCACGCGAAGACAATAAAAACATTTTTTTTAAAGATTTGTAGAAGGAAAATAATTACATCAATTTGAAGTAAGGAACTGAACACAAGAAGCTTTCCGCCTCTATTTAAATGTCTATACGTTACACAGGATAAAACAAAATTCTATCCAGTTGTTAGTTATTTACATCACAGATTAATCTCATCCAAACACGGTCCCGAATAGAAGAGCTACTGTTTTAGCTTGTTATTTTTTAATGTCAGAACCATGTCTTTGTTTTTGAGTGGACAATTTGTGGGCATACCAAGAATATAGCGCCTATTATGTTTCTTTATTAGGCTACTTCAAAGTGTGTTGTAACTGAATCAATTTTGCAGTGCTCAAATTCTGATTTCGAGAGGGGGGGAGGTACATCGCAATGGAATTGGAGTTTAACAACACGTAGACAAATACTTCTATCTGCACGTAATCGTTGAAAGCAAGGAACCTCCTCTGTTTTTTTCAGCATTCTTGTTTCTTAACGGGATGGTCTGACCGCACCGCTCATTGGGATAGAGGGACTGAGACCGAGAAGGAAGAGAGCGACGGGAGGAGAGATAAAGAGAGAGAGATCAGAGGATTATGGCTCTCGCAACGTTCTCTCTCTGTCTCATAACCCTCACCTGTGCAAACTTATACCTGGTGTATGCCAACAACCGACACGCCGTTCATTGGAACAGCTCGAACATACAGTAAGTTGAACAAAAAAAAGCTCCATCCGCTGTTATGTTTCAGTGTACTTCATCTAATATTTTAAATGTAGAGACGTGTAGCTAGTTTACTGCAGTTGATCGCACAATGGCAGGCGCGAGACATTGTAGTTCATCAGCTATACCTTCCTCGCGCACAACCATATTAAAAATACAGAACTACATTTTACAGTACCGTGGACACTGAGAAAAAACTCGACATCCAAACTAAGTTATGCGTAATATGCTGCAGTAAAACGTCCATCATACTTATACCTACCTGTCCGTCCTATTTGTAACGTAGAAAGCACTCAAAATTATTTACAGGCTTTAAACTCGATTCAGTGTAATTCCACCTTTATGCGATGCAGGCTGGCCTTTGCTTTAAATAACAGTGTTAAGAACGTGTATGTTTTTTTTTTAGTTACACACATTAAATGTGTGCGTTTGACCACCTTAATGCGTGCTTTGAGGATGGCAGGAAAGATGCATTCATTTACTTGAGGTAATTGATTAGTTCTAACAGACCTTGCTGTATCATCAGATTTCATGTACCAATTATGTTCACATCTGCTTCACTTGGCTTCTCTCTGTTTCATTCTGCGATACACTTACAGTTAGGCTAACTTACACAAGGGAGCAGTGTTGCTTTTATGTGTCATACTGCGTGTGCTTGATTCAATATTCCACGGGCATAACTTGTACCTCCAAATATGACTCTAGATTTATGGGATACCATTTTTTGGGGGACTTTTCGCCTCCCTTCGCCGTCTTCTGTCCCCTTTCTGTCAGCATCGCCTTAATTTTCCTGCTCTCCATTTTTGTCCACACACATGACAACTCTGTGCCCCATACTTGCTTTTCCCTGGTTTAAACTGTACACAGGGTTCCATAGGGATACCCAGGTTTGAGTACTTTCTTCATTCCATTTCCTTCCCACCCCCCTCATCCTAGTCTATCCTGCTCTTTTTTATTCTCTGTATATTGTTATTCGCTCTGTCGCTTTCTCCCCCTTCCCCACCTTGCCGTGTCTTGACATACGTCCTGGCAAATCCATTATTTCTTTTCTCACTCACTCTTTCTTGCTTCCCATTGTTCCATTGGCGTCTCGAATTTCTCACTTTTTACCATCCCCCTCTGTCTCACTCCCACTCTCTTTCTCCCTCTCTCCGTCTTTCTCCCTTGCTCTCCTTCTCTTTCTCTCTCTCTCTCCGTCTCCCTCTCCAGCTCTCTCTCTCCCTCTCTCTGTCTTTCTCTCCCACTCTCTCTCTCTCCCTGACCTCAATCTGTTCATCTTGTAGGCTCTGCCCCGTGTCTCAATGCAGTCCAGACCATGTGCCTCCATTACTTTACATTCTAGGTTGGCTCTCAAGTTTAGACACACGAGAGGGCACAAGCACACATACGCACGCACGCGCACACGCACGCACGCTCGCATGCATGCATGCACGCGCGCACGCACACACACACACACACACTATAGCCCAAATTCAATCAGTGCAATAAGCTTCTTCCGTCACTATGAGTAATGAAATTAGGCAAGTGTAACTTTTTCAATTTTCCTCTCAAGCATTATGAGCTCCTCTGTCACTGAAATTAATGGAGAATGTGTGAGAAAATGCGTGAGGAAAAAAACCCATTTGAAATTCATGACTGAAAAAGGTATGAAGAGAGCTCAGATGGTGGATTCTGTGGACAAAGCACATGGGGGTTAGATTGGATCTGGGTATATATCCATCTTGAAATGTTAAGAAACACCTGCTTGCATAGATATGAAAATCCAAGAATTGAAAACCTCCAAAGGTTATTTAAATATATATATGATATATTATATATATATAATATATAATTATTATTTCTGCAATTGTATTTAGCAAATACCTGACTTGAATAACAAGTTCTTCCATGAACAATAATCCTTGCTTTACTGCATGCTGGTGGATAACATTAGAAATATGCATGCAATGGGCCAACTCAGGCCCATTAATACACGTCTTTTTATTAGCCTATGCAGTCAATATTAATGACCATATTAATATTTTGCGTTAAGCTGACATTAGCAGTCCCACCATCGGAACATGAATGTTTAAGAGAACTTTCATGTGCCACAACACATTTCAAGTACTGATGAGCTTTGAAATGTATCTTCTGTATATTCAGATTGGATTTACAGGCAATGTGACGCACTACAATATGGTATAAAATTCACTTGATCTGACATGTCATGAATTATCAGCAGCCGTTCCTAAATCGAGAAAACTGCTGAATGCTCTTGCTCTTGTGGGTTGAATATCCAATGGAGCCTATGTTGGTTATACTTTTCCCCCTCTTTCCTGCTTCTGTTTCCTCTGTGAATGAAACAAACATTATATAGAATATTTATTTGAATAGCAGACAGTCTAGCGAACCCCTACATTTTTCCATTCTGTTTCCCAGGGTGATTTTCCACCTGATGTGTCCAAATCTAACTGCATTGAGAACATTTTCACAGAATCTGTTTGAAAAAAACTTTGCGTGAAAACGCGTTCAAATGTACAATATTCACCGAAAGAGCTGAAACCAACTTCTGAGCTGCTGCTGCCTTGAATCTGGAATAAAATCGGGCCTGATACTATCGCCCACAATCCACATATTTGATTTAGCAAAGCTGGAGCCATGTTGTGTAGTCCACAGATAAATTCAAAGGGCCCAAGGGTTCCTGTTCTGTATGGAGACACCTATTCCCAGCACTGAGGCAGGTGTCCTTTTTTTTAACTCAGCCATGCAGAATTTTTTTTTTTAGCTCAGCTGGTCAGCGTTTATTCAGTCAAAACAAAAATATTCATTGGGAAGTTGGTTTTTGATTTTAAGTTTCAGATTTTTAAATTTTTTTGGGAATGTGCTGGAACATAGTGTATTTGGATTAAAAGTTCACGGTTGCAGTCCAAAGGACAAGCAAAAGCAAAAATCTGAATCAGACTCTTGTCATGCCACACGTTTACAAGGCCGTGCTTCTTTTGTTGCTCCGAGTGCGTGAGCCTCTCTTGTTGTCCCACGTCCCTCAATGACCCCCCGCCCACCCAACCTGTCATCAAACGTTGTTTCAGCTTTATCTCGCTTTGTTATTTTAATATTATTCCTGCTTTTTAAATGATATACAAACTTTTAGGGATATAAATTACAGATATGATCACCCCACGCCCTCAACAATCACAAAATCATTCCACCTGTCCTGCAATGTTGTGCATGAATCTTTAAAAAAACTAAAAACTGTTAAGCCAATGTTACGCTTGGGTAAGTGGAGTACAGACCGTTTTCATCATTAGAAAAACAAATGCACCAAACTTCTATGAAATGAATCTCCATACCACCAGTTGAGATTAAATCCATGAAATCCATCTTTGGGGTGTCATATGTAATAATGATTGATGGGTCCTACTGGCGCATTTTGATTACTTTGATGATATTGCCTTCTGCAGTGCTCTGACATATCTGCGTAATATTCATAATCTGGAATAACATACGGGCACAGAGAAACACTGTGCATTAGCTGGGTAATTTATTTGTTGATGTAGCTAGCTGTGTATGTGTAAACCATAAATTATATTACAGACAGCACATTCTGCAAGACACACTGGTGAGAATCCGAATGTGAACAGCGTGCTATTGTGGCTGCCGTGGGTTGTCTCTTTTTCCTCACTTCCGTTTGAAACATAATTCTGATGTTGAGGCAAGCAGTGCAGTGACAGTGGTGTTGAGTGCGGGCCGGCCTGGTTTGACGGGTCTGATCCATTAAACATTTTTTGAATTAAAATTATTATTTATTTTTGTCACAACTATTTTTCTCCCAATTTAGTGGCCAATTACACCCTCTATTTACTTCTATTTGCCCTCCCCACACGAGTTTGCCGCTCGTCTCTATGAGGCAGGCTAATTCTCCAAACTCTGCTTTCTTCGAGACGGAATTCGCCCACCCACGTTCTGGAGTCACCCTTACATGCTTCTCGGCAAACTCGAGCCGGCTCACCCTCCCCCCTCCCCCTGAGGCGGACAGCCAAACGCCGCCCCCGATCGGGGCTCCCCACCAGGGCCGGTCTGGTACAGTCACATTTTTCGCCAAAATACGGGTGTGTTATCGGGGAGGCCCTGATCCGTTTTAACCATATGGTAACCACAGGGTTCAGCTGTGCACAGTTTGCCACAGACCTACATTTGTAAATAACTTAATTAGAATAAAGCTGACCTTTGAAGTGGCTTGGTGGTGGGGGGGGGGGGGTGTATTGTGGGGCAAGAAAAAAGAACCATTGTTGATTTGTGGCATGGAGGAGTGCAGTTCGATTCTCGACTCTCCACCTCCCTCACCCCCCACTTGCTGTCATTTTGGTGTGTTTGCGATATTCACGGCGGAGGTATCTGTGTGTTTCTGTGCGTGGCAGCTGTCCGTGGGTGCCTGTATTTTAATTGAGTCCCAGTAAGTGTGTGTGTGTGGGTGTGTTTGTGTTTGTGTTTGTGTAATCGCTGTCTCATTCTCTCTCTCTCTCTCCTGCTGATAAAATCTATGAAGTAATGCAGAGATCGATCTAGTCTGCAGATAACCCAAACAGCTCATTCAGAAGCCGTGGGTTGAATGCTTGAGGAGATCCATTCTGACAGATCACAAAGCTTGGCTCGGCAACCTGTTCTTCCCCAATAACCTCATTTAGGCTTCCCGAAGACTCTTTACACCAAAAATAATGAACTAGTGCTTCTTGGATTAAAAGTCTCCTGAACGGGACTTTTTGGAAGGGTGGAAAATCAAGTGATCAACTGAAAAAAGAGAGATAATTCACACAAAAAAGAGATAATTCATTAAAAAAAAGAACGATAAAGGTCACCGGATGTGATTATATTGTTAAATCCAATCGACGTTTCATCTGAAGACTGAAGCACCCGGAACGCGGATACAAATGTTAAATGCCTTCATTATATGGGCAAGATCATAACCACAAATGATGAGTGTGTTACAGCCAACAAGCCTTTGTCTGGGGTACTGAATACATCTAGCCAGGTGCTTTTATGTTCACGGTTTAATGTGAAATGACCTTGCGTTAACGAGATACCGCTAACCAGCTATCCACAGGCCATTACTGCATCCGTAGGCTGTTATGCCTCAGTTTTATGTTTGCACTGAATTGTGGCATATGGCCCATGATTTTCGATTTTCAATTTGTGTTATATTTCTTTTTTGACCTTTTTTTATCATTTCACCTGCAATTTGAGTTTGAAATTATAAAAAATGTGTTACATCAAAACATTACATTACATCAAAAAGTACATCTTTTATATTAAAAAAATATATATTTTTTTAAATACCTTTGGGAGGCATGCTTCCAAAGGCTTGGATTTTCATATCTATCAGGTGCTTTACATCAGTCATTCAATTGATCAGTCAAGTTCAATTTTGTTGCCGTATATATTTCTCCTAGTCTCCTAATCTCTAGGCTGTTTTCCCCTTTGTTGCTAGGTTTCTGTGTATTAACTCAGGAACCATCGCCGTGCACTTCCCAGAGTACATTTCCAATAAACAATTAATGCGATTGGGGATGTAACTTAAAAGAAGTGGCGGTGATGATTTAGCGGTGGAAAAGAAAACCACCCGGAGTGGCGGTAATAGAATCAATGATCAATCTGTGCTCGAGCTGGAACAGGAAGAGTTCTCCTAATTGAGCACTTTACAGCTGAATAAAGTGAGACACCATTTGAAAGTCGCTCCTTGAGAGGATAAAAACATACAATAAACACACACACACACACACACACACACACACACACACACACACACAAAAGTGGTAAAAGTTCTCTTTGGTCCCCTAGTGGCAACTGAAGATAAACTTTAAGAGCAAGACCACTTTGTCTGTTTTGCTAGATAATGGAATTGAGATAACTCAGCTGCGATTCAATTCGAGCCGCTGTATTATCATGTGTTAAGCAGCCGAAGCAGAGGGAAGAGAGGTACAGGATGCAGTGTAGATCGGGGGCCTCTGTGCTGGTGGGGGTTTTCCTCACGTGGCCCCAGAGCACAGTAGATGTTTTCATCTGCACGAGCATGCATTTTATCAGACGTAAGCTCAGGAGCGAATGGAATGGAACGACACATAGCTTCGGGACTGTTTGTAAAGGAAAACAATGGCATACTTCTTAAACTTGAAATATGTCAGTAAGCTAAAATGCATAAATAATAAAAACACTGTATTAATTTCCCTAAAACTGTGTCAAACTGTGTTTATTCAAAACAACAGCTGGGGACAACAATATACCAGTCAAGTGCTTTTTTTTAGCAATAATTTTTCACAGGCATGAATCACTGTGGAAACCGAGAGGAGGGCAAGACTGGGTCTGGAGACGGACAGAGGGTGCAGGTGTTTCATTCTGACAGTCCGTGATAAAATAACTTATATGCATATGAGCGTGTAATGAAAAGCATTGTATTTATTCTGAAAATGTTATTTCTGGGTTACTCTGGCTCGTGATAATTACAGTTAGGTCGTGCTGAACAAATCATTGTTTATTGTCAAGTTGTTTTTTGTATCACATTTCTCGAAAATATCTATTATTTAGGGGGGAAAAACGTACATATACATATATACATATATATAGACATGCAACTGACAGGGGGCACTTAATTCCCCAATAAATTCAAGTTCTGTCTCGAAGGAAGCGGTTCATTACCAGTCCCGAGGCAGCGGCAGGTCCCGTAGTTGCGAGCGGCGTGCTTGTGGGGGAGGGTGAATTGAAGAAATGGAGGGTACAATTGGCACCAAATTGGGAGAAAAACGGGGGAAAAAAACAGAAATAGATTCAGTCTGAATACAACCAGACAAGTGAGGTGCATAATTTTTGACTTATCTCCATGTTGCGCGCAATTAACTCTGAACAGGGCCCTAAAACATCGCCCCTCTCACTGAGTTTAAAGGGGGACACTTTTCATGGGTAGCTGGCAGCTGTCAGGTAGGCTTTCATAAAATCACTTAAAAATGTTCATATTATTTTCTACCTTTCTCCCATTTCAAATCCCCAATTCTGCTCTAGTGCCACCGTTTCCCCCCGGCCTGCACTGGAGTGGCTCCATAATCGCTGAAAGATTTTCAACAGCAAAGTCAAGAACCCAATTCTTTTCAGGGTAGCAGCACACAACAAGTCCCTAACAAATTAAGGGATTCACTTAAATGAATGTCATTTGTGTGAAAATGGACGATGAGGGAAAGGATAACATGCAGTCAAGTTATAGTTTAATGTTAAAAAACTATTTTAATCAATCACATCTGTTCACTTGAAAAATTACTCATAGATTTTTTAACATTACTGGAGCACACAGATTTTTTGTCAGGTCTAAATACGTAAATTGCTCTGCCTTTACCCACAAGTAAATAAACAAACAAATAAATAAAAGTAGAAATAAACCAACAAAAATGGAAATAAATAAGTGAATGTATTTTATATATATATTGCATTATTTATGTTTATAATTGTTTATTTAATCATGCATGCATATATTTATGTTGACATTTCATTATTCATTTATTTATTTAATTGATTATTCAATTAATTCATTGGCATGATTCTTCCTTGTCGACGCACATTGAAGATTGCCAATAAAAATACAATTTGGCCGGCCTCGTCTTGCTATGCATCACTGTACGTGAGTGCTTGTGAAATCGCAGCTTGCCATATAGTTTGGTTTTAATGAAGGGTTCTGCTGTCCTTTCCTATCTTGGCGTGCGGCACTTGGAAAGCTCCTCTGTACCTTAGACCCCTGGCTTAGCGTGCTTCCTTTGGGTTTCGCAGCTGCGAGTAACAAAAACACCTGGTCGTGTTCGGAGGGACTGTGGGCCAACTATTTCTTTCCCCTCTCCTTTTTTTTTTGCACGTACAGTATTTTCCCTGCATCCTCAGACCCCTTTGCGTTCTGGAGGTTTATAAATAGTGGCCCTCACACAGAGATCGCGCTCGTTCATGGCACGCACCTTTGGATTTCGGAGATGACGATTTGGCATTGACCTTCTGTTAGCACCCGAAACCATTTTTCAGCGGTAGAAATCAGAGTGTTTAAGCTCTTAAGAATGGTTTGCTGTTGAGAGGATTTGAGCATGTTTAAAACAGACAATTTGTAGAATGTTCTTTACCTGCAAAGGATCAGAATAGCCAAAGTATTCCGATTCCAGTGTCCAAACCAGGATTATTCAGGTTGAACAACGTGTGAGTCTGGGACCAATTGTTTTGCCAAGCTTAACTTCAGGAGGACAGGAGAGCTTCAGTATTCTGAATGCATGGAAAGATATGTGGTTCTGCTTTAAGTGAACATGGGGACACAGTTTGCCTATGACAAGGATTTTTTTGCACCGTATGCCTATTACATAACTAATGATTTTGGGGTAGGTGCATGGACCCGGGTCTGTGGGTCGTGGCATTACTTTCACTTAGGAGCACCCAGCCATGTGGTTTTCAGCACCTGAATCGACAGAGTGAGTGGCCATTAGCACTGTACCTTTTCCTCGAATCGACTATGATTTATTTTTGTGCATCCATATTATATCCATTTTTCTTTCTTTTGTGCAAAGTCACACTACATTGTGCTGGTAGTTTTTCAATCTTGATTTTCAATCTTTTCCAACCGTTACAACAATAGGAAGGAGGCAGTTACATCACAGGTTATTTTAAGTTGAGGTTGGGGTGCGAGGAGGTTCAAAACTACATCAGCCAGACCTGACCTGGCAATCACATAAAATCGAAATACGTTTCATGGAAACGACAGGGCGCGGTATATGAAATGCCATTGCCTGCAGAGGAATGTGATTCCCCCGTTGTTGCAACCGTTGTTTTGTATGATACATGATTGTGCTATATTAGCCTCTAAATAGTTTGCGCTGTGCCAGAAAGCTCATCGGCTGAAATCAGGTTTATTTGGAGCACAACAGATTTGTCATAATAATGTCATATTGCAGGTATATCTGAGCAATGTATTTTTGAAGAAGTGAATTTTGCCGTTGTCGGGGTGGTGTGGTTTGCTAAGAAAGCACTCTTTCTCAGTATAGAGATACCCGTGGTCTGTAATTGCCACGGCTGGCTGTGGGCCGCAGGCTCACGGGGCGAGGCGTAACTAGTTGTAGGATCGCCGAGGGAAGGAGGGTTTCATTTGGCAGATTTTGGCCTCATCACGCAAGAGCGACTCCTCTGGTCGATCGGGCGCCTGGAGTCTGCCTGCACCAGCTGCGCATGGAGTCTGTCAGTGCAGCTGGGGGAGGACTGCAGGGTGACAAGAAGGACCGGCTGCATCACACGCTTTGGATTACCCGCATGCGAGAAAAGCAATAATAAGGCATTGTAAATTTGTTAAAAAGTTATATTGAGGGTGGCAGGGCACTCGTCCAGGGGCTGGTTGTTCACTACAACTGGGGGTTAGATCCCCGCCTGCTCTGGCCTGGCTCTGGCCGGGAGCCCCGTTGCTCACCAGCAAGCAGAGAAAGCTTCCCTGCGGGCAAGTTCCGTCTCGAAGGATGCAGTTTGTTGCCTGCCCCGGGGGAAGTGGCTGGCCCCGTAGTTGCGGGCAGCAGGCTCGTGGGGGAGGGTGAATTGCAGAAATAGAGGGTGCAATTGGCCACCAAATTGGGAGAAAAACTTTGAAAAAATAATAAATTATATATATAGTAAAAAGAATATTGAAGCTTTGAATGTGAAAAATTTGCTACTCTAGCTGAAGGGTTGTAGAATCAGTGATTATCATCAGGTTATTGGTCGCAGTTTGTTATCAATCATGGTACTATTCGTATAGAAATATTTGTGGTGTTCTTTACTGAACACATCCATTTTGTTACTTTTAAAATTCACAACAACCTAAAAACGTTCCTGTGAATGCATTTTGAAATTTGGGTGGTCTTTATCTTCACAATTTACGGGGTCCTGTTGTCCTAACACTAAACTCACATGCATCAAAGATCAGCCACAGAGATATCAGCACAGCGGTATGACTGCATTAACATTAGCGCTGCATCTCTACATTTGTAATGGTAGTAAAAATGTCGTAATTACAAGATTTTTAACAGTAAACTATACCGATTTATTATTACCCTGACTGCTGCGGACTAAATTAACAGCAAAACTTAGTTTTAGTTATAAACGTGCACGGGTGCTACTCAATAACCTCTATTAAGGTAAAGTTATAAATGTTTTTCAGAAATTCCAAGGACTGTATTCTAGTGCTGCTCTATCTGCATCTGAAGTGTTTTCTGCATTCAGTTTTTCCAGTAGGCCGTGCTGTGAATTGAAAATTTCATGCACGCCTGTCAGTCGTTACACACCTTTGAACTCGGACATCATGCCGCGGCGCCGTGAATGGCCGTTGGTCACGCCTCGCTCTCTCTGCTCGTAAAGCGCTGGAGCAAGGCTCAGCTCCATTTACTGTACAGCCGCTCAAGGATACGAAACATGATGGAATTTTTTTTTTTTTTTTTTTTGCGCCGTTTTCCGACCACATGCTTTTGGGAACCTTGAGGTCCCTATCAATTAAGCATGAATTAATATGTTATTAAGACACTATTAACATGCACAGAGCTCAGCCAATGGAGAAAAAAGGCTAAATCAACTGAAAGGCACCATTGTTAATATAGTTATAAAAGCCTTTGTTCATTTGGTATATGCTTATAGGCGATTAAAAAAGCATACCACCAATGTGAGTCTGGTCTGTCTTACAAGGCAAGCAATAAACCCAGCCAAATCGCATAATTCAGGTCAAGTGAGGATCTTTTAAGATGTTAAGGTAGTTTTCAGTACTTAACAATTAGGAATGTACAGGTAACTGCCCAAATAAAGGAAGTACTTGAGTAAACAAAGGGTTTTGATGGATCTGTTATGGTGTGGGTTGCATTTTCCTGGCATGGTTTAGGTCCACTCAGCCCCTTAGAAGGCAAGGTAAATGCCAATAAATACAATGGTGAAGCATTTCTATCCTGATGGGAGTGGTCTCTTCCAGGATCACAATGCCCCCATCCACAAGGCATGAGTGGTCACTGAATGGATTGATGAGCATGAAAATGATGTAAACCATATGCCATGGCCGCCTCAGTCACCAGATCTCAACCCAATTGAACACATATGGAAGATTCTGGAACGGCGTCTGAGACAGCGTTTTCCACCACCATCAACAAACCATCAAGTGATGGAATTTCTCATGGAAGGGTGGTGTTGCATCCCTCCAATAGAGGTCCAGACACTTGTAGAATCTATGCCCAACTTGTAGAATCTATGCCCAACGTCCTATTAAGACACTTCATGTTGGTGTTTACTTTATTTTGGCAGTTATGTGTACTAATGAGTAGATATTTGTCAACTACAAATATCTAAATCTAACATAAATACAGTAACATTTTACCATACACGGCATGACATCCTCTGCTAATTAGGTTGTGTAAAATTCACTAGCATACATCAATGTCTCTTATTAATGTTTATTGAAGTGCCTCTCCTAAAGTAGACAACACTCATCACTCACAAAATGACTCGAGGACAGGCACTTCAAAATATGTCAATGCTTTATGCATAAATTTATGTACAATGAGCATTCATAAGTCATTTATGATAGGTGAGTTATGTATCTCTTAGTACAGGCAGTGAAAAACAATGAATTAATGTGAATAGCGGCACAGCAAAACATTTAATGTTAATAAAATTCATAAATGTTAATTAAACATTTAATAGACATGCACAGTTTATTGATATTACCTCAATATTAAGTATTGTCCTGTAGTTGAAAACCAGACCTAATGTTTTTCATTAACCTGCAACAGACTTTGTGTCAGTCCATATGGCGGCCGGAGGAATGAACTGAGAACAGACAGAGAAGAAAAAAGTAAGCGAAAACATCTACATTAAAAAGTATTTCTCCCAGCTACTGCGCACAGCAGTGTCTGCAGTCCGCTTGTTACAGATGTCCTCGTTAATGGCTGACAGAAACAAAAACAAAGCCACGGGCCCATTAAATCGACTGTAATTGGAGGCCATCTGCCAATTAAAAGAAGGGATTGGGCGCATGCAGGTGTTTGTATGACCCGAGGAATCCTGAAAGGACTGCTCCCCCGCTGAACGGCATTCAGAACTCCACACAAACGGTGCTCTTGATCCACACGGCGGCAACCACAGTACCTCTGAACTTTGTTGCTATGGAACCTTTGCGCGAGAGCCCATCAGACGCGTTATTGAGAAGCACGAGCGAAGTCAGTGCCCGGAGCCTGGCACGCCGTCTCTGCCTCCACCTCCGCCGCTGTCATCAGAAATGAAACAGTCGCGTTTCCCCCTGGAAAATGACAAGAGTGGGGACCGCGTTCAATGCAGATGAGACCCATGTTTTATTCAGCCGACTCATTAGGTTCACGGATGCCCGTATGGATTTCGGACGCTCATTTAGATGACGCTCACTTCGCCCCCCACCGCCCCCTCGCCCACGCGAAGCCAGTGGGTTTCCGACACTCGCTGTAAAAGCCAGGTGTATAGAGATGCCAATGGAGAGCGGGAAAAGCGGCCGTCTGAATTACAGTTATTTTGTGGGGCACGGCACTTCCTCTCACTTGTCCCGAGAGAGATGGTATTCATGAGAAATGACCCCTGCCGATTCTGAGACGGGGGGTCATCCATGTGGACCGATGCACAGAAACAAATGTGTGAGTGAATGAAAGACGGTCGTATGTCTTGTCTGATCACTTGCAAGCCCTTCAGCCGGATCTGCTCAAGTGCGGACTTGCCAATTTCACTTACGAAAACATTTTGCTCTCATATTAAATACTTTACACTTCTGTTATCAAAAAATAGCACTGCCTGCTAAAGACATTGAATACCTCTTGCACTACACTGTAGTTCTTCTTCAAAGGACTATAAGTTATTATGTCGGTTAGGGTTAGAATCTGTAAATTAATATGGACCACTGAATGCAAAATGTAGCTACTTTTGCCAAATTGCGTGTTTACGCATGTTCTGTGGTAACAGCTTGTGGCCTGGATAATGAGGCATATGTTTAAATAAAAAGACATCAAAAGACAACAGTGTACTAATTTAATTTTGCGATCGAGTACTGGTGAAATGCAAATTATTGTTTAGGATGACACTGAACGCTTGTAACAAGCATTTTGCAGGATTACTTTCTCTCTCAGTATTTTTTAGATATATGTGGTAATCATTGTTAAGTTGTTTAGATCAGGGATGTCAAATCTTATCTGAGAAGGGCCGGTGTTGGTGCAGGCTTTTTTTCTAGCCCAGGACAAAAATATCTGATTCAACTAGTCAACTAATCACGGTCTTCACTCAAGACCTTCAATTGAGAGAAAAACCTGCACACCGACACCAGACCCTTCTCTGATAAGACTAGACACCCCTGGTTTCAATGCTATTCTTTATGACTGGATGGCTAATGGTCTATGGATCTTTGTGTGTGTGATAACATTTCTACCTGCTATTCCTGACCTGCCCAAAAGGCGCAAGGCCCTTCTTGTAGAGGAAAAACCAGGAGAACCATTCGAGGTGAAAATGGCTTTCGTTTTGTTTCAAAGAACACTTGTGTCCGGTTGAAGTGTCAGAGTAATTGCTGACATTCCGCCACCACCACATTTCCCCTGACCTCCCCCCCACCATCTCAGCTGGGGGTCAGCTCTACCTGGGGAGAAGCCTGGGGCTCCTCCACTGCCAATTGACTTGGGCTGACACTGGATACAATAAAAGATTGGTCTGTTGCCCGGGAGAGAATTTGAAGTGTTTATCCAGCTTAGAATACCAAAGACAAAAAAAAAGTATTTTTCAATGCTTATTCCTCATTTCGGTAGCTCGGCGGTCTGTCCCCCCCCATGTATCTCTGCTCCTTGTAATTGCATGTCTGATAATTGCGTAGCGCGGCACACAGCTGCTCTAGATTGAATTCCTCTGACTTTACTAACTCCTGTTATGTGCACACACCCCCGGCTCACTGAATAATGTCACAACAGTCCCGAGTGAAAGGAGTTATTAGGGGCGTACCGCAGCACTGATTATTCATGCTGGAGAATAAACATTTGACCTCAGAATCTGTATATGGAGCCTGCATATAAACAGCATCATTTGCTGCAGTCTTTGTTTGTGCTCTGTCCCAACAGAGGGAAAAAGGAGATTTCTGCAGGCATCGGGATGTTTGTTTCCAGCGTCAGAAGCCGACGAGTAAACGCAGAGAACTCGGCGAATGACCTCGCAAACGCGGCGCAGGCGGGCGTAGGTAGCGGGGTGAACCTCGAGATGTTCCACTGTTAGACGTTTCCGCGTTGGCAGCATCGGAGAAGATTGGCGAGACTCCCTGAGTTGAAAAGCAAACATCCATGTTTGGTTTCTTTACAATATGTGGTAATGTTAATCGCGCCACCGCCAGGGCACGCTTTTTCACACGTTTTTTTCAACCATTTACGGTGCAGAGATTTCCTAAATGTTTTCCAGGAAGATGTTTCTTCAGAACGTGAGCCGGTCAGGTCAAGCAGGGTTCTACTTTTCCAGGATACACACTTATCAATGATGCAGACTTGTCTGGCCTTCCCGTAAATATTTAGAAAATTCCAATTTTCAGATATTTAAACCTTTCGTTCATGTCAGGGGATAAAACTAGCTAGTCTTTAGCCGTTGCAGTTACCATCCTTAAAATGTTCAGGGTAATGCAAATAATGGTTGTGTGACCTGTTTTATCATGATAATACACCTGGAAATACAGCCACTGCATAGTGTCCTCAGAGCCTTTGCAATTCCCTCGAATGATTACCAGGCCAATACATACCTGAACCAAGAGCTGCTGGTCATGATCTGTTTTTCATGAACTGTCCTGCAAACAGGTAAAAAACCAATTTCAGACACAATGATTTCAATGCAAATATAATGGAATGCTAGCCCAACTGACAGCTTTCTCTTTCAGTATATTCAGAAGGTTTGGATGAATATGAATGTATTTTTTTAAGGGGAAAGTCAGCTTTAACAAAAAGGAGTTCTCAAAAAGGGCGGAAAACATGCTGTGGTATCTTTGATCCCCTAACCTGTGAGACACAATACATCTGGATTGGTTATGGATATGAATAATTAGTGAAATAGTTTATTTCTCTGTTACTTTCTCTGTGAGGTCAAATAAATGTAACTGCTCACCTAAGTCTGAGAATGGCTACAGAGATCACTGAATTCATAAGACTTTTAAATAATCCACATTGGGTGTCACAGACGTTTCCTCTGAATAGATCAGAACAGCATTATGATACAGAAGAACAGTTTCCTTTACAGATACACTGTTGGAATATATATGGCCTAAATTCACCAATAAAGAGGGAAAATAAATTGTGCACATCTGACAGAATGAAGGCAAGATACTGTATATGCCTATTTTAAGAAATCCATTTATCAGGAAAATAACAGCAGGAACTAATAACTGCTGTAATAAAACTTGTAAACGGAATAATTACAATTCCTCCACCCCCTCCTCCCCCCCCCCCATATTATAGGATTTTCATTAGGTTTGGTATTAAAAACAAAATTTCTGCCTTGCGGCCACAATAGATGCTTAACGTCAGTCCAGGTCTATTCAATTCCAATTTAACTTTCACTTCACAGTCTCAAATAAAACATAATTCTATAAAATGATATTCCCTAGAAATAGTGGCATCACCCACCTCACACATCCATCCGTTCGACGATAAAAATGTTCTTCTATATTGCCGATTGTAACATTTATTGTTTCCTCTGCATAAAATATTTCAATACAACCGGTATAACTGAAAAACGGCATGTTCTATGTAATTGCAACCATAGAAATGTACACCAGCATCCCTCTCCTTACTGGAAAATTGATAAAAGGTAAACATAATGATCTTGAGTATTTCCTAAACCCCAACCCACTGTCAGTTCCACAGGATTTATTAGTCAAGCTGGACATTTAATATCAACATTTATTTTCTGTTCTGACATGTATCATCATAAATCTATGATCACACTACTGGAGGCCCTTGATATGTGATCATTTGAAAAAAATGATACAAAAACTATGGACGCTAGTGTTTTTGAAAGGAATTATTAATAAGAACAGCCTTTTTTTAAATGAATAGCTTTACAGTTAAACCTCAGAATGAACACAAAACGTGATTCAATAAGCATGATTTCAGCCGCAATGTGACATTTAAAAAAGATTACTGTCTGACCAAAGAGAGACCCTTTACATAGCTACAGTATATTACTTGCATGAGCTGAAACTGAAACAGAAAATTAGTAGAATTAGTAGTATGCTTTCAGTGTCAATTGGTGCCATGACTGTTCAGTCCAAAGGTAGCAGTCTGGGCTGTGAAACTTTTGCTATGAGGGGTTTGGCACAGAACGGCGGGACATACATCTATGATTTCGACCTTTACATTTGTGTCATTTATCTGTAGGTTTCTTTCGCCTGTCTGTTTTTTTGGGGATGTTCCTGAACACAACGTTTACCGATACAAATCGAATCCCGCCAGAAATAGCTTTTAATTTGAATTTGCATAGACAATGCGGCAACCGGTTTTGTGCCAGGACACAGCTCGTGCAATGTAGTGTAATACACAAAACGCGTTTCGTTGAAAGGAAATGTGTTCTCGAGTGACGGATCCGTTGAGAAACCTGTCTGCAACGCTCTGAGAAAAAGCACCTGACAACCCTCTGGGATTGCATTGCTGTTAAACACCCCCCGAGAGCAGTCACTGTTGTGAGAGGGTCGAGGGTCGCAGCGTTTCAACTGATCCAGAGATTTCAATCCACGGCTGATCTTAGCCAATCAAAACCTACTGACCCCAATTCAACAAAGCAGGAAAAGCCGGGCTCGGATCTCACTTATGTGCCGGTTAAACAAAGCCTAATCGTTTTTTTTGTTTTGTTTTTTTACCCCAAACTGTGAAGGTAAATATTCACATCCCATTACAGGAAATCAGACCTGCGATGAAACTGTAACCCTCCATCGTTTTTGTGGCGGAGCTCTTCGACCCCTTGGTCGCGTAGGGTCTGCTGGCTTTCATTGCTACTCGGCACCTGATTGGTCAATTAAAGCAGTTGATGGAACATTTACCCGCTCAGATGATTTGGTTTATTCGGTCTGAACTGGAGTATGACTTTGAGGTGAAAACAACAACCAGCAGACCCTGCGCTCATCCAGGACCAGGGGTCGAAGAACACTGTTTCAAGGTTTAGGTCAGGGGAGGGTAATTCCGTGCCACAGCGCCCATTCAGGTTTCTGTTTCTACAAATGACCTTCGCTCAATTAGTGAATTAGCTGTGTACACCAATGCCGGTACTCTTATTTATTAGATCACAGTAAACATTTCATGCAAGGATCAGTCTTCAGCTGTAATTGATGAGCTTATCAAGACATTTAGCTAAAATGTCAGATAAAGTTAATGATTTGGCAGAAGTTGGCATGAAATCCAAAAACGAATACAGCCCTCCTTGCCTCCCTTTGATTTAGGGGATTGTTATCAACCCCGACCATATTCTGTGTTTCCTCGTCCAATAGTCTTCATGTGAGAGTTTATTTCATTTGGATCCTTGTATCTGTCTGTCTGACCCTCTGTCTGTCGAGGTAGAATCAAAAGGGACTAGGGTTTGCTATCCCCGACCACTTCTTTGTGCGATAACTTCTTAGCACAGGAATACTACATATTTCATGCTGAGTACTCTGAATTAAGCCCTCTGCTCCAGCTGGCAGTTCTGACATCCTTTCTCCTGAGTAATTCTTCAGGGTGGGTGTTCTGCCTGTGGGCTCCTGGGTAATGCGTAGGTGCTGGAGGAAGGGGTAACCTCTGCTACCGCATATTAACACAGTAACTTTACGAAGCAAGAACAGTTTTGCGATGTATCACTCCTGCCATTGAGTGAGGCTGCATTTGAAATACAGCGATCACTGAGAGTCAGGATGGGGGGGCAATTTAAAAAATGGATTAAAAGATTACTTGAATTAATGTTCTGCGCGGTGATTAGGCACGGTATACGGCCAGGCGATATATCGTAGTTTTATGTACGGTTCGCTCCGTAGTTTACGACGCTTCCTCAGTGTGAATCGCAGGGTTTCTGCCATCTTACACCCGAGTGCGCTTTATGGTGCTGAGCAGCAGCGGCTCTCTGAAGCCCATCGCACGGGAACACTGCAGCCTATTTATCGAGAAATGAAATTTTTGAATATGGGTATAATAATGAGCTGTTCTGCTGTAATTGAGAGTTTGGTCAGCAGAGCTCTAATTATAGGCAGGCCTTCCACCTTTTAGCTGCAATCATCTCTGTAATTGGAACGTGTGAAGAGAGACGGCGAAATCGCTGCTAGGGCTTCTTAGAAGAATGGGCACGTTCGAAAAGTGCAAAATGCGTTTGACCTTGCACAACAGCCGTCTGCCGTGCAACAGAAGGCTTGAGAAATTACATGTCTATCAATGAGCATTATAAGCAGGGCCTTTTTCACATTATGAAAGGCAGCTATGGTGCTTAAAGGAGAAAAAAGGATTTGGTTGGACAAACCAAGTATTCATAAATGAGCCTTTGTGGAGCCATTATTTTTAATCGTCTCATTGCTTATTAACTTTTCCAGAAAATGTGTGTGTGCCTGTGTGTAAGTGTGTGTGTGTGTGTGTGTGTGTATGTGCCTGTGTGTGTGTGTGTGTGTGTGTGTGCCTGTGTGTGGGTGTGTATGTGTATGTGCCTGTGTGTGTATGTGTGTATATGTGCCTCTGTGTGGTGTGTGTGTGTGTGTGTCCATGGGTGTATATATGTGTGTGATCTGTATGTGTGTATGTGTTTGTATGTGCCTGTGTGTGTGTGCGTGCATGTACACCTGTGAGTGTGCTTGGGTGTGGTCTGTGTGTGCGTGTGCCTGTGCCTGTGAGCGCGCGATTGCGTGTGTGTCAGTGTGCATGAGTGTATGTGTGGGTGTGTGTGTGAGTGTGTGTCTTAGGTGTCCTTTAATCTGTTGATTGAACATTGCATTATCACTCGGGTACTTTGGAGTGTTGTCAGGGTAAATGGTGCAGAACGCAGCTCTGTGCTGAGTGTGGTAACTGAAGTGAGAAATCCTCTGATTCACTGGCTTGGCAGCGCCTCAGTGCCGTTACCAGCGTTCCGCAAGCCCACAAGCGCAGTGGGTGCCTTAGCATTAACTCCGCTTCAATTTTACAGTTTGCAATGTTCGGTTCCCCCCCCCGTTTTATCCACAATGCGAGCATGTCGGGCCTCCTTTCGTCATCCTCTCTGCTTACTGTAATTAGTGGCGCGCAGTACAAATCTCCCTCCCTCTCTCATCCCTGACTGTGATGCATGATCACATGGTTTTTAAATCTGTTTGTTTGTATGTCTGGCGCACCAGTCACTCTAGCTAGTACTGTATTTTACATCTTGGTGCCCATATCATTCCATTATTGCTTGCTGTGAATGTGTTTAGTCCTCAGCCTCTTCCCTCCTAACCAGCATGAAAATCTCCTGTTTGTGTATCATTTGAGTTAATGAAATCTGTCAAACATACGCTGCTGCTCTCTGCAGTGTTGGTACAGTGGTATAAAAAATCTTACACATTTCATATGTGTTTGCAAATACAACATGTACATGTGGGTGGCAGCGTGTGTGTGATGGTTAGGCAACTGGGCTTGTAGCAACAACAAAGGTTGCAGGTTCGATTCCCAGGTGGGGCACTGTGCCCTTGAGCGTGGTACTTAGCCCGAATTGCTTCAGTAAATATCAAGCCGTATAAATGGATTGTGCGTAAAGAAACTGTCTAAGTCGTTCTGGGTTAGAGCATCTGCTTAATGTCATGTAAATGCACCGTATTAAAAGGATCCGTACGGAATTTGCAGTTTGTGCGCATATCAATTGCCTTGCGGATTATGTACGAGTTACAGGACGCACATTATCATTTCTTTGGCTTACTAATCATACATATTTTTCTCTGCGTTATTTTCTTTGATTTACATGATGCGCACACACAGGCGTGATATACATCCCATTCCCTATCTCCTGGGGTTAGGGCATTTATCTGTGTTGCGGGACGTCCTCTGTGCCTTTGAGAGGCTGTGTGTGTGTGAGGTGTGCGGAGTTGATGGAGTGACACTGCAGTGCAGGGTAATGTGGAGCAGAGGAAACATATGGACGGCGGAGATCGCTTCCACATTCTTACCAGCCTGTGTGTGGGTGTGCTGAATACCAATACACTGCCGTCCTCTCACAGTAACATGCATGTGTGCATGTGTGTGTGTGTATATGTGTGGAGCCTTTATCTGTTTTGAGTGTCCTGTATACTACTGATTAGCCTTAGTATTTGTGTGTGTGTGTGTGTGTGCATGTCTGTGATGTATGTGTGTGTGTACTGTACATGTGTGCTTGTGTGTCCCTCTTTTTTTATACACACACACACAAACACACACATACACATACACACACTCTCTATCTTCCCTGCCTGGTAATATGTGTGTTTTCCTGTGTGCAGTCTGTGAGGTTGAGAAGTGGTAGAATGTCCTCACTTTGAGAAGAACCGTCTCTCTGTAAATGGTGTTTCTCTCTGAAGCGTTTCATCTTTGCTCCTGGACGATTTTCACCATGTGTGGATTCAATGGGAAGTCCCAGTGAAAACAGCCTGTGATATGGTGTGTGGGAGTGTGTGGACCTGCAGCACTATGGCCTAGTACTGTTTTAGATGCACCCTGTCTGTCCTTTCTGTGTATGTGTGAGTGTGGCCTGTGTGTGTGTGTGTGTGTGTGTGTGTGTGTGAGAGAGAGAGAGAGAGAGAGAGAGAGAGAGAGAGAGAGAGAGAGAGAGATTGCATGTTGTGATTAACTGAGTCAGGACAGAGTACATGTGTGGGAATGTGTAGGCTACTGTACTGTGTGTGTGTGTGTGCAGTGTGTAAAAACATGTTTATAGATTTGCATGTATGTTGTAAAAATAATTTTGCAGCAGTTTACAGGAAAGAGGAAGAGAGAACGAAAGGAGGGAAGTATTAAAGGGAGAGATAGATATGAAGATAAGGAGGGAGAAAGAAGGGGAGGGAGGGAGGAAGGGTGAAGAATATTAATGTTAAGTTGTTGAGGAGAGTTTAGTTTCTTCACAGTACAGTAACCCTCATCCCCTGATACACAACACTCTCTGTCTGTCTCTATCTATGTCTTCTTCTCTCTCTTTCCCCATCTCTCTTTCTATAATCTTCCTCTTACTCAGTCTCCCTCTATTTATCTCCTCTCTCTTTCTCGCTCCCTCTCTCACACGCAAACACACACACACACACACACAAACACACATATCTTTGCTTCATTTTTCATCTTATTTTGTTTTTTAAAACATGGGGGAAAACCTTTGGATAGAAACGCTTTCTCTTGCCGCTCGCACTTCTCTTTATAAGAGAAGCCGCTCTTGAAGTCGGACGTGGACTTAGCGTCTTTCCCCGTTCAGAGGTACAGTATCACACCTGTTTCACTACTGCATGCTGACATAACTCCAGCCCACTCCTGGCTGAAAACGCACAGGTGCGCTAAGGGCAGGTGTAGACACACAACCTATTTTAATAATGCTCTATTTGAATAATGTTTGCGGAGTGGGTTTGCGGAGTGGATTTCCTGTGTTTTTTGCGGCATTTCGGTGAAACACCGCAAATCTGGCACAATCTGACAAAGTCTGATACAAAACTGACACTTATTTATTTGAAACATGCATTCTTAAAAGCAAAGGACAAATGTCGATTGAGTCCGTAGTATTCCTGACTAAAGCGAAAAAGAGTGGGCGTTAAAAATAGCGCTAGGCAGACGATCGCCGTTTGCATTCAGGTCAGATTTAAGAACGCAGTCAGCGGTTTGGACAAAATCCAGTTCGGAAAGCTCTGACGTGGGAGGAGCCTGGTGGGCAATCCTCGGGGCGTGAGGTGGGACATGTCCTGGCGTTGTGTTCGAGGATTCCGCGTAGCGTGGTTACCGGGCCAAATTGGCTCGGCGTATATCCCGGGATGAAAACAAACACGTACGGTGCGTCGTACAGAGCGGGCCCGTGAGCACCTCGGTGAGTAGCACATCGCCATGCTACAGTTCTGAGAATGCCACACACGCCTGTCAGTCTGGGCGGTGGGTGGAGGAGGGAGGTGAGATTGTGCTCATTATGGAGGGAGAAAGATAGAGAGTGTGGGAGAGAGAGAGAGGGGGGCATATCCTGTTGTAGATATACTGGAGCGTCGCCCTGATGGGGCGCCTCAAACCGCACCCTCATGACAGCCCGACTAACAACGACCTGCAGCGGGATATCATGGAAGGAGAGGAAGAGAGAAATGTATAATGCACATATATAGATATTATAGATATAGCTGTAAATGCTATAGTTCGGCATTTGATTTAATTTTTTGATTGTGTGTTATGTTTGTATATATGTGTCTGTGATTTGGCAATGTAAGATGTCTCTTGTCTTGCCAATAAAGCAATTTGAATTTGAATTTGACAGAGGCGAGGGACTCTTACCGGGAGGGCATGGGTGGGGGAGGGGTTGGGCTCATTGTTCATAGTTTCTGCTCTGCACAGCTGTGCCACCGGGGGGTGGGGGGCTTTGCGGTGGGGAGATTTGGCAGGGGCCTTGAGGGCCACCACGGCGTGCTGTGTTAAAGCCCCGGGCCCTTTGTTTCGGCGGGTTAACGGTTTAGCTGGGTAAACAGAGCGGCCATGGTCTATATTTGTGGACAGGCGATTTGGCGGCGGCGGCAGAAACGCTGGGGCGAACCTCTCCGGACATGCCAACGGCACCATTTGGAATTGAATGGGTGTTCATTTAACAACAGGAGAAAGGTGGGCGAGGGAGTAGACAGAGAGATAGAGAGGGAGAAGCAGAGAAAGGGGGAGAGACAGAACCTGGGTCAGCCACAATTGGAAACGACAGCTACATTTAAAAAAAAAAATCGGAATAACAATCACATTGACATTTCAATTACCGCAGTCAAGGATGGCGCCGGGTTCGCTTGTCGATTGTATTTGTTTTTTTCATTCCTTTGGTCCAGGACTCCCATTACCTCCGCCGTGAAAAGGTTAGGTACATTTGCCCGAGCCTCCTTAGACGGTGCACATTAAACCGTGGTCAGCTCTGAGAAGTGGAGGTGGCGGTGCATTCAGGCGATGAGGGCTGGTGCTATGGCGGAGTTCTTTTATTTATTTTTTCTCCCTTAGCGCCTGCCACTAGTCCTGATCGCGGTTTACGGTGCTCATTTGCATTGAGCTTATGTTTATTCACAGCCGTTCAATAGCGTGGTGCTCAATAATTCACGAGGGCTCCACTTAGCCTCAAGGTGACATAGTCAGATCTTACCATCGCTGCATTAATTACTCAACTCCGGCGCGTGACTCCAGGTGGCCCGATTAAGGCCTGCCTCAGCAAACAGCCACGTGGAGCTCCAGCTCCTTGCTCGATGTGTATTGGCTGCTGAGGGACCCTCTTAACAGCCAATAACTCGGTCATAGAATGAATCGCAGCCACCAAGGGGTCTACTTCCCCTTCTGCATTGAAGTGTTCCGTCTTAAATGCTTTTTTCAAAATTGTTAGTTATTAACATGGTTATACTCCTTAATGTCTCTTTTCCTGCACCACAGATTAAACACCTGAAATTACATTTTTTTAACATTTTTAAACAAAATTTACATAGATGCAATACAAAATAATGCTATGATATGGGAATTGAAATGACAAAGCTTGTTATCTCAAAACTAAACTAGTCTAAAAATCTGATAGAACCCTATAATTCTCGTTATACTGAAAGGAACGTATAGGTAATTGCCAAAATAAAGGAAACACTTGAGTACATGAAGGGGGGTTCTGGCAGCTTTTACTGGCATAGTTTAGGTTAAACACCCATAAATACCAAGCCATTCTTCAGAGTCACCTTCATGCTTTAGTGAAGCATTTGTATCCTGATGGGAGTGCTCTCTCCCAGGATGTCAAGGCCCCCATACACAGGGCATGAGTGGTCACTGAATGGATTGATGAGCATGAAAACAATGTAAACCATATGTCATGGCCGTCTCACTCACCAGATCTCAACCCAATTGAACGCCTATGGGAGATTTGGGAGTGGTGCCCTAGACAGCATTTTCAACCACCATCAACAAAACATTAAATCAAATTATTTGAATAAAACATCAAATCAAATGAGTTTCTTGTGGAAGAATGGTGTTGCATCCCTCCAATAGAGTTCCAGACACTTGTAGAATCTATGCCGAGGCGCAGTTTTAGTTGGACTTGGATGTGGTGTAAAAAAAAAAAAGTAGCCTACTTTTTTCTTGTTCAAAGCACATTTTCCTTGGGCTTCATTTTCAAACACCTAGTGATTTCTTCCAAAGAGAAGAAAAAAACTCTGAATAGAACAGAATTCAAAACTCCCACGAAATTACAACCGTAAGGTAAACCGGTGCCTGTGTTTCTAAGAACAGCCCCCAGTGGTCTTTGTAGCCCATCCTCGCTCCCGACGTCGTTGGTATTCACCTCCAGCTCTCCGTCCCGTGGCTTTTTCTCCACTTGTCAGACTTGCTGGTCCGGTGCCAGAGGGAACACACCATCAAGCCGAAATTTGAGCTAATTAAATTTCGATTTGATCGAGGCCCGCTATAGTCTGGATATGAATACAGAATCCAACCCCCCTGCGCTAATTACAAATCACAGGCCCCGGGGTCGGCTGGATTTTCTCACCCGTCGAGTGTCTTCCTGGCCAAACGAACGGGTGAAAGTCTTGATTTAATCGGACGCTGAGTCAATGAGCTGCGTCTGGGCAATCTCAGGACAAGCAGTGAAACTCATTACACTCTTCCCATACTTCACAGGAGCTTTTAAGTTGGACAAATTACTTTGTCAGCCGGGCTGGAATATGAGGGGCCTTAGCTAATGGAAAATTAATGTTACCTGAAGCTATTGTGAGGTTTTCAAGAACGAGTATTAATATGGACCGACACCACGATTGGTTTCTCTCAATGCACTGAGCGGGAGTTGCCAGATCTGAACCTCTGAATTAGTTTGATTGTGTCCTTTTTAGCCAAGGTCAATCATTCCCTGTACTTGTGTCTTGTCTTCTGTGGCACTCCATTTGGGGGAGAGGTACGCATCGGTTCTTTATGATTTAACAGTGTTAATTTTGTGTAATGCGAAACATAATTTCTGTGCAGGGAAACAGCATTCTTGTGTATTTATTTATTTGTTGGTTTGTTTTCTAGAGAAAGGAGAAAGGCGGGGTCTGTTGTCGAGGTAAATAATGTATTTGATTGTTGCAATCGTCGATGCATGTAATTGCGAACAGCTGTTTAATAACGGAATGTGTTGTAAAAATAAGTACTTGTGGAGGGCGGATTAAATGGGAGGGGAATTTGGGGGAAGGGGGGGTGTCTTGCTTTCCCCTTGCCGTAGAGCTGAGGTTCAGTCCTTTAAAAACAGAAAACAAAACCCAGGCTGGGGGCTCAGCCCTTTGGACGCTAATTCCCTGAGAATGCCGACATCATAGGACGCTGACATCATAATGCTGGCAGTGTTGCCGTAGGGAAACGTCTGTCTGCAGGCCGTCTATTCCCGCCTGCAGGACTGCGTGCTACCGTCAGTTGGAGGTCGTTGGTGCGGGTGGCTGATTGAATTGAGCAGATGGCTATTGGTGTACTGAAGGAGGTGAATTTTGCCCTTGCACTGTTGGAACAGATCAGTTGGATCATAAGTCTATTAGTCCCGTTCTCGGGCGGCAAGCCCTCAGCTTACCGTCTGATTAAATTAGTCTAAAAAAGGATGATAGCTTTTGATTTCCACTTCAGGATTTCTAAAGTGCTTTTGATTTACTGGCTGTTAGAGCACTTGCCTCTGAAGGCCTCTACATGCTTCTACGTAACTTGTGCGAATTATTCCCGGTTCACGCAATGCGACAATGTCACAAGCACTCTGCAATATATACGTCTGCAAAGGCTATGCGCAGCCTTTGCAACATGATGTCCTTACAATTCTGTACATTAGTAGGTGTCAATCTATTGAACATGAAAGCAGGGAATCTCCTGTACCTTCAAACTTCTTCAGCCAATCTTTCCTGAAGCTGGTTCATTTTATACCGTGTTGAACAAATGGCGCTAGCTATCTATATTGTTAGCTACTAGCTTGATGAACTGTGACCTATGAACTATGACTATGACAGCTCCGCCTCCAGCCTTCGCTAACCAACCAATCAATGATGCGCAACATCTACGTGAACGGTTGTGCTGCAGTCGCGAGTTTGATTTTTGTGCTAGGTACGTGACACCCTCTGAAACCCCCTCTGCGTAGGTCGCAAAGGTTTCATTGATGTTGCAGAGCCCTGGTTGTGTTGCTGTCGTGTTGTTGTCCTTCGAGCATGTAGAGGCCTTAAGATATTGTGATTCGTCATATTAAATTGTTGACAGGGGGGGACCAACAGGGCTCTTCTCTGCAATATGGGGGGGTGGGTATCACAGTGCTGTTACATGGTGATGGGAGAATGAGATATCATGACACCAAAAATGGGTTCATCAATTTATATGTTAATGTTCAGGTGAGAATAAAGCTCTGGTTGTAAGTTTTCATTAGTTCAATTAGCAGGAAAAAATTAATGAACATGCAGTACGATTTTGTAATTGTTGTTTATTATTGTTTAATTTCTGATTGTTTTTGTGCAATTTTAAAGGACTCTGGTGTATTCTGTCTAGAACAGTCTCAGAACACGGTTAAAGTTTGCAGACTGTACCCAATGGAAACACACAGTGTACATTGAAAAACTTAAAATTATGTTTGATTAACCCCACGGATGTTTAGTTAGATGCATTGAGCACAGAGCAAGTTTATGGTCACTAAAAGTCAGTCCCTTGAGTTTTGCCCTTTGTTTTATTTTCTCATATTTTCTCTTTTATTTTCACCTTGTGTGCCCTTTGGATTTTGTATGTCAACATCACCATTCCTGTCAGGAATGTCCTGCCAGTATTCAGCCATTCTACAAAATTCATTATAACCTTGCTCAATGGTACTTTAATGGCCCGTTGCAGGCTAATGAGAATTCAAACATATCCCCCCCTTTTTAAATGGTTTGCATGCCTGTGTTTGAATTGCCCGGTTCAGCGCACGCAATCCGATTTAGTTCTGGCAGTAGTCCGTAGTTTTACTGGGTTTGTTTTTTTTCACTCCTAGATGTTTGCATCTCAAACAAACAGAAACCCTGTTCATTTGTATGTAAATGTATTTTTTCTCCCCCCAGGCATAGATTAAATTAAAAGTTTTTACCCAAACATTAATAGTAAATTGCAGGGAGGCACTCATGTGGGTTTTTTCACACGGTGGAGGTGGAGGGGGGTGGTGGTGATTGGCTCTCCCGCCACCCACAAAATGTTGGTATTTGCTTCGCCGGTTTAAGGTGAGTGATTCACCATCTGTGGCTGGGTCAAAAATTCAGATTGATCTGGCATGTTGACGATCTGTTTGTTTCTTTGTTCCGCTGGGTGGTCTCCATGCAATTACTGCCGAAAATATGCAACAAACAAAAAAACCCGGAGCACTTCTCCAGATATTCTTAGAGGCGGATGCAGAGAAAATATTGTAAAGTTAGATTTTCCCAGGAGTGACAAAGTGAAAAAGTAATCATTGTCATTTTTTGTGCATTGCAAAACTACAAGCTCGCCGCTCGGCATAAGCAAAACAAGTTACTGGGAGGTTAAGGTCTGGTCTATGCTGTTCACGGTGCAGGTGGGCTAACAACCTTGTGGCGCTGTGACAGGGCTGGGCAAGGAGGGCCGCATCTGTGTCTGGATTTCATTCCAGCTTCTGCTCATAATTATTTATTTTCCCCAAATCATTTACATGAATTGACATCTTGGCTATGTTTCTCGTTAAGCTCATGAATGACAGCTTCTTGTCTCCCCACATGAAATGTTTACTGCGCTCCGATATACGAGCGTCCGATATGAACTGGCGTTGGTGTACACAGCTAATTAGCTAATTGAGGCAGGGTAATTGGTGGAAACAAAAACCTGCACACACCGGCACTCCAGGAACGAGATTGCCCACCCCTGTACTATGAGCATGATCCGGTCAACTCTGATGTGACATAAGTCCTCTTTGTTAATAAATCAAGATCTTGTGTAGGCGGGGCTCCACTTGAAGGTCGCGATTCAAACCAACCTATAATACACTGCTGGCTAAAACTTGCTAGGACCAATCAGATTGCAGGAAACCAATCTCAAAAACTGGAGACTGCTGTGATTGATAAGTGCAGAGCAATCGCCAACACAGTCCAAAAGAAATATGCAAACGATGTAAAAGAGAGGCGAAGCTTGTCTTCATTGTGTCTATTATATGTTAAGTGGTGAATACATTCTGTCAAGATCAGTCAGCTCCAAGCATTATGAAATTCAGACCCTTGATAAAGATGACCAAAAAAGGCTATATAAAATAAACAATACAGGTAATGAGCTATGTTGTATGCTGAAAAAAATGTGAAAATTGGATTTTGTTGAACTCCTGATTGGATCTGATTGATGCTATGGTCAGATGAAACCAAAATTTAGCTTTCTGGCCATGCACACCAGCAGTGGGTTTGGCATTGGAAGGACACTTGTTGAAAATAATCTATACCTATGGTGAAATGTGGTGGTGGACGTTTGATGATGTGGAGTTATTTTGCATTGCTTTGCATCTGCTGGGCCTGGGGGTGTTGTAGTTGTGAGGGGGTCAGTCCCAAGGCTAACTTCAACCGGCTTTGATAGCGTGCGATTGCTTCGTGTTGCAGGAGTAAATCCACTCTGTTTTACTCGCAGACTATACCTCACGGACTGCATTTCCATTGAAATGCAGACACAGAGCATGAAATATGCATTAATGCGAGGTGATTTCTTACACATTCCAGGGAACGTAAGAGGGAGGAGCAGTGTAAATATCATTTTTTCTCTCTCTTTTTTTATGATGCCGAGCGAGAAACTGAACGGGAAAGCATTTTCAAAACGGTTGTCTGTCACGTACTGTTAGGGAAAAATGCCTCTCTCCTGTCAACAAAGAATGCCTGGTTTCGACAACAATCATAAACTGTGTATGGTTTGCTGAACAAGCAGGCGAAATTGACAGTTTACTTGAACGTTGGATAGTGTGGAACGCCATCCTCGCTCTGCCCTCAGCATTGCTCCGCTCTCGGTTTGTTTGTTTTATCGCCGTTTTAACGCTGTCTGGATTGTAGCTATTATCTGTTTCAAGAATCGCGTGTCCTGTTAATTGAGTGCAAGCTTAAGGCGTAAAAAAACTATTACATTGAATGCCTAGAGATAAAAAAATACATATATATGTTGTTTTCTTATTTTTTTAACTACCTTCTCAGCCACATAATTTGAAAAGTATTTGTGAGATAATAAGAAAACACAGCTTCGAATGATTAGGTCTGTCTGCGGTTTCTTTACGACCGCCCCCCACTGACTTGGTCTACCCAAGTGAGAATTGATAGGCAATCACATTGCAATCTAATCAGCGCAGAACCGTAAGAACGCTGACGTTGTAATTGTCATTGCGCTGTCCGCGATTGCAGTTCTCCTGCGGACTGCAGGCTCATTGAATTGTTTAATGATCAGAATTAGCGAACGATGCAGGGTTGGCCAGGCTTTCTGACAGCTACTCCCTGTTCCATCACACCACCTGGTTGTGCACGTGGTACAGAGGAAAGTAGCAGATTGGTTAGCAACGTGGCGGATTGGTTGATACGCAGTACTATTAAATAGCATAACGTTGTATATGTCCGTAATGATTCGTCGGCTTGAGCTAAATGAGGCAGAAAAGTATACCTTTAAACCGATGACTACTCTGAACCTGTTTTCATTTAGCCTACATTCCATCATCAGCCTATAAATCAAGCAATTAATTAGCCGAATAATGAATACCAATAGGTATAGCTTCCCAATTTTATTTTGTGATAGCCTTTTCTCAGCATTACAAAATTGTGTAGCATTTTTGTACAATTTTGAACACATTTTCTATTGCCCCAGTATTGTAGTGGATGTGTGAATACGATAAACGTTTTATACGGAGAAAGCAAATGCAACAAAATAACCAGCAGATAAAGTATGTAAAAAACGAAACACCTTGACGAATGAGCAAAATATTTTCTTCTCGGTAACGTCACCGACGTACCGTAGCCAACCACCTGTGTGTGTGTTCTCGTTTCTGTATAATCACATTGAGCTAAGCTGACCATGTCGGCTCGCTTCTCCGGCGCTGCTGGCGGTGGAATGAGATGAGATGGGAGGGGGCAGACGGGGCCTGACAGACGGGCAGGGAGAGCAGGGCGCTGATCACGGCCATAAATATCGGCCGTGCTGCCTGCGACAGAGCGGTTATAGGCTGCGGCCAGCCCTCGACACCGAGCTTGTAAAAGGGGGAGCCGAGCGGGCCGTACGACGATAGGGGTTAAACAATGAGAGGAGAGCGGGCGGAGCTGGAGGGGGTGCGGGTGGAGATGGAGGCTACAGGAGATGGGGTGAACTAAGAGACAGACGAGCGGGTGTGGTTATACAAAAAGATGTAAGAGCTGATAATGTAGACAAGGAAGGATGGGGATATGGGAGGGAGACCTAGGTCATGTGACTTTAAGAACATGGTGGGGGGTGGGGCGTAAAAGTGAAGGCGGGCTTGAAGGAGAGATGAAGGTAGAAAGACGGGTGGGAAGGAGACAGATTTTATGCTACTGTCCACAATTATGTTAGTCTGGCTTTCCTCTCTTAGCAGTGGGAATTATTAGAAGTGAATTAAATTATCACAGCCGCGGCGTTTTAAAAGCGCCGGGGACCCCAGGGCACTCCTGCCATGCTAATGAGGCCCATTTTTGAATTAGAATTTTGGTAAATCTCAGTAAGAGAAGTGTGTGAGAGAGAGAGTGGAGATTCTGTGTGAAGGCTGGAGGCGGAGGGAGGGGAAAGCGAGCCGTGTTCATACGAGCCCTCGCTTTGTCAAAATGGTCAACTTTTAATGGCACATTCGGTCTCTAATGCTACCTCTCCATCACCTTTCAGACCCCCCCCCATCCCTGTCACAGTTCTTTCTTTCCATTTCTCTCTCTCCACGCCATCTCTCCTTCTCCACCACTTCATCATCATCATTTTGCCTTTTTCGCCGCCATTCGTCTCCAGTGTTCTGTGTGTGTGTGTGCGTTTGGGGGACTGAAAGTGCGACCTTGCTCCAAACAGAGCTTATGCACCAGAAAAATGAACTTTTTAATTCAAAACCCGGCAGATACATTTAAAAAAAAAAGACTTGTACGAATTTAAAAAAGTAAAAATAATTTATGCCGGAAGAATTTGTAGCCCCCAGGCGCTTCCGACGCAACACAGAGAGACAGAGGACAGGGTTAACCCCGACGGAGAATCCAAGAAATACCGAGACTATCGTCGGCGCGCTAACAGGAGGCGTGTTTGTTTCCAAAGTGCCCAGCCCTGCGGACGTTGTCTAACATTGGCTCGGGGCCCTGGTGACTGCTGTGAGCGCTTGATGGAACTGATTTACCGCCAGGGGGGCCCGTAGACATTAAATCTCTGCAGAGATCAATAGCTGTCCCAGCTGCGTCCAACCAGCAGGAACCGGCTCAAGGCCGGGCCCTCGCACAACGCTCCCCGAAGAGAAGCTCTTTCATAATTGATCGCTGCCATCGACCTGAACATTACTTGTGACCCTAAACAGATAATAGTGCTCCACTGTTTGGAGGGGGAAGAGGGTGAGTGCGTTTCCCCTCTCTGGGTAATTCAGCCCACGTGACTTAATGAAGGTGATTTCGACGCTGCCTGTCACCCCTCACGCCCCCCTCTGTCCCCCCTTTCCCCCACCTCTTGCTTATCCGTCTCCCACTATCTAAGCCGCCTCTCACCTTCTCTCTCTCTCTCTCTCTCTCTTTCTCTCCATCTCTTCTTTCCTACAATCCATCTCTGTCTCTTTCCCCCTTGCTCTCTGCAGTATCTCGCATCCGCTCCCTCCAGCTCTATTGACTGTAGAGTGTCAGTCAGTGTTAAATCAGCACAAGTCTATTAGTGTGCATTAGCCTCTTGAACCACCCCAGCTTTACCTATAAACTCACTGATACACTGATAGGCATGCACTCTCCTTTACGTGCACTGGTCTCCCTCGTACCCTGACCCTGTGTGCACGTGTGTGAGAGGCAGAGCAAGGGTTCGCGTGAAGAGCGAGCATCCCTGTGTTTTTACTTAACTTAGAGCGTAATTACCCCACAACCACCAGATGGCGCTACGGAAGACAAAAACCGAGCTGCCTACATTATAGTAAGCGTTTCCAATTAAACATGAACAGAATGCGATTGGCATCGCTTGGCCGCGCCTCCGGTCCCGGGGAACTGGGCAAGCCTGGTTCGAGAGAGACATCGACGGCCCTTTTAATGAGCTGCCACCTGCAGGTGCTGCTCATGATGGCCCATTGCGTGGGGGGCCTTCCATGCACAGAGCAGGTGCACAACGTCTTCTGGAGCAGGAAGCAGTGTGCTGAATTGGGTGTCTAGTTGCAGAACGCTCCCAGCTTGGCAGCGTGTGCTCTCGCCTTCAGTGTGCAGAGCCAAGTGATTCTAGAATAATATAAATGATATACGAGATGCCTCAACACCAATAACAAAGAAGCTACCCAACCACTGCATAGCCATGATTTTCATATGAAGTACAACACAACCATAAACGTAGCATAGAAAGTGTCCAACGTGCCCATGAAAAACATAATGTTGAGCGTTCTCTGTTGCTGCAAATCTTGTTGCGCGGTAGCTGTATTTGTAGAATTGCCTTTGGCTTGGTCCAACTCCAGACTCAATGTTTAACCAGCTACCTGTCTGCGGCGGCTGCTGCTGAGGCGGGGACACACCGGGTCAAGTGCCTTCGCCGTTTTGACACACCCACGATGCCACCTGCAAAGGCGTTGCAGAATGTTGCAAATGGTTTCGGGTGAACTGGTCGCTCAACGGCATTCCACTCACGATGTTCCTGAATCCCTGCAGCTTCAGAAACGCAGAAAGAAAGAAAAGAAAAGCAAAACAAATCGCCACAAAACATTTTGCACAGGGGCTGATGGGAGATGAAGTCCACGGCTGGTCAAACATAGTAGCTGCTCGATGGCACACCTCTGGTGACGTTTCGAATCACTGCAGCTCCAGAACATGCTAGTCCTGCATTTGACTTTCAAAGCACCACACAAGGGGGGGGGCTTATGGGAAATGTAGTGCAGAGCTGGTCAAACATAGTCCACAATCTCCAGCTCTGGTCTTTTTCCTTCCCTAATCCGCCCTACAGTGTTTTGTGCTATTCGGCCTGTTGAATGCAGCCCTGCTGGAGCACTGCCTGGGCTTGGGGGCTCTCCAAGGTGCTGCAGCTCAGATAGAATGGACTCTGTCCAAGGTTCTGAATGCAGGTATACCCAACCCTATCTGTAGTCCTGCAGCTCCTCCAACACCTGCCAAACAGGAAGAGGCCATGGTTCTGGTCTAGGCATGGGCTTGGTTTCAGTCAACATTTGTCCCTAACATTAACTTACAAAACAAATACGAGTGTTCATTTATTTTTCTTTTACAGACAGAGTTTGGTGAAAGTGTGTTTCAAGCTTGTTTTTTTTGCTGGAGTCAAAGTTTGCTTTTCTTTTTGCTGTGAGTCAAAGTTAAGGACAAATGTTAAGGACAAATGTTCCAAGGCACTCAGAAGCAGTGTGTCACTGCCTATGGCTGGGCCAGAGCATGCTTCAAATATGTCAACGTGCGAGACGGCTTCAGCTTCAGAGGGGGACAACTAACACACCTTCTGTTACGACCATAAAAGATTTCTGCTTCGGCGAAACCCTTGTCTTGGTAGTTTTGGCCATGCACGGTAAAAAAATGGTCCTCGGTGACTCACACGCCTGCAGGAGATGCTTGTCTCTCCTCCACCTCTTTGAGTGGCGGCGTTGTAAGGGAAAAATGGCTCAGCTATTAATAAACACACGCTTGTTGTTTGCCACTGATTACGGCAATTATCCTTTTCTTTGTGAACCGTTGCTAGGGTTAAGATGTGGCTGATGTAGCGAGTTAGCACAACCCTGTCAGCTCATTGTAACAGGTTGCAATGTGTAAAAAAATTAAAATAGGCAGGAGATTAAAACAAATGGGCAGAAGGCGTAATTAATTACCTTTGTGTGTTGTCACACCGACATGCCTAACCGTATCATTTTCACATCATGTGAAGTTCTTTCGTTAATACTTGATATCGTTTTCACGTTGTCGTCATACACATTGTGCTTGACTTTAAAATGAGGGCTTGTGGGACACACGCTCCAGCTGTACATTTTACCACGGTTTTGGTAAAGGGGACATGCCACCACTCTGCTCTACTTCCCTCTCTAGTCTACTCTCCTCTCTGCCTGAAGAGGTAAGATTTGACGATCTCCTCTCCCTTATGAGCCAGCCACCCTCCACCAGGCCATGATGCGCGTGGTGATGTCACAAAAGGGACATTTTATCCAAGTGCCTCAGATGAGGGACTCTGATAGTGGTTTCTGACATGATGAAGGAAGCTGACTCGTGCTTTATGTGCACAAATTTTAATTTTAATTTAATTTTAAATTGCGTACGTAAATCCATCTTGACCACTATGCCAAAGCGTACTCTTTGTTGAAATGATCGAGCAGTGGTTTCAGTCACTCTCTTTTTATCCTTCCATCCTCAAATCCACTATGTCTCCAGTTAAATTTCGGGGTCTTTGCACATCGTGGGGCGGCACGGTGGTGCTCTTTGTCACAGCAAGAAATGATCGATCCAGGCAGTGGTTTCAGTTTCATGTTCTCCCTCGTGGGTTTTTATCGGTTTCTTTCCAAAAATGTGCTAATTGGAGAGTCTAAAGCCCTGAGTGTGTCAAATCTCATGGATTGGCGACCTGTCAGGGTGTTTCCTGCCTCTCGCCCGGTGCATGCTGGGATAGGCTCCAGCCCCTGCAGACCAGGAATTTAGACAATGGATGGATGGATTTGCACATCGTGGGGGTTTATATCTGCATTCAACGTTTCCAAACGAGACATGGCAGCAGTTTCAGATGTTGTTACTACACAGCAACCATTTGAATAATTAATTTCATTCTGTCCCTTGTGTTCCCCCGCCTGGCCTCCGCGTGGCTCTAGTCTGCCATCAGAAGGCCTGCATTCGGTCTGGTGTCAGTGATTTTCACAACTTTAACTAACAAAAACATAAGTTTTAATTTTACCCACAGCATTACAAGATTGGGAGTTGCCAAAGTTAATTGATAAAATTGTGTCAAACACAAAAAAACGAAATATAAGTAAGGATTGCTTAAGTCCCTTAATGCTATTGTAGCAGAGCTCAGAAGGCGTGAGTTAAAGTTGAGCGCGGGAGCGTCTGCTGCGTTGATAAGAGAATGATTAGTTCCCAGAGTTGGGGACATTAGCTTTAGCTCAGCGGGCTAATTGTCTTTCTTGTTGCGTCAATATCCTCGTTTCGAAACTTGCTGCAGGCAGAACCAACTCCGTTACACTATGGTCAGAGGGCATTGGTGTTAAACAGAATCTGGCTCTTAATTATGTATGTTCTTTATTTACTCGTTTCCTGGTGTTTGAGTGGTTATTGAGGGGTGAAGCTGTCCGTCTGGGATTGTACATCGAGATGGGGGGCACAGAGAGCGAGGAGTATGGGGGCGAGAGATTTGGGAAAAATGACAGTCCCATCGGAAATCCCGCTGTCGTTATTTCTTCCGCCATCTGCCTGAGCGGTAGTCTCACGGGCGCGCCGACATGTTGATTTGCCGCCTCGTTTGCCGTTGTTCGCGGTGGAGAGAGACGTGTGCTTGTGCGCGCGTGGCGGCGGCGGTGGCGGTGAAAAAAAAAAAAGGCCCGTTTTCAATTTGAATTTGAATTGGTAAAGAGGGAAGGAGAGGGAGCGTATGCTCTGTTTCATTCCAGGAGTGGCGCTTTGAAATCCTTTGGCAGCACGAGGGCTACTCCTGCCATTGAATGTGAATCGGAAGAGCAGAGGACGCGGCAGACAGATAGAGAGAGGGATGGGGGACCGAGGGAGCGAGAGATAGAGGAAGAAAGGAGCACAGGGGGGACCGGGGAATGAAAGGAGCGGGTCTGGGTTGTGGCAGGGGAGGAGGCAGCGAGGCGGAGGGATGGAGAAAAAGGGAAGAAGAGAAGGAAAAGGCCAACTGGGTGAGAGAGATAATGTAAAACAAGAGTGTAGGAGCAGCAGCGGTGGCCCAGGGAGCGATGCGCGGCAGGAGGTATCGGGGAAATTACACGGAGACGGACAAAGGTGAGCGGAGATCGGGGCAGAAGTGGAAGGAGAGGGGCGACCGACAGGAGAGGGAGCGCGGAGGGAGAGAGGAGGCGAAGCCGACGGAGGGGATGGCGTGTTGGGGTCAGAGGGAGGTGGTGTACCCACGTGTCTCTCCACGGCGAAGACCCACTGGCTGCCGTTCTACTTAATAATGCTCAGCTCCCAGGGGGAAAGGACAGTGTGTGTGTGTGTGTGTGTGTGTGTTTGGTAGGTTAATGCCTTTTTCATCCTTCAATGACAATCCCTCTCTTTATCCCCCCTCTTTCCCTCTCTCTATCCCCCCTCTTTCCATCTCTCTCCCCTCTTTATCAAACCTGTGGTATCTATGAGATGGAAAGGCAGGAGAGATAAATGCACCTAGTTTGCCTCCTGTCTCACTCTCCCTTTATCAAATATGGCTTTGCCGGCCTTAGAGAGAGAGTAGGGAATTCCCAAAGCCCCCTTACACGAGGCGTAGTCACCCACTGTGACAATGAATTTCACACTCAGTTAAACTTAAACCCCTCCGCCACTGTCATTGATCCCCACATTACCCATAACTCTCCCTTTCTGTCCCCGAACTGGATCTGTTCCACACTTCCTCTCCTCACTTTCCATCTCTGTCTCTCACCTTGGGGGGGGGGTCAGGGTTTAGGGTAAGCAGGCAGGGTTGGTGGATGGGTTACGGTCATGTTCCGGTTGTGGTCATTTCCTGACCTGACCTCATTTCTAAGACCTGGTATTTAAAATACCTGATTACCAGCATTGGTAATTATTATCTTCTAAATATCGTGGGGTTAGGGGTTAGAGAACCAGACTTGTAATAGGAAGGATTAGTTGCAGTCGCAGTTGAAAATCCCGCACTGGATGCCGTTGTACCCTTAAGTGGTTCAGTGGAACCTGAAGCGCCTTATGGCACGATCCACTTCTATAGCAGGGCATCACGGGTAACATCCGGCTCAATGATGCGATAATTCTACATTATTCAAAATGTCCAATTCTACAAATGGAAGTAATTATGCATGTACATTCACATTTAGTGGAAGCTGTACGAGCTGGAGGTGGCTTTGAGGTGCTGAGTTTAGAATTACACCATTGCAGGGTAGATTAGGAATGACCAAAATATTTACAAAGCCGTTTAAAAAAATAAATGTCCATTTCTCAACCACGCCCAGGTGTGACAGTGATGACTTTGGGTCTGAAGGTCGTGGGTTTGATCCAGTTGTGTGCACTTGAATGGGTTTACTTGATGCGGGTAACTACAGAAATAAAGGAAACGCTTGAGTAAATGAAGGGTTCTGGTGGCTCTGTTATGGTGTTGGGTGCATTTTCCTGCCATGGTTTAGGTACCAAATGCAAGTACAATGAATACAAAGCCATTCAGAGCAATTGCCGTCATCCTATGGTGAAGCATTTCTATCCTGATGGGAGCGGTCTCTTCCAGGATGATGATGCCCCCATCCACAGGGCACGAGTGGCCACTGAATGGTTTGATGAGCATGAAAACGATGTACGGTGCAGTGTGGGCACGGACGCTAGACTCTAGGGAACCAGCGTCTGCCAGCTTTCATGTATGTCCATAACTCAGGCTTTGAAGAAGCAATGGCAACTGAGTGCTCCTAATCCAATCTAGGAGCGTCTATATGGACAGCTGTCAATAATGAACAGAATGATACTACTGCCTGTGTGTGTGTGTGTGTTTGTGTGTGTGTGTGTGTGTGTGTGTGTGTGTGTGTGTGTGGAGTATAGCCTCTCAAATCCACTCATATTTAAGCCGGTGGCGAAATAATGCTCTCCGGCGTATATGTCTCCATTTGAAAATCATTGTAGCGTGTTCCGTTCCCCACGACCCGTCAGAAAGTCTAATTACGGCTTAATGGCGACCTCTAATCCTCTCCAAGCGGCTATCAGGGGCTCATTACCTGCGATGTCGCCTACGCCAGATGACCCGAAATGGAGGCGTAAGCCCTCCTTCCGTACGTCACGTTTTTCAAACTCGGCAGGAGCCCGCCAGAGCACGTTGGAGGTCAGGGGGAGGTCAGTGTCGGCGAGCGAGTATCGGGGCGCGTCCATCGACCCCCGTGTCCCGGGCGTGTGCCCCCGCGCGTGGCGTCGAGGGAGGCCGCAGGAGCGTCGCATTCATATTTCATCCCGCCGTCGTTTTTTTTCCTCGGGGGGGCCGACAGGCAGGAGGGACAGGACAGGACGGGGGGGCGTGGGCAGTCCGGAACGCTCCGTCTCTTTCTGTCTCTCTCTCTCTTTCTCTCCGCTCTGCTTCTTTCTCTTCCCCCTCTCTCCTTATCTTTGCCCTTCCATCTGTCTCTCTTTCGCGATGTCAATTGAAGTTCCCCCTTTTTCCTCTGGCTTTTTCTCTCTCTCTCTCTCTCTCTCTCTCTCTCTCTCTCTCTCTGCCTCTGACACCTTTTCGCCGTCTGTCACTCTCTCCTCCCATCCCTCCCTCTCCCGGCGGCTGCCTCTGCACCGCTCCAGATGGCGGTGACAGCTGTCAGTCACTCACGTCACGCGTACCTGCGAGTACAGAAGAGCGCCTGTCCGGCTCCACTGTGTTCATCTGCAGCAGGAGCGGCGCAGGCTCTCTACGCACGTGCCAGCTGCACCCCACCACGGCGCCCATTACTGGAGCACACGCTTGCTGAGTATTCACGTTACGTTATGGCCAGGGTGCATAGCACACGAATCGCTCACTCAACTTCTCCTTGTTTGCATAATGCACCTGAAATGCATTAACGCACACGATAATGTAACCCAATTTGTGTCACACCAGGCTCTCCTTGCCAACACATGATAACCCCTTCCCCCCCTCCCTCCCCCTCCCCCTGGACAGGCGTTGCCAACTCACTTTCTTCATTACGCCCAGCTCACAAGCCAGCTCTCCTCTCCCTCTGTGTTGCTCTGCACGCCTCTCTCTTTCTATTGCTCTCTCTCTCACACCTGCCTCTCTCTCTTTCCCTCTGTCCTTCTGTGTTTCTACACAGCCCTCTCTCTTTCACTTGCCCTCCCTCCCACTCTCACTCTTATCGCCGTCCCTCACATCCATATTTCTCTTCTCTCTGTCTCTCTCTCTTTCTCTCTCTTTCTCTCCCACTCTCTCTCTCTCTCTCCTTCTCTCTCTCTTTCTCTCTCTCTCTGCCTGTTTGTATTTTTTGCTCTTTGTCTCACGGTGAGATGTTCTAACCGGGGAATGGAGGGATGATGTGGGACGGGGAGAGAGAGAGAGACAGCACATCACATTCCATCGTCCTCTTTCCACATCTGTCTCACTTATTTATCTTATTTTTTAGTTAACCAATCTTTAACCAGGCAAGTTAATTGAGAACAAGTTCTCATTTACAATAACGGCCTGGCCAAGAGGCCAAACACAACAAAAACATAATAAAATTGGACAAATATGAATTTAAAGACACACACAGGTATTCATTCCCGCCGTCTCTCCCCCCTCTGTGGGAGTGAAGAAGTGGAAAGAGGAACGACTCTGAGGGGAAGGAGGGAGGGAGATATTGAGGGGACGAAAGGCTGTGTGTCTTATCCAGGCACCGCGAGGACACTGTGCTCGCTACTATCTCAGACGACACAGGCTAATGGCAACAGGAAACTTGACAAACTCAGAAGAAGGCAGAGAGAGAGGAAAGTTATTGTCCGCCTCGAATAGACCTTCGTCCTCACACTTCTGCTCTCCATCTCTCTCTCTCTCTCCTGTCTCACGCCATCGCTTCTCCCTCCACCCACACCTTCTGCATGAACTCCTCCTCTTTTTTTCATAATTTTGTACGGTGCTTTGCCCATGCCATCGCTTTTTTGAATAATCTCTACAATTATCTCTCATTTCGCCCTCTGCCTCCATCCCCTTCAACTCCTCACATAAACCGTATCACTTCTCTTTATCTGCGTTTCCTTACGGAATTTCTCATTTTCCTCCTCTCCTTATCTATCCGGATCCATCCCTTCATCTCTCCGTCCTTCCCTGCTCTTCCCAGCCCTGGTCCTCTATCTCTCCACTACCCCCCCTCCCCCTCCCTAAAATGCTCCCTCCTTCTGCCTCCTCTGTTCTATCTCTCTCTCCCTCCCTTCACCTCTCTATTTCCAGTTGAAATGAAAACCAGTCTTTGTTGGTCTGGCGCGTCTTATGCTCTTGCCAGCACAGAACCGAATGGCCAAGAAAACAGACCCCTGGAAAAGGAGAAAAAAAAGAAATTAATAAAGATTAAGTGCAGCCTGAGAACAGTGTGTATTTTTAGGCGTAATTGTACATTTAACAAGCAATTTGAGTTGGTATCTCTCTCTCTCTCTCTCTCTCTCTCTCTCTCTCTCTCTCTCTCTCTCTCTCTCTCTCTCTCTCTCTATTTCCATGGCTTCCTCTCTCTGTCCCTTTCTCCATTCAACATTGCTCTCTCTTGCTTTCTCTATCATTCTCTCTGTCCCTCTTTCTCTCTCTCTGTCTCTCATGATCACTCTCTCTCTCTCCGTTGTTCTCTCTCCCGTTCTCTCTCTATCTCTCTGTCGCTCTCTCAATGGTTCTCTCTCTCTCTCTCTGTCTCTCTCAATCGCTCTCTCTCTCTCTCTGTTGTTCTAGCTCTCTTCCCGTCATTTGTTCTCCCTCCCTCCCTCCCTCCCTCTCTGAAGCGATGGAGAGAGCAGCAGCGGGGACACAGTGCGATGGCGAGGCGAGCGTCTGCAGTAATTAACGCTAATGACACCAGCTCCCTTAATGAGCTCTCTCTCTCTCTCTCTCTGTTCTGGCGCGCAGAGCGGGGGGAGACAGCCGCCCAGCTGGGGCGAGCGCGGCCGTTTAGATGCAGGGGTCACTCTCCGTTTCAAACGCCCTCCTTTTCCCTTTGTCTCCATGACAGCCTTGTCCCCCCGCACCGCCAGCGTGCAGCAGGAATCCCAAACACTGGCAAAGTGTGTGAGGCCACGTGGGCTATTATGAGCTGTGTGGCGCGCTGTAACGTTAGCAACTGCGAGGTCACGCAGGCTATACAACGGTTTGTGCCATCATTTCATGTGTTTTGTTCTTGTATAATTTGCTACCTCTTGTCACCTTGGTGTATGTCTTTTCATGTGATATTCATTGCTCATTGCACACTGCACATTGCTCATACAAGTATTCTCCATCTGAACACTAATGGAAAAAGTCACTCATATTTCACAAGTGAAAGGTCCAAAAAAGCACATGTATATATGTGACCGCAAGTGACAACACATAGCATACATGTGGAAGTGTGTTGTATACACGTGACTCACATGTGCAGAATTTATGTGCATTTTCCATAAGGGAAGAGGGCAAACTAAATTAAATCGGCTGACATGCACCCATTTCCTGTACTTTCTGGGGAAATTTTTAATATGTGACTGTAGTGGGTACAATGTTTAGAACGGAGGTCTGGGTACACAGCTGCACTGCTGCCCTTTAATTAATTACCGGGCGACGGGTGCCATGTGTTGTTTACTGGAGCCGATGGTGGCCTCTAATCAAAGCCTGGCAGCAGCGCCCTAACGTGCTACGTTCTGTGACATTCCAACGCCATTTTCTTTCCTCGTCGATATTTCACGGGCTCGACGTTAGCTGACGCGCGTGCGTCTGCCTTTGCCCTCGCGTGCGAACCGCGAACCGCGTAGCGGCTCACGAGGTGTCATTGCCTAGCGACAAACAAGGCACAACGAGGGTCAAATCAGCGATTCCTTGTGCGAGGTTTGCGTCACGACGCTTGGCTCTGATCGAGGGGCAGTCTGAAAGCGTTTGGGCCATTTGGGCTCCGAGCCTTAGCCCAGGCATTGCTGCCAGGCTCACCGTTCCGCTGTTAGAACAACTCTATGAATTATGAAGGGCGACCGACGTCCCCTGGCATACAATCCCCCGTACCGTGGTGCAGGCGTACCGTAAAGAGAGGCACGGTAGCATCATGGGCGCTCGGAACAAAGAAGAGAAACGGGGGCCCCGGATTTTTCCACCTCAAACATTTTAGAGTGTAATGTGCTCTGGCTGTAACTACCCTCCGGTAGGCTGACTGCCTTCCTCACAGAAAGGATTCATTAAATTTTTAGGATTTCTTAAAAAATGAATTTAAAGCAGCAACATCCATGCGCCATTTCCAGTTTATTTTTTCCCCCCGTTTTTGTTTCTGTTGTTTTTCCTCCTCTTCCGTTCTGCTGATGTGAGTCGCTTTCCTGTCTGCCCGGTCCCGGTTCTCCGAGCGCCTCGGTGGAAGTGGGTGTGTTTTGCGCTGAATGAAAGGGCGTGTGTTGCCGATACGGTGCATGGCACCTGCCACAGATGCATTTTTTAATGCACAACACAGAGGCGCTTTGCAAAAAATAAAAAAAAGATTGCAGGCCTTTACCTATTTTTCCACCAGCTTAAGCCCCTAGAGGAGAAACTTCATTACTGCACCCATTTTATCCAGGCGGACAGACAGACATGCCAAGCAAATGCAGTTCCCTTTGGAAGATGCCATGAATTATACATGTGGTCTGCTCCACGAATGCATATCTTTTTTCATGTTTTACACTGATTTAGAGTCAACACGTTTGTTTTCTGATTCCGTTCTGTTACAATAAACGACTCGAGAGTGAAGCTGGGAAGGGTGCACATTTTGCAGTCACTGCAGCTTGCACACTGGGCTGAAAAATAAAATATCCCGTGCGAGAAACGTGACAGAATCGTGAATCCTTTAAAGCGCACTGCGGAACGCTGCTTCCAGGATGTACGCATGTGCACTTGGAAACTGACACTGCTTGCTCATCACTGCTCAATATTCACTTAGGCCACTAAATGTTCATTAGAACATAATGATGTTCAGCCCAACTAGGCTCAGTCTTTATTGGACTAAGGGTCAAAGCCTTAACTATTTGATGCTGTAAGCCGCCATCTTTGGAAACTCTTCACCACTCTTTTGGCAGCACGTTGACTGGCCGTTTCCGCCAACATTAGCTGGCTGTTTCTCGTCATACTTTCCAACATTATAAAGTAGGAATACGATTTAATGGAACGCAAAGAAAGCGAGAAATAAGGAGGCTGCCTGACGAAGGCCGCCCCAGTGAGAATCGCATGTGCGGCGTCATGCTTGGTCGCAGGTAGAGCTGTCCGCTGCCCCCGTCGCCCGTCTGTTCGAATCTATAATACATGAGCGCTGTTTGCAGGGACTACAGCTTCGGTTTCCTGCCCCCTCGAGTGCCGCCGTGCCTTCCAGAGCCTCCGTCTGCTGTGGCTTTGATTTAACGCCGCCCTGCCGCTCAACCGTGAAGCGCCTACGAATGAGAGATTATCGCTGACGCTGAAGGCGTGACCCCTTTAAGGGTGCACTCGGGAACAGTGCACAGATCGGCGATGCCGCCTCCCGACCGTGGCTCTCTGCAGCCTGGAACTCCCTGCGCCATCGATCCGGAGAACAGCCCACAAAGTGACTCTCTTATTGCCGTCTCTTATTGACCGCCCGCCTCCGTCTTTCTCCTCCCACAGACCCAGGGAGGAGCGGAGTAGCACATTGAGGCACGTTTAAAGGATTACATATTTTAGATGTGCAGTAAATAAATAGCAGAGTACATTTATGGGAACACATATGTAGATTAAAATAAAGGGTCAAGCGGTGGACATAGAGGTTACCGCTCAATGGAAATGTCGGAGCTCACATTCGAACGCACAGTGCTTATGTGTGATGTCTAGTCCTAGTGAGTGGGCAGTATTTACCTCACTGAAGAGAAAGGGAAGTATGTACTTTTTCTCTTGTTATGTAAGCTAAATGTGCTGTGTGTGTAATTCAAGCAATAGCATATAAAAACATATTCAAAGGACCCCAGTTATTTTATTATATGTTGGGGAAAAAAAGGAGAAAAAAAGCGGTTTACTCTAATCTACCCTAAGATACAGGGAGTTGGTACGTGGTTGGTGATTTGAATTGAAGTATTCTCTGGAAAAATGATACACATTAATTTGGAAATTGTGGATATGTGCGCAAGTAGGTTATGTGCTCATGTTTTATATTAAGAGGGTTGTGGGTACCTACCTAATTAATGTTAACATTAAATACATCTGTTAAATAATGAATTATTGTGTAAGTACAGTGTATCTGCATATTTTTTCACAGTTTGTGTTGTTATGTAAAAATAACAGTTTGTGTTCTGCAGTTAAGATGAAGGTTAACTTTGCGTTTGGATGCTTTGTCAGATATCGCACACGGTTACAGCGCACGTACTCATGTTCCACCTGAGTTACTTTGTAACAAGTTGCTGTTACACATTAGTTACACGATAGGTACAATGTAATTACACCTATAAACTGTAGACGTAATACAACAGTGTTGTAGAGCTGATTCATGAAAGTGTGGTGCACGCAGCCCTTTCCTTGAGTGTACCTCTATCTGAAATGACCATAAACGGCCTTCACGACAACGCCCAGGCTTGTAGTGAAAAGCGTAAATTATTCAGGAGCAGCAGCGTATGCTCATCTAATGAGGCGGCTCTTTGAAGATGACCTGCCGTTACCTCTGGTCACGCGCAGACTCGGAGAGTCCAGCCCCCCCCTCACCCTTCCAGAACAATCCGCCATGACACCCTCATGATGGTTCTCTGTGTTCCTTCCTGAAGTTTCTTGAGGACAGGTGTTGGAAATGAGCCTTTGGCTACAAACGCTTAATGCAATGCATCTGATGCTTTTTCTTTTGACATTGTAACAAAGCTTTTGCTACGTCCCTGACGAATAAACAAACAAATGAGTATAGACGCAGATCCGGCGTGTCGGCCCGTGTCAGGGTCACGTCGTTCTCACTGACGGGTCCTTTAAAGGGGCAGCCTGGCTTTAAGATCTGAGCAAATGTTGGGAGAATGAGGCGCTTGATCTGAGGTGCGTGGCGCGTTGTGTTTGTGTTACTGGTTGCCGCGGAGATTAAAGCGTGCGTTCCGCCTGACGGCCGGCTGCGTGTTTGCCCTGGTGCGGAGAACCCCCCACGCTCAGCGGGAGAGCGCTGCCTCATTATCGGACGTGGGGGTCGCGGGAGAGGGGGTTTATGGGAATGGGAGCGCACGCATCGCTGGGTTCCGCTTCCTCTAATGAGGAATGTCCGTTTCTCCCACCCTTGTGCGCCGACAGTGGAGGCGGTCGCTCGTCTCATGGATTCTGTGCGTTTGTTTGACTAATTCAGTCTGACTGATACTTTAAATTTCACGCACCGCACACAAACACCCACACAGGAGCACTCATAGTGTACACACACACGTACATATACAAACAAACATACTTGCTTACACAGATGTACACAGATACACCCACACACACGCACACAAACTTACATGCTCACACACACACACACACACACACACACACACACACACGCACACACAAACATACATGCTCACAGACACACACACAGCCACACACACGCATGCAAACATACATGCTCGCACACACACACACACACACACAGACCCCACAATAAGTGTGTGTGTGTTGTCTCTTCATCAAGGTCAAATATTTTTCCCAAATTCTCTGCACAGACTAATCTGTTTCAACATCAGCTAGATTCGGATAAAATAAAAATGATTCTCCGTGAATAGTCTACCTCTATAGTGATGGCGACCCAGCACATCGCTGACTGCCATCACTTGAGAGAGGGCGTGGATTAAACATGCCACAGAGGTATCTTATTTTGATTGTTCGATCTCTGTTTTTTAAGGAGTGTGTGTGTGTGGTTGGAGAGTTACTTGTTGTTTCATATTTATTAATATTTATCACGTATCTATGTATTTACTACTTCTCTTGAAATTCTACTACAGAATACTGGACATTGAAATTGATTGAGATAGAGAGAGGCTGAAAGACATTTTAACAACTCTATTGATTCAGGTCTAAGTCACAAATTGACATCAAATGACATCAAGGGGACCAAACAAAACTGATCAAGCATGGCATTTAAGAGACAAAAAAATGAAAGAAAAATGAAAGACAAAACAAAAACAGAATTAAAAAAAAACCATAACAGCATAAGGGTCTCCATCTTGCTCCACTTCAACCTAGCAGGAGAGAGAGAGACAACGTCGAAGCCTGAGGACTTGTGACATATCTGAGTTGAATAACCTTTCAATAATTCACCAGTGTCTTTGCTGTGAGAGCGATGGACAGACAGAGAGAGAGAGGGAGAGAGAGAGAGAGAGAGAGAGAGAGAGAGAGAGAGAGAGAGAGAGAGAGAGAGAGAAGAGGGATGCAGGGAGGCAAAGAGAGAGCGAGAGTGGGAGTGATGGGAGGGAGGTAGAGAGAGAGTACAGAGAGTGGGAGAAGAACAGACGAGGGAAGAGGGCGTTTGGGCTCAGTCTGGGCCCAGGCTTTGTACTCCGCAGGCACTGGAAGGCGTGGAAGGACTCCATTTGCATTCATCGGAGGGAATGCCCTTTGTCACGCTGGAGAGAGCAAAGCGGAAGAGAGAGAGTGAGGCGGGGGTTTCTTCGTCCGCACACATTCCCACTCACGCCTCATAAGGGCAACGTGATGGATTCTCCACGTCAGTGAAGACTCATTGGCCTTTGAGATGGAAGCGGGAGGGAATGTATAACTCCAATAATGCATAACTCCAGGACTTTGAATCACTTTTGCATTCTGTTTGGGAATTGTAAACACATGTGTGTGTGTGTGTGTGTGTGTCGTATATGTAGTGTGGATGTCTTCTGTTCTGGTGCAGTTGCATCACCAGTGACACAGTTCCCTCCCAGAGATGCACAATTACCTGGCATCACTCTCAATTCAATTCAATTCGAATGGATGTTTATTGCCATGACAAAAACACAATCAGTGTTGCCAAAGCACATAATAACCTAGTACACAAACACATACTGTGTATATATATATATATATACACACACACACAACAGCAACAATTACAATATGCTCAGGTAGACAAACTATATGCATCTGTCACATGCCATGTGACAATCCCTGGACTGGAGCAGAGCAGCTGATTGTAAGAACTGGACCGGATTTTTTTTTTTTCTGATTCTCCCCCCAGACACGGGAGAGAGACAGTGGGAGAGCAGGTTAGAATAAAACAAACACAAACACAAAGTCTTCACCTTACTTGACACGAAGCTTTCGGGCAAAAACAATTAACTAAAATAAGAAACTAAAATAAACAATAAATGAAAGCCCCGCCTCCGAGGGGGGATCCCCTTTCGGGGAACACACAACAAAGACAGTCAGCTGCTTTCCACATCGCCTTCATACATCCACATTTACCACATGTCAAGACTTACGGGGACAGGGTAGAACTCTACGCACTGTCCCAACACACACTCAACACACCTCTCAACAAGACACCACGCCTCCACAGACCGGAGTTCCTCTAGAACCTCCCCAGGCACACACATATCCAGTGACTTTTCAAGTGCTTCCCGAACCCATGCACACAGAGACACTCAAACTTTTCAGTCCGATTTCTCTTTTACCCCAAACACACAGAGACCCTCGCCACTCCTCTGGCAACCAGCCCCGAGACACTCTCCACTCTTTCATTGAGAGTTCTCGGGCCGTTGTCCAGAAACACTCTCCACTGCCCGAGTGCAAGTTCTCCAATCACACCGAGGGCGAGAGGCGGACCCTATTTCAGAGCGCCCTCTCGCTCTCCCAATCACACCGAGGGCGAGAGGCGGATCCTCTTTCAGGGCACCCTCTCGCTCTCTTTCATGATCACACCGAGGGAGAGAGGCGGACACTCTTACTGCGCCCTCTCTCCCCCTTTCCCACACACCCAGGAAGCACTCTACTCAGTCACTTTCGACAGAACAACATAGATTCCACACAGACTCTGCCTCCCAGAAGCTTGGATTAGAGACATGCGCCACCATGCCCGACTCACATCAAACACCAACAATCGCAAATGACACTCCCACATGAACGCCCACCAACAAGTCTACAACACACACATTAATGACAAGATGCAGACTAACTCTCAAGGCGCACACATCAATGACAAGACAAAGACTAACTGATCCCCCACTCACCCCACCTGCTCTTAAATAGGCTTACTTTCTGCCTGGCTCAGGTGGGACTCATGAGGCATGTCAATCACCCAATCACAATCACTCAACACCAAACAATTCACATTCTCACACACAAACCAAATCAGTCAATTGAATTCCACATCAATTACCAATTAAATAATAACTAAAGAAATTATGGCCTTTGGAGCAACCTTCCGGGCAACAGTTGAGAGTGAGAGTGCCAACCCTGCCCTCAGAAAGTCTCCCTGCTCCAAAGGCCTCCACAACATGGAAAAACAAAGGCAACCATGCCACTCCCATGTTGCAGAGACTGACGCCCTCCACAGCATCTCTCTCTCTCTTTCCCTGCTGTCTCTCTGTCTCCCCCTCTCCCCTCCTCTCTCTCTCCTGCTCACCCTCTCTCCCGCTCTCCCTCTCCCCCTCTCTCTCTGCCTGATCCGGTACCTCTTGCACAGATGCACACATAACCCCTCCAGTGACATCATCCCCCTGTTGCTCAAAATCCAAATACACCTCACTTGGTTGTCAAACTCCCAGAGGGCCGTGCGTGGGCTGCTACCGCTTCCAGCTGATCCCCCCCATCTTCATCGGTCTAATTAGTTAATTGCTATGTACATTTCCCAAAATGCATTGCAGTAAAAATATATATTTTTAGCACTGGGTACAATGTCATGTTGAGATGTGACGATAAAGCAATATGTGAGGCCCTCCAAAACTGAAGAAACTTGAGCGGTGATTGAGCAGTTTGGAGCAAAAGAGCAATAAGCGCCTCCAGGTCTCTCCACAAGCACTGTGGTTAAGTACCGCGCCCATGACTTAAACAAAGGCAGCGAGATGGAGAAAAGCTCTCTGCCCGAGGGTTCTAGGAACAGGAGTAAGACCACAAGGTCGTGCCCTTGAGCTCCCCCACTTTAGCACAATTCATCCGGGGAAATATGGCTTTGAGGACGTTCCCCCGGCGTGGAGTCGTCCGTCATCCTGGAGAAACGTGTCCCGTAAGTGAATAAAATAGGCGCAGATTTGATTCCGGCTGAAAAGGGGGGCGTAGCGACCAGGGGGGGAAAGAAGGGCACTCGTTCAGAGAAAAAGGACAGGTGCCGTCCCTTTCAAAGTGTAACCTGAGTGTAACAGCAGGTTTTAGTGAGGTAGCAGGGTTTTTAGTTAGCGGGTTTTCAGTGGCAGCGGCGTTTGTTGTAGTAGCCGGTGAATAGAAGCACCTCACCGTACCTACAATGGCATTCTCACACCTCCAATTACATACATACACATTAGTGTCTGTACTGTCTGTATGCTATATCTGACAGATCAGTGTTAACACTGACACTCACACTGTGATTTATGTATAAGAATGAGTGATATTCTCACTGATTTATATATAATAATTAGTGATATTCTCACTGTGATTGATAAATAAGAATTAGTGATATTCTCACTGTGACTCATATATAACAATTAGTGATATTCTCACTGTGATTCATATATAAGAGTTAGTGATATTCACACTTTGATTTATATATAAGAATTTGTGACATTCACACTGATTTATATATCAAGATTAGTATTGGTAGCTACAGGATTTTAGGCAGAACTAGTTTGTAGAGGCAGGTGTTTCAAAAGTACCCATCTCGTTGCCCTTTGTCTATCCTTTTCTCCCCTTCTCCCCTTTTTTTATTATGTCCTGCTACTTTTATTATGTCCTTACTACATAACTCTCTCTTAAAATAAAATTGGTGATGAGACAACAAAAAGAGAGATGGCGTAAAAAAGAGAGAGAAAAAGAGAGAGAGAGCAGGAGCACAGAACATCACCTCATTTGTTTTCCACTTCAGTGCATCCCTCGGGAAGCCTGCATCTCTCCCCTCTCTCTTTCTCTCCCTCTCTTTTTCCCCCTCTCTCTCTCTCTCTCTCTCTCTCTCCCTCCTCTGCTCCCTTGTTGAGTTTATAAATAGTCGTGCTCACTCCCTCTTCTTGTCGTTCTCTCTCTCTCTCTCTCTCTCTCTCTCGCCCTCTTTTACTCTTTATACATCTGTATGCCCCTCTCCCTCTTTCCTCTCTCTCTCTCTCGCTCCTCTCTCCCTCTCCTCTCTCCCCTTCTCTGATATTAAATTTGTTCCCTCTCTCTGTCCCCTCTCCCCTCTCCCCAGGCCTTAACCTTAACCTGCCACCCCCCCCCCCCACTGTCACTTAAGAGTAATTTCTCCCTCCTCCTCCTCCTCCTCCTCCTGTCTCTATCTCCTCCTGTCTCTCCCCCCCTCTCTCTCCTTTTCTGTCTGAAGAAGTTGTGACATAACATGCTGGCCTCATACATGTGCACCTCCCCCCTCCCCACCTCCTCCTCTCCCTGCTCCACACTGTAGGGGAGCCCTCGTACTTTTCTCCCAACATTTCTACTGCACATCCCTGACTGCCCTTGGTCTGGCCTGCCCCACCTCCCCCTCCCCATTGTTCTCTTTATACCTCTCTTTTTCTCTCCCTTTTTCTCTGTCTGTTTTTTGTAATGTTATATTATGTGCATAGTACTGTTCCCTGATGCCCTTGGCTTAATGTTAAATCAAGTTTAAAAAGTATCTCTCTCTCTCTCTCTCTGTCTCTCTCTCTCTCTCTCTCTCTCTCTCTCTCTCTCTCTCTCTCTCTCTCTCTCTCTCTCTCTCTCTCTCTCTCTCTCTCTCTCTCTCTCTCTCTCTCTCTGTCTGTCTCTCTCTCTCTCTCTGTCTGTCTCTCTCTGTCTCTCTGTGTCCCTGTCTCTCCCACTCTCAATTCATTTAATTTCAAAATGCTTCATTGGCATAACATATTTCAATTTATTGGCAAAGCTTTACATAAACAAACATAAAACACATTTAACTACAAATCAGTATTGTAAAACAATGTGTCGTATATATATATATATATATATACATCGTATTACTGATGACTAGTGAGTTTTTAGTGCCGTCTCACGAGGTTCTTCCCCTGTCCCTCAGGTTATGGCAGGCCGCTTGTGCTGCTAAATTTGGCACAGCTCCCTTTTCCCTCCCAGAAGGATTTGTCTTTTTTCCAAATCAGCTAAAGTTGGGAATTTGGGGCAAACCGGCGTAATTGATGGGAAAAAGGTTTCCTTTCCTTTTAATATATTTTTTACACGGGTTAGAAGGGAGTGCAGCTCTGCCTCAGCCTCCTGAAGCTGACAGCGTGAGCAGAGCTCCATCTTCAACACACCTCGGTATCGATGCGGTTCTAACGCAGAACTTTTGCTGCGAGGGGAAGATGACTTTGTGGCATTTCCGTGAGAAAGAGGCACCGAGAGAGCGACATCGACGTATCGACGGAGGGAAGGTGTGACAAACGGTCCTCTGTCCACGTGCGAATAACGGAGAGATTGAAAAGAGGGAAGGGAAAGGTAGAGAGATGGAGAGAAATGGAGAGAGGCAGAGGTTGTAGTGGCATTTTCGATCCCTCATTTGATAATTGAATAATAATCTCTCTGGAGAACTGACCTAGAAGAAAGTGAGGAGAGAGAGAGAGAGAGAGAGAGAGAGAGAAAGCAAGCACAGTCTGACTCAGTGCAGAATAAATTTACTGACACCTACTGCTGTGTATGTGTCATTACATCTGATGAAGTATTTACCCGAATTAGAAGACTTATATGTTTTTCACAACTATTATTTATGTATATATATATATATATATATATTTCTATAGTTTTGGGGGATTTTAATTTATTTAATCTTTCTGTGTAAGAAGTAGCTGTATTATTACAGCATACAACAGGCAGTCATGCATGCAACAGATAGCTGCAGTGCTGCATGCAATAGCAGCAGGGGCCTTTCTGCATGCAACAGAGAGAGGGGCAGTGATGCATGCAACAGATGTGTAATTCTGCATGCAACGGAGAGCTACAGTGCTGCGTGCACTAACATAAGGTGCAGCGCTGCACGAAACAAAGAGAGGGGCAGTGCTTCTTCTCGTGCAGTGCTGCATGCAAAGCTCTCGGACCTCACGCGTCTGTTCTCTCTACCAGCGCTTTGGTCAGCTGATGCTTTCAAGTCACTTTGGCCATACTCCATTTGTCTCTCAAACGTTCCATTTCGTTAACACGGCAAGCGCACATCACTTTCTGTCAGCCCGTTTCTCTGTTTACTAATGCAAACATCCATAGAGAGGGCAGTCCTGTACTTTTACTTATAATTTTGTGAATTTGGTGTATTCCATTTGGTGTGTGTTTCATTTGGCGTGCACTGGAAGGGGACAGATTGGTTCTTGTGAATTCATCATTTTTTTGGCGCAGACCTGAATTAGAAATCTGAGCAGTGTAATGCTTAAAAGTGTATTAGTCTCTCTCGCTTTCTCTTTCTCTCTCTCTCTCTGCTTGACAGAAGTGCTTTATTAATGCAGAGACTTCTGAACACAGCACAAATATATACTGGTACACTATGAACAGCTGAACACATGTCTTCCTTCTTCCTGTTTCAGTGTGCTGCAGAAAACCCCCGGAGTAAGGGGTTAAAAAAAGGACCGCTGCTTTGGCAGCCGAGTTTGGAGCCTGCCGCCATTTGGCATCCGATATTCCCTGTGTATTTCCCCACGTGTACAGCGGGATAGCCGGAAGTGCTCCCCATCTCCAGCCACCTAGTCTCTCTCTCTCTCTCTCTCTCTCTCTCTCTCTCTCTCTCTCTCCGTCTTGGGCGCCTCACCGCTCTCTTCTCTTGGTGGTTGGAAATTTGTCTTCCCCGTTCACTTCTTCTCAGATTTTTCACAACCTTTAGACTCTCCTCTGAGAAAGAAAGAACATTTATTTTCAAGGCCTGAAAAAGATGTTGAAAAAGTTGATTCCTGTCAACAGAACAAGAGGGCATAGGTAGAAATTAGTTCAAAGGTCAATTTTGCACTGATATGTATTTTTACACGGTGAGATGTGTGGGACACTTGGCCTGGTCATGTAGTAGAGGCAGAGATGTTCAGGCCTGGGGCACTGCAGGATACTCTCTAGACTCGGTGCCTAGATGAGCCTAGATGGGCTGAATGTTTCTTTTTTCCAATATGTTTTTGTGTCATCGTGGTAGTCTGGTAGCTCCTTGTCCTTGATTGGTTGATTGACAGATTGACTGAGCCACTGATTGGTCGATTTGCTGATTGAGCGTGAAGTGTGCGTCAGAGCCTCTCCCTTCTGTCCCGCAGCCTGCGCAGGGAGGGCTACACGGTGCAGGTGAACGTGAACGACTACCTGGACATCTACTGCCCACACTACAATGACAGCCAGCGGGGGGCCAATGAGCAGTACATCCTCTACATGGTGACGTACCGGGGCTACCGTACCTGCGACCCCCAGCACGGTTTCAAGCGCTGGGAGTGCAACCGGCCCCACGCCCCCCACGCGCCCATCAAGTTCTCCGAAAAGTTCCAGCGCTACAGCGCCTTCTCCCTGGGCTATGAGTTCAACGTGGGCCAGGACTACTACTACATCTGTGAGTATCTCTGTAGTACACTAATATATTATTATTGTAGTGCACTGCTACATCTGTGAGTAGCTCTGTAGTACACTGCTACCTCTGCAAATACATCTGTAGTACACTAATATACCTGTAAGTATTAGTGCTACATCTGTGAGTATCTCTGTAGTACACTGCTACCTCTGCAAATACATCTGTAGTACATTAATACACCTGTAAGTATTAGTACTACATCTGTGAGTCTGTAGTACATGTACATTAGTGTGGTTCCCTGCTACATCTGTGAGTATATCTATACTGCTTTGATGACCTCTGTGAGTATTACTGTAGTAGACTGTAGCACAGCTGCAAGTATATCTGTAGTGTACTAATACATCTGTGAGTATGTTAGTTAGTATATCTAGAGTATGCGTATACCTCAGTACCAGTATCAGTGTACTAGACATTATACTGTGCCTTTGAGGTACTCAACAGCCGCTATACTCGTGAGAACTTGTGTAGCACACAATTAGGTGAGGAGATTCGCTTTGTTTTCCGAATGTTACTCTGTGAGTTTTACTGGGCCTATTTCCGTAGTGTCCACAGCTGCATCTGTGAGCTCTATAGTGCTTAGTCATTCAGCTATTCAGCAGAGAATGTTTTCACCTACATAGCAAACTGCATATCGATGAGATGGTTCTATTAAACATTTATATGACCGCATGCAAACTCCCTTGTGTCTAGTGTCCTATTGCTGTTGGATATTACTGTTTTTTTAATCTGTTTGACTACATTTTACCCTATTGTTGTGACAGTAAGCGCTTCTCTGGAACAACAACAGGATAGGATGAGATAACTGTGTTGGACTGTTCCTCTCCAGTCCAAAGTCTCATTGATTCAGTAAACAGAATTTAGGTAATACAGTTACCTCTACACACAACCTCACTGTCAACTGCATCAGTTTAGTAATATTTCCTCTGCTAGAGTTGCCTGATACTGACATTATTATCACCACTTGTCCGATGCCCTCTCCCCTCGGTGCTGGACTGATGTAATCGGTGGCCAGTAGGTGGCGCATATGTGACAGTGTGTTTGCCTTGTGGCTGTTTGTTGTCGTTGCAGCCACGCCCACCCACCACCACGGCCACAGCTGCCTGAGGCTGAGGGTGTACGTCTGCTGCTCCGCCAGTGAGTCTCCCCGTCTCTCTGTCCATCCATCCATCACCCCACCTATCTCTCCATCCTCTCGTCTCTCTCCCCCATCCTCTCTCTGCTGCCTCTCCGCCCCGCTCCCCTGTCTGTCTGTGTGTCTGTGTGGCCAGTTAGGCCCCTGCTAACCCCTCCTGTCTCATTCAGTGCTTGCAGATAGTCGCTCTCTCTTTCTCTGCCATTCCCTCCATCTTCAGTAGTGTCCTTCCTCCCTTTGGCTCCTCTCCTCCCTCATGCCCCCCACCCCCCACCCCTCTGGCTCATCCTCGGTTTGTTTGTCATCAGAGTGTAGTCACCGTCAGGATGTGTGAGGACACATACAGGGAATACGACGTGTCCAAGAGTCTGGGTTCTGTGCTCAGCAGGCAGGGCCCTGTGTTCAGTGACTCAGGCTGTGCTAGGATACGTAGTTCAGTGTTCAGTAATTTGCGCTCAGACACATTGTGTTGTGGAGGCCTGGCAGATATACACTGTTCAGTAATTCCCACTCAGACACCCTGTGTTCAGTAGACCAGGCACTGTATTCAGTGACCCAGGCAGTGCAGGACAGTAACCTCTGTTCAGTAATACCTGGCTGTGTTCAGGGGTCCCTGGTTGGGTTCAGTAATCCCCGGCTGTGTTCAGGGGTCCCTGGCCATGTTCAGTAATCCCTGACTGTGTTCAGTAATCTCTGGCTGTGCTCAGTAATCTCTGGCTGTGCTCAGTAATCCCCGGCTGTGTTCAGGTGTCCGGGCTGGGTAAGGGGTCACCTGCAGAGGCGTAAGGAGCTGTGGCAGCTGGTCCGGCCCCCGTGGCACTGGACCGTTACCACGGTGATGCGCTGTGCTATTTTTACACCTGCTAGTCTTTCCCCCTACAGGGCTTTCATCCAGCCCAGCGACGCAAATTCACCTCCCTCTCCCTTTTGCCGTCATTCATCCATCCCAGTTTAGGGCCAGTCAGTCACTGTGTAGATATTATTTTAACCCCCTCGTGTGTCTTTATCAATCCGCCACAGTGGCCAGTTCAGCCTGTCCGTACGAGTGCACATCACGTGTCCCCACTGTCAGTGGTGTTGAGCCAGTCCGCCTGCCTTTGCATGTTGTGTTAACCCCAGTCCCTTCTGCCCATGTGCCTCTCTCTCTCTGTCAGTTTGGATCTCCTCCCCCCCTCCGCTCCGCTCTGTGCCTGTGTGTTCTGTGTTAACGGGCATGGGTGTGCTGCGGTCCAGTGTGTGTGAATGCTCTGAGTTAACCCCTCTCTGTATCTCCCAGCCTCCCACATACTAGACGACTCGCACCCGACCCCGTCAGACTACACTCTCAGACCCAACATCAAAATACACAATATCGGTGAGTGCCCCCCAAAACACATACACTCACACGCCCTCGCCTGACCTTCTCTCCCTCTCTCTCATTCCCTCTCATGCGTCTGCCCATCTTCACAGTCCCTCCATCTCGTAGGTGGCTGTGTAGTGTAATGGTTAGGGAACTGGGCTTGTAACTCAGAGGTGGCCGGTTCGATTCCCAGGTGGGGGCACTGCCGTTGTACCCTTAAGCAAGGTACTTAACTTGAATTGCTTCAGTAAAAATATCCAGCTGTATAAATGGATTGTATGTAAAGAAATGTCAATTGTCGCTCTGGATAAGAGCGTCTGCCAAATGCCTAGAATGTCAATGTAAAAAATGTAGCGCGGTTCCAATAGGCCAAATAAGATGGGTAACATTTTATCATCACGCCGTTCAATGTCACCGAAGTACGCAATGCAAAAATGCTACAACGAAAACACATGCAAAGGTAGATTCTAAAGCAGGACGTAACGAAACCAAATCCCCCCCTGCCTCCCCCTCTCTCTGCACCCCTACAGGAAAATGTACAGCTTTGCACATCTTGTATCAGCGCTAAAGGAGGCCACATCTGACAGAAACGTTTATTTCCCTCTTTTTTCAACTTGCAGTGTCGCACTTAATGTAAGTGTAATAAATCAGTGGGTTTTATTAGCGTGTAATAAATTAAATTAATGGATTTTCTAAACATCTCGGCATTTGTTATTCATTTACGGGGATGTTCCTCTTCTACTTTAAAGTGATGTGCGAGTCCTTTCCCCTGTACACATTTCAAACGTGCCCTATATTGGTCATTTTTAATCTATTGAGTTAATAAACCTGGATTTTGGGCCTCCCGGGTGGTGTAGCGGTAGAATATTAGACGCTGTCCACTGTTACCAGGGTTCGATTTCACCGGCCGTGCCAGTTTCAGCTCTAGCCAGGAGTGCCACTAGGGGGCGACAATTGGCTGTGCACCCCAGGGTGGGGGGAGGGAAGCCGATACGAGCTTGCTGCGTATAACAATGGCCCTGTGTGCATACCGGAGTTACGGTGAGGGCTTGGCAGATCCGGCTCAGAAGAGGTGGTGCTCCGCCGCATGTCACTGCCAGTATCAAGACTACGGTGCGAACTCTCAATATGAGGGACGGGATAATTGACATGAAAAAAGAGCGTATCATTTGCTACTAAATTGGGAGAAAAATGGGGAAAAACAGCAGAAAGAGAAAATAGAAAAAAAATAATAAACCTGGATTTTGTTCTCCAGGTTCCCCGCATTTCTGGGACATATCTGATTGAATAAAAGGCCGAGCCTCCCTCTGTCTGTATCCTCAGAGCACCTTGCCACCCGGCCACGTAAGGAAGTTACTGGAACAATCCGTCTGCTCCTTATCGCCGGGACCCAGTCATTTGGACCAGGCGGCCGCTAAACACTATAAATCATCGCGTTCCCGCCCTCTCTCCCCCTCTCTCTCGCTCCTTCGCTGTCTCCCTCCTTCCCCGGAGCTGCTCCGCGGGCGCGCTTGTAATCGCTCGGCCGGAACCGCCGCTCTCTGCCTCTCGCCGGGCGTCGGTAACAAGGCTCGTTATCGTCCTGGTTTTTCTTCATTTTTTTTTCTTTCTATTTAAAAAAAACGGCGGGCCCAGAGGAACTGGCTCTTGCCTCGGCTCCGAATCCGTTTGATCGCTGCGATCCCCCCCGCCCCCTGCCCACACGCATAGCTCTTCCCCAGAAAGGATCCCCACTTATTCCGCTTAATTCCAGGACTGGAAATTTGCCGGGTCAGAGCGGTTAGGCTAAATGCATGGGCCCGCGTAAAATGAAAAGTTGGTGCTCGGTCATAATCCGACAGCCCCGGTCCGCAGATGAATAGTGACACGTTGGCCAGTACCCTGGGGCGCTGCCGCCCTCCTGGAAGCCGCAAGTTGGCGGTATATTAATGCGTTCTCATTATGCGAGGTGAAAAAGCAGAGAACACCGGGCCCCCCTGTGAACGCCGCTGACAGGAGCGGAGCGCGCGGCTGATAAACAACTCCTCCGCGCCCGCACTCACCTTCCGCATTCCAGGAAGTCACGTGACCTGTGCACAGAAAGGCTCCAGGGACTGTGAGAGCAACCAGGCCCAAGATCGAGGCCCAAGGTCCTCTGGGACAAGGCTGCGTTGCCAACGATGCTGTATAGGAACAAGATATGAGTGTTCACTGACTCAGTACTTATACCACAATACTAGTTTACACTCAGTATTTACTCTTTCTGGGATTAGGGTTTTGGCAGTTTATGAACAACAGAATGGCGTAATCAACAAATAAACATCCCACCTCCCATGAAACTATCTTAACGCTGAAAATATCATGTGATCTCAAAATGTACCGTAAACATCCATGAATATTTGTGGGCCATAAACAGAGCAGGAGTACACATGATGCTCAAAAACAAAGTAGTTTCATAAAACTAAGTTCGACTCAAAGTCCTATCACTTAATTCACATTCCTTAATTATTCAGCAATTTCACTGACTTCACCACAGAAATAATCTCTGGTTACAATTATCACTCTGTAAATTGTCAGCATATGCCCATTTTCTTTTCATTTGTATTTTAAAGTGAATTTATGAATGTTGTTTTTGTTGGAACACCCTTCCCCCTGCCCCCCACCCTGGTGTCACATGATCACAGTGCCGTAAGCTTTGGCCAGTGTCAGAGTCGGGAGCTGAGCCCGCCAGCCTGCCGTTCAGGCAGATTCCTGCAAACGCAGGGCCCGTCTGTCACGCACCACGGCAACAAGCACACAACTGAACCGGTCAAGTTGGATTTTTTCCTCGGGCAGAAAAACAAAATTCCACAGATAGCCCGGGTATCGCCAGACGTCTGGTACCGTCGTGGAGTCTGTGTTCCGGCATGTTCCTCTGTCTGTGTCCCGCCCTCTCTCTGGTTTAACCCCTCACTTCCCCCCACCCCCTCCCACAGAAGGTCAAAGGTCCCCAAATGAAGTCTCTTGTGTCCCGTGCACAGTCAGTGTGTCTCTCTGTGTTCTGTATCGCACTTTAACGTGAGCAGTCTGCCTGAGAGCACGGTCATCCGCCATGGGGCCCAGTCTGCTCATGCCCTTTCCATCTCTCCCTTTTCTCTCTCTTTTTCCCGCTCTCATGCTCTCATCTCTTTAATTTCTTCCCCCACCTTTACTACTCCCCTGCTCTCTCTCTCTCTCTCTTTCATTCACCCACCACTTTTTCCATCTTTCTCTCCCCTTGCTTTTCCTACTCCCTCTCCATCTTTCTCTTCCTTGCTCTCTATTCCACTAATCTCTCTCTCTTTTTGCTTCTCTCTCTCTCTCTCTCTCTCTCTCTCTCTCTCTCTCTCTCTCTATCCTGCAGTGTTTTGTGATTCAGCCATTATGTGCTCAGTGAACTCCTGTTCCTCTCTCTTAGTGCAAAGTGAATGTAACATGGTGTGCCCTGTATTAAGGCTTGTGCGCCCTCTTTCTCTCTCTCTTTCTTTCTCTCTTTCTCTCTCTGTCCCACAGTGATTTGTGATTCAGCCATTATGTGCTCAGTGAACTCCTCTTCCTCTCTCTTAGTGCAAAGTGAATGTAACATGGTGAGCTCTGCATTAAGGCTTGTGTTCTCTCTCTCTCTCCCTCTCTGTCTCTCTCTCTGTCTGTCTCTCTCGCTGTCTCTCCCCCAGACGAGTTTAACCCTGAAATCCCCAAACTGGAGAAGAGCATCAGCGGCAGCAGCCCCTCCCGCGACCGCCTGCTGCTGACCGTGGCCGTGCTCTTCCTCGCCGCCTTCTCAGTCTCCTAGCAACCGTCGGCCCACGACAATGTCACGCCGACAGCCTGCTGCCGGCCGCCGGAAGGTTGTGCCCGGGGAGGTCTCGGGTGCAAGCGGAGGGAGGGAGCGAGGGAGGGCAGGGACTGGGCGGGAGGAGTCCGGAGGAGAGTCCGAGGAGCACCGCGCGACGTGCCTCGGCAAGCGTCGAGCGCCACACCCGCGGGAGAAAAACTTTAGGTGTTCCGACCCGGACACGGGAGAAACAACAACAACGACAACAACAATACGCCGAATAAATGAAAGAGATAAATAAATGAGGTGAATCACCTCCGACTGAACTGGAAACGCGAGCGCGCAGAGGTTTGTGGCATGCATGCTGAGATGCGTGTGTGCCAAGCAATGCCCGTGTGCAGATGTACATACACGTCTTTGGGTCTCAACGCAACAGGCGCAGCAAGGTGTGTGCACGGTGCCCAACATGCGTGTTGGGAGAGACAGACAACCCGTTTGAGACACACTCACGTGCGACCCCGGTTTCTGCAGTCAGCGCGTAGCATACCGCGCGTGCTGGGACGTGACAGGACATGGGCTGGAATACGGCCGTCCGTCCCTGACTGGTTTACCGCCTGCCACTGCAGAAGCTGCATTCAAAACAGGACTTTTGTGTTTCCTCTAATCTCAGCGTGATAAACGTGGAGCTGACCTTCTGTCCTGTGTGTTGGAGGGGGAGGACTTTGTACACGTGTGGACCTGAGCTGGGCCGGACCAGCCTAGACTGGCAGTGTGCTGTCCGGTCACTCGATTCAGATTTTTTAATTCAGAGGGAGCTGCGAGAATAGACCTTGGCGGACTCAACGGTAGAAGCGTGTGGCTTTCAGATGGGTCCTAGAGAAACTCCAGAGAGTCAAAGAACGTAGGCACATGGGACTGGCGAGCCTTGATTCACCGTGATTTACTACAGCGAAGCCTTTCTTGCGATTGGTCCATTCAGCTGCTTCTACGTATATTGGCCAATGGCGGCTAGAGTTTTTTTTTTTTTGGGGGGACTGGTGTGAATGTACAGTACAGGTTTATGGCGGTTTTCATTTATTTGCTTAGCAGAAATCCATGCGCAGGTAGCTCGCACTTTTAGGTATTGTATGTTTAAAACCGCAAGGTGTGCCACAGAAGCGTAGGTACACTTACTCTGCTGCTGCTCACAGGCGCATAGCCGCCTGCCGCCATTTACCCCCGGAACCTTCCAGGCCCCTAAACTGCTACACCCTGCACCGCTACCCAGCAGCGGGACTGCATAGTATTACCCTAATGTTGCATTTCTATTGTAAATATACACTGAATTTATTTTCTTTTTTCTTTTTTTTTTTTACTTTTAGGCTAAACACATATGCCTCCTCGTCATAAAAAAAAAAATTTGGCTGGGAACTTAGAAAATAGGATTCTGCGTGGTACCCTCCTTCTTACCCCAACCCGACCCCCCTTATCCCCCCAACCCGACCCCTCCTCTTCCCTATCCCCCCAACCCGACTCACCACCCCCACCCCAGACCTGTCGAAACAAAACAAAAATCTGTATTCATTTCTGCTATATATGTGTCACAATGACAGGTTGTGCACAGAAGCTAACCGCTCAGAGGTTTTCTGCAGCAGTGTGTCTTTCTGCTGAAAGGCCTGTTCTGTTGTACCGTCCTGAGAATTGTTTTTTTCTGGCAGCCACAAGATGCCTCCAAAAATTTGTATTTATTTTTCAGGAAATTCTGGAGAACACAGTGCCAATTCCACTAGTGCACGCTATTTATTTGCTCAATAAAAGTGCTTAATCACAGCCAACTGGCATAGCTTATATTTGAAACATCATCTCGTGACAGGCATCTGCTGCAGCAGTTCAGCTCAAGGTGTCTAGCTGAAGGTACAGCAGCTGTGCCCACCCTGGAATTTGAACCTACAACCTCCTGGTAATGAGTTGTGTTCTTTAACACTGCAGTGCATCAAACGCACCGAGCATTTGCCGTATATATTTTTTCCTAAATGGATTTAGTTACCATCATTATTATTATTGTTATTATTATTCTTTGGTTTGCATAAATTGTATAAGTGGTTATGCTGACAATATGCCCACTGAATATGCCTACTGAAGTGGCTTTGCAGGCTGGCTGGCCATATGACCCCTTAAAACAGTAATATAAATATCCAGATGGTGTCAAGACGAGGTTACTGAAAACGTTGAGGCACATTTATTAGATTACTGATTAACAAACTCTCCTGCTTCAGTTTGCTGTTTCTGTTTGCTGAGCAGATTCTGCACCCTTGATTTCCATCTGCGATTGAACTGCTTGTAGCACCTTGTATCATGTTTACAAGCTGCCACAAAAAGCACATAGGGTAGAATTGGGCCCTGTTGAGCAATGCCCGTTTCTTTAAAGGGAACTTGTGTCTCGCCATTCTTTGATGCTGTTTGATTTGGTTTGCAGACATCTTTACCCAAGTGCATTGCGTGCATTTTGTATTTTACCCATTTATACGGCTGGACAGTTACATCCAGAGCCATGCACTGTACACTACTCAAGCATAGAACATGAGTGCCATGCCTGGGGTACGAGCTTGGTTCTCGAACCACCACTGAACAACATCCCTCTCCTCTGCTCGTAGCCACTTGCTACGAGACTGCTTTGTCATACTCGGACTGACTAGCCAGCCTGAACAAAAACGAATGGTACATCACAACCAACCCACTGCTTTTAACTCGGTTTACCTAGATGGAAGTTCCTCTGCTCTTACCTTGACTGAATAGATTGGCTCTGCCTCCACCCTCCCCAACCACCCCCCAAACCCCCCCCAACCCCCACCCACACCCCAACCCTCCTCAAAGAAGATTAAACTGATCAAGCATAGATTAGCCATACTGATTTAATTAGGTGAATGGCAAAGTGCAATATTTTTAAAAGGAATATTTTCGGCCGCCATTTGTTAGCTGAAGGCTTGCATAAAACCCAAAACCCGCCGGGGTGGAAGTGCCTGCCCCTAATGGAGGCCTGCAGAAGTTCAGGCACTGGGTGGGATTGAAAGGGTGAGAGGCCCTGTGGGGCTGTAGGTGTGGTTTCAGAATAGATTCTCTGGGACTCCTGTTAGTAATGGATGATCATGGATAATGGATGACAGATAAACCTGTAACATGTGGAAAGGGAAAAGAAAAAGTCGGAGCAGGATTCACACGTACTGTACTTTCAAATGTACCTGAAAATAAAGGAGTGGATACACATGAACTATTTGTTTGTTTGTGTGTGTATGTGTGTGTATGTGTGTACACACACATACACGTACATACATGGTTTTGTATCTTCATATAGATTTTTTGACAATTGTCCTAGGATTTGTCCTTGGTGTAATAGCAGAACTGGGATTGCAGTATCATGCCAAACGTCATTGTTTGTTTGTTGACTCTTGAATAGTTTCAGCATAGCCTTAGTGTCACATTTTGGAAGTCCTCCAACAAATGTTAAACAGACATACTAAAACTATTTTTAGACTATTTGAGGATGGTTTAAAAATAAAATTCAAACATTTTTCAATCCATTCAAATATTGGCACAAAAAAATGCAAAAAATGAAAGAGAACGTGTGATAGATATATATTGCCTTGATTTGGAATGGATAATCTGACATATTTTAAATTGGGAAATCATAAAAGTTAACAATCATGTCACTGTGGCACAGTTACTGCAGCGACTCGTTGATGGTGGAAATGCTTTACTGTACTGTATTTCATTCTTGTGCCAGGGCTTACTATGCTTTACTGTATCACATGAGAGCGTGCCATGGCAAGTGAAGTAAAACAGGTGTATGTTCCGTCATGCTTTAAAACTTCATTTTAGTCCATAGTGCCCCATATTTAACACGAAGACAATGGAATTGATATTACTTGAATGCTCTGTAATGAATAAGTGAATTGGAATTTTTTCAAAGTAGAAGATGGATAGCATTTTTTTGGTAAGATTTTACCGTTCTGTATTTTGGGTAGATGGGTGGGCTGGAGGGGTGGGGGGGGGGAGTTAGAGGTGTGGTCACAATGGAAGAGTTGAAGAGTCTGTTGAAGAGTTGATCGGGAAGAAGAAATGGCTCTTTAAATATTGCACTTAAAAACCTAGATCCGAGTGAGAGAGACAGACATGGTGTATTAATTGAGTGTTTACATATGTGTGTTTGTACACATTTCTGTAGGTTTTTAATGTGCAAGCTTGTTTAAGTGAGTGTGTGCGTGTGCGTATGTGTGGTGTGTGTGTATGTGTGTGTGAGTGAGAGAGAGAGAGACAAGGGAGAGGAAGACAGAGAGAGATTGTATAGGAAAGACAAAAGCATTTATTAGAGTTGGAAATGACAAATAACAATCATGTTTACCTTTGACTGGAATGAATAAAACAAATCTGTAAATGGAATTAAGAATGGTGACTATGATAAAATAATACTCTGAAAAAATCTACTTTTAAAAAAATGGTGTGTGTGTTTATTTACCGAGCATTATTTATATATATATATATATTGTGAATAGTGGTCAGCTTTGTTATTTAAACCTGTTCTCTCTTCTCCAAACAATATCCTCCTCTTTTCCTTGCTGACTTTCCAAAACTCTCTCCCACTCTCTTTTTCTTTCTCCTCTTGGCTCTCCCTCTCTCTCTCCCTCCCACCCTCTCCCCGCTTTCTTTTTTCTCCAATCTCCATTTATTCTCTCCCTCTCATGCACTCACAAAAAGGCACTCTCACACACTCTCTATTTCTTTCTTTCTCTGTTACTATCACCACATCTCTCCTTCTGCCTTGTTCAATGTCTCTACCTCGTGTATGCTTGTATTCCAGGCCTGCAAACCAAAAAACGGAATCAAAAAGAAAAAGCCTATTGTATTTATCTCGGTCTGCGTCAGATGAATGAGGTGCTTCGTCCTGGTCCAATCAAGCAGAAATGGACTGGGTCCGGGGCTGGTCGGCTTGCCAAAGCATTTATCACCTGTTGCATCACTAGCAATGCTAAACCAGCGCCATTAGCCCCATTCAGTCTTTATTCATTTTGACTGTGCCGCAACGTATTCCTATTTGTTAAATAGCTTTGTAATTTACACCCAGTTCTCTCCTTATTGCAATATCTGGGATTGTGCTTAACAGATACAGTAGACTAGTAATAATGTTCAACCAAGAAAATGTTAATCATTCTGCAAATAGGCTATGTATGATTCAAATGTGTTTTTTTAAACTTATTTCACAATCTGGGAAACTAAAGCATAGCAAAAAAACTATCTGGCTTTTGGTATACTTAATAGACACTCTGATGTTGATCTTGGCTTTAGATGAGATTTACAGTATCAGTATAGTGACCTCCTTGATGTACCACAATTGATACTGATTTAAATGTGTACCTCACACATAAGGTTTTCAGAGGATTAAACATAATTGACATAATGCTATAATATGACGTGACAACCTTCTATTAAAGAGTTTATCAACCTTTGTGAGCTACGTTGTAGGCCAAGGCCTTCGTTTCACATGAATGTGGCCCGCATGATATTTTCAGAACGGTTGCATTAATCTCTTAGTGCCCTGTTTGCAAACGGGTTTTCATGGAATATAGCGCAGCTAAGTCAGCGTTTGTTTGAATTTTATATGTGAAATAAACGGTATCCATGAGCTCACCAGCTTTGTATGTATATCGTTTATAAACAAAAAAAAACAGAATACCGGAAAAGCAGAAAAAAATACCCACAGCAGCAGCAACCTCGGAAAATGCAACTGAACGAAAAACAGTCTGCTTGTGATTAGAGCGACATCACCACAATCTGTACATTTGAATAAATTCATTCATATATTTTTTTAATCACTAAGAAGACGGTCTATAACGATGAATGAGTATAACTAGCTGGATGCGAGGAAAAAGCTAGAAACATTAAGTCTATTACACGAGAAGTTAAATAATTCACTCTGAGAAAGAGTGAGCCGGCGGCAAAAGGAGATGGTGTAAACATGTGTTGATGATCAATCCTCTGCATCCTCATATCTCGAATTTTCTGTGTCATTAACTGCTAGCGGGCCATCTGTGATGGAGTCTGTACGGCCGCTGTGTTTAGGACTCCCTGTAGACATCATCCCCCCCTCATGGACCAGCCAGTGTAACAGCTGCAGCCGTAGGCTCAAACCAGAAGAATTTTAATACGAGCATTAAATCATTGACTAAAACTTTCCATCGTATGAACGAGAGATAGGGGCTCGTGCTGAGTAGCCTACATACGTTCTACGAATCGCAGTTCAGTTTGGTTATTCCGTTATGAAATATTTCCATAATTCGTTTTGATCAGTGGGCTGATAAGAAACTTCCAGGGGGTTATTTTCATTCTGTTCACATATTTCGCAAAGGGTTTAGCCTATATAAGAGTAGAAATGTCATGACAGAATTTAGGACAAGCCACAACTGGACAACACTCAAACGATTAGTGTCATTGAATAGTCTAAAAATGTTCACGCCGTTTTATTTTGGTGTATGGGGACTTCAATCCCCCTGGATCAAAACTAGCTGGCCAGGTTCATTCCGCATTAAAGTTGAAAATATCTAAGAGGAATAAAAAAGAATTGAAAATACTTCAGAGTAAACGATCAGATCATAGATTAGCAAAAATCATAGGGATTACGCGTCCTCCAGTCTGTCTACTAGGAGAAGCTGCAATAAAATATAACAAATATATATAGTAGGCATCTGTGTGATTAGAGCTAAACGCTGAAGTCTCGACGTGTGCGTCCTCTCTCAGCCTCCAGGTGTCAGCTTTGCGTTGTGTTGCCACCGTGAAACAAAAGAACCGCGGAACATGTCAATTTTGTTACATAAATATCTATTCTAAATATATAAATGAGTATGTCTAGCAGTAGCTGTTGTGTAAGGGTTTTAAGAGCCGCCGCTTATAAAAGGGGATTTAAAATAGTAGGTTGTGATATGTAAGCTATCTGTAAAACTACATTTTACACGCGTAACCTATTACGTACCCTCTACTCTACCTGTGTGACCAAGTTGGGCTAGATGACGTTTATGTAACGTCTGAAATCAAGTCGGGCGAAACAAGCATACCAAACATTCCTTTTTGTCACTGACGTTGTATTGCTGAATGTTGAAAGTCATTTAAGTCGACTAATAACGCACAACTGTCTGAAACGTCGAAGTAAAAGTATTTACAAATAAGTCAATCTTGTGTAGGCTATTCAAACCAGACCTAGGCTACTGAAAACTCCCTGAAACCTATAAAATGCCAAAATTACATAATACTTTGACTGTGAGTTGCTAAAGCACGCGTAAGGTGTAATTTGCGTTTATGGTGATTTTATGAGAAGCTTTAAAAAGGTCCAAAACACAAGGGCCTTTTAACGTATGTGAACGTGAGGATGTGGTGTGACCCATTATTATTATTATTTTAAATAAGAGACGTATCAAATATAGCAAAGCAATGCTTAAAAATTACTTTTTACTGAAAAAACACGAATGAAAAACTGAAGTCCTCTCACTGAAAATATTGTCTTGTTCATGTGTATTCAGTGCGTTACAGTACACATAAACTGTGGACAGTTTATTTATAGGCAAATAATTAACTATAGTTATTTAAAGACACTTTAAAATGTCACCCTTATCAGTATACTATTTAATCCATATGTTACTAAGACATATTATACAGGTAATAATGTAAAAATAAAGGAAACACCAACATAAAGTGCCTTAATAGGGGGGTGGGGGCCACCACGAACCGCCAGGACAGCTTCAATACACCTTGGCATAGATTCTACAAGTGTATGGGACTCTATTGGAGGGATGCACCGCCATGAGAAATTCCATAATTTTGTGTTTTCTTATGGTGGTGGAAAACACTGCTTCAGGTGCCGCTCCAGAATCTCCCATAAATGTTCAATTGGGTTGAGATCTGGTGACTGAGACGGCTATGACATATGGTCACTTGTGCCCTGTGGATGGGGGCATTGATATTCTGGAAGAGACCACTCCCATCAGGATAGAAATGCTTCACTATAGGATGAGGATGATCACTCAGAATGGCTTTGTAATTATTGGCATTTGCCTTGTCCTCTAAGGGTTCAGTGGACCTAAACCATGCAAGGAAAATGCAGCCCACACCATAACAGAGCCGCCAGAACCCTTCACCATGGGAAATAAGCACTCTGGCCTGTAGGTTTCTTTTGGCGTGCGCTACACAGCCACTTGTTGAGAACATGGTGAATCATGACTCATCTGACAATGACTTTTCCCACTGCTCAGTAGCCCTCTGCCTGTGTTCTTTGCACCACTTTACTCGCAAACATGCATTTTTAGGTGTTATAAGGGGTTTATGTACTGCAAGCCAACCATAGTATCCCTCTCTGTGAACCGATGTAGGGACATCAGGGTCAAGGAGTATGCGCTTTCGATCACAGCGATCCATAGTTGATGATGTCTTTTACACAGACTTCCATGCAAACATCATTTCATCATCGCCACCGTTCCTCATGAAACATCAGCAACTTGAGCAGTCTTCATGACTTTGGCTCCTCTCAAACTTGCCATAATAATCACCCTCCTTTCAAAGTCACTGAGATCTCTTCTTTTAGCCATGGTAGCCAAAATAATGGCCTATCCAGCATTTTTATACATGACCCTAAGCATGATGGGATCTTAATTGCTTAATTAACTCAGGAATCACACCTGTGTGGAAGCACCTGCTTTCAATAAACTTTGTATCCCTCATTTACTCAAGTCTTTCCTTTATTTTGCCTGTTACCTGTATTTGTCATGTTAAACAATGTGTTGAATCCTTATGCTAGCAATAAGAAGGATTCATTTGCAAAACCCACAGAAGCTGTATCATGTTTAACATTATCTTCAGTCATAATTAATCATTTCATTTACACAGTAAATACCCGGAGGAAACCCACGCGGACACGGGAGAACATGTATGTCATATATATATATAACATATCTTCAGTCATAATTAATAATTTCATTTACACAGTAAATTTTGTCATATATATATATATATATATATATATATATATATATATATATATATATATATATATATATACTTTTCTATTCCATTAACGCCATGTATTCTCATCATAACCAAATATGGAACGTAACACATTAAAAATAGAAAAGGATTAATCCATGTTCATATCTGGCTCCCATCAGCTGTATAATTCGCTGTTCTGTTGCTGCCATGAATTTCCATGAAAAAAAGGTGAAGCTGGTACAATATAATGACTTTGCTGAAATTCCACTCTTATTATAGCAACCGTGGACAAATCAGATTCTTTTGCGATGGAGCGGCTGGCTATTATTATTTTATTTTTTTTAACTTCTGGGTACAAACCTAAGCCGTTGCTCTCTTTCTATCTATATCTATCCATCCCACTCTTTATTTATCTTACCATCTGTCTCTTTCTATCACTTCATCAACCCTCTTCTACTCCTCTCTTTACCTCTTTTTCAGTCCCCCCAATGTGCAATCTACTTCATACACTTTTTTTGGCAATATACCCCATTCATTTTTTTCAACCCCTTTCGTGTATCCACTTATTTTGGAGAAACCCCACAACACCCCCACCCCCTTTCATTCATTTGGCTCCATTCCTCCAACCCTATCCCTCCATCCTCTGCTCTGTCGCCCTCCCTCACTATATTTAGCTGTAATCCTCTATTTCTCCTGCTGCATCTGTACGGGGCTCAACAGATGGGGGTTATATTTAAACGCACACTCGCTCGTGTGGGCGGAGTCTTACCGATACACACTCCAGCACTGACACACCACAAAGGTGAATGTGACATGCACACACACACACACACACACAAACACACACGCGCGCACGCACACACACACACACACTCAGACACACGTGCACACTGATTCACAATCAGGGCCTCTCTGTATGGACACACCATTCAATGTCTCACACACTTTTACCCCTCACCCCCACCAAAAGAAACATTCCAGTGCAAATTTCGGGAACTGTGCCTCACAAAGGGACGCTTCGACACGGATTACTGAGTCACATGAGTCAAACTTGCTAACGTTAAGCCGCTAATGTCACACGATGAGCCGCTCAGTGCGAACTAATTGATCTCAACATTCAATCCATCTGACCTTTTTGATATCCAGGGCCTTACAGTTTGGGAATCAAAAATGTGCTATTCCCCCTCACTCTCCCGGCAAATTTAATGGCTCCCCGCAGAACATTTCGAGGCCCGGGATTGATAGGGAATATATGTAGCTAATTGGATGATTACACCGACGAACGCTGGAGTATTGGCAGGAACAAAAACCAGACATCGCCAGAGCCCTCAGGGGAACCAGCCTCCCCATTCATCTCCTGAAAACAGATGTCTACACAAGCCCAAACGCCGTGCACAGGGACTCTCTTCCTCTCTGAGCCCAACTCAAAAACACTCACCCAAACACCCATTTCAGTCCATTTTGCACCATGGTACGCTGTGGTTTGTACGCACACTTCCGGAAAACACGCAGCTGAACCACCCATGAAATAGCTCATCTATAACCCCGCACCTAATGGGAGATGGGAAATCAGGTAACCGGGATGGACCGCATTATCGCACACCCGGAGAAGAGGTCTCTCCACCCTTGCCTCTCCTAACAGCCCATAATAACCTAGTTTGGATTTAAACAGGCGCTATTTGACTGGATGGATTTAAGCCTTCTCCAAATGGTGGAGAAGCTGTGCCATGCAAAGAGGTGTGTGAAAGGTCTTCTGCCACACAAATCCAGTGGCCTTGTGGGTAATAAGGTTGCTCTTTGGGTGGGCGGGCCTATGGCTGATGGCCAATGAGGGCCATACCAAAGGCTTGCAAAAAACGTTACCCGTGGCCCATTGCTTGGCACTCTGCATTACAGATGGGCTGTGGCAAGGTTTCTGCACTGAACTGAGCTTGTGGTTTTTGGGGTGTGCGTCTGCACATCTGGTTCCTGCGAGCCCAAATGCTCAAAAAAAGGAGCCGCGTGCAGAAGGTTTTTGCTGGAGGCACACACGCCGAGTAGCGTGTCCCGTAGAAGAGCGATTTGTATGATGGTTTGTGGATCCGACCAAATATTTTCCTTTTGTTGTGTTTACAAATCAAACCACCCCAGGTGACCAATTCAGATTCAGCTTGCTGGGCAGTAACGATTTACAAAAACAAAAACATTTATCTCCAATTTCCTTTCGCATCTACACTAAAGGATGGCTGGTTCTCTGGCACACATTCATTGGAGTCCAAATGCGAAACTGCTGAATAAAGAATAAGGGAGAATCCTCGCTTTCTGTTGCAATCAATATTTTTTGAGGGCGTCCACGTTGGTCCCAATCATAATAACCTAAGTCGGCTTGTACATCCATATTACAGAATACGCTCAAATTTATGAGTGTGTATAAATACATAGTTACATCTGGGCCATAAAATGGCATGGATGAAAAATGTCATGGAGTGAGATGAAAAAAAGGAGAGGATTGAGGATTTGTATTAAAAGCAGCCAGTCATTAGGACAGGGAGAGATATGTTGAGGAGGGAGGGGGTGAGGTTGGGTGGGTGAGGGGGGAGGCTGGAGGGGTCGTAATCCAACAGCATGCAAGGCAAGTCTGTACAGACAGCCTGACATTAGTCTCTTGCATAACCCAGATTCAATCAGACACAGTGTAGACAGAAGGCGGAAGAAACACATGCAAACACACACCATGATACTGTTCAAATATTCGTACGTGCACGCGAACACACATGCATACATACATTTTACAGACACATACACATTAATATATACACACAGAAACACACACAAATGCCATCATACTGTTCAAACACACATAGATACATATTACAAGGACACATACACATTAATATATACAGTACATTTAGAAACACACACACAATATCACACTGTACAAACTCTCAAAAATGCACGCAAACACACACACAATAGTAAAAAAACACATACACTCTAAGATAAACACACATACAGTACACATACATCACACAAACAGAAACAAACAGACACAGACGTGCATATGCAGATACTGTACATAAACAAGCAGTCACACACAGATGCACGTACACACAGACATAAACATGCGCTCATACACAGACACAGGCATACGTATACACAGACATAAACATGTGCATATACATAAAAAACAGATATACGCATACGTATACACAGACATAAACACACACACGCAAGAAAACACACAATTTTACAAGTGGATCATTGCTGTGGTACCCTTTGGCAAAGTGAGGGTCATTTTTGTGTGAATCACATTCCTGGTCCTGGGGGCATTTTTATGGAGATTTAAATTAATTAGGTTTGACTGATCTGTTCATTGAACCTGGATTTTACATCTCTTGGCAGTTAATCTGCTCTAGGTCCTTTTTCTTTTTTTTATCAGATTTTCCCCGTTTTTTTCTCCCAATTTTGGTGGCCAATTGCACCCCCTATTGATTCAATTTCCCTCCCCTCACGAACCCGCCGGTTACAACTATGGGACCAGCTACTGGCAACAAACCGCCTCCTTAGAGACGGAACTCACTGAGCCATCGCCTGTGATTTCCACTCATACCCCAGGGAAACTTTCTGTGCATGCGTTGAGCTTGTGTAGGTTTCCCTCCCCCTCTCCGGGGTGGACAACCAATGGTTGAGCCGGACTGGCGCACCCGGGGATTCAAACCCAAGCCTCACTCGGTATCCTGCACCCTGGCAAGCACCTTTACTGTTGCGCTACCCAGGGGCGTAATTACTTTTTGAAATAAATGTGTTTTAAGACTTGTGTTTGTGCTAAAATCAATATATTCAAAAATAAATAACATTTAAAAACACAGGTGAGTACAGGTGTTTATTCAACATATCTAATTACATATTAACAAATTTGGGATAGTTGACTGAACAAATGGCCTTTATCTTTCAGTCGGCATAAATGCACTGAAAATGTATTTCTTTCAAAAAGGGCTCACAGCAGACGTCTATCTATCTCTTAAGTCAAGCTCAGATCAGTATCCAGTTAACTGCTCAATCAAGCTGAATTTGTTAACTGTTCCGATCTGACGAAAGCCAGCACACACAGTGCACCCCAAGGTATAGGGCTGGGAAACAGTTCAGTGTCCAACCCAGCCAGAATGTAGTGTTTAATGGACCAGCTGTGAGCTAAATATTGCAAGGATTAGGGAATCTGCTAAATGTATTAATCAAGAAATGAGAGGGCCAAAGATTGCTTGTTTAGCCTCTGTTTGGCCCCTGGTAGATCCTTATGTATTCGTTGTTTCTCTGCCCGAACGAGTGTCCCGACTATGTAGCACGAAATTACTTCCATATCACCAACAAGAGTATTTCCAATAGGGTTTTTTCAACAGGACGAGATCCTCGAAAAACTAAGGTCTCTTGCATGAAAGTACGATACGATTCTATTAGCATCGTATAATGCTATATCGTTTGTCCGATTTAACCGAACGTTAATGATTATTAAGAGATTCGGGGAGCTGTTTCGATGCCGGGTGGGCTGTGAAGGTCCTGAGCGCGGGGGCGTAAGGTGGGCGGTGGTTACGAGGATCGGGTCCCGCGAGGTGTCGGGCTCGTCCGCGAGAGAGCTCTCTTCTCGCCGTCTTCTGTCAGTGTACTACCCTGCTCGATGCCGAGCCGCTCGCCACGGTGACAGCTCCCTTCCGAATTTCCGCCACGTTTCCGCTGTCCCTGGGGCGATCGTGTGTTTTGTGTCATTTAGACTGAAAAGGTCGCGCACGTCGCGTCCGCGCTGAGCTGTCGCTCGTTAGGACCGTCTTCCTCGCTTATGATTAAACTCCAAAACATCGCACTGGCCTCTGGTTCTCCCCCTAGCTGTTTATCGGCCTTGTCACTTCATGCTGTCACTGATGCGGTCTCCACCCCTCCCTCCTGCTCCCACTTTCTGTCTACGCATTTAATTGATACCTACTGGTATTCAGCAGTGTTTCATTGTGATTTATGGAGGGAGTGAGTCACAGCTAATACACACACCCAGAAAGTCATGATGTTGTGATAAGCTCACAGACACACATGCGCACACAGACACACAGAACACGTGCAAAGACATTTGTTCATGTGTAATTGTGCCACAAACATTACATACTCGCACGCAGGCAAACAAACACAGAGACGCACACACACTCACAACTACTGACTCACAGACAGGCATACACAAAATGACATACTCACAGACAGACAAAGACACACACAGACAGACACACACAATTGCATACTTACAGACACACACACAGACCCAAGCACACACACAATTACATACTTACAGACAGACAGACACACACACACACACACAAGCACAGTGCAGGCCCCAAGGCTCTGAACAGTGGCACTTGTGTACCTCTGAAGTAGCATGTGGGGCCACTCTGGAAGCAGGGTGCCATTGTGCTCAGTCCGCGAGCGCTGCTCTCCTCCGACACGCCGCATTGTCCCTGGGTCTCACAAAGCTTGTGTAATCGGGTGCCACCAACAGAGCCCCCTTTCAGGCCAGAAGCAATGCAGAGGGACAGCGAGCTGGGCAGAGTGTGGGAAAGAGAGAGATGGATGCAGAGGAAGGAAAGCGGGGAAAGAGAGTGAAAGATGTGGGGGAATATTTGGGGGAGAGAGATTATAAAATGGAAACGTGTGGGGGAGGGGAGGCCATCTGGCTCCGTTTCTCTATTCCTAGGCTAAACCAGGTTCCACGTCTTTTGACATCACCTCAAGAAGAACAAACGGGAAAAAACGGCAATGCCAATGAACAGCACGACTGAGTGACGTGTTACATGTGATCGGTGATACCCTCACATCCTCCAAAGGAAACAATAAAACAGTCAATCGGTGCTCCACGAGGTTATCGCAGAAATGGCTGTGGGTTTAAAGCTCAGCTGCTGGGACACCGTGGAGTCAAGAGCCAACCCTAAAGAACGTCGTCTCAGACGCAACTCTGCAGAAATACAAATAAGAGTGAGGTTCTGTGATAAGAAAAGAAAAAACCACCAAAGAGTATGTTTATAAACCTGGTGGTGGAATATGAACAGAATCCAATCTAATTCCCTCTGCATTTTCTTCCTTACTGACATTTAAAGTAATAATAATAATAATAACTCATTTTTTTACAGGATGTTTGTGACTGTGTGACTATCGTGGAAACAAGCATTTTGCCTCAATTCTACTTATGTTAAAAGGTTTTTGTTCCACTCTGCTGGTGAGTTATGTTCCTGAGGAGACAACCTTTAAAAGTCAAGGATTTTGTCATTCTTCCACGGTTTGGCTTGAGTCTGAGGCTTCACCACATGATTAGAAAAATCATACACGAAATGTTTCAAATGGTTCCATCCTGCCAACTATTGACAGACATGCAGAAAAATATACATAAAAGCGGATTGAGGGAAATGAACCAGTTCTGTTAATCCGTGACGCAATACTGAGGACCCGCAACTACAAAAAAAAAATAAAGACTGGAGTTTAGTCTTAAAAAAAAAAAATCCACAATTGAACCAGATTTAAAATGTGAAAAAAAGCTTTTTCTACTCTTTCCACATTTTTCCATTTTCTCCTTTGAGATACGGCTTTCTATATATTGAAATATCCAGTCCCTGCGTTGTTTTGGCCGTGTCACCGTTTTCTTAATGGGAATGGGAAACAGATGTCCTGCTTGCTGTTGGTGAAATAAAAGTCCTGGCTGCATGTCAACGGTGTGCTGCGGTGTGGAGCGTAGGCCGCGCGCTTTTGGGGAGTGACTGGGTGGATTAATGCAGGTGTTGTGAGCGTGCAGGGCTTTTGTTACCGTAAACGGGTCATTGTGCTCGTCGTGTCGTGTTTGTGTAACGTGCCCCAGTTATCTTGTGATCCAAGCCACCTACATAATGTCTAGCCCTCATACATAATGGAACTCTTTATCTATCTATCTCTCCCCCATCCCCCTCTCTCTCTCTCTTTCTCTCTTCTCTCTCTCTCTCTCTCTCTCTCTCTCTCACTCTCTCTCTTTCTTTCAATATCCTTGGAGATCACTTCTTTTAGATTAGCATAGAGCTGGTTGGTTTAAGAATTTTACGTGGTTCTAAAAGGGTCAAATCTCTCTTTCTCTCTGCTTATCCTTCTAAATCACTTACTTTAGACGAGCATAGAGCTGGCTGCGTTAAGACTTTTATGTGGTTCTTAAAGAGTGAAGTCTCTCTCTCTCTCTCTTTCTCTATCCTTGGAGATCACTTCTTTTAGACTAGCATAGAGCTGGTGTTGGGTGAAGAGTTTTACGTGGTTCTTAAAGAGTAAAATCTCTCTCTCTCTCCGGTTTTCCTTCTACATCACTTCCTATAGACCAGCAAAGAACTGGTTGAGTTGAGAGTCTTATGTGGTTCTGAAAGGGTGAAATCTGCCATGGACTCACATCCTGGTTGGCTATACTGACTGGTATTGTTCCCTTTCCCGGGCGTTTCGACACACACTCGAAAATGATAATGATTCAGTCACAGTCCACAGGAGAGTGCGCTTTATGGAGCAAGCCGTGTTTCATCACTCCAGCAGTCACGGGTTCCAGCTCCCTGCAGAAACGTGTCTTGCGCCAAGACAATGCTGCCATTCGTGCCACAGGGCAGACCAGATGAGGATTATCGAAATGTAGTCACCCACCTCAGTGGTGGCTGTAAACATGACTATGGTTATACCAGGTGTACCAGCAATGACACGTGTGAATCATTTTGCAATGCTACCTTGCTACATCCATTCTGATCAGATTAATGCCATTTATTAATCCACTAGCTAATTTAGGCAGTTATTAGTTCACTAAAATGAACAACCTAGCTACCCATATATGTGCTGTAAGGTACTGTGCCTACCAGTTACAAATAGCTATCCAACTATGGCTAACCTACAGATTGCATAGTGTCTTTATTAAAACTTATGGGTTTTGTTGTCACTTTGCCTGGACGAAAGGTGGACAAAGGTTGAAGACAACAAATTGCAACACACACAAATTTCCACACACACACACACACACACTGTGCAGGCTCTGTGGAATGAGCCAGTCGCATGCTTGCCTGCGTAGTGCGTGCACCATGCGGGAACAGGAACAGACGTGTCCGCGTCCGTGTCCGCGTGCGCGGCTTGGTCAGCTCCACATACTACAGCCAAGGTGTCTCCAAGGTCGTCACGGCGACCAGACTCACAGGAGCCAGTAACAAGCAGGACTAGCACAGACACCCGTGCTAATTAACCTCAGCCCTCTCTCCGTCTCTCCCATCAGTCTGGCAGCCGCAGACGACCTGACCGTGCCTTCGCCAATAGGGCGATTATTACGCAGCAGCAGGAAGTGCCTGAGCTGCTCTGCCGCTGTCATCGTCCCTGAAGGAGCGTTCAGACAGTCTGGAGCTGGGGCTGCTTGAACCCTGGCCGGTCCGTGTGGAATCACGGCTCTCTGCTCCCCCCTCGATCAGGCTCACACACAGACACATACACATGGACACACAGACATGCACACACTCACACACACACATGCACACACACACACACACACACACACACACATACACACGCACATACACACACACATACACACGCACAGAAACATACGCACACATACACAAACATACACACACAGACACATATGCACACACACATGCGCACACACACACACGCACACACACACACACACACACACGCACTCATAAACACACATATACACGCATACACACACACAAATGCGCACACACACACACACACACACCGTTCTAGCATGGGCATTACATGTGCACTTTCTCCCATTCGGCGATATTCCGCCCAGTCTGTGAGGACTCATTATCCAGAAACGTGTGGAGTAAGGGCCAGAGCAGTTAGACTCCATCTGTATGAATGGGCTCTCCAATGCACAACCAGTACAGCTGTACATTGCCCTGCACGTCTTATAACAACACAAAATTGGTTATGGACACAGCAGAGATCGGACCGAGACACAAAATAGTGCAAACGTTATCATCGCTGTTTATTTGCTCAGCTGATCAGCCCCCATCCAGAGCAACATGCACGTGGAGGATGTCACATGTGGACCAATCACACGGCTGGATCGTTACCGAGCGCCGTACTCAAGGGGGTGCACAAGAGTTAGCCGTGCCCCACCCAGGACTTGAACCCGCAAAGCTCTCTGCATATGAAACCAGTTCTCTGGCCATTACGCCACACCGCCACCTGACAAGTGAGTCAAGATGTCGTCACGGAGGGGGCGATGAAACGCTGCTTTATAGGCCCGGGATCTTGGCTGTTTTCCCCCATTGGAGAGGGTTCGGCACAGCTGTGGACCTCCCTCCGCCATCAATGACACAGACACACCCGTATTCGCTGTCGACACTTTTGGAGCGGACGCCCTGCCTTGAAACGAGGGGTGGCGGGGGGGTGGTAGACTGGGACAACAAACTTTTCCACTACTACTCAAGCGCCACTGGAGACAGGCGATTGGCACACGACCAAGTAAAAGACAGCGGAGCGAAAACAAGTAGGTACAGGTGGGCAAAACGCCTGCCGATCAAGTGCCTCGAAACAAACCCTGTCTACTCTCTTTGAGAGAAAAACAAAAAAATGGGAAAGCATTCGACCGGAGGGGACATGGATTAATCAACCTGTTGTGCTTTTGTCGCATTCAACTGAGCGTTTAACCCCGGGGTTATGTTTTTTTTTATTAAAAAGAAAGATTTCAGTAAAAGTTAAAGTGATCTTGGGGGGGGTCTCGGTTAGACCTGCGAATTGGCCCTCAAGCAGCCGAACCCGAAGAGAAACATTGCTGGTAATTGCTTCAAGGGACCGCCCCAGCTGCCCTTTAATTCCCATCACAATCAGAGCGGGTTCAACCCCGAGCCAGGTCAACAAGGTGAAATCACCCCGGGGTTCTCCATCAGGGATGCATTACTAAACGAACCTGCTCTTTCACACGGGCGCTGCATGCTTGCTGTCGTCTGTTTGCCAAAGTCAACCCCCTAATGCATCGACGGAATGTCAAGTTCATGTGACCTAATGGTGAATATCGTATGGCACCGGCTAGGTTATGATTATAGTACTGCCATTAATTTTGGCTGTGTGGGAAGCGTGAATGAAGGGGACAGAGATTGAGAGAGGGAGTGAGAGACAGAGAGAGAGAAACTTGATCCCGGCTGCTTAATAAAGCTGCATTTATTTTGGAGGTCCCAGAAATGGCATCCAGTCACTGAGCAGAAGTAAACGAAGATTGTGAGAGGGAAAGACGGAGAGAGAGAGAGAGAGAGAGAGAGAGAGAGAGAGAATGATCGGGACGAGAGAAAAGAATGAGGGGGTGGTGCATAAAGGAAAGAGAGAAACAGCTCTGCAGGAAGAAGTGAATGCAGAGCAGAAAGAAAGATTCTGGGAATAAATATAGGTGAGAAACAGAGAGACAGAGAGAGAGAGAGAGAGAGAGAGAGAGGGAGGAGAGAGAACAGGACAGTGAATCACAAACAAACAAGGGCGAAAAGAAGAGGATGAACTGTGCGTCGCGAGGAGACGGAGACAGACAGGGGGGACGGGCGGAGAGGAAAACAGCAGAGGGCGAAGGAGCGGCGGAGGGCTGAAGAAGGGAGGCAGAAGGAGAGAGGGAGGCAGAAAGAGAGAGGGAGGCAGAACACAGCCCTGAACCCACAAGGCCCAACCGCACACCGAAAGACTGTAATTAGGATTCTCCCAGAATAGCGAGAGAAAAAGGGGGGGACAGAGTCGCATGAACTCTTTAACAGCACGCAACACGCACAACAACAACACACACACTGGGACAAGAGCGAGACACGCACGCGTGTTTGGGGGAGCACGGACACCCCGGCTCGAACATGCCAGTGCACGAAAACACACGGGCAAAAAGTAAACACAAGCGGGGAGGTCACAGCACACAATCTCAGAGGCTGCAGCCACATTCGGTTTTAGCTCAGGGTGAATGGCCCTGGAACCTCAAAGCCGAATTAAAATCAGTTTTTATTTCACACACGCCGTGTTGCATTTTTAACTTTGATGTGGAATTCTACACGGAATGCTGTGAGCGGCAGACAAATCCTACGCCAGAAAGCCTTGCACGTTTCTTTTGTCATAAATTCTAATCGCTTAACTGGATGAAGGAGTCACCTTCAGAATCATCTGTGGCAACTGCCTCTTGGGAGGTCCGAGACAGCCAGCAGCATTCATTCATTCCCTACAGGCACTCCAGGTATATAGGTACCATAGATACTCTGTGTGTTCTGCCTGACTGGCATCTGAGTCTTCCATGTATTTAGTTCCATTCCAAAAGTGACATCAGGTTTAACATTACTGTGACCGTAGAATGTGAAGTCTGTTCCCCTTTTAGATTCTGTTAAGAATGTATTATATATATATATATATATATATATATATAATATAAATGCAGACGCACAAGCATACATATATATGGGCAGCTATATATGGTGTATACGGTATATATATATATATATATATAATTTCTTGTGATTTTTACAGAGGCAAAAATACAAACTGTTCAAACCACACAAATGTGGTCGCCATTAAATCTGTTTTGTCAGTCTGCTGAAACATTTAAAATTTCACGCAGAGAACAATGGTGCAGTACCAAATATTTCATTTCATCAATATTTATTTATACAAACACAGGCATAATTACACATTTGCTTTTGTCCAGCGTTGGCGTTAAGCTTCCAGACCGAAAATACAGGCAGGAACCCACTGAAAAACAGATTATCGGAGTTGGGCCTAAGACTTTGTTTGCCCTTTTAAACAATACTTTTATTCCTGTGAAAAAAATAAAAAATAAAAAAATAAACCACCATTCGTTTTAGTTTCGAGTTCAGCATTTTATTTTTCAACTGATTTAGCATGCGTAGCGTAGGTTCACTTTGGTCCCAGACGTTTTCTCAAGTTGCTGATGTGGGTTGGATTTGCATTTCCTCTCAGTTTCTGCTTCTAGTTCTCCAACTGCTACAGAGTGCTAATTTGGGCAAATGTCAAATAGCGTTTCCCTTCATGTGTGATCCAGCGATACGTGAACACATGCTGCTTTGCATTTTTTGAGAAAGTATGCTCAAAGCAAATTTGAACAATGTGAACCCAGAGTGCATGATTAGTTATGGTTCTGTTCAAAGCAACACCAGAGAGATGCTTTGTAAATGGCAACATTTAGCTTTATTTTGCTTTATTATATGTGGTTCTGTGTGGCTCAGTAGAGCATGGCGCTGACAACTCTTAGGTTGTGGATTCAATTCCCATTGGGACCACATATACTGAAAAATGTATGCATTCACTACTGTAAATTGCTTTGGATAAAAGCATCTGCTAAATGGCATATCAATATTTTTGATTTTGTATATATTCACATAAACAGCATAAACAGGTCCAATGTGTTGGGAAAATATTTATATATTATTTATATATGTTGGAAATACTTAGGAAAATATTTAATATTATTTTAAAAAAAATATTAATATTCATAATAATCATTTTTTTATTTTCTTCATGCAGAGATAGGTACCAGTGTGCTAGTCTTTCTTAATGCGAACAATGACAAAATATTATGAATTAGATGACATAGTACTTTTCCAACGTTGGGCTTTATCCTTTGAATGTGGTCCCCATTCGATTTACAATTACAATTGTGAACTTCACTAGCCACCACCCATTCCGCCATCTCGGGACAAGGGCAGAGAAGAGGTGGGGCCACGAGGAGCAGCTACCGGGGGTATGGAGGAGGGGCCTTGCCTGTTACACAGAGGGGCCTTTGATCAGGCATATTGGGTCATTGTTACTATGGCCGTTAGGCATTCATTTACATCTCAGCTTACTGCAAGGATCCATCACATCCTCTACATATTCAACACAACTCAATTTATCTGAATTCATTTATCTCATATCAAGAGCATATCGAGAGCATATTTTGAAAAATAATTTAAAACTGTAAAAAAGAATGGTCAATATGGAGGCTGAATGTTTGTACTGATTACTAAAATAACATTTGCAACACAAAAAAAAGAAAAGAAAAGAACAATAATTACAATTTAAGGTTTTAAAGTGAGAAGTGAGAAGTGAGAAACCTTTCACATGTTCGAGCCAGTGACCCGGTCGAATTCAGAAGGTCTGGACCGACGCAACCGTCTCCCTGGCCAAGTGGACGTGCTTTGGAAAAAAAAACCTTCCCTTAATAAGTATAAGTATAGTGTGAGCTTTTGGTTTCTGTGACTCTTCTGCGTGATCCTGGACTCGACTGAACAAACAAACAAATGATAGCATATGCGCTCGCACACATGCACACACAAACATGCATGTTACATGTATATATGATATACAGTGTATATTTATAATGAATGAATGAATGAATACTTCATTATCTGCTAGGAAATGTAATTGTGCATTAAATTGTTGCATGCAATGTGGAAGCAGCATCTTGGCATGAGGGATAAGAGCATCGCCATGACAACGCGATACGGTGCAACGCAGAACGTGGCAACAAGTTACCTTTGGTGCTGTACGTTAGTAGCATACAGGCATGAACTGAATGGCTTGACGTACACCGTGGGAATAATGCATTAACTTGTCACCGTGACTGATAAGACGATGTAATGTAACACATTATGCAGCGTATGCGGGATGCACAGCCTCGCATTTCACTGCGTTCGATGCGGGGTGTTTAGTCACGTATCCGAGCATCTGTGTGGCTCTTCCCGTGCAGCAGAGGAGCTCCACAGGAAGGTGAGGACAGCACAGGAGGCTCCAGCAAGCGGCTCCGAGCGCCAAAGCGAAGAGTCACGCTGTCAGCCAGCGAGGGCCGTGAAGAGGTTTCCTGTCAGCACAGATGTGCGTGGGCGTGTTTTTCCCAAAGCCGGGCGGAAGTAGGGTGGAAGCAGGGCCCCGGCGACAGACACACGGACGTAGGATGGATGGATGAACGGATGGAGCGAGAGGTGATCGCGTTGAAATGAAAGATGGAGAAATGGAGCGAATGTGGGAGATGGACGAAGAGGAAAATGGAGGGAGAGAGGGTGGGGGCGAGTGACTGGGCAAGATTCTGTGTGAATGGTACAGGAGAATGAGAGGGAAAGAGATAGAAGAGAATGAAAGAGAGAAAGAGGGAGGAAGAGAAAGGGAGAGGTAGGAGGAGAGACAGCTCCTTCCTTACCTGACCACACTGACACACTCTGGCTGCTCTCCCTCTGCCAGTTCCAGTGTGTGGTTGGGGCACTGGGGACACGATCTCACACACATATACTTTTCTACGCATGCTGAGGATGAGGACATACTTGGCTTTGGCTTTGTGTGTGTGTTTATGTTTGTGTGTGTGTGCGTGCATGTGTGTGTGTGTGTGTGTGTGTGTGTGTGTGTGTGTGTCTGTTTGTGTTGTGTGTGTGTGGCAATGTAATAATAATAATAATAATAATGTCTACTTAGTCTTTACATTGTCCACCCAGAACCAGGGATGAGGATCACTATAGCAACGCCCCCTCACTTTGTTCAGGGGCATGATGGCAGTGCTCCACTCATTTTGTGTGTGCGTGTGTGTGTGTGTGTGTGTGTGTGTGTGTGTGTGTGTGTGTGTGTGTGTGTGTGTGTGTGTGTGCATGTCTGTGCGTGTGTGTTTGTGCATACCTGTGTTTGGGGGCGGTGTCATGTAACAGAATGTATTTCTACAGCACACATTAATTTGCACTGTGTCCCCACCTCTGATTCGTACTCTTGGTTTACAGGACAAAGACGAGACACAGCTTTCCCCAGGGTGCAAACAGCAGGCTCCTTCCCACAACCCTCTGCTCCTTCCTCTACGCCGGCGTGCGCACGCATCGCTGTCAAACTACAGAGTAACTCCTGACTAGCAGGCAGTGTGGGGACCGGGAGGACTTTCATGCTGACTACACATCCTCGGTCTATTTTTACCTCGTGCGGCATTGCGTACCGTTCTGAGTTGGGAGGAAAATCCACACTTCAAAGGCGCCCACGGCGTCGCCAACCTGACAGTGCAGATGTTGGAGAGAGGACCGCTCCCCTGGGAAACGGTCATTAGTCTACCTGATAACTGTGGTCGGGGCCTCTGCAGCCTAATCCCTGCCTGGGGTCAATTGTGCAGTTTTATGTGAGGTTAAATTCAAAACTGAGCCCCATTAAAAGTGGTCTGTTGGCACAGGAATGTAAATGGGGCTTTGCGAATGCCTGGCACGTCCAGTCGAACGTGGAACTTGCGTGGGAAGTGTGTGCTCTTGTGCAAGAACACTGTCTCTCTTTCAGTGCTGTGTTTCGTCTGTGCACAGCCATCGCATCAGTCAAATTAGGAACTCACAGCCACGACCCCACAGGCCTCTCCCTCTCGACAAAAATCTCTGTGAAAGACAAAGCCACCCCCCCCCTTTATGAAATGAGATGGGTGTGTTGAAGGAGAAGAAGGGAGAAAAAAAGACAAGAGGAATTCGATACGGTGCAATCTGGGAGAACGAGTCCGAGCTCTGCAGTCCATGTGTGTCCGGGGTTTGGGCTGGGGGAGAAAAGAAACGCACCCCCTCGCACATCTGCGTGACTGCCTGCTAGGGGACTTCCCATCGAGTCCCACCACATCTCAGCCTGACGGGCCTGACTCTGGCCCGGGTGGGGGGGCAACTGCGCACAGCGCATGGGGCATGGAGGGAGAGGACAGGATAAGCAAGATTTTTTGGCAAAACGTCTGTTTTTGAGAAACAAAAGTGGCATTTACGTTGGAGGGAAAATGTGCACCATAATCATTTTTTTCGGGATGTCCCCACATTGCCCTGTTGTCAGGGACGGCGGTCCCCGGCAACGTGCATCTCGGGAAGCGGAGACTGTTTTCACACGCGCGTTTAAATAGAGACCAACGTAAACACGCACTTACATATACACACGCCAGCACAATCGCATAAGCAAGGCAAGTACAGACACACAGAGCAGAGTGCACGATAAAAAGAACAGCGCGGGCACCCATGTGTAGAGATGTATTTATGTCTGGCTACTGAGATTTACAGGTACACAAACATGCTTTCATGCAGCAGCAGTGTAGTGTAACGGTTAGGGACTGGGCTCGTAACACAAAGGTTGCAGGTTTGATCAGGCACTGCCGTTATTACCTTGAGCGAGGTACTTAACCCGAATTGCTCCAGTAAATATCTAGCTCTAAAAAATGGATTGCACATGAAGAAACGTAAATTGCTCTGGATAAGAGCGTTTGCTAAACGCCTGCAATATAATGTAATGTCATACAAATACACAAAAATGTTCACCAGCGAGCTCACACACAGTCACACACACACACACACACACACACGATCACAGTCACACACACTCACACACAATCATATGCACACACACACACACACACACACACACACACACACACACACACACACACACACACACACACACACACAATCACAGACACACACACACACACAGACACACACACACACAGGCACACTTTGCCACCATAAAGTAAATGTCAGCCCATCTGGGACCATTAAAAGCTGTTAATGAATAGATTGCGGGACTACAGGAGGGAGGAAGGGAGGGAGGGAGGTGGTGGTGGATGGAAAGAAGGATGGAGGGAGTCAGGCATCTGGGCTGCAGAAGATGTGGGGAGGGGCGAACATGATGTAATGACAATGTAAGACAAAAAAATGTGGCCTGCGAATGTGATGGAAGCAGAAGAGGATGGAGAGTGAAAGAACGCCAGCAGGAAGAGTAACGATGGGAGGATTTCAATTAAGGGGGAAGAGGAGGAATGAAATAAACAAAAAACATCAGACAACTGTTCAAAATAAAAAGGAGGAGTTGCTAAGATAATGATTTGCCCAGACTAACAAAGGAGACCAATAGGGGTGTGGAAACAGCAGGGGGTGGTCAGTTAAGTGACCTTTAAATACACCCCTGCTTTTCTAATTACCCTCTGCACGCACTCAGACTGGACACATGGACACTATTGTGCAGAAGTGTGCCTCACAGCATGACAATGGGGACCACCTGTATGCTAATGCATGTGAACCCCATTGTCCTGCCAGAAAGGGAGCAGCTTGTTGAAGTGTGCCACTATGAGAGGGAGGGGGTGGGTCTGGGAGGGACAGGGGGCAATTAAATAGATTTTTTTTCCTTGACCTCTTAAATGAATAAGAAAGAGCTATAAAGGGGCTATAAAGTTCAGCTTACCCCCGCTGCCGCGATGTCGCATGTCCGTGCGCTCCTGTACGGAGAGGAAGACCACACATGCACCCCCAGCCCACCCCTCCACGTTTACCACGCAGTTGTTAGCATAGCTTGTTTTGTGATGGAGTTTGCATCGACTCCACTACATTTTTATTTGCCATCCTCAACGCCAGCGCTCGAAAGGAAGCTCACACAAAATAAAACCCAGACAGGAAACCTATTTTGCCTTCCCAGCAACATTTCACTGATACTAATGACTAATAGCATGTCAATATGACTCGAACCATGATTGACTAAGCAACCCCGTGCGTGTCCTACCCTGTTTGAACCTGTAGGTTCCACACTGCTATGGTTAGCTGTGAGTTGACCGTACCAGGTTAAATGAAGGTAAAATAAAAACAAACTTGTCATACTTGACTAAAGATCAACATCTGAAGTGTTTCCCTCCCATCGGCTTGATTTGATAGCTTTTGCAGGTCGTTTCCTTAAATTGTTCTTGGGTTTCTTGCAGGACAATGACCCAATGTACGTGGAGGCAGATCCCAGTGGTGATAATTCCTATGAAGAGCGTTGCCATTGTGTTGATTCCATCGCCCTCTCTCCTCCTCTTAACATCGCCGACGCTGCCAGCACGTTGAGTTACGCTATATTACATTACGTGTTATTTAGCAGAACGCGCTTACCCAAAGCCACCAAAGAAGCAAAGGACCTAAGTGCTTTCGTGCGGAGTAGAAAGGGCAGCAGTCCCGCAGACAGGGATAACCAACACCGTTCAGTGTCAGTTACTGTGTTATAAGCTGAGCCGCTAGTATGGGCAACTCTACCCGGGATGGTTATTCATACTGTTCAGCAAGTTCCACCATTGCTCTCCATTGTCATTCATTAGGCAATGAACAACCTGTTGTTTTGGGTTGAGGTGACAATGTTCATGTTCTTCCTTTTTAGAGAGAGAGAGAGATGTGTGACAAAATAAGGTAAGAAAAGGCATGATGCACAACAATCCAAATTTAAAAGAATGTGAATTACGCATACTTGAACACGTACAATTGATTGGCCCTTTCGCAGATGTGTATTTGTGTATGCGATTAAATGTGTCGTTTAATGCGTGTGTATATTATATTCCACAGTATATCCGTGTGATCTATGCTCCTGGCCTAATGTATCTATCTTATGATGGCATAGGATGTAATATGGAAATTTTAATCCTTTAGAATTCAGATTTCATTTGTCACTATGTACCGGAATATTATGACTCATTGCGGGGAAGATAGGAGCTCTTACGCAGAAATAGCTGCTGGCAGCAGAATTCTTGCCACACCCATCTCTCTCTCTCTCTCTCTCTCTCTCTCTCTCTGTCTGTCTCTCTCTCTCACTCACACGCACACACATTCTCTGTTTACGTCTGTTTACGCGTCTCCCTCCTTGGGCATTTCCATTTCGTATTTTGTTTACTTTCTATTTATGTCTCTCTATCTCACTCTCTCACTCTCTCTCTCTCTCTCTCTCACTCTCTCATCCTCTCTGGCCCTGTCCCCCTGGCCGGTCTCTCTTTCTGTTTACATCTGTTTACATCCCTCCCTTTCCAACTCCCTCCTTCCCTCCCTTCACCATCTCTCTCTTTCTCTCTCGCCTTTTCATTTTGGTTTCTCCCTCTCTCTTGGCGCATCTCTTCCTCTCACGCCATCTCATTTTAGTATCACTTTTTTTTTAGTATTGCTCCTCTCCCGCTGTTCCTCCACTCCTCCTTAGTGTTCAATCCCCCTCTTCGTTTCGGCCACCATACTTTGTCTGCTACTTTTTCTCCTTCTACTTTCTCCTTCCTTTCTCCTTCCCCTCCCAAAACCTTCCTGTCATCTGAATTTAAATGTGATTGCGGTTTACAGTCCAGAGGGGTCATTTAGTCATGTGTCATTACAGGACACTTGACCCTGTATCCGCGGGTGGCCCTAAGAGAGCGGACCTAAAGCCACAATAAAACCCCATCTTAAGTGATGAGAAGCCCTCAGAGCGGACATGTGACAAACTCAATTCCCTTTGTGACGGCCATTAACGCCGGCTCCCTCAGCGCAATTTGTTAAGTGGACGTATACCTCCTCAGAGCTGATGCGTTTCCCATAATTCATAGCTGTAAAGGGTTTGAGCACTGTCCAATTCATCGTTTTGTTTTTAAAACATGCTGAACTGGTTAAATAGCTGGTGTGGTAACTACATGCGGAGGTAAGAGATTCGAGATAAAGCCAGTGTATGCGCTGGTGGAGGACACCCCACCCTTACCTTTTCCCACAGCCCCTTGTACAGTAGAGGTGCTCCCTATTTTTAATGATCCCCCGTGTTCACCCCTCCCCTCCCTCCAGCTGGCTTCCCATTGGTGCTGTGCATGGGGGGCGGAGGGGGTGGGGGGTGACAGTTAATCAGAGATTATATAGAAATCTCTCCATGGTCATGTTCCCTCGTCTCATCCTGTTACCGCTCAGCGTTTTCATCTGCTTTTCGAAGCCTTCCTTCCCTCTCCCCTGTGTCTCTCATTCTCACATCCTCCCTCATACCTTTCTCTCTCACACACACACACACACACACATTTGTTTCACTCCCTGTTGCTGACATGAGACCTGAGCAGCTGTTAACAACGCCATGGCTTGAAACCAGTTACACACAGCGCACCGCAATTAAATGCAGAAGCTGGAACATAGTCAAAAACTATCTCTGCTCTGAGAGGGAGGGAGACAAGCGAGACAGAGACAGCAAGGAAGATTAAGAGATAGGGGATCTCAGTGGGGAGCAGGAAGAAACATGCTTATAGGGAGTCAACAGAGACAGTAGGAAAGAAGAGACAAACTCAGGTAAGATCGAGACAGTGATGAAGATTAAGCGGCAAACCCGGGGGAAGACTGAGAGAAAGATTAGGAGACAAAGAAAGGGAAGAAGCAGTCTTAGAGGACAAGACTTTGAGGAAGAATAGGAGACAATCTCAGGGGAAAGACGGACATTGTGGAAGACTAGGAGACAAAGGCAGGGGAAAGACAGTGGACAAACAAGTGGACAAACACGGTGAAGACAGGGAGACAGACAGCGAGGAGGAGGAAAAAGCAGACCTAAGAGGCAGACAGACAGACGGTGAGGAAAGAGGAAAGGACGAAAGTAAACAAAACCTGCTTCTGTTGTTGTTGCCGTTGTAGTTACAGTTGTGACATAATTGCTGGCATTGTTGCACCTGTCCAACAATAATGTGACAACTGCTTCAATTACCTGTACCTAAGTCCCTTCGCCCAATGCAGCACACAAAACACTGAAACCAAACAAGCCTAATTCTATTCACTTAATCCCTCTCTATTTATTTTGGCACAGTCGCCGTGCTGTTTCAGTTGGCTTGTGACTGTGGTAAGAGATTGATCACGCTCGCGGTCTTGCGCTGGAAATATGGATTACCCTGGATATACCCGGGCACATCCCTGCAACAGAGCTGTCAATCACTCGGACAGAGGGGGTCAGAGGCAGTCCCAGGTGTCGGCTTACAGCCCAAGGCTGAGGGCTCAAGCGGTGGAACGGGGAACGAGCCGCAGCCTCTGGACAACTTTAGGAACTGCGTTGGGAAAAGGACGACCCGGAGACTTCCAGGGGGGGTGTTGCGTTCGTTGGCATTCATGCGCCAGGTCATTATAGAGTTATCTGAAGGGGCCGTTATGCAAATGGTTGGCCGTTAATTGGGTATTGTGCAGGCCCCCGGCCAGGCCCATTGATATTCCTATCGCCAGGGAGACTAACTGTGGCCCGCTGCGGATGTGTGAAGCGCTCTGTATGGCCACATTGCTGTGGCTGCAAATGCAGCTCAGGTCCAGATTCGAGCTGCTTCTGATTTCATTCAAAAACTATGCGTCACACGGCAATAGAAAGAGGGGGGGTGGACATTTCGGGGCCTCCCAGTATAGGCTGGGATATGGTGTTCACAGCGCTGGATCAGAGGGTCCCAGACCACCAATTTCACAAGAAATAATCCAGAGTTTGAATAATGTATATATCTTATAAGTGTTATTTGAAGTGCATTGTAGAAGAAGAAAAAATGTCAGCATTTGTAAGTTGATAAAGGCTGTTTGGCTAATACGAGAGAATGCTAATGCTGTTGTATAATGTTGCCCCAAATGATACCTTTTTACCCATCGAATGTACACGAATGTGGTTCTCTGTGGCTCAGTTGGTAGAGCACAGTAGGTTGTGGGTTCCAATGGCCACATACACTGAAAAGACACAATCCTTTGGATGGTCTGCTAAATCAAATTGTGGCTCACAGTATTCCAATGGAGAGACCCGATCCTGGTCAAACTGATCGGCGTTCTGAGCCTGTTTCTCGATTGGCTCCTCAATGTAAGAAAGCATCAGCCAGTGGAAAAGCAGATTTTCATTTATTTCATGGTGTCAAATGCTGTAGCGTTTACAGGACAGTTGTGCTCTTCGCATTGAATTATGTTACATAACGGCACACAATACATACAATGAGAATGTGGAAACCGAGCACTAGAGCTCACCTGAAGTTACCTCGCAGACGCAAGCTCCCATTCTACCACCGCCACACTGTCATGGATTCAGGTGAGGACCTCGCAAGCACATTCCAATGATCATAACGCCACACTGCTGCAGATGCACTCTAACACGAATGGATCACCCGCTAACGGGTGGCGCACACTTAAACGTGCATGCTTGTTCATTTCACGGAGCAGTCCACAAGTCAGATAATTAAATTAACTAAGTGCTCCATCATCACTTGCTCTCCTCCCCAGGCTCAGTCAATCGTTAATGGGACTGACCCGCAGCTACTGCGGTGACCGAACCTCTCGCCACCTCACCATGCTCGATACCTGAGCTCACCAACTGCGAAAAGAGAGGCCGCGGACGTGTGGAGACGCTCTGTATGGCCGCGGACACGATTCTGTGGCTGTAAATGTAGCTCATGCCCAGCTTCATGACAGTTTCTGATTTCATTTTTAAAGAAACTTTTTGGGGGCCATCAGTTAAGATTGGGTTTGTGTGTTTACGGTGGTAGTGTTGGACGGGGCACCAAACTCTGGGTATGAGGGTCCCCCCTAAGGGAGAGATCCTGATTCTGTTCCCGTCCCGTACGGTGGAGGAGGGGTAGGAAGCCCAGAGCCAACGGCCAAGAATGTCCGTACCTCCCCTGGCCTGTGGCCTTCACCCTCCTGGGAACCCTTGCCCTGTTCACCTCGGGTAGAGGCTAGATGCTCCCCCTCCAGAGGACAGTATGCAATTCGATATATGATTGGACTGTTGTTTTTTTCCAATTTTACAGTGCGTGTGACCGAACCATAACCGTAAACCCAAACCCTAACCCCTAAACCTAACCATAACCCGAACCTTCAGTTACGATGGTAAATTTTTCGCATTTGACATCACCCGTACTTCGCATCTCTGTCCTCTGGAGGGGGAGCATCTACCTTCTACTGTTCACCCGGATGACAGGGTGCTGGCTGCCACGGTTGGCCCGTCCTGTAAAGACATCGTGGAAGGCTACAGGGCCTAGACAATCCCTCTCGGCAGCCTCCGAGCTAGTTTACGCTAACCTGTCGCGATGTTAAGATGAGTTAAATATGGTTTATGGCAGTTGCTGTGATTGACTGAACCGGACACACACAAAATGACCCTTGGGCCCATGTGGCTCATTAATTTAATTAAGCTGTAAAGTCTCCCAAAAATTCACTCAGGGTTAAGCCGGTGGGCGGCCTTGTCCAAAGCAATCCTTTCCGTGGCTGTGACGTCCCAAAACATAACCACCCACCTCAAACCCAAACCCCCTCTAGCGAGGGATCAGCGTCTGTAGCAGGCATCTGCTGGACTCCTGTCGCCTGGTATTTGCACCGTAATTAAACGGGGATATTTCACAACACCCCATAATAATTTTTTAATGCCCCATAAGAGTGGGTCTGTTGAAACAGGGAGGCAGGAGCTTTATTCTCAGGTGTCAACTAAGGGAGGGGGCAGGGTGGGGGTGTTATAGTCAACAGTAAGGCAGTCATTTGGAGCAGTGATAAAAGCATACTACTTAATTGACTGCTATTGCCCCCTTGGGTGTTCATTTCAATTGTTGCCATTTGGATTGAAAAAGAAATAGCAGAGAGAAAGACCTGAGCTAATATTTGAAGAGTGCAGGATAACAGGTAATGGACCCTGATGTTCACTTGAAAGGGAGGAAACCAGACCAGTGACAGCTATATTAATTTGAGGATACTGCTCTATGTCTCAAGGGTGGGGAATCTTGCATTAAAAATGTGTGGCGTATTGTGCGTACAGTTTGACATAACTGATGATGGGGTCTTAAAAGCTGTGATAACACACTTTCCTCCAGCGTTGAAAAAAAAAGCATTTGTCATTTGTCTCAGGGAAAGGCAGATTGATGCTCTTTAAAACACTGATACAGATGGAGGGAGGGTGAAGGCAGTAAAAGCAGGCGCTGAGATGGAGGGAAGGCTTAGAAACAAAAAGGTAGACAGACTGGAAGGGAGGAGGAAGGGGAGGTAAGGACAGACTGTGCCAGATACCAGAAAACAAATGAGATGATGTATACGCCAAATGGTAAAATTCAAATCCAGTATCTGAGCAAACTGGAAAAGCCCTCAGTGGTATTGTGTGCCCTTTTTAAAAAAAACGGATGTATTGATTGTTTAATTGATTCATTTGTTTTTGCAGGGGCACAGAGTAAAATTTCTAAGAGGTATGCATATGGTGCATTCGGGCGCATGGTGCACTCACGAGAGTCCCCTCATGAACTCGTGACCTTTTCCTTTTTTGGTCTCTGGGCAGGTTCGAACTTTGCAGAAATCTCACATAAGCATCACTGGGAGAACAGTGACCACGCACCACACAAGTGCTAAAATATAATTACGTATAAATGCCTGTTCTGTCTATTTTGAAAACTGCGCACCGAATTGTGTATGAATTGTCGTAGGATTACACTGGTAATGGATTACTCACTGATTTAATTGAAAGTATTGATACGATGCACGTTAACTGGCGATATGGTTGTCTTATGAATGACCCAACAACAGTAAAACAGCAATGAGGTTGTGATGGATACAGAGTAGTGTCACGACTTCCTAATGTACGCTCTAGGATTATCGTGGAAAGAAAATTGGCGTGTTTCGGAACACATAATGATATGAATTATCCTCCTCAAAATTATATACTTATCACTCATATATTCAAAGAGAGGCGCGGTCTGCGTTCACGTCCTGTTTGGACGGCACTGTAGGGGCGTGCTGCTGCTCGTAGTTAAATTGCTGGGGGCACGAGGTGCTCTGATATCCTCGCGAACCATTGGCTATCGGACAAGAAAGGGCGTGGTTACATGTAGGCGTGAAACAAAACGGAGAAAACCCTCTCCGTGCGATTCATTCAGAGTTGGTGAATTGAAGTGGCAGTTCACGTAGAACAGCGCGCATTTATTGCTCAATTTTCAGTTCGATTTTGAATCTCTTAAATAATTCAAGTGTCTTGGTTGCATAAACGACTTATTACAGTGCAATATAGAGTTTGTACAGAAGCGTACAACTTTATTCATTTTTTTTGTTTTATTGTTCAAGTGTTGTTTTGTTTGCATTCGCCTGCACAAATCGACAATGGATTTGGTCTGGTTGGTGTGCATTGCTGTGAGTGTCGGCGCTTGCTTCGTATCGGCGGAGAGACACAGTGTGTTTTGGAATAGCACGAACCCCAAGTAAGTATTTTCCCTTTGCATCATGTGTGCTGATTCAATGTTACCATGGGTTTTGACGCTGCATCACAATTGTGTTTAGACCAGCAGCGCAATACTGCAGCGCTTGTATAGGTTTTAGAACTGTATTTCCTGCTCTGTATTCGCCACCTGAGATGCTGTGTCTGCATGTTAATAATTGTATCTTTTACGTCGGATTTTGTCAAAGTTTTCGCTGACAGTCAATATGAAAAGCACTGTGTACCGCGCGGAGTGATGTTGCTAGCTTTCACACTGCACTATGATGCGAACTTTTCTTTCATTGGCTAAGCTGCAGCCCGCGGGTAAAGTTTACCTCTGTACCTGTAAATTCTTAGGCTACGCACTTTGGTCATTTAATCTCCCCATCTGTCTGCGTGCCTCTGAGTTACGTTGTGTTTACGTGGTTGTATAACAAACATGGTGTTATACCCCATCGCAGTAGGACACTATCGTAATAAGACATGTATTACATGTACTCTGCGCAGATTGAGTTTAGGCAAACAAAAATAATTTATGAAAGAGACTGAAAACTAACGAATTATATAAATACTCTCCAGGTGCAGACTTAATGTATTTAACAAGCTTATGGAAACAAATTCCATCAGCCGCATTAGGTCTGAGTGAATGCATTTGTGTTGTGTGTCCACCCCGGGGCAGTCTCAATTAGCTGCAACTAGAACGCAGAATCACATTATTGTAATGCATACACGTTTAAAATAGAAGAGTACTCTCAGAGTATGTTAATTGTATTAGGGACACGAACACAGCGGCTAACACATTTTCAATAGTTTAAAATGCACTGCGGAGACGCGGATTTTAAGGAGTTGTTTTCTTGTCTGCGATGTATGAGTCGCTGAAATTTTTTTTTGCAGTGCTGTGTAGGGCCTCGCGAGCTAATGTGGAAACAGCGACTGTCTATATCTGCTATGCTCTATGAGCGCCAGAGTCCGTGCGCTACTATCAATGGTGCGGTAGTAATGCGGGGGTAAGACGATCTGCAGTGTTTCAGGTAATAGAATGAGGGGAAACTAGGTGGGAAAAAGAGAGTGGAAGAAAATAAACATGACCCTTGTGGTAAGGGTCACGCTGAGAGTCAAATACAGTGAGAAATAACTCCCCAAACCTTTATATTTCGGGAACTGATATTAAAAGCAGGCAGAAGTAGCCTACAGACTGTTTTTAGACTGTATTGAGAAAGAGTTCGGCTTGGACTTGTAAATAACACATACAATCACAGTGTGGGAAACCTTTGTAACGTGCATACAACTGAGGCAAAGGACACAGAATTTAAGTTGCTTTTTAAGACTCACTGACCCCCCAAACAACAGCAACAACAACAACACATGTATAGATTCGGAAAAGCCCTCCTGTCCTAGTTACCACCCCGGTGGCTAGAGCCACACCCTCCCGCCCCACTACATCCACTTAGCAGAGAAAAAATCTCAGAATTTGGAGCCCTGGCTACAGCCTTTCTCCTGTGGTAATTACATATGAACAAACATTGATCATCTTTTTTTTTGTAAATAAAGTTATAATCCTTTTTGGCTTTGCTATATTTTTACTGTCTTTCAGCACTAAATCTCTCTTCTCTCTCCCTCTGTAATCCCTTGTTCCATGAAAAAGGAGCGATGAGGGAGAGTTTGTGTTAATTACCCTCCTTTACTTCCTTCTCTCCATCGGGCTTCCGTTCCCCATTTCACACCTGATTGGTGTCTCTCCCCATCTCTTCCCCATGCTAATTGAATTTGTCCCCCCCCGCCCTCACTCCAGTTTGTGTATGTAGTCTGTCGGTCAATTGAATTAAGATATAGCCATGGCTAATTGATTTCAGGGCATTGATCACATTGGATTAGGCATAAACTAATTATATTGTCTGGTGTGTAAAGGCCCTTGCCCACAATACACAGAATCAGGGGTAACGTGCTCCAGCGTGCGTAATTGACATGTTTTGGCGTCACGGTTTTGTTTGTGTCAGTGTGTCTCGGATGAACTAGTTCACCACGAAAAACTTGTCCAAGGGCAAGTTGACTTCAAGGTCATTGGTGTCTGCAGGGCATTTGCCCCCTGAGTATTGATGTGTGGAATATCCCCGTGACTGACAGTGCGTGTCCTGCCTGTCTGCACTTGCGTGTGAGTGTGTTTCTCTGCCGTTGAGGGGAGTGGCTGTGGAGCAGGTAGAGTTACTTAACTGCAGTACGTTCTCTGACTCAGACGCACTTTGACACGATCTCCCACTTTCACAGGCAGCGCACGTCACACGGTGATTGATTGGAGTGTGGTTCATGGACCTGTGTGTACTGTGCCTCCATAGCTCAGTGTTTCGCAATAATGTGACTCAGTTCCTTTGGTCGATCTCTCTGGCTTCCTCCCCCCTCTCTCCCTGACCGAGCATGACTCTCTCTGTACCTGCCTTTCCCTCTCTCTATCCCTTTCACTATCTCTCTCTTTCTCTCTGAAATTCACATTCACAATATGCTTCATTGGCATGACAAGTGTTGTTGTGTGTAATATACATATTATCCCTCCCAAGAAAGGGAAAAAAAGAAAAAAAACTAGTAAACCCCTCCCCCTCCCACCTCCCATACATACATACACACACACACACACACACACACACACACACTCCACCTTACTTCACTCCACCACTAGCTAATGGAAACACAGAACATTATTTAGCATAGCCCCTCTCTGAAATTATGGAAGGCAGACGTGCTAGGCTGCCACCTCTCTCTCTCTCTCTCTCTCTCTCTCTCTCTCTCTCTCTCTCTCTCTCATTGGCCCTGGACTCCTGTTCAGACTGGATTTGTGGCACAAAGTTCAAAGCTATTTTTCCTCCTCGTTTTTGTAACACCCCCCCCATGTATCTCTCTCCGTCCCTCTCCTCTCATTTCCAAGTCTACAGTCTGTTTTCCTTTTTCTCACCTTCTCCCTCTTTTTTTGGTCAAATCGGGGATTTTCACGCTGTTGGTAAATCTATACGCTGCCCTGCTGGGTGCCATAAAGAAGCTCCAGAGGATCTTGTGTGGAGTAACAGGAGGCAGGGAGCGCATGAAGAGAGAGCGGTCTTTTTGTGTGTTTGTCCTTTGAGGTGCCATCTTAAACAGCGCTGAACCTCTGCCCACGTTTTACTCCATTTCTGTAACCTTTTTCTACCCCATTTCCTTCCTATCTGGGTTCTCCCTTCTGCTGTACCACCTCTTCTCTTTTTATTTTTTCCCCCTTATCTGTACTTCTTTTTTCTTGGCATAGAATGGGGCAGACTAAAAAAAATTGTGTTGGAGATGTTTTTTTTTTTCTTTGACGTTTATCGTTTTTGGCACAGGTAGTTATTAATCAGAGCTCCAGTCACAGGGCCTGGCTCCCCCACCCCTCTCTCTCTCTCTCTCTCTCTCTCTCTCTCTCTCTCTCTCTCTCTCTCTCTCTCTCTCTCTCTCTCTCTCTCTCTCTCTCTCTCTCTCTCTCTCTCTCTCTCTCTCTCTCTCTCTCTCTCTCTCTCTCTCTCCCCTTCCCGTGGCCCCAGTGTTGTTGTTTTTCTCATTGTAGGTGTAGAAGCAGTAGAGCCTGTTTGAACACATTTACACTTACATTTTAGGCATTTTGCAGATGCTCTTATCCAGAGCGACTTACACAGTTTACATTTATTTACATACATTCCATTTATTTTACTGAAGCAATTCAAGTACCTTGCTCAAGGGTACAAAAGCAGTGCCTCACCTGGGAATTGAACCTGCAACCTCTGAGTTACAAGCCCAGCTCCCTAACCATTACACTACACTGCCAGAACACATATGCCTCCTCTTGAAGAGACAGTGCACGATGAGGTGTGGGATGGCAGAGATTCGGGTCGTGATCGCGTCGTAATCTCCCCTTCTCCGTCTACCCATCTCACTCTCCCTCTCTTCTCAGCATTCCTTTCCCTCCCTCTCCTCCTATTGGTTCGATTTTCTTTCTTTCAATCTGTCTTCAGCCACTTTCTAGTAATCTCCCTCAGTCTGCATCTCCCACTCTCCCTCAGCCATGCTAATCTGGGCCTGTAATCTCCATCCGGTGAATTGAATCTAATGAAACACACACAGATTATGGACTAAATGAAACCTGTTCCCATAGTCCCTATGATAGTCCAGTAGGCATGGCTGTGCCATGTGCAGATTCATACGCACCAGCCATGGCAAGGCCGTGCTTTTCCTTAGTGCTGAGACTAATTGCACTGGTGGTTTAAAGTTGTTTTCCAAACACACTTCAGTCATCTCCACAATACCATTTTGACCCACTCAAAGACCTTCAATTGAGTAAATAAGTTGCCAAAGAGGGATTTAGGGCAGAGGTCTCCACTATGATTGTTTGTGTGCGTGTGTGTGTCTGTTCTAGTACGAGCTTCAGTTTCCTGGCCACCTCATTTCCCGGGAAAACTGCATATCCTGTTAACGCAATAAACAATGCCCTTCGCGCACACACACATACTCATACTCACATTCACACACACTCACGTGCACACACACACACTCACGTGCACACCCGCTGCTGTGGTTCCCACTGTGTTTCAAAGTACGTCGTCCCCTGGACGAAGGCGAAGTCTTCCGGCATTCAGAGCTATGATTATTATTCCGCTGTTTATTATTGTCATTTTTTGTGTGGCTTTGTGCTTCGTAATGTAGGCTTTGTTTGTGTAATGGCATTGTCAGCGAATGCGAGTGATGGTGTATCGCGTGTGAATATTTTAGTTTTTTTCCCTTTACTTGCGTGACTGCAGTTGTGTGAATATGGAATTTATCATTCATTTCTGGAATGGCCTGTTTGGTTTAATTTTTGTTCCCAGTGTCTACTCTGATATTATAACTTATGTTTCTGAAGTTTTACATCGCCCCCTAGAGGAAGGTTTCACTCCAGTCTGAACTCTGTTTGGCCCACATTGTCATTTATCAGCAACTATTATCTAAACATTCTGACACTTGAGAGATTAAGTGATTTGCATTTAGCTATTTCATAGCAACACTATAAAATACTATACTAACACATTTCTATTTATCTCCAGGATATCTCTTAGTCAAACAAAAGAAGACAGACAACAGTGTAATTCGGTTTAATTGTGTACGTGTGCCAGGTTTTTATCTGCGTGTGTGGATGAGGCAGTGTGGGAGGGTATGGGAGACAAAACCCAACGCACAATGCAGACATTAGATCCCTGGACATAAACTACAACTTTGATAATTGTAGCCCGCAGTTTGGGCTCCAGACAAATGGAAGCCAATGTATCCCATCAGCACTTTGGTTTGTTTGACAAAACAGAAGAGAAAGAAACGAGAAAGAGGAAATTGGATCGCTTTGATTACATTGTTTCCTTGGGTCTGCCCGGAGTCGTTTTGCTCCCCGTGATTGCGCGCACGTCTGCTGACGTCGGCGCTGTGGGGACAAGCGCGTAACATGCTGCTTGGTTGATGTAGCGCAGGGTTGTTTTCAGCGCTGGCCGCCTCACGCAGAAGTGGCAGGTAATAGGAACAAGAAACAAAGGCCCGTACGGATCCTGATATCCGGCGAGGGTATCCTTAGATAAGGCTCAGTGGGTAGAGCGCGGCGCTGACAACGCTTAGGTTGCAGGTTCGATTCCCATTGGGACCACATATACTGAAAAATGTATGTATTCACTACTGTAAGTCACTTTGGATAAAAGCATCTGCTGAATGGTATATGTTATGTCATAAAACAGAGCAACACACAAACAAGTTTGCAAATGTAAGTGTTTTAACATTTTTAAAAATGCACACCGCCGGAACAAACTGCCCTTGTTTTAACTACACCGAGAGAGCAAGAGGTTTCTATGATTTGTCCAAATAATGGATATGATGAAGCGCGTGACCTTGTGCGAGCGTGATAAGGGAAAATGTCACATATTTGCAATGCCTATGAAGCGACCTCTGATTTGTTGAGGGTGGGGGAGGGGAGGGGAGGGCAGAAAGACGGATGGAGCAGACTTAAAAGAGTGCTGGAAGATGGACAGACAGAAGGAGGGGAGAAGTGACAGAGGTCAGAGGGGGAGGCGTCGAACGGGGTCAGATCATGTGGTCAGTCCCATCACCTCAAAGCAACAGTTTTATATTCAACTGTGTATTTTTAAATGTATATTTATTTGGCTTGAAAGACTCGCCCTTCATGTTTTATTTCAAAATGTAGCCGATGTCGCCCCGCTTGCTCTATTTTAATCGCTTGCTCTCTGGCACACCATCAATTGGTTGTATTTTAGCGCGAACACGATGTGTCGCATCTCTCAGTCGAGCAACCCTCCACCCTATCCCTCCTTCTCTCTCTCTCTCTCCCTCTCGTGTGCCCCTCCACGATGGCTTTAAGCCCACACATTAGCCAGGGTCTGGTGCCGTTGAATAGGTTGGAGTGGACCCACAGCTCGGTGTGATAATCCTAGCCAGCACCGGCCGATTAGAAGCCCCCCACCCCGCCCCACACCCCCTCCCGATTCCCCCTTAATGCAGCATTCCGATCCGCTCAACCATGACGGCTCCACTCACTGTCAAAAGCACCTCTCGGGAGAAAATGATAAAGAGCGAGCGTGTAAGAAATGAACATTTGAAGATGCGGAGGTAATTGAAATGGCGGTGAAAAGCATTAGCCGAGGCTCGTCTTTTAATTGGCTGTGTAAGGATCTATAATTGAGTTAGCACCTGCAAATGCAATTAGTGTCTGTGTGCCGATAGGCATGTTACATCATCTTCCCTTGTGAAAAGCCTTTTTTTGTGAGTGTGTGTGTGTGTGGGCGAGTGAGTTCGTGTTTGAGTTGGTGCGTGCGTGTTTGTGTGTTTGTGTGTTTTGTGTGTGTGTGTGTGTTTTTGTGTGTGTGTGTGTGTGTGTGTGTGTGTTGCTTGCTCCCCCACAGACACATATGTATATTTGACATGCAGAAGGAGAGTGTGTTTTGTGAGTGAGTGCTGACTCCGCGGGCAGGTGTGTGAGGCAGCGTGTTTGGGTGCAGGTGTGTTGTGAGACCCCCCTACACTGACTCGGTGGGTGTGTCTGCCCCTTAGAAAAAGCCTCCCTGATAGACCCAGCATTCCACAGAGAGAGCAGAGCAGAGAAGAGAGACTGGAGGGGGAGGGGGAGAGGGGGGTGAAGAATAAAGGGAGACACAATCAAAAAGGAAAAGAGAGAGAGCGATCACAGACTTGTGGCTTTTGAAATTCTTTCATTACCAAATGAGAAAATGTAGCAAATGAGTACTGGTTTTCTGTCTTTCATGACACGCACACACACACGCATGCAAACACACAGACTCACACACATGCATTCTCACACACACACACACACACACACATACATTCACACACACATTCACTCACACACATACATTCACACACACACACGCATGCAAGCACACAGACTCACACACATACATTCACACACATACATTCACACACACACAGACTCCCACTCACTCACACACACACAGACTCACACAGACTCTCTCACATACTCACACTCACTCACACACACACACGTCACAAAGCTGTGACGGCACTTTTTCTTCACCCCCCCTCACCCCCTTGCATTGAAATGAACAGGTCAGGTGCAAGAGGAACCGAGTCAGCCCTCACACCATCTCAGCCTTTTGGGTTGAGCGCTAGCTCACTAGTTCAGTCCGTTGGGACATTGTGGGTAGACATTTTACATTGACATTTTAGGCACTTATCCAGAGCGACTTACACAGTTTACATTTTCTTTACATACAATCCATTTATACAGCTGGATATTTTTACTTAGGGTTTAATTACTGAAGCAATTCAGGTTAAGTACCTTGCTCAAGGGTACAACGCAGTGTCCCCACCTGGAAATCGAACCTGCAACCTTTGTGTTACAAGCCCAGTTCCTTAACCATTATGCTAACACTGCTGCCTAGACTTCGATCTCCGCTCTGAAAGGTAACAGGATGGTAACTTTGCCCAGTCGTTTTGGTGTACAGCCACCCTCAGAGAGAGCTCAAGCTCTCCATAAAGGCTGCAGCGATGCTGCTGGAAAGGTCATACGACAACAATACTGTCATGGATACAGAGGATGGAGAATGATAGAGGTGGGGAGAAAGAAAGGGAGAGACTGAGGGGGAGGGAGGGAGAGAAAGAGAAAGAGGGGGAGAGATGGGGAGAGAGAAAGGGAGGGAAAGAGAGAGAGGGGGGAGAGACGGGAAAGAGAGAGAGAGAAAGACAGAGAGGGGGGAAGAGAGGGAGAGGGAAAGAGATAGATGGAGGAGAGATTAGGGAGGGAGGAAGAGAGAGGCCAGTCATACAAAGGCAGAGAAGAGCACTGCTGGTCACTGAAGGGGGAGTGAGGGTGTGATCCGGGCCGGGTTCAGGAGGACAAGGCCGTGACATCAGGCCCGCCCCATCCCGGTCCTGTTTAAACACGTCTCAGTCAGCTGGAGGCTCCGCAGCTCTCCGCCGGCCCAAAGCAGCTGCGAACAAAAGGGCGTCGCTGACGATTAATCACTTCAATAGATGTGAACTCATCCCAGCTAATCGGAGAATGAGACTGTCCCCAATAAGGGCTGTGAATCCCACCACCGCATTACATCAAGGCGCTGACGGAAAACCACAGTGGCACTAACTTCTGTGGCAATATCAGTGACGAATCCCGCCAGCCCGTCGATTCAAAGAACCCCTCCTCCTCCCCAACGCCCAGCCTTGGGGGGGTTTGGGGGGGATGGGGTGGGTCTACTTTAATTACCCCCCTCTGGGGTAACTTTAATATGTCTTTTTGTGTTTAATTATACCCCTACTCCCCCCCCCCAAATCCCCTACTGAGGAGCACATTGGAAACATACTGCAAACAGCTTTTAATCAGGTTCAAAGAACAGAGCGGGGGAAGGGGAAGGAGAGAGAGAGAGAGAGAGAGGGAGGGAGGGAGGGAGTACTGTTTCTGTGCGTTTGTTTATATAGAGTGCGGAGGGGGGCAGTGCTGTCGAAATGGGGGGAGGGTGAGGCGGCGGCATTCGGGGCAAAACCTTTTCCTCAAATTCGCTGTCCTAAAAATTGTGGGAGCAATGGAATTATGGGAGAGAGCCTCTAAATCTTAAACGACACCCCGTACCCCCTCCCCCTCCTCCAATGAATAACGACGAATAAACTCGATTTTCAAGTCCTAGTTTGTGACAACCTGTATGAAATCCGTCCCAAGGCGGTGGGTTATCTAATTGAGACTGAGGGGAACGGAGAGGAACTGGAACCGCCGAGGGAGTCGAAGCGCTCTTTCCCATCGCCGCTGTTGTGACAGAGCGGCAGATAATAGAGAGGGGGACAGCGAGTGGTGAAGGGGGGGGGGGTTTGGTTTTTGGAGCCAGATTGTCTGTCCTTAACCAGGGGTCCCGTCAACAAAAACACAAGCTAACGAGAGAGACCTCTGGTCCCCCGTCTTTGATCGTTTAGTCACACATGTGGTCCCTGTCACCCACGTACTCCAGCGAAAATCACATGTTGCATTTATTATGTGTGGGGGGAGAAGCAGGATCTCTTCAAATGCACAGTCTGCACACCCCCCCGCCTGCTCGCCCTCCCTCCTCCCCCAAGTGAAAAAAATCACTGTTTTGGAGGAAATCATATTGGAAAAATTTGTCATTTGGCCCCAGGGGCAGAGCAGAAATCCAATAGGCAGAGGGAAGCGAAGCGTTGCCCACACAGTCAATAGTGCGGATTGCCAACAGAGAGTGCAGTGTTAATAATTGAACACAACACACTGCAAAAAAGGGAAAAAATACACACACACACACACACACACACACACACACAACTCTCAGGCAGCCAGCCCTGGCAGCACATCCAGATTTAGTTAAATGTTTTTGTGTTTTGTGTGTTTGAACAAGATGTTGTGTATGGTGTCAAGTGCTTTAAAACGGAGGCTTTTTGCCTTGGACAGGAGGAGAGAGGGAGAGGGAGAGGCACATGAAACACTATACCCTTTTGGGGGCTAAACCAATAGCTACCGCTCTGGTTTGTGGAGTGTGCGGAGGGTTTTTTTTCTTCTCTCCTGTAAGCGGTCGGCGGGAATCGGTCGGACACGCGGGGGAATGTGAGATGGTGACACTCGTGTCTGACGGCTCCCCAGAGGCCCAGGAGAGCTGTGAGAAAGCGAAGGACACAGGGAAGGGGCGCTGATGTTGTCCACCTAGGGGGCGTTAAAAAAAAAGAGGAAAAAATGAAACGCCGTCAGAGGGAGACGCGGAGAGAGGGCTGGAATAGCATCGTAAAAAAGAGGGAGGGAGAGAGGGAGACAGCCTGACCGTCTCCACTCCTTCGGTTTGTCTCTAATCAAGAGGGCGGTGCGCAGGAGAGCAGACAGGCCTAGACGGTGGCAGGCAGCAGTCCAGGAGAGGGCACGATTTAGTGGTTTCAGTCTCGTCCGTGCAAACGCGTTTGGAGGGAAAAGTCATTCAGCCCCAACGTACTTTAATGTTTTCCCAGGGCAGATGAGTTCACCACCTCTCTCTCTCGTTCTCTCTCTCATTCTCTCTCTGTCTCTCTCTCACACACACACACACACACACACACACACATTCTAGAAGCAGTCATTTGGCTTGGTGTCTGCGTGTTTGTGTATTCAGCGCATGTGTCCACAATGCCACCGAGTGCATCTTTGTCGGCATCAGTGTTGACTTTAATGTGACGGCGGTCCACGGTGGCTGTTAAAACCTCTCTCAGTATCGATGTGTACGAGGATCCGGCCCGGCTTTCACAGTCCCGCTCCCCAGCAAAACTTCTCATAGTAGAAGGTCACTCACAGTCCTCTGTGTTCAATGGACTATAGCCATAAGAAAATATGCATAAAGGATTCAAGCTCAAATGAACGGAGCCAGAAACAATAATGGAAATGGTAACAATAGCTAGTATTGCATGCATATTTTGTATACACGTTTAATATACTCAAAGCTCTGTCTTTGAGTCCTTGTTACACAGCAATGAAAACAATATAGAAATATCTACAACCATAATTTCTTCCCTGACATGTTTTTTTGTTTATGGTTTTTTCTTTCTTTCATCGATTTAGTTTTTTTTGGTTTGCCGTATTCAGCGTAACTAACCACCCCCTCCCTCGCTCTCCCTCTCCAGGTTCTGGAACGAGTATGTGGTGTTAGTCCACCTGAACGACTACCTGGACATCGTGTGCCCGCACTACCCGCTGGGCGAGGTTCCGTCCCAGGAGGCCGAGCGCTACGTGCTGTACATGGTGGAGCGGGAGGACTACGACGCCTGCCGGCCGCAGTCCTACGAGCAGCTCCGCTGGGAGTGCTCACACCCCTTCGCCCCCCACGTCCCAGAGAAGTTTTCCGAGAAGTTCCAGCGCTTCACCCCCTTCACCCTGGGCAAGGAGTTCCGGCGGGGAGAGAGCTACTACTACATCTGTGAGTTTCCACGGCGCCCATCCTGCCCGCTGTGTTGTTAATACCGGTCAATAACAATGCTCATTGTCCTAATGAAGAACCAAGGTTTGAAACGTTAACCAACCTGCATGGTTAAATAAACCATTCCACTTACATTTTTTGGAGAATCTAATAGGTGTGCGAGTCTCATTCTTTCAATTCTTTCAATTCTTTCATGCCACTTTGACTCGGCCCCTTACGATAAGCCTTTTTTGGAGCGCGCACGTTCATCGTGTTACTGTGGTGATTCATTTCGCCCGGGATCAGCAGACGGGAATAGCTCATTCTCTCTGACTCCCGTCTCCTGGTCGGGCTCGGGAGGTGATTAAAGTCGGGAGCATCCCGCAGTTCCCACTGACTCACAGCCGTGGTCAAGGTTAAAGATAAAGACCACCTAGTGTCTGACAAAAGAATGAAACAACAGTCCGGGAAAGTGTTTGGTCATACCTTCCCGAATGCTGAAAGCAACTACCATTGCGTGCTTCATACGCCTGAGATCCAAGCAAACAATTTTCCAGGGTTTCATTTCGCATTAAATCATTTCAGGGAGCTTTTCAAGCTCTCACCGATATATGTAGATATTAAACAATAATAGTGGAGAACCAATGAAATCTTTGGAGAGAAAATACCCATGCTGTGCTTTAAGGGAAGCAGGGTGGGCCGGGTGTGGCAAACGAGCTTCATTTACTCTCTGTGAAATGGCTTGTAATTAACTTCGTCGTGTTCCTTTCTCCATCAGCCAAACCCGTCCACCAGCTCGGGAAGGAGTGCCTGCGACTGCGTGTGGACGTCTACGACCCCCGCGGTAAGAGCCCGGCGCCTCCTGCCCGGCTGCTGCGGTCAAAGCGCCGTCTCTGCGTCAGACTTGTCGCCGCTTCGCCGTGGGTTTGTAGTGACGTCCTCCTTTCTGTAACCCCCAGGTTCCCAGGACACCAAAGTGATGGGAGGAGGAGGAGGAGGAGGAGAGGGAGGAGTGCACAACCCGTCCAACAGACTTCCAGCAGGTACTACATCTCCCTCTAATGGCTAACGTTCTCGCAACGTTCCCCCCACGCAACGTTCACGCAGCGCAGGGTGTCTTGCCGGTTGCCGGTTTAGGTCAGAGGTGGGAAGGCGTGAGTGACAGGCTTAAAGAGCTGGGTGTGTGGCGAAGGTAGCAGCTCTGATTCCTGGGGGGGACTTGAGAACCTGAAATTCCAAAGTGAAGATGAGCTTCTATGCTGAATGGATGAAAAGCTTGTGCTGCAAGCTACCCTAAATAAGTGTGTTTTGCTAAGGGAATAGTAATAATAATAATGACAACAACAGACAAAGACTTTTTGTTTTACTGTCCTTTTCAAATTGCCTTCTCAATGGACTGATTAGTGGAATAAGCTACCCATTGTTGTCTAGGATTGACTTTGCTCCTATCGTAGATGTAGAAGTGCATTTCAGTCCGTTTGAATTGAACCACCCCAAGTCAGTGTTGCTGGCCTTGGCTTGCATCTGTTCAGCATTAATTAATCTCAGTGGGCCTAACCTGTCCAACAGTAAACCTATGGGTGGAGCGGCCTTGTGCTACACCGCTGCTACACTGAGTCACCATTTTATCTCGACTAGCACAATGCCTCCCACACAGCCAAACCTTCCGTGTTGTATCAACTGTTGGAGAGTAAATTTGAATCTGACAGAATACATTTTATCCTTTTTGGACTCTAACTCCCATTAGAGTTGAATTAATGCTGAATGTTTCACTGAGGAGTGCACCACAGCTGTAACGCATTGCTGCACCGGTGTTGTGCAGAGACCAGTTCCTGTTGCTTGGCCGTGTTTGTTTGACAGGGTGCTCGGCTGAGTTTGCCTCAAAAGCCCATAGGCTTGTGCTCTCCTTCCCCTTTTATCTTTTTGTCATATTTAATCCTTTCGTAGTTTCTGTGCCTTATCCCACGCCTTAAGACTTAATCTCTCAGCTTTGCGTGCCGGTGTAGGTGTTCCTACCTGTTCTGTCCTGACAATGAGCTTAAATTGCTGTTTGCCCTCTAAAAGTTTTTCTTTTTTCCTCTCCCTCTTTCTCTCTTCGCGCAGACGAGCCTGTCGTGAACCTGCCTGATGTCCAGAGAAGCGTAGGAGCAAGTTCAGGAGTGAAGTCCATGTCCATCTCCCTCTGCTTGTCACTGATCCCAGTCTTAATATCATTGTTCTTGCATTGAAGAACTACAGATCCCAGAACCCTTACATGGGGGGGGAATGGACTACATTGACGGTGGTCTGTGGGGACCCAGAGACACAAAGCCAGTCCTCAAAGAACCGATGCTGGCCGTTGGAAGAGGAAATCTTTATTGCATTGATATGGACGGACGATAAAGTCTTAGTGCTGAGAGTGGTGTGGTGTGTGTGTGTGTGTGTGTGTGTGTGTGTAGGAGGGAGTGAAATATTGTTTCATGAGGACGTCAGTGTTTTATACTACTGTCTACCCTTCCGGTTTTTAAAAGGGGACCTTTATTCAGTTCCTTTTCACACAATGTTTTTTGTTTTTTTTGCAAGCCTGATCTTTTTTTGTGAAAAAAAACTTAACGTGAGCAATAATGAAGAAAACACGGAACAATCACAAAAGCATGGACTAATAACAATCAAGTAAACGACGACGACGACGACGACAGAAGGGCTTGCATTCATAATTGCAACATTCATAATTTTGCATGTGTGTATAGTACCTGTAAAGTAAATAACCCTCTCTAACCTGATGAGCCAAAGAAAGCAGTAATCATCTCACCAGTATGTTTAATTATCTAATGCTGTATACTGTATAGTATGTGTGTATGTATAGACGACACTTTTCATCTCTCAATGTAGCATTCGATTAAGGGACAATTTTTCAACAAGTCGTCCTTTTACTAACGGAACAGAGAACACTAACAGTACTGCGCAAATGCAGTACGGTAGCGACAATATATTGATCTCGCAGAGATCGACAGACCGTGCGGCAATGCACATCCGCGGACACGCATAGACAGTACAGAACACACACAATCTTTGTTAAGCTAATTTATGAAGTTCGCACATGGTTGTTATGAAAACAGTCGAGTGATTTATTGTTAACGCTCTTTTGTTGTATTGTTATGTAGCTACATGTTGATAAGATGGAAATGTTTACTGTATGGAAGGTGACAAATTTTAGTGAGCGAACGAGGTGTGGGAGGGGAACGAGTGTGGAGTGTTTGAGATCAAAACTAAACGAAATGACCTCTGCCAAAAAAAAAGAAAAATGTTAAGTTGTGAAATTTAAGGGGGAAAAGGAAGCTGGACTTCCACGATGTAGCACCTCGCACTCCAAGCGTAACACTACCAAACGCAACACTTCGCAAAAGGAACACAACCGCCAACGGGTCCATTGCTGTTTGCTGATCGATACACAAACGTACCACCACACAGCAAGTGTGACGCAGGCTACAAACCTAGGCCTGACGTCACTGCTCGGCTCCAAATAACACCGACAACTGCACAAACACACAGCTGAAGTTAAAAGAGTAGGGGAGAGGCTGGTGTTTGATTGACACACACGAGTGTCTGAGTCATTTTAAGTCATTGCGTGTTGCTTTCTCAGATTTAGTGTTACCCATTTTGTACATGTGTATGTAAAATGTATAATATGTATATAGAAGATTATATATTAAAAAAACTTTCATATAATGTGAAGTTCTTAAAATAAATATTTTTTGAAAATGAGATGTCTGGTGTCTGGTTGATCGTCTCAGATGTCTTAGCATTTCTTAAAAATGAAATCTTTAATTTGAGAAATATTTTCAAATATGCATTTGACCATACCTATATATTTTACTGCCAATAGCCTACAAAGCATGTTAGCGAAGCATCATATTTAGTGAGCATCACTTAAACGCATAGCAAATTCACAAAGTTATCAGGACAAATGTAAAACATCTTCTGCAGCCGATTTGCCATAATTTTACTTAAGGGATATTGCATGGGCAGTTTCATTATGCTGTTACAATCTCAAGCTAGTAGCATGCATGGCCACCGCCGGCAGCAATACCGCCTGTTCATCTGCGGTATGTCCTTTACGTCAGGTTACAGACTGTCTCGCGGGGTTCTTGTCTCGTTCCTCCTGCACAGCGGAGGCAAGTCCTTGCCTGTCCGCTGCTCTCCGAGCCCTAGATTCCAGACGTCCCCCCGGATCGTCCCGTAAACGGTTCGCTGCGGCTCGGGCCCTTGGCATAACTGTCACGTTCTCACCTCGCAAGAAATCGTGTTGTCACACGAGCAGGTGTCGTCCCGCGGGAATGCTATCGCGTCGAGACGAGACCGCAGCGAGGGCAGCGAGCGAGGCCCGGGACTGCACCGTTATCGGGTCGCTGTCAATCAGCGCACGTGGCATCCTGCAGCCACCAGGCTCTTTCTCTCTCTGCCCACTCCATCTCTCCTGGACCTCCCCGTTGACTGCTCTTTTGTATTGTACACACCAAGGCACATCCGTCCTCCATCCACCCTTGAAAAATTAGTCAAACAGCATAAAAGGCTTATTAGCATGAAAGGAACTGTCAGGTAGTGCTGCCAAGTACTTAAGAACATGCATGTATAACTTAATAAAAAGGTAAACAGGCACTCTGCCAGCCCACCTTGAACGTGGAGCCAGGGCAAACAATCCCCAAACTAAGACTAAAGTGTAAGTGACTCCTGCATTGACGTGCCAATTTTTCTGCAAATGCTTTAATTCACACAATGAGTGACATTCCAGTCAACTCAAACTGCTTCCACTACTGGAGTTTTGAAGGAGGTGGAAATGCCACATATTGTGTGAATTAAACCACACCTCACCTCCCTCTTGAAGAACAAAATAAATCCATGTAATAATACAACTTAATACAGGCATAAAAGAAAATGCTAATTACAGCAACAACAACAAAAAGCCCCAAAACTATACAGCGTTCTAAATGTATGAACAGAAAACAGAAAAAGAATGATAAACAGACTGTCCCCATTCCCTTCTTGCCTTTGATTGCTCTTTCACTTCCTGTCTTCCTCCAGCTTCTCATAAATCCCATACGCTATTTCTCTCATGTCCCTTCTCGTCTCTTCCTCTTATTCTCTCTGTCCTTCTCCCTCTCCCTCTGAGTCTGTTCATTCAATTATCAAGTCAATTTAACTGGCACGTTGCTATCGCAAAGGAAATTTGTTATCGCTAAAGACTTAACAGTTTGCAGTTGACAGAATCAAGTGCAGGTCATCGCAGTAAATAATTGATGTAAATTAATTACCGCTGAAAAGAATGCTGAATAAATCACATAAGGGAGAAAAATATAATAGTCACGAAAAACTGTGTATAATTAGTAGTGTTGAGAGGCGTGAAATTTGCATTATTCGTACTCAACAACAAAAAACCCACATTGCATTAGCACAACAACAAAAAACACCACTACAGAAAGAAATAGAAAGGACTGACACATGCAAAATTACAATCTTGCAAAACATTCCAATTAATACTTAAACTTTTTTTTTTTTATAAAGCATCAGCTTTCCAAATAAACTTAAAAGTTATAATTAGAAAAAAATCTGGAAAGCAGGAAAGAACAGTGATGTCCCCATACACCTGAGACAAATAGCCCTGCATTCCACAACATGAGGCAGGCTTACAACTCATCCCCAAGGCCCATAACTCATCCCCTAGGCCTATAACTCATCCCTTGAAATGATAGGCCGTCTCAGTTCAGATGTGGGCAAAACTGAGATATCCTGGACGCCTGGATGTTTTTGTCTTTGCGGGCAGAACTCAAGCATGTGGCTCGCTGCAGTGTTGAAATCCCTGGTGCCCCCCTGCAAAACTGCGAATCAGCGTTTCCTCTCCGGCCATCGTCTTCTGTCGATGTTGTAAAGTGGTCGGCCCCCTGCTTCACACAGACAAGTTCAGATACACCTGCATTACTTTGTTTGACTGAATTTATATGACTCAGCCCCCCTTCCACCTGCTCTCATTAGAATCTTTAAAGCTGAAAATTGGGTCAGGATATTTCGAGCCCCCTACCCTTTTGCCCCCTGCTTTGTCCAAGCTCTAGCTTCTTTATTTGTTTTTCTTTTGCCTCACGCTCACCGTGAGCCTCCTTTCACTTGCGTGGCCCAGTTAAGTGGGCAGCGGTCATGTCCGCCGCCTCACCGCTCGACCGCGCTTGATGCGTCGCCCTGGAAAAGCACTGGGCCATCCTGAGACGTGCTTAAACTGAGGTGTTCAGTTCAGTCACTGTGTTAAGAAAGAAAAAAGAGAGAGAGAAAAAAAAACCCACAAAGGCAGACAAACAGGTCAAAGTAATCCCTCCTTTCTGGGTTAAACACACTCCCGAAAGACATCTTTGATAGCGTGCGTTGAGAGCAGTGTGATTTACGAGGTTTTGTTTTGAGGTAAATGAGTAACCAATTCTGCTCCCAGAAGGGTGCGGCCGCTTAAGGCCGGGCCCGAGAGGAAGGGGGGGGGAGAAGGAGAGGAAAATAGTTGCTTTGTTAGCACTCTGTATCTGTGTCTGTTTGGCGGCATGCTGGGCTGTCTGCTCCACGGGGAGTGGGGGGGAAGGACAGCTCGCTGGACGCTGTCATCGGCAATGAAGCCTCCCCATGCCACTCCCTGGCCTACCGCCAAAGCACCAAAGGCAGGGTGTAACAGAATTAGCCTCTAAACCCCCACACCACACCACCCCCTCCCCCTCCCCCTCCCCTGCGGGACAAACCAGTCAGGCTTTGCCTCGCTGTCTCTGTGCTGTGCGGTTCATCCCTCTTTTCCTGTCTTTCTCTCTCTTCCTGACTCCCTCCCTCCTCCTCGTGGATTGCGGCCTGTGCGTGAACCCTTCGTCCTCTTCCTGCCTCCCTGTCTCCCGTTGCTTCTTCCTGTTTTTGTGTCTGCCCCGTACTGAAACCCAAACCCTGTCACTCTCTCTCTCTCTCTTTTAATACACTGCGGTGTCCACTTAGTATATATAGTCACTGTGCACATGAATCTTCCCACACGTCTACAAAGACAGCTCAATCATGTTTCTCTCAGTAAATGTACCGAGTGTCCATTTAACACGGCATATACTGCGCCCACTAGTCCCCTCACCTGCCTCTGTTAATGTTCTGTAGTTAATTTACAATTTACAGAACATGCCATGTATACAAATGTTGTCACCGGTCTCTTAACATACTTTATCATGTAGGCACAGCACACGTACTGTATGCATTAGTACAGCCACGTCGGTCTGTTAATGCACTGTAGTGTCTACGCACTGAGTGCCCTCAATTCCATTAATGCGCTGGATCCACTTGCAGCGTTCATTATGTGTATTAGTACTCTCATCTCCGAGTGTTAACGTAAAGTTCGGTTTACGTTCTATCGCCGTGGCGCCCGGAAAGTGCGCATGCATGGCTTGCCGAGCAAGTTTCACGGACGGTCTTGTCAGACCTAACCTTCGGTTGTCTCAGGGGAGCGCAGTGGCTCCACCGTGAGCAACCCGTCCTTTTCTCACTTTTCCCGACGCAGTACTCCCTGGCCCTACACCGATTCCCGACTCCAAACCCACCCCTAACGCGGCCAGTGGGAGGAATGTGAACAGATTAAGGGAGGTAGTTTCGAACTGGGCTACGTCAACACAGACGGAGGAGGACAGATGAATGGTTACAGTATGTATGAAAGCCATACACAAAAAAACACACAAAGTGCAGGGTAAAAGGGTTTGCGTACATCTAAGTAACTTGTGGGAGCCCTACCAAATTCCATTATTGAGACATTTGGACACGAGTATACATCTTCACCCTCTTATCTACGCATCAAGGTCAGTGGTGAACTTTGGTTATTGTTGCTGATGTTCTGTTGCCATTTTAAATCTGTGCGTTCACGACAATGGGAGGACGTTTTATGTTTGATGACAACAGCCCACTGCTCCCTCACCGCCGCTCCTCATGTACACACAACCCCAGCTGATATCAACACAAGTCTTATCATTTTTCCTGTTTGCGTCAATCAACCAGGAAGAGTCCTCGTATGCATGGCGGCAAGCCAGGGGTGGGCGGGCCTTTCTCTTTGCTTTCAGCCCCTTCAGCACAGCCGTGTGGGCTCGTGTTCCACGTGCGACGCTTGCGTTCCTGCCATCCTACACACCTGTTAAATACAGAGTTAGGGGTCCCATCAGGAATCGGCAAACACATGAAGAGAAACAAAATAACAACACACAAAGTTGTGACTAAAGTCAGCCTTTATTCTTCATCAATTCAAACAATAATTCACTGCAGCCTCCAAGTCTTATCTCTTGAATTGCTACGGTGGAATGTATGAGTTCATAATCCATGCCTACTACACAAAAGTAAACACCTGTGCTGATATTCCAATGTGGTGACATTCCCCATTTGCACACCTTTCTGTGTCACACCGATACTGTGTGCTCACTGGCAGGTGCTGCATCGCAAATGTACCGATTCTCATGCCATATGGATCGCCTGAGGAAGGACACAAATTAGACTGAGCCATCCATATAATATAAAGATTTGTGGATCTGCACAGCGCCTGCTCTAAACTAAGGCCTATGACCAAGCAGCCTGCCTCAGGCATGACTACCGTGCCACTCAACTGCTCTATCAAACCCTCTTAAACAGGAAGATGGGGGCAGTGGATAGCGTAGCAGTCTAACGCACCATATTTTGTCTGGCCTGTCAGGGACGCGGTTCAAAACCCATCTCTACCAGACCGGGGGCAACAGTTGGCTGTCCACCCCAGGGGGAGGGGGGAGGGTGAACCAGCTCGAGTTCGCTGTGAAGCACATACACTACCAGTCAAAAGTTTGAGAACACCCCCATTTTACGCGTTTTTACTGAAATTTAAGCAGTTCAAGTCCAGTAAATAACCTGAAATGGTACAAAGGTAAGCGGTAAACTGCCAGAGGTTTAAAAAAAAAAAAAAAAGTTCAGGTTACCAAAAACTGAAAAATAATGTACATTTCAGACTTATAAAAAAAACGCCCTACACTATCAAAAGGCACTTGGAAACTCTGAAAGGAAGAGACCCAAAGCCACAACAAAATCAGAAGACAAGTTTCTGAGTCAACAGCTGGCGTGATAGGCCGCTCACAGGACAACAGCTTCAAGCACAGCTTAACACTGGTCGAAGTAAGGAAGTCTCAGTTTCAACTGTGAAGAGAAGACTTCGAGCTGCAGATTTGACAGGTCGAGTGGCAGTAAGAAAGCCATTGCTAAGATGGCAAAATAAGAAAAAAAGGTCTGGGCCATGAAGCACCACCAGTGGACTACTGAAGACTGGAAGAAGGTCTTATGGACCAATGAATCAAAATTTGAAATCTTCGGTTCATCACGCAGGGTTTTTGTAGGCCATCGAGTAGGCAAAAGGATGGTTCCTCAGTGTGTGACACCAACTGTCAAACATGGAGGAGGAAGTGTGATGGTCTGGGGCTCTTTTGCTGGATCCAGAGTCGGCGACTTGCAGAGTGACTGGCACCCTCAACTAAAAGGGCTACCACAGCATTTTGCAGTGCCATGCAATACCCTCTGGTCTACACCTAGTTGGTCAGGGGTTCATCCTACAGCAAGATAATGATCCAAAACATACCTCCAGGCTATGTCAGAACTACCTTAGAAGAAAAGAACAAGATGGTAGGCTTCAAATCATGGAATGGCCAGCAGTCTCCAGACTTAAACCCCATCGAGCTGGTTTGCGATGAACTGGACAGAAGGGTGAAAGCAAAGCAACCTACAAGTGCAACACATTTGTGGGAACTTCTGCAACAGTGTTGGGAAGAACATTCCAAAAAATAATTGATTTCCATTGTAGAAAGAATGCCATGAGTGTGTTCGGCTGTTATATCTGCAAAAGGTGGCTACTTTGATGAGTCAAAAATGTAGATTAAATTTTGTTAAACAAAATGATTCCATGATTTATTTTTTATCTCCAACTGTTTATTTGTTCTATGCTTTAATGTCAGAGTACATTGAAACATTAAACTGCGTAAATTCAAATAAAAACTGGAAAAATTGAGGTGTTCTAAAACTTTTGACCGGTAGTGTAAGGGTGCATGGGTGGGTGAATTCCATCTCAAAGGAGGCGGTGTTCGCTGCCCACGGAGAATTAGCTTGCCTCATAGAGACGAGCAGCGGACTCGTGTGGGGAGGGTAAATCAAAATAAATAGAGGGTGTAATTGGCTCCTAAAATTAGGAGAAAAACACAAACATGAAAGTGTCTACAAAGCCAGTGGTTCACAAACTTTCTGAGCCCACTACCCACTTAATGAGCAAATACATTTCCTTTGGCCCACCCCTAATTTAAATGTAGCCGAAAACATGTTACTTCATGAAATTAAAACATTTATTTTTAAACTAGGCCATGTCAATACAACTGCGTGCACCCTGTAGCCCATGCATGTAGCAGGTGCAGTGTTTGATGTGACTGGTGTGAATGTCAAGGGAAAGTGTATTATATATAGTAAAGTTATTTTTGTCATTTGTGTCTAGTGGCCCATCTCAACCCCTCCCACAACCCACCAGTGGGACCCGGGGCACAGTTTGGGACCCACTGTTCTAAGCTGTACCACTAACAAACTACAGTGCATATTAGAGCAGAGGGGTCTACTGGTGGCCAGTGAGCTACAATGATTTAAATCAAGGTTTCTCAAACTTTTTTACTCCACGACCCCATTTCATAGGTGGGAAAAAATCGCGACCCCATACAGAAATGATAGTGCAATTACAACGCTGAAAAACTTTAGTCCAGAAACATATATTGGTGGTCTATTTCCAAAATAGTAGCAAATACATTCACAGGCTATATCTTTATGAAAAACAAATAAAACAGACTTAATAGTAGCAAATACAGTACATTCACAGGCTATATCTTTATGAAAAATAAAAATGACCGGTCTTCGCAATCCAATGTGCGACGACAAATGAAGCCTGTAGCCACCGTTCGTTTGCTGCTGTTGCAGTTTTAAGCACGGTTTTCTGTCCATGTAAAACTTTTTGTTTCCTCTGAAAGAAATCTAGCGGCTTTGCTTGTACTGCGCTGTGTTTAGTTTGCAAGTGGCGTTGCATTTTACATGGCTTAAAGCTCTCGTTAGCTAGAACTTCCCCACACATGACACATTGTGGTATTGGGTCCTCCTCATGTCCTGTCCATGTAAAGCCATAAGTGAGGAATTTCGGGTCATAACTTATTTTATTCCTTTTTGTTTTATTTGTATTTTTGTAATTTTCTGCTGGTCTTTTGCTAGAATTTGACTCACCTCCAGCACCACTCCTGACAACAAACTTGTCCATTTTCTTGACTGCTGTATTGGCGCGCTACACTTGCAATGGGGTAGTGCAGTAACGTTAAACGCATGCGTTGGATTAAACTCATGCATGTCGGTAGATTAAAAATAATCGGTCAGAAAAGACAGATTTTACGAAAAAACTGGCAATTTGTTTTTCATTTAAAAAATGTAAAGAAACGCTTATGGTTAAAAAAAATATATATATATTTATTTTTATGGTGACCCCAAGTGGGGTAGCGACCCATAGTTTGAGAACCGCTGATTTAAATTGATCTGTATTGAACCTAAACTGGTATTTGATGGCTTTGATGATAAGCTTTGATGGCTTACTGTTTAAATAGGGACAAACATTTAGCGGCTGATTTATTTTAACTTAGTTGCAGTGGACAGTGACCTGCATGAAAGTGAGGATGAAATCATTTTAGTTTGATCAAAATAATTATAATTGGTTCTACATTTTTTTAAATGTCACATAACCCAAACTCTATTAGAGTAAAGGTATTTTTGGGGGGTGAAGCAAACACTGGTAGAGCTAGCACCATAGACAACAATTAAAGTCCAAAGTTTCAGAAAATATACCCTTAAAATTTGCTTTATAAAACTTAGAAACAGGAAAATACAGATTCAGGTTTAGAGGTGAGTTCTCTGCATAGGAGAAATAAAAAAACTACAGGAGTAATGGGAGAATGAGGGTTCTTGAACCTTAAAATGGGTGGAGCAATCAGGTTTTTATGAATGCAGCATTGATTTGAACCAGTCAGTATTTTGCTATGGAGGGAAGTCTCTTTATTGGTTCATACATACCAGTGATTGACATCACATGGTAGTTCCACCCTATATGTAGTTCAAGAAGCCTCTTTCTCCCATAGTTCATTTGCAGCCCACTGGCCAGCACTGGTGGAGACCGTCGAGTTTCTGGCCTTCCTTCCAACTAGGGCTTTATTACATAATTGTATAAACTGATTGGTTTAGAACTTGAATAATATTTTGTTCCAGGTGTCATTCAGCTGCTGGATGGAAAGGCAGCTCTACCCTCAACACTGTGGATCTCCGTGAGCCAGGAGGAGACACCACCTAAATACAACAAAGACCCCCAATCCACTTAACCCCGCATTCTGGATTTAAATCGTGGGAGTTCCCCAGAATGGCCTCCCCTTACAAAATTTTTGCCAAGTTCATCATAGATTTTGAGAATCCAATTGTTTCCTTCAATCATGAACCGCAAACTCAAACTCAGGCTTTTTACAATTACGGCCATTTAGCTTTTCCCATGCGATAAAAATTGCCTTTTAACCAACACAAACAGTCCCATATAAGTTTAGCTAGCTATAAATATTTATGCCGGTACTGCAGACCACTGTTAAGTTTCTCCTCATTCATGTTGAAGAACTAGGCGGTGTTGTGTTGGTTCCGCGTGGAAGGTAAAAACAGCAACACAGCACCCCACAAAACTTTTCTGTGTCGCCGCCACGCCCACAAATGACATTAGACAATCAATGCATTTCGGGCAACAAGTTAGAATCAGGGGTTACTAAAGTGCTTATTGGGAACCAGCACATGATCAAATGACAGCATCAAGTTTCACAGACCTCACAGACCTTAATCAGCCTTTGTCTTATCATTTCCTTTAACAGTTGGGCAAGGGGCCAGAGTTCAACACCAGGGTTAATAAGCCTTTGTATCAGAATTTCAACCCTTTTTTGAAGGTCCTGTTTGGCCTCTTGGATCTGTGCCTGCAGCTCCTTGGCTGCCTCCTCGCAGTCATTGAAGGTGGCCACTCTGTATCCTACGGTGGCCAGGGAGTAGCACCCAAACACCAGCAGGAGGTACATGGGCATGGGCCAGGCCACATCCCTGTACGCCTGGGGCAGCCTCAGGCCCAGCAGGTCAAAGGTCAACAGTCCCCAGGCAACCACCACAGCCGAGACGCCTAGCAGCCACTCCAGAAGTTTAGTCATGATGGATTTGAATGGTTGATGTAACGTTACCTAGGAAATTGGAATGAGAAGGTTGTGTAGTGTAGACGTAATTCAGAATAATTTACTTTGGTTAACAATTAATTGCAGCTCAAAAGCACAGAAAAATCACATAGCATATATCAAACAGCAGCCAGTACGGCTACGTTCACTGTATGGTAAATAAGGTTAGCTTGCTGCTCTTAGCAGGCGACCTGATTCCCATAATTCCCCATTACAATATGCACATTGGACAAAATGACCACAGAAATTATTTTAGAAATCAGAAACCATTGATAACCTGTCACTGACAACCTGCCATCCTATAATACACTAAACGTGGATATTACAACCATATAGGTATTAATCCTGCTGCAAATTATCTACTGTGTAGCATGCCATCTCTCGCTGTGCAATACACCGATAGTATTAGCTGACAAGTTGGCGACTTTGAGATGGACTCTCTTAGCTAGATACAACAACTAAACATCGCTAGCAATAAACACCTAATGAAATATATACGATTACAGATTAATCCAACAGCTCGTTATACTACGTGGCAAGAATACATCGCTTGTTAGTTAAGAGGTTTTCATACCTCTCGACTTTAGCCAGCTCACCGCCTCTGAATCGAGCGGCGCAAAGTTATAACGTCACAAGATTGAAACGAATTGTGGGACGTGAAGTGTTTTCAGATAAATCTTGGGGTTGGGGAAAAGTACTCGAACAAGTGGCAGTGTCTCTGCTCGCTTTGATTGCGGCTTCTACCTTTTAATGAATAGTACGTTTAATAATTGAAAAGTAATCAGTAGCATATGCTGAACATAACACCCATCTTGTTGTCATAGCGAAATGTGACAATAATAAAACATACAAATCAAAAAATAATTCCCAGATGTAAGCTTTGAAGAGGAAACGAAGCCATTAGATTGCAATGCCTCCGAGGAGCCAGCAATAACATCCACGCTGAGTGGTCAACCTTGAGTATCTGCCAGCATACACAGCACTTCAGCGAGGTATACTTAAGAGAGTTACAGACATATAAACACCATTCACCCAGAAAAATTGAGTTATTGTTAGCGCCTCGCTGTTTATATTTGACGGCAAACATAATGGATGTCTGTGGGGTGTGCGTTTCATATTATGTAAATGCATATTATATAAACAGTGTGTGAAACAGCAATTGTTTGCGTACGTGTGCGTTTATCCTTGTGTGTGTCTGTGAATGTTCGTGAATATGTATGTGTGTGTCTAAACAATTATTCAATTTCATTATTTCAGTATAATGATGTGTATGTTTGTAAATTTGTGTATGGGTGTCTATTTGTCTATGTTTGTGTGTACTGTACGTGTGTGTGTGTGCTCTACTTCAGTGTGAGTAATAACGTGTGTGTGTGCTCTACATTAGAGTGTGTAAAGGTGTGTGTGTGTGTGCTCTACTTCAGAGTGAGTAATAACATTTGTGTGTGTGCTCTACATTAGAGTGTGTAAAGGTGTGTGTGTGCTCTACTTCAGAGTGAGTAACAATGTGTGTGTGTGCGTGTGTGTGTGCTCTACTTAAGTCTGAGTAACAGTGTATGTGTGTGTGTGTGTGTGTGTGTGTGTGTGCGTGTGCTCTACTTCAGAGTGAGTAATAACATGTATGTATGTGTGTGTGTGTGCTCTACTTCAGTCTGACTACTTCAGAGTGAGTAATAACATGCATGTGTGTGTGCTCTACTTCTGAGTGTGTAAAAGTGTGTGTGTGTGTGTGCTCTACTTCAGAGTGAGTAATAACGTGCGTGTGTAGAGCTCAGTGGGAACTGAGTTCCCAGCGTTTCTCAGCACAGCTCACTGCCAACTTGTGTTCCAGCGCTCAGGAAACCTACATGGCTACAGAGAGGCACCAGCAGACACAACACACCAGGAAGAGAGGGAGAGACTGCGGGAGGGAGCCCTGGGATGGAGAGAGGGGGCAGGGAGGGGTTGGAAACAGGGCTGCTGCAGGTGCAGGTTCAGCTTTTGGGATCACCTCAGTCATAAATTAATTCCAGATGCTACTAGAGAGATGCTCCAACTTCCCCTGTATGCAGAATCCCCTTGCAATATGGAGAGTGATATATATTGAGAGAGAGAGCGAGAAAGAGAGGGAGGGGGAGGGGGGGGGGGTGTTGAGCTTGGACATGAGGGGCAAAAGAGTAAATAAGCATTAATGAGTTAGAAATACACTACTGTGCTGAGAGAGAGAGAGAGCAGAATGGATAGATGTATGTACTTGCTAACACTGATCCAACACAATAACCGTGCTTACAGTGTATTAACATTCCAGCAAGAGACAGAGACAAAGGGGTTAAATAATGTAAACAGACTGAGAGAGATGTAGACAGGAGGTTCATGCCAGAGCTGGGGAGAGCCTGTGTGAGTGTGTGAGACTGTGTGCGTGTGTGTGTGTGTGTGCACGCATTGGGGGGGTAGTGAGTTTACTGTAGTCACGGTAACAATAGGAATCTGATCACAAACAGGATCCCTCTGTTTCCTGACCCAGAAGCCTGGGTCTTACCACACTGAACATGCACGCACACACATCAATGAGTATACACACACAGACACACACACACACACACACACATCAATGAGTATACACACATTCATATATACAGACACACACACACACACACATCAATGAGTATACACACACTCATATATACAGACACACACACACATACACACATCAACGAGTGTAGCTGTGCGTGTAGTGAGTAAAGCTGGCAGTGTAATGTAATGGTTGGGGAACTGGGCTTGTAACTCAGCAGTTGCAGGTTCAATTCCCAGGTGGGGCACTGCTGTTGTACCCTTGAGCAAGGTACTTAACCTGAATTGCTTCAGTAAAATATCCAGCTGTATAAATGGATTGTATGTAAAGAAATGTAAACTGTGGAAGTCATTATGGATAAGAATGTAAATGAGTATACACACACTCGTATATACAGACACACACACGCATACACTACTACTGCTCTAAAAGAGTACATATGAATAAATACCTACACACACACACACACTCACATATAAAGCTACTATTAAGTCTCAGTATTAGTGCTACTCCAATCAAAGGCAGCAGAGAATGTGCACTGTGGTGAGTGTGTGTAGCACATGGCAATGAGTGAGCGGTGTGCGAGTGTGTGTGTTGCGCAGTGGGTGTAGCGCATGGCAGTGAGTGAGCAGTGTGTGTTGCGCAATGGGTGTAGCGCATGGCAGTGAGTGAGCAGTGTGTGCGCAGTGTGTGTTGCGCAGTGGGTGTAGCGCATGGCAGTGAGTGAGTGGTGTGGTGGAGCAGCTGTGTGTGCTGATTTGGGCTGCAGCCTGTGCGCTCTCCGCTATAAGTAAAAACACACCTGTCCCAGCTGCTGTTCTGCAGGAGGAACAGAGTGAGAGTAAATGCGCAGAAAGAGAGAGAGAGAGAGAGGAATGTGCTTTGCTCCTGCTCTTTCCTGACAGGTCACTATGTCTATCAGGGCCTCTCTCTTTGTTTTTCATCCCTTGCTGTTCTTTATGTGCTGGCCCTCATCATCCCCTAGCTTTTATTTTATTTGTATATTTATCTCACTTCTGACCAGTGCAGTTACCATGGCACAGATATGTCTCTCCGACTTCCAGCGCTGGAAATTGATTGATTCATTCATTCATTATGCATTATGCCTATATTGATGTCGTCAACTAATTGGACTCCTGTGCACCGGCCATGCCTCCAGCCATATTGAGTTGGATTAGACTAGACTACTTCCTTTATGGTGTGTACTTTGTATTACATCCCATGTTGTGTATCGATTTCAGTGTGCGGAACTGGGCCAGCCTAATGAACTAGGCCAAATTGGTCTGCGATTCACTGATATCCGTATCGGTCCTTTAGAACAAAAGGTTGTGCTATAGGCGGTTAGACGCGGGTGTACTCTGTTGACAGGAGTTGGATCAATATGAGATGGGACGAGACTCTGCCGCTGCAGTATAAATAGTATGCACTTTGCAGTTGACGTTGACGAGGGCTAGTGTCAGCCCGTTTTGCTCCCGCTGCCACCGACCCCAGAGATATCTGACCCGTGGACTCCAACTCCCTCCGGCACCTGCCGACCTCTGGTCCTCGAGCCCAGGGAGAGTGAGGGGGTCAACAGTTGACTCGGCAATGCATGGGGTTAAAGGTCGCAGACCAAAAAGAGAGACGGTCAGACTGTTTTTCTCTTTTTGTAGCCCCAACTGTTTTGACTCTCTCTCTCTCTCTCACACACACACACACACACACTCTCTCTCTCTCTTTCTCTCTCTCTCAAACACACACTCTCTCTCTCCATGTCACTTCCTCTTCTTTCAGCGGTGCTGTTTACATACAGCTGCAGTTTCAACAACAGTGCGCAAATACTGCAAATCTGCGGTCTGCCAGTTAAAGATTGCAATGTGTTTTGATTCTTTATCTTGTCTTAACTCTCAGTTCAAGGGCCCACCATATATAAAATACTGTTGCCAATTGAGTTCAATAAGATAAGGTAGCATGATGAAATATCAACAGCCTCCTAGATTACCTTCTCCTAGATTTACAGGCAACAAATCACCCGATGACATGTTTTCTGAATACACGACATATACGTTCTCCATGACAATTGCTCGCATGAAGCACATTATACTGCCTACAATACCATAGCAGTTCATGCTAAACCAGTGCTATGGAAACAATATGGACCTGCCAGCTTTGATTTAGTGGCAAAAGTATTGGGTTACATCTTATATTGCACAAGTACTTAAGTCATGCCATAAAGATGAGGCTGAATTTGTCAGCTACACCAGTTCAGCCCAAGGCATTTTAACACATGTATAAATATATTAAGTGAGACGTGTACAAAAAATAGTATAAAAACACACAGTAGAGGCGGGGGCAGTGTTGTGTAAAGAAAGGGTGACATCGTGTGTCCCTTTTTTAAACTACAGTTAACAATGGAGAAAGTCATGGCATGTAAGCGCCTGCCACAGAAGGTGACATCGCCCCCTAGAGTAAGAACAAGAGTACGTCAATTTAAAGCCGGGGAAATAACAACTGAACACCTTTTCAAGTAAGAGGAAATTGCCGTACTGATTACGACTAATTCTCATTCGCACATAGGCGTAACGAGTGGGGGGTTACGGGGGGAGGGGTCATGTTCCCCCAATATAGTAATTTATAGATATAAAACATTGCCTTTCATCATGTCTCCCCAATATTTAATATGTGGTTACGACCTTGCTTTCGCATAATGATATTATTGGAGTCAAATTGTAGATTGCTGTCAGTGACTCATCCATCAGTCTTGGAAAAAATCGTGAGAAATATTTGCGGCAGACAATTAAACGTGCAAAACCTTCGATTTGTTGTGGCAAGGGGACGTTTGCCCTGCCAACGTAACACTATAAATCTTATATTTGTTTTTATTTTTATTCCTTACCCCTTTTTCCTCCGAATTTGATATTCCCGTATTCTTAAATCGCGCTCACTGTAACGTCTGCAGTTAATTCAGGAGAGTGTAGATAATCACGCCCTGTCTCCCCGATGCTTCACTCTTGGTGTATAATTTATATGAAACTAAGATATGTACAGAAAAAGGAGATCAATATGGAAACAAAAATAATTTCTGGACACTCAGACCTTGTCCAAGTATGACCAGACGACTATAAGATTATAGATTGAGGTAGAGGCAGAGACGTACAGGCTCAACAGGTTTAGTGCTGCCCCCTGCTGGTTAAATAGGGGCATCGTAAAATGAGCACCGAAGTACTTGATAGTTTCATTGGGCCAGATGCAAGAACCACTTTTACGCACAAATTCGTTCGTAAATCACTCTGCGAGTGATTTACGAGAATTTGCCGCATTCACCAATTTTCTCGTATTTAGAATTTTCTCTTAGGTACGAACAAGATTTACGAGTGGTCCAGAGCTGTCGTAGGAGTCATACGTACAATTTGCCTGCCGTTCTCCAAAGCAAAACAACTTTGTTTTTGACTAATGGATTATTTTGTTACTTAGAAGAACTGTTGAGTTTGAATATATAAATTACATGATAAATGATAGAATTCATAATGTATAATCATTTTTAGAGTATCCTGTTTGACAATTGTAGGCTGTTGACTGTTTTCTTTTCAAATTGTAGGATAATATCATTCATAATTAATTAATATAATTATATCATTATCATTCGTTTCAATTGTGGCTATTGAGGCTATGGTATAATACTACAATATCTTGGAAGAGAGCTCGTCTTTAGAGAGCGCGCTGATCTATTTGCAGAGACAGACAGAATGGCTAGTGTCGTGTTTTCCGTTACCACGGGCTGTGCTTCGCTGTCAGTCGCTGTCCAGGGGGACATCCGTTACAACACCGGACAATGCAACCTCGCCAATTATGGCACGTATTCGCTCGTCGGTGTGCGTAACGGAGACTTCCTCCTGACCCCCTCCTGTTGCGGAAATGGATCGCTTTGCTTTCGCGAGACGTTTCTTTGACTCCAATTTCATATCACACCATTTTGTTATTTATTTCTGTGATGCTACGGGCAACAGATGATACTACATTAACTGCACAAGTAATTTTTTCCGCTCCTTGGTTTTAACAGGTCCCTTAATTCCACTGTTGACGATCTTCAATAGTATGTGCTTTCGGTTACTTATTTCAGTTCAATCTCTGCGCTCATACAGTTTTTCTTTCTTGCCATTGTTATGAATGGTTTTATTTGGAGCGTTAATTATGCTAATTTACTAATCACATGAACGCGCACTCATTTAAGAAGACGTGCCATTGTTATGAATTACTTTCCTGGAGGAGTGTGCTCATGAAAATGATAATCTGTACATAATTTGATTGCTTTAAAGGCAAACATCAACTTACTGTGCTTCTTCATCATTATGGCAGGGATGGGCGAGGGCCTTATGGCAATAAATCTTAATTTAGAACCTTGCTTAAAATGCTACCAATATTTGCACTCTTTTCCCTGAGAGATAAATACTATAGTTTCATATGGTGAGCTCTACAGTCAGCCATAGTCAATAGTCAGCTCTGCAGTAGGCTAGCTTTTGACCTACATGTGTGACATACAAATATTATAGATGGTCACTAGGGAGATAGCACACATTAACAGTCCCTGTTTTAAAAACTGTACTACTACCGTTAGCGGCTCGTGAGCTTGAAATAGAGGGGAAGGAAATCTTGCCTTGAGAGCATAGATTCTGCAAGCAGAAGCCTTAGAGAACATACATTGTCAAGGCAAAACGAACACAAGGCAAGTAGTGCGATGAATACTACTTTTGAGGTAAGAAGGGGAAAGGAGTTTAAGTTTTGATGATCTATCACTTTAGCGTAAACACATACTGTGGAGCAGTTCAACCTTAGTCCTTGGGACCCACTGTTCATGCTGGCTTTCCTTCCAACCATAATTGCAATTCCTGAAGTATAACGAGCTGATAATTGTTTTTAATTAGACACTTTTAATGTCCAATGATTAATTATTTACACTCTTAATGCTATATTATCTGAGATGGATTGGAAACCCACCTGTCCAGGGAGTATTCCTGCCAGAAAGGCCCCCGCCTGGATTCGAACCGAGCATGCTGGGACAGGCTGCACCAGCCCCCCTTCCAACCCTGACCAGGAATAGCTGATAATTGTTTTTAATTAGACTTTTAATGGATGGATGGATGGATGCTATATTATATCAGAAACAGATATAATTAATATTCTATATTCATTAAAGGACTTCTAAAGAGTCAGATTAGCTTTCAGACCATTTTATGAAATATTCTGTGGAAAAAATTTTGAATTAATTAATTGATAGGCCTACAACTGAAATCAGCAAAGTCCGAAATGTTCATGGCCTGTCTATTTCTGACAGTGTGGCCTTAACAGAGTAAATCACGTTTTAATAGAAATTAAAAGTGTCTAATTAAGAACAATTATGTTGTTTTGGAATGGTTGGAACAAAAAACTGCATACACAGGAAGTCCCTAAGACTTTACCCAATCAGAGGCAGGATATGGTTCTCCTGTAATGTAGTAAAACTCTTTGACCTGTCAGACTTTTACAGAGTAGCAAGTTTGTGGGAGGTCTAATTTTCAGAGGGTTTTGGACATACATATACAGATGTACATATAGGTGCCAAGACACGGTGCTTCCACACAGGTGTGGTTCCTGAGTTAATTAAGCAATGAACATCCCATCATGCTTAGAGTCATGTATAAAAGTGCTAAGCAGGCCCAGTTGCCCATTAGCCCATTTCGCTACAATGGCTAGAAGAAGAGATCTCAGTGACTTTGAAATAGGGGTGAATGTTGGGGCACGTTTGGCAGGAGCTCCAGTGATGAAGATTGCTCTACTTGCTGATGTTTCACAAAGAGGCTAATGTGGCTAAAGTGATGTTGGCATGGAAGTCTGAGGGAAAAGACATCATCAAATAGAGGCAATTGTGGTCGAAAGTGTATAACCCTCAACCGTGATGTCCATGCATTGGATTGAGATGCAAGATCTCAACTCATTTAGCACTTATGGGAGATTCTAAAGCAGCGACTGAGACCGCGGTTTCCACCACCATCAACAAAACATCAAATGACAGAATTTGGGGACATACTAAAGGGCTTAATGACCCTAAATGAATGGGTAGAAACTCAAAATTTAATTTTAAGATAGCTAAGCAATAGTACCAATCATATCTGGAAGGATATTAAAAACCTCAAAAGTTTACTTAATTTAATTTATGTTAAGCCCCTAAAAACAGGGTTTTCCAGAGGCTTAATGAGACTTAAAGGGGCTAGAGACAAATGTTAAACAAATGTTTAACAAGAACCTATTTACATTAACAGCTTAGCTACACTAACTATTTACATGAATACAGTTTTTTTCAGATATGGGTAGTCCTATCGCCTAGCTACCCTGAAATGAAATTTGGAGTTCTGCCTAGGGTCATTAAGCATTGTTAAGACTCTGGAGAACCCTGTTTTAGGGGTTTAGGGGTTTAGGGGCATGTAAACTTTTTATTAAGTTGATGTCTGCATAAAGGTGGTACATATGCAAAAAGCTATAGTAGCTAGTATTGGTCACTGGGCATAATTGGTTTGTTCAACTAATATTGTAGTCCCTTTGTCAGATTTTCCTTTATCATTATTTATAACTGTTTAATGTCTAGAATTAACGTTAATATGAGGAAATCTCGAATATTCATAAAGTAGCCTAGGCTACATGATCTCCTCAGATGCTAGCAGACTGTTGTTTTGCAATATTAGGCTACCGCTGGGTAGGAGCTCCAAGGCCGACGTTGTCTTGAAAGGTTTAATTTGTGAATCATCTATGTTGGTTGTCCTCCCTACTTTATCTATTTAAGAGGATTCTGAACCGTTATTGTTGCTCAAACTTGCCTCAAACATTGTTCACTAAAATCAAGGAAAATTAAATCTGTGGTGTGCACATATGAGATAGCTCGCTGGAGATAGGCCTGAAATGACAGTGACTGGTGCTGTAACTGGTAACTGTTCATATTGTGATTCTCCTAATGCCATGAAAAGTTATGATAAACTTCCTAAATGAAGAATTGTATTTTCAACACGCAGCTGCAGCAATGAGGAAGAAAAACATGTGAAAGACTTTCTACGGTTGGCTCCAGGAAGAGCATAGCAAAATTATTAGGCATATTGTTATTATTGTTAGTATTATTAGTGTTTGTGTAGTTAAATTATATGATAGTTAGCCTTTTATTATTATTATTACTACATGTAAGACATTTTAATAAATGGATTTGATTACAAATACTATCTGTCACTATTTGGAGTGAGCTATCGGGTAGGAGCATCGAAGGAGTGAATCTGGGATTTTCAGGGTTGATGTCAGAGGGATATAAGCCAGATGTCGGCTTGCTGTATAAATATCTTGTGAAAAGCGGATGTACAGCATACCTGATTCATAAATGTCACAGATAGAGCTCCTAGGTGCTCATCTACCATGTAATTCTGACATCCCAGAGATGTATTGCCAAGCAAATGCTCAAAAAATATATGTATTTCATATGAATTGGCAGAGATTATGACGACGCCTCAGAGAAGTACAGTTTCTGTGCTTACTGGGTGGGTGGTAGCTCACTGCAGTTATTGACATGTTCATTTCGTGCTGCGTCAACTGAGCAAGACATTTTCATCAGGTAAGATTTAAGTAATTAAATCTTCATCAGGTAAGATTTCTGCAATTCCTTAGTTCATACTAATTGTCCTATTAAATGTAATGGGAGTTAATTCAATGGGAGAATTAGCTTGGAGGCACCCCACCGCTAAAGTACCCCTTTACAATGTTAAGCATGGTGGCAGAAGTGTAGAGATTTTGCACTGCTTTGATAGTTCAGGACCTGGACATTGAGTCAATCAATGTGTCAACCATGCATTCCAACCAGAGTGCTCTAAAGCAGAATACGTTGCACAGCTGAAAGCCCATTGAGATGCATTGAAAGGAACTGACATGAGCTATACATGCAAAAAAGCCATTCAATGTCTGGTGCCTTCTTGTTGAGTAGATAATGTAAAAGGTTTTAACTTTCTATGTTATTTGCTATATCACATCTCCTTTCATCTACATTAGGGCTTATGTGATGGTCAAATATCCTTTTGTCTCAAAAAACAAGAAATTAGCAGGGGGAGGGCACTTACTTTTTCACAGCGGAAGAGCTGTAAGAGCACTGCCAAACGTATCAAGGCTCACCACAGGTTCTTATGGTCTTATTCACAATTTACCAATACCTTGTGTTTCAGAAAGCCTCCAGGGCAAAAGGTTCATTGACATAGGGAGCGGGCCTATGATCCACAGCCTGATAAGTGCATGCGTGTACTTTGAAGAAATTGTGGTGTCGGACTTCACCGACAGCAATTGCAGAGAGATCGAGAGGTGGCTGAGAAAAGAAGGCAGCTGCTTTGACTGGAATCCCATCATCCAGTTTGTCTGTGATCTAGAAGGCAAAAGGTGCTGTGTGACTTTGATATATGCCATTTGCCATATTAGTGTCTGTGCTGTCATGTGCCATTCAGAATGCCGAGCAATTTATCAACTGACCAAATGGTGGCCCTCATTAGGTACAAACACTACTTGCCTAAATTATTCAATCAGTAATCAAAGATTTAGCACAGATAAAAGGGCCACAGGTAAACTCCCCTAACAAAAGAAATTAGGAACATTTTGGGAACCACGGTTTGACCTTGAGGGAGGCCGGGCAGAGGGTGCAGCCAAACCCGAGCCACTTCATTGTTGCATCCATGACTCAGAACTTGAAGAATTATTCAGGTGTTTGAAGGCATTCTGGGATAGGCCCCCAGCTTGACCATCCTCAAAGTCAACCTTGTCTGGCCATGCCCCTGTCTGGAGTTTATAAGGGGGGGAGATGAAGAAGAAGAGAGAGAATGGTTTTTGCCTTCTTCATCAAGGGGTGATTTTGAAGGCTGATTGTATGTACTTTTGATAGCTAGTCAAGCTAGAGTAGGGGAAGAGTAGGAAGAGAACGTCCTTTTGATGTGTACGGGAGAGAGTTTAGATCTGTCTATGGTTAGGGCTTAGCTAGACTGTTTTATTTATTTTTAGTATATTCCTTCGATGACCTGTAAGTATGTTCATTATCTGTCATTTGTCCTAAATAAATCCTGTATTTTGTTTGAGACTCGAGGGGATGTTTGTTTGTTGCATCCTGTATTGGTTCACCATGTGGCTATTGCAGTGCGTGTGGTTTTAGCGGGTCGTAACACTAGGATAACTTTGTATTGGAATGACCCTTAGTTTTGGAAGGACTCCCAAGCTGAGGGCTTAAGGGGTAACTTTGGAATTGGCCCATGGACTGTTGTCTTGAGAGAATTTTGTCCTTGACTATTCACAAGAATGTCAGGAATAAGCAAAACCTCAGTTTAGCAAGATGCTGATCATTGTGGAAGGGAGAGTAGTTAGAACCCGTAGAAGCATTGTTGGTAATGTACTCACCATCTGAGTTTAGATTCTAACTTGGAAGATGAATGCATATTTGCTATACACTATCTCATCTTGTCTTTTTTTCACCTTTTCCGGCGCAGCAGGTCACCAGAGGAGGTGGAGCAGTGGCTGAGACAGACCGTGAAGCAGGTACTGAAGTGTGACGTGCAGCTGACGAATCCGTTCCACCCTCTGACGGTGGAGCTGGCGGACTGCCTGACGGCCAGCCTGTGCCTGGAGGCGGCCTGCCAGAACCTGGAGATGTACCGCTGTGCTCTCCAAAGGCCCGGCAGCGCTCCTTAACCCCGGAGGAGCTCTGGTGCTCATCGGCGCCCTCAACTCAAGCTTCTACACGATTTTACAGTGCGCATGACCGAACCGTAACCCTAAACCTAAACTTAACCCTAACCCTAACCCTAACCCGAACCGTCTGTTATGATGGTGAATTTCAAGCATTTGACATCACGTGTACTTCGCATATCTATTCTCTGGAGGGGGAGCATCTAGCCACTACCCTTCATCGAGGGGGCACTAAGAGGTCTGGGCTTCACCATCCGGGAGTTTAACATCCTGCCCACAAAGAACAGAGACAACAACCAGCTGTTTGATTTTGAGGTGATTTTTCATCTTGTTGCTCAGAAATCAAATTAGACAGGATATGATTCAATTTGTTTTCTTAGGCGAGCGCATCTATGAGGGTAAAACTAGTTGAGCAAAATGTTGGATACATTGCTAGATGGGGTAAAGAAAGGACATGGTGTGTGAAAAGTATGCTTAAACTGAGATTCGTGCTCTTTATGTGTGCTGATCAAGATCAAGTTTTTTGAATGGTACATTACCTTCTGAAATAGGAGTATAAATCCCACCAACATTTTTAAGATGCTGATTTTATGTTGAAAATGGATGAATCCCATTAAAGGTTTCTGCGTTCACCTGCAGCCATTTATCTTCTGTTTGTGTACACATTGGGCATGGTTAATGCTGTCCTTTTGTCATGATAAATATTGAATAAAATCACAGAGCAGTCACAGCAAATCACATTTGTCATCAAAAAGGATGATGTTTGAGTGAAACCAGGCGAAAGTGGGCAGTTGAAATCTTGAAAATTGACTGTTGCGGCTACGCTGATAAAGCTGGGTGAGGCTCCTCCTTTGTGGAAAAAAATTAATTCTATTCTATTTATTGGCTGACATGGGAATATTTGTGAAGTCACAAAACCCAGCTTATTTTAATACGCCAATGACAGCTTAGTAAAGAATCACCACCTGTAAGTGTCATCGCTTCATAGAGGAGGTGCTTTCGCATTGTTTGCTAGCCAGCAAACGTAGATTGCTACAAATGTTCAAATGTAATGGATAGTAATAGGTGTTCGCTAACATGGTAAAACCTCACTGTGTTATGCCTGCATCTATCCCATCTTCTATTTCAAAAAGGCCAATAGGTGTGTGAAATAAGGCAAGCTCGTGAATATTACCTCCCTGCCCACTCAGCCTGCCAAACTGTAGCAATCCACCAGAGGTGTTTTTTTGCTAGAAGTCGCTTTGATCCCTAGCCAACGGCCACTCGTGTGGGCGTTCCCATATGAGCAGCTTTTGGGAAGAACAGTTAGGTTGTGCAACCCTGTTTTCCCAAGCAGGTGTAATCAACAAATGCAATCACTCCCATGCAGCTGCATATACTGTCTGGAAACTAGGTTCACTTTGAAACTGGGTCACCTGGTAGAATGAATGAAATGGCGTTCAATCATATCCAGGTTCATGGTCTTAGATCTCCCAGTGCGTAAACTTTGTTTTCCCAAAACGACACATCTTTTTTTTCATCTTCATACCAATTTCATGAAAAGACAAAATGGCTTCTCATTAGAACAAACCAAAGTATTCCGTCCCAGAGAATGTTTCACAGGACAGCGAAACAGAATTACAACTCATCTGACTTGAGAGTCTGATCACTCAAGCTTGCATTCCACAGCTATACACGTCTTAGACCTATAACTAGTTAACCTGCTGCTCCTTGAACTAGCTAGTCTGTCACTAGTGTCATGGTGTGATTTTCATGATCTGTCATTTTAGCAAAATTTCTTGATGAGCCTATGAATGAAAACTCTTCTTGTTTTATGCATGAAACATTCACTGTGATCTAATCTACGAGTGAAATGGCATTGGGGTACACAGCTAATTAGCTAATTGATGCAGGGTAATTGGTGGAAACAAAAAAACTGCATACACACTGGCCCTCAAGGAATGGAGTTGCCCTCCCCACAGTATAATGACAATACACATACTGTACATTAATTCAGGGTTCCTCAAATCTGTCCCACGAATCCAAATTCGGTCCTGGTTTTCCTTTCTCTCAGGTAGTTAATTGAACAATTAGTGCAAATGATTGGTCAGAGTGTCTTCACACCTGACTCCCAGCTAAAGAAAGGGTGGAAAAACGGCAGTGCTCAGCCCACGAGGACCGTGATTTGGGGAACCCTGCATTAATTCATTAATCAATCTATTTATCTTACTGCCGCAGAAGGTCCCAGGGTAGCATGTGCCACGTGAGACTACCGTGTCTTTGAGCAAGTTGCGTTTGAGGGTTTTTTTTATGGACGAGTTATTTATATCTCAGTTGCTCCAGTTAAAACCCCATTAAACGTGTGATAGAGCAGCACGCGTCCCAGGCAGCTAATTAAAGTAACGAGCGGCAGCGGTGTCTGTTCGTGTGCAGTCTCGCGCTGCTCCGACACACACAAAAAAACGGGGAAAGTTAACAAAGGCGTCATCCACTTGCTTTTCGTTTATTATGCTTTCATTTGAAAGTTTACACTGTCTAAATGCATACCAAAAAATGCTACAGTCTAGAGTCATTTGTGTGCACTACTGCGAGTTAAAATAAAGCCAATCACATCATTCCTTAAAGCATTCCTTGTCATTCGTATTATTATCAATAATAATAGTTACAGCGGCGAAGGATAATACTGTCTGAGCCGTTCAGAGTTTTACTGTAGTCTGTCTCACACACACACACACACACACACACGCGCGCACGCGCGCTGCCTCTGTAGGGCAGGGGTGCGCAACAAGGGCCTACCCGTTTCGGGATTTCATGCCAACTTCTGATCTTAATTATTTAATTAGCCCCAATCATGTATTTTGTTTGACCTTTCTGATAAAGACAGGAGCTACAACTACATGCATCTTTGGCGAAAATGTTTTACCGTGGTCCGATATAGGAGGCAACCAGTATTGGTGTATAGAGCTGTTTAGGTAAATCCAGTGTAATTGGTTGAAACAAAAGCCAGCATACACACTGGCCCTCCAGGCCTGGAGTTGTGCACCCCTGCTGAGTGTGTATGCAGACGCCGTGAATGTCCCGTTCCTAGCTCAGGCCGAATACAGTTCTTTACTACGTAAAGCAGACTAGAGAATAAACATACTGGTTTACGCTTTAGGGCCCTACGTATATATAATAGAAACAATTACTTTACTTTCACTCTTCCCCTTACTTTCACGCAGTCTTGATAGCAATTCAAGCCGAAGTGATTTGCTTACACTTGCATATGTGCGCACTCACACACACACAAACACTACAGTAAAAGGCAAATCTCACTTATTAGTTGTACAGGCTCATTGGCATCCTATTAAATGTACATTAATTACTTTATCTATTAAAGCATTGTCTTGTGATCCCAAACCTCAAGTAATAATAATAATAAAAATGAATAAATAAATAATAATAGCAGACATGACAATGAGGATAACAATGATAAAGGTTTGTCATAGTTTTTGTCGTCTGCATATGATTCATTATGTTTGCATAATCCCAGCATTATTGTCAGTTGGAATACATCAATGAACTTAATTAACTATTCGCATTAAAAAATGCAAATTAACAAAATGGTTGCAATTAAGTAACACGGGCTTGGTAGAATCACATGTGGGCATCCACCCAATCATATCCTTGAGAATTAGAATTTCCTTGGATATGTACAATCTTGCACATATACAGATATACACCATCCTTAACCATCATATATTAAGCAATTTGTTTAAATATTAGCTTAAATGTGATTGGCAATTGCCAACCTAGGCTATAGTATTACTGAAAATGGAAAATATGAACGAAAATATCACAAAATAAATTGCAATTTTCAAATTTGATTGTATAAAAAACAAACTATTTCTTGTAGACAAAGTAAAAAAAAACTGAGGTGATTGATATTTACATGTCTTTCTGATCATTAAAATAGCTCAGTGATTATTTCACACAGTGTCATTCATCTCAGTTGTTCATGCTGGTCACACGGGATTGGATGGTGACCCTTCTGGGCGGGAGGAGCTCTGTGCTCCGATTGGCTACCAATTCCTGCAGCTGGAGCACCCCTCCGCCAATGAAACAGAAAGCTGGGCACACGGGGGCGGAGCAATCAACAGGCCCCTCCCACAGTGGCCTGAGAGAGTGAGCATCATAGAAGGTGACGCGCCCCTTCTCAAAGTCCAGGCAAACCCCAAGTCGGGGGGGCAGGGGTGCGGTGAGGCCCTGGGGAGAGGGGGGCCCATTGCTGAGGTTGGCGTGGGGTTCTCGGGGGCTGGTGGGGCCACTGGCGCCACCGTGGTGAGAGTTTGCCGTCTGGGGCAGGAAGACTTTGCCCATGCCCACAGTCAGGAAGGCGAACGGAGGGGTGAGTCCTGGGTGTCCTCAGCCCCGCTGTCATGCCCGCTGTCGGGGTCGTAGCTGGAAGGAGGGCAGTGGCAAAGAAAAGAGAAGCAAGGGATGAGAAGGGAGGGAGGAAGGGAAGAGCAGAATTTCAACTACAGTATGTTTCCCCAACCCCCACTCATGCCTTCCTCCCTCTCTCCCTCCCTCCTCTTTCCTCCCTCCCTCCCTCCATTTTTACTCCTCCCCCTTCTCTTCCTTTCTGCCCCTACCCACTTCCCTCCTCCATCACTTCCCCTTCTCTGCTCTCCCATCCCTTCTTTCTTCGCCCTTACCCCACTACACTATCTCTCCCACCACACAATTCATCTCTCTCTCTCTCACCGGGGGCTGGGCATGTCCTGGGGCAGGTGAAACCACTCCTGCAGGCGAGACTCCAGGCCCACTCCCACCTGCAGAGAGAGAGAGAGAGAGAGAGAGAGAGAGAGAGAGAGAGAGAGAGAGAGAGAGAGAGAGAGAGAGAGAGAGAGAGAGAGAGAGAGAGAGAGCTGTTAGCCCTCGTTTATAATGAACAGTGTGTGTGGGGCACGTACAGAGAAGAACCTTCACTCTAAAGCTCTGGGCTGCTGGAAACCCAACGTGACCAGCACAGGTTCGCTGCCTTGTGCCCTGGGGTACAGTCACTGACCCCGCTGGTGCTGGGACACCCAAAAAGGGGGAAGAGAGGACGTGCGGACAGGGCACAGCCCTTCACTAGATCCAACCTCCATTACTGGATCAAACCCCCTTTACTAGACCAAACTCCCTTTACTGGATCAAAACCCATTTTCTTGGATCAAACCCCCTTTAGTAGATGAAAGCTTCCCTTGCCTTAACCAGGTAGGACCCGGGCTCCACGGAGCATGCCCAGTAGTGCCTGCCCTGGGTGACGGCCACGTCGCCCACCAGCAGGTCGGCGGTCAGGTGACAGGAAGTGAGGGCGCGGTCGGCGGCCTGCAGGAGGGAGAGGCCCGGGACGCTGCGGGCGCAGCGCTGCTCCTTGCTGACCACCAGCCGGTCAGCGTGCAGGCCCCAGCGTGAGTCCAGGTAGAAGTTCAGCACTGAGACACCAGGGAGGGAGGGAGGGAGGGAGAGACAGGGGGAACGGGAGTTTGGGAGCAGTGCGTTACGGAGGAGGAACAGGCAGGTGGCGGTCAAGTTGGGGGAAGAGAAAGGGGTTCAAGAGAGGAGGAGCATTGTTAAAGAAGGGGACCGAAAGAGTGCGAGGGGCAAGGAGGCAGTGAGAAAGGAGGGAGAGGGGGAGCAACAGGAGGGAAGAGGAACAGGAAGGGAAATTAGGGCCACGGGGGGGGAGGGGATTAGGGCAAGAGAAAGAGAGAGGGAGAGGAAGAAAGACAAACAACCTACAACTTGTACGCAGGAAATATCAACAGAGGAAAGGAGAGGAGCGGGAGAGAGGAAGGCAAGAAAAGGAGGGAGGGCAAACAGACCCTGACACATTCTGGGAAAAACGTCTGCTAACCAATTTGTTAAGTTTCAGTCTTAACAAACACACAGACATTCATCAGCACATTCGTGGAGTTGTTTTCTCGGGCAGGAGAAGACACAAGCCGAGTGTGGAGAGATGGGATGGAGGGACGGAGGGACTTGAGACGTGGAGAAAGACGAGGGTGAAAGGGATGGAGAGAGAGAGAAGAGAGAAGGAGAGGGAAATGGAGAGGTGGGCACGGGAGGGGGAGACTGGGGATGGTCGTATTGGCAGCTGGGATGGCTAGAATGGGTATGTGGAGAAAATAAAGACAGACAGAAGGAGGGATGGGCAGAGAAAGAAAAACATGAGTTATTACACTGAGGCGGATGGACACGTCATGGTTCTGTGTGGCTCAGTAGGTAGAGCACGGCGCTGACTTCGCTTAGGTTGTGGGTTCGATTCACATACTGAAAACTGTATGCATTCGCTACTTTGGACAAAAGCGTCTGCTAAACGGCATATGCTACGTTATATTACATGTTACGTGAACATAATTGACCCTGATCCTGCGGTTTTTCCCCTCTTACCTGCTGTCGGAGTGATAGCGCATCAGTTAGCTCACGCAGCGGCATGTGCTTTGCTCTCACCTGGAGCGGGTGGGGTGTGCAGGTACACTTCCTCGCTGTACTCCCCGAAACCGGCCTTGTTGCATCCCCTCACCCTCAGCACGTACACGCTGTCCATCTCCAGCCGCTCGATCACCGCGCTGGTGCCGCCCACCTCCTCCAGCCGGTGCCACCCCCAGCGCCCCCCGGGCCCGCCCCCAGCCGCGCCCCCCCTGAACCCACCCCGGATTCCCGCCAGCCCCCGTCGGCGGAACTCCACGGAGAAGTGCCAGGCGGGGGCAGAGTCCTGGGGCAGGCGCCAGCACAGGAAGAGCTGGTCGTAGGCCAGGGTGCGCTGGATGTCAATCACGGGGGCCAAAGGGGCTGATGAGAGAAAAAAGGACATAGAAATAGTTTTTTTGTATTGTGAAGTTTGCACCATTGCTGTTCTTTTTCCTCTTCACATTTCATCTGCAAAATGTTCTGGTGGGTTCTAAACCTGTCTCTGCCAGACTGGCCCTGGTCGTTAGCCCCAATCGGGGATTTGGCTGTTAGCCCCTGAGGGAGGGGGAAGGTGGTTGGCTGTTTTGGCTGAGTTCCATCTCAAAGACGGATCAAAAGTAACAAAATAAAACCATTCTAATTCTTCTGAAAAACGGGGAAAAAGAAACAATTAATAGTGTTCTTTATCATCTGTAAAATGATAACTTGTGAAAACTTCATTCTGCGAAGAGCGCTCCATAAAATAAAATGACTGATTCCTCAAAGACAAAAAAGTAACAAAATAAAACCATTCTAATTCTTCTGAAAAGCAGTGTTTACATGGCAATGATAACAAAAATTTCTCCAGATATTAAATATTTGCAATCATTCCCAGAAGATATTTATAGAACGTTTCTCCAAATATTAAATATTTGTAAAAGTTTGTGTACCCACACCCTACTTCTCTTGTTTCTGTGGTGGGCCAGGTCGGAGAGTGTTCAACATATGTACTTTTCTTTTTGTTTTTCTCAACCGAGAGGCAACAAGTGACAGTTAATAATGCAGTTATTGTAGCATGCCAGTCGCAGCAGCAAATTAGTGTTTATTGTTGATTGATGTGTGTACATTAACAACAAAAGCGTTCTTGGTATTGATACAAAACAATGATTTATAGTTATCATTTTTGAAAATAAAGGCAACACTTTGGTAGCCCGCGGAGGACACTTAAACGGCCCTGGCCCGAGCTAGGAGATCCCCGGCCTATCTGCCAGCTTTGGCACCCCTCAATGGACACTTGCGGTACTGCACTATTTTAAAAGGATCCCTCATTTGCATTGCCTTCATTTTGTCAGTTGTTCTGTTGATCTGGTGGGAATGGCTGAAAGCGAGAAGAATGTCACTCCGCCCCTCAATGCCTGGCCCCGGCCCTCCCTCTCTCACCCCGGATGAACTCCATGTTGCTAAGGAGCTTCAGTTCTCTGGCGGCGTCGAGCTGGAAGTGTCGGAAGGAGGGGTCGGCTGCCAGGGAGAAGCACTGCAGAGACTCAATGGCTCTTATCAGCCTGCGAGACAGAAGCCAGAGGAAGATAAATTAAATGACCGCAGTGCAGACTGCAGGAATGCGTGAAATGCGTAGCTGAGTCGCCAAAACATGTACCGCCTCCATGCATTTGTTTTCCACCCGTCACTGATGCCCGTTCCGCCCAGTTTGATGCAGCTGAGAGGGGCCTCGCGGCATACCCTAGGCATACCCTGTGAGGATCAGCCATGACGACACACAATATTCATTTCATAAACAATTACAGTGTGATATTCATCCATTTTATTGTAGCTAAAAATCAATTTTAGTGTTGCTAAAATAGACAGGCTGATTATTTTTCTTGGTGATACATGATATATATACAACCTACAGGGATAGACTGTAGCAGAGAGAAAGAGACGGGAAGCGTGAGAGGGTAGAAGGAGGCGGGGCGGGAGGGGGGCAAACAGGGAGGGTAGGCATGTAGGTGTGTAGACAGGTTGACAGGTAGCTTCAGTTAATATCCAGCTGTATAAATACATTGAACAGAAATGTAAACTGTACGTCGCTCTGGATAAGAGCGTCTGCTAAATACCTGTAATGTAATGAGTAAGTGGGTAAGAGTGTAGGCAGGTAGACAGGTAGTGGTGTAGGTAGGTAGGTGAGGAGGAGAGTAGACAGGTAGGGGATTAGGAGGGTAGGTTAGAAGCAGGGTAGGCAGGTAGTGGATTAGGAGGGGAGGTGAGTAGACAGGTAGTGGAATAGGTGGGTAGGTGAGTAGACAGGTAGTGGCGTAGGTGGGTAGGTGTGTAGGAGAGCAGGCAGGCAGACAGGAGGGACAGACCTGTTGTGAGTGAGGCGGGCGGCCTGTACGAAGCAGGGCGGGTCCGTCTCCTTGAGCAGCTCCTGGGAGAAGGCCAGCAGGCCGGCGTGCTCCAGCAGACTCTGCCTCTCGGTCACCTGGGCCGCCAGCGCCTCTCCGCGCCTCATGCGCGCCCCCTCCACCGCCAGGGCCAGCGCCCCCTGCCGCTCCGCCAGCACCGCCCCCAGCTCCCGCACACACTGCGCCACCTGCTCCCGCGCCGAGCCGCTGTTCACCTGGGCCAGGGGGAGGCGCTGTCACCCACCACACCCTGCGACTTTATGGGGTCCCATATCCCCCAAACCCTGGGACCCACAAACACTGTACAGTAGACTGCATCATGAGTGTTGCAAGCCACAAAGGAAGTGATATAACAATGGCCTCACTATCCATAAAAAATGAGAGCTGCCCCAGGATAACGTCTTTGAGGAGAATGTGGATTCAGATCCAGGATCAGTTCTAAGGGCACAGTTAGCATAAAACATGGATGTGGAAGGCGTCGGTCTCAGCAGCTAATCTAAGCGGCCACGCCACTGGCAGAGCAGTTAGCATCGATAAAATTACATCTGTGTGCTTTAAGACTGCTCTGTTCCCTTCAGTAGGTGGCTGGAACCAGAGAGGCGTTTATTTGCAACCAAAGTGAAGGAAATAACGGACATCAAGAGTATGATTTAGTTTTGGTCTTTTCGTTTAGTTACCACAATTAGGTAACGTGTTTAGTTGTGTTTATTATTTTACGCTCCGGTGCTCGTTTCGGCCCAGTGGGGGAACAGAGCGAAAATCAAATAAATAAAATGCCGAAAAACTCCACTCCGTGTCTGGAAACTCTGTTCCCGTCCATGACGTGTGACAATGGACAAGTTTTCATGTTATTTGCAAAAATTAACCATTATGAAGTACCACTGTCAAAGCGCTGTTTTCAGAAAGGCAAAAAAATTATGCCCCGTTGTCAAAAATGACTCTCAAAACCCACTTCGGTGACCAAGGACCACAGGGGCACCAACAGTATCAGAGAAAATCATGCTCATTTCAGTCTTGTGTGTTGTGCTACTTTTATGAGATACTGAGTATTATACAGGTTAACAATGTCTCAGCCAGGCGAGGGGGGGCTAGTTGGAAAGGGGGCGGGGCGGACCTGGCCTATCCACTGGTGCTGGCCGTGGCACCCCCGATGGACACTCGTGGTACTGCGTCCTTTAAAAGTATTCCTGCCTTCATTTTGGCAGTTACCTGTATCACAGTCTGTACAATGCATTCTGCATTGCTGTGTAGAAGTATCGCTGTTAAGCTCCCTTTGCGCGATGTGCTGTGTGGCGTTGTGCAACGGCCGTGTTAATTACCTCAGTCTGCGTCATGGCATTTTCCAGCTGGGTAATCTGGGCCTGGACCGTCTCCTGATTGGCCAGGATGTAGTTGATCGCCTTGGTGATCTTGTCCTAGGGCATCACGCACAGAGGTTGCCCGTGACTCACACAGAACCGCTGACACCAAAGACATCCCAAAGTGTACATTTGGACCAAAGTGCTCTACTACTGGGCAATAGACTGTGCTATGCAACACATCACAACAGCATAGCAGTACACTGCCATACACGCACTTCCATCACCCCAACAGTGCACTACTGAAGCCTCACGCTCTTCTACACCTGATACAGAGTGCCATTGCAGGGTCTCCATCCAGCAGCCATGCATGTCTCCAGTTCTGGCTTCTCTCCTCTGGTTACTTGTTGTTTATTGGACTGGATGTCAATGTTGTATGTGGTAAGTGCTCTCTCTATGTCCCTCTCCAGGGCAGGGTAGGACAGAGTCCCAAGCTTTTCCGTATCCCCAAAGGAGGGTTTCGGTTGGTTTTCAATTATAACCGCAATGATGTCATTGTCATGACGTCAGCAGCGACTTTTGCATTCCACTAAGTGGGGTGAGACAGAACATCAAACAAATGGCCAGTACAACGTACTTAGAAAAATGGCTGCTAGGGAAAAAGGTTAGTCATCTTTTGTTATTATTATTTAAGGGAGACAGTTTGAGTTTCTACGTGGTCCGTATTGGGGAGGTGCTAGGGGGGAGGGATGGGAGTGGGGGAGCCAAGGTGCAGTCTGAAGAAGTTGGGTTTCAGAAGACACGCAATAGGCTGTGGCCAGCCTCGCCTTCATCCTGTCACTTTATAAGGAGGCTTTCATTCTTTGTCATTTTTCTTCATCTCGTTTCAGTCTGTCATTTCATACCTCTTTGCTTTTCACAGCTGGGTCATTTCAATTTGTTAGAAATTTCCTCTATGTCCTTTTTTTCAGAGTGCTTTCAGAAAGCGGTTAACCAATCAGGCTTAACATCATTTTAGTGCTGCTATTATTGTTGTATTTCATATTTTCGTTTGTTTGTTTTTTTGTCATGGAAAAACACACATAGAAAAAACCCATCTGGAACCCATCTCAGAAATACACTGTATCTGACACACACTCCTCTCCTCTGCACACACACACACACACACACACACACACACACTCTCTCTCTCACACACACACACACATTCTCTCACACACATGTGCATACATACATTCTCTCTCACACATACACACACACACACACATCCTACCTTGAGCGCCTGGTAGGCGTGCGCGATGGTCGCCACCTTGTGGCCAGCGTGGGCACGGCGGAGCTTGCACAGCGGGCACAGCAGCCTCTGGCAGGACTTGCAGTAGAACTGCAGCCGCTCCTGGTCATGCTCTGGACAGGTCAGTATCTGGAGAGAGACGGGCGGAGGGAGAGAGACAGGGAGAAGAAAAGAGGGAGAGAGAGAGGGGGAAGGAGGGAAACCGAGTGGGGAGATGGAGGGAGGTTAAGGGAGAGAGAGGAGGAGGAGGGGAACCAAGGGAGAGATAGATGAAGGGAGAGGGAGAGAGAAAGGGAGAAGGAGAATAACCAAGGGGGAGATGGAGGGAGGGAGAGGGAGAGAAACAGGGAGAAGGAGGACAATTGAAGGGGGAGATGGAAGGAGTGAGGGAATAGAAGGACAAGTGGTAAATGCACAGTGGGCAGAGAGAGACATAGTACCTTGTGAGAGGCATACCACACAGTGTGCACGCACCGCAACCGTGATGCAACATAACATGCTCATGGCCTAGACTAGCCTAGCCTAGCTCCAAACCAGCAAACAGCCTAGCTCTGTGCAGAAAGCCTGGCAGCCTCCAGAATCTGACACCACCAGTGCCTCCCTGTGTCCCTCACCTTGGGCCTGAAGTTGAGGGTGGGCTGCACGTGCTCGTGCTGGGCGCGAGGCGTGCCCCATGGGTGGTACAACTTGAAGCACTCGTTGCAGAAGCTGGCCCTGCAGTCCGCACAGCCCTTGGTGGCCTCCAGCGACTGGGGTGGCTTGCAGAACTGACACATGATAGCCACTGTGCCAAGACTCACTGTGTGTCTGTACCTGAGACAGAGAGAGAGAGAGGGAGAGAGGGAGAGAGAGAGGGAGAGAGAGGGAGAGAGAGGGAGAGAGGGAGGGAGAGAGAGAATTAATGAATGAATTGATTAACTAAATTCTGTACTGCTTTAACATTGTAAATTGTTATTTATATGAACTTTCTTTATATTGACAGTGTATTCATTTAAGTTATTAAGTGTTTTCTCTGAATATATAAATGCTTTGGCAGTACAAATGCAGGTTTGTCATAAAGCAGAACGTAAATTCTGAATTGAATTGCAAAAGAGACTGAGTGAGAGATTGAAAGGTAGAGAGGGTATTCATTCAGAATGTACAAATTACTCTCACAGAGAGAGAGAGCAGGCGAAAAATAGAGACAGGTAGAGGGCAGGGGCAAAAGAGAGGTAGAGGGGGAGGATGAGGGAGAGAAAGATAGGGAGGTAAGACAGGTAAAAAAGGAGGGCTTTAGAAAAGCAGAAAGACAGGCAGGGAGAGGGAGAGACAGAGCAAGGAAGGAGAGTCGACAGATTGTGGGGGGGTGGTGGGGGGTACCTCTCCACGATTCGTTCCAGGGTGAGGTTCCGGAGGCAATCGGCTAACCCCCTCTCCCCCAGCTCCACCTCTCTCTGGCAGGGCAGGCAGGGGAACAGCACGATGGGGGGAGGGGCCTCCTTGCGCCTCCGCCCAGGGTATGTCCCAAATCCTGAAGGGGAGATTGGCAGAACAGGGAGAGTGGCATGATTCGTCAGTGAAGTCACAGTGAATGAACCCGGCATCTACAATGGGGGACGGGAGAGTGGGGATTCATGGGCCTCATAATGGGTGGAGCTACCAATGAGCAGTCAATCACTGACTATTTTAAACCAATCAAAACGTTTCTCTTTCCACAGCAAACCACAAGCCGACATGAGAAAGCTTCTGTGGACGTATCGGAATCACGGTCGGCGCTTGGGCGAGTTCCGTCTCGAAGGAGGCGGTTCGCCTTCCCTGCCACCGCCAGTCCCAGAGTAGCGACTGTCCCGTAGCTGCAGGCAGCGGGCTTGTTGGGGGGGCGGGTGTAGTTGGATCAATAGAGGGTACAATTGGTCACCAAATTGGGAGAATACATTTGGAAAAAAGGCAATTGCATTTATACCAATGCTACGGCCTGGTGGACAATGGCACTAATTGCTGAACATCATCAGAAAATCTCTGGAAGCTGGCGGATGGCGCAGCAGTCTAACGCACCACGCTTCGGAGTGGTGTGCGCTGCCCGTCAGGGACGCGGATTGAAACCTGTGTCTCTACCAGACCAGCCCTGGTCGTCAGCCCGATCGGAGGCGGCATTTGGCTGGGGAGGGGGAGGGAGAGCCGGCACGAGTTCGACGAGGAGAAGGTTAAGGAGTCCGTGGAAGATTTCCCGTCTTGAAAGAGGTGGGAACATTCAACCAGGAATGTGTGTCTCGATCCCGGAGGACGGGCGACGGACTCGTGAGGCTGGGGAATTGAAGTAAATAAAGGGTTTCAGATTGGCAACCAAATTGGGAGAAAAACTGGGAAAAAATCGGAAATAAATTTATAAAAAAGAAAATCTCTGGAAGAATCCTATAACCCTGGATCCCGTCAACAACAGCATGAAATTCCTCTGCCCTGGTCTCCCAGTGGTGGAATGAGCCTAAAAAAGTACTAACACAGCTTTGTAGGTGTGGTGTGCATCTGTCCCCAATGACGTCTGTAGTATTGTTGCTGTACTGACCTCTTTCTCTAGCTGAGATTGTTCTCGCCATTTTGAAACGCCCATATTGTAAGTCGCTCTGGATAAGGGGCGCCCGCTACATGCACGTAACGTGAAATGTGAAAAACAAAACGACCCTCGCCGTTCACCCGGGCTGCGTTTACGCGGGGCGCGGACTCACCGGTGCGCAGCACGCGGTCGATGCGGTCGGTCTTGGGCGCGGGCCGACGGGCCAGGCGGGGCGAGCGGGTGTTGGGGGTGGAGGCGGGCGAGTTGGGCTCGGGGGGCAGGTCCGGGGCCGGGTAGCCGCTCTGGACCAGGACCTCGGAGGCGCACAGCAGGCAGACGCTGTGCTGGCAGGGCAGCACCACGGGCTGCTTCACCATGCCCTTACACACTGGGCACTGCAGCTCCATCTCCATGCTCTTCATGCTGGACTGAGGGGAACAGGCAGGGCGAAGAACAGCAGACACTTAGCACGGTGTGGGAGGGGTGCGTTATGGCACAGAGAGAGGCAGAACGGGGTGGGGGGGGACCTAGGAGCGGGAGAAGGAAAGAAAGGAGGGAAGACAATAGTTGCGTTCGGAAGAATGTCAAGGGTAAACAGGGAGGAGGAGAGGAGAGGACAGAGCAAGCAAGAAGGGTGGTAGTCAGTGAGAAATAGAAAGGAGGGAAACGGAGGAATAAAGGGAATGAGAGAGAGAGAGAGGGAGGGATGATACCTCTGACCCGGGACAGAAATAAATATATCTGGATGGAGGGAGGGAGGAAGAAGAGAGAACGAGGAGATGGCTGAGATTCCTCCGGCTAAAGAATTAATAGCAGCCACAGGGAACGGAAGCAAAAATGACTTCTTATATAAATAGCTCCTGTTGATGAATTGTCAGTGGCTAGGCTCATTAAATATGTACAGCCAGGCAGAAGTTAATTATTTTAATCCCAGTCTTCTGTCTGGTCTGTGTCACAGAGGGATCTCACATGGATAGAGTCCACCCACACATAGGCCTATGTGTAATCAGAGCATACAAAACCTCAGGATGACGAGATGTTATACTTCACTGTTGGTAAACGGGTTTAATTTATGCCTGAACCATTGTTTATGTATCCTATTAGATGATTCAGAGGTTTGAAAAAAAGACTTGGAAATTTGAAAATAATGGCAAACAGTGCACTGTGAATGCTGTTCTGAAACAGATTAAATTGCCTACATTTAATAATATAATATAATATATGCCATTTTGCAGATGCTTTTATCCAAAGCGACTTACAGTACAGAATGCATACATTTTTCAGTATATGTGGTCCCAGTGGGAATTGAACCCACTACCTAAGCATTGTTAGCGCCATGCTCTACCTACTAAGCCACACAGAACCAGAAATTTAATTATCTTATGTCCTTCAGCAAAACGGCTTAAAGTGCATTTCAGTAAGCTTGACCAGACTTTACCCGGGCGTCTCCCTCACACAACACACCACTCTTTCTTTGTCTTAATTGTACATTCCTATACGAGGTATATCTGATAACGTACGACACTTTAAATCTATTCGAGATTGTACATTTATGATTCCTGTCCGGCGCTTTGATCCCCAGTGTCACTTCTGTATTTGTCACTTCTGTGTTCAAAGGGGCTCACATTATGATCCTGATGCGCACGCGGTCCCACAAGAATAACCAAGGACACCTGTACACGCGAGCATATAGCTGAGGTCACAATGTACCCCAGATTGCATGACCATAATGTGTATCTGCACCCGCCAGAATTTAATTAAACTGATTACAGTGAAAGCCACTCGGCAGATATATCGTATCGATCGGACAACGGGGCGTGGGGGGAGAACGCCTGTCTTCAACAAGAAATGCGTCTTAATAATTATCATGGTTTCTCCTAAATATTTAGCCTTTTGTAAACAAGCATAGCTTTTACCTACTGGATATTATACGGCTAGTATTGGCTGTATTAGGATATCAGCATTGACATTTGTGTTACCGACAACAGTGACATTGTACGTCCCTAAATAAAACATACGCATAACACGCGAAGTCATGCATACAACTGGCAGAAGACGGAAGAAGCCTTCACCATTAACCGAGCACAAGAGTGACGATCAAAATTGCGTCCTACACTCTGTCTGTCATTCACCAATGTCAACGCCGGCCTAACCTATACACGCCCGCCCTTTTCCAAGAGGACAGGGATAAAATATCAAGCATTCCGCAAAATTCCTTTACACATAAATAATAGCGACTGCACTCACCAAACACGAATTTTTTTCAGTGCAGCATTTCTGTAACAACGCAGTACCCCGTTGCAAGATCGCGCGCTCTTACCTTCACCTGGTATCTGGGCGCCATGATAGGAATACGACCCACCCCCCCAGACACACACACACTCACACACACACGCCAATCGGGCCGGCATCCTCCCGTTGTGGAAGGTAGATTACACCGAAAGAGATTATTTCTATTCAGTTCGGCCGAGGGACGGAGTCTGATATATTTCTCTATAGGCTGTGATATGTAAAGAACAATATGATATGAGACATTCGCCGTTGGCGTTAAACGCAATTTGATCTTGTAACATTACAACTGATTTATGTATTAATCTGACGCGACGATGCCTTGTGTGTGTAGTGTGTGTACATGCCGAAATACTCACGAAATATTCCTACCTTTTATGTCCCCTCCTTCTGAATCTACCACTTCTTTATCTATCCGACGCCCTCTTTTATCTGTTGCAATGTAGGTTAGTGTATCGCGCCGCTTGTAAAGGTTTCCTCCTCTCTGCGCATGCAGTTTGTAGCCTCCGCGTGCCTGCATCCCGTTTCCATGGCAACAAGCATCGCCCGGTCCTACAACGAATTGCATTAATTTAGATTGTCCCGGTAAATCGATTCGTGTCTATTTTAGGGATTAAACGAGGGAGTAATTCATTTATCAAGCATTAAACAGCCCCCTACCTTTCTCGAGGAAGTTATCTCTCTTTCCTTCTCTGTCATTAATATTTAATTTGCTCTACAAAAGCCATTCATACAGTGCATTGTCTTTGTTCCTGTGGACCTAAAACCTACAGCTATACTACTACAATCACAAAATACAGAAGCTTTTAAACAGTCACTAATAACGACCAAATTAATAATTTACAGAGGCAACATGGGGGAGGCGTTCAAATAGCCAGAAAGGAAAGAGACAAAAACCTGCTTAATGCAAATCAGAGCGTTATAATCAAGACTACGTGTTCACATTAACTGCAACGCAAGCAGACAAGCATTCTCAGTGGAAATAAAATAAACCCACAGTACAATGCGCGGATTTTCCTCACTGTCTCCCTTTTCCCGACACAGACCAAATCTAAATTAATCGAAATGGCAGCAACAACACAAATGCTGCTGTCCATGCTTTCAGGATGTCTTTGGAGTCTAATGTTATGTGCTGCTATTTCTCTGTGCACATGTGCAGGACAAACCCCAAATCAAGAATCAAAAACTCCGGTAATGGGATAAAGAAGATGGCAAACGTGTAAGAAGATAATAACAAACAAACAAAAAACATAGGAACACATTTTTTTTAAACTAACTAAAATAAAGACATTCATGTGACTGGGGAACGTGCATATAGCTACGTGTGGTGTAGAAAAGACAACTGATTTTGAACATTAGCCTACATTTGACCCGTGGACGCAAATTTGGCGCAATGGGCCAACTCGTTTGTTGTGTTTAAATAGCAACGTAAAAACAGAAGAAATGGGGACAGAAATCTTTCAGCACAACACTTATTAGAATAAACCTCATACTTACACTAATGCGAAAGAGCGCATCCATTATAGAAGTAAACGCTTGCAAGTCCGCTCTGTCATCCCTTTACAGCTGCAAGCTGTTGTTGTTACAGTGATCTATGTGTTTATCGATAAAAGAAAGCCACAGGGGCCGGTTGATGGCTGAATCATTCGACATATGACCGAATAAACGTGTGAATAAAACAAAACACAAGGCAAGAGTCGGCCTGTGTGTAGCGAATTTTACACTGGCTAGCCACTTGTGCGCGCTATCACACGGCCAGTGCGTTGAATATGAACATAAACATGATAATGAACATTACTCCACACGAAATTAAAGTGGAAGCGTTCTGTCTTCTGTTTGATTTTGTGTTCACTGTCTTCTAGAATTAACTAACCAATCCCCACAACATCCCACCGCCTCATCGAGTTGCTATAACACCCAGGTCCAGATGTTCTCCCCTTGCCGGGGTAATAGGGTCTGGAAATAAACAATGTTGGATAAAGGTGTTCGACGAGAAAGGACGAGAGGGCATGCGCAGTAATGCCTGCAGGAAGCTTAGGGAACCACTTACAGCGGTCAGCGTTCTTTCATTGTATGACTGCATGCGTTCGTGTCTGTTCTCTTCATTCAACATTTTACTACCACGGAGGGGGGAACAATTAACAATGTATGGTAAGATTACACGAATTTCTTAGTTGTGTCCCAATTTACTTATCTACTTATGGCTTTACCGTCTCCGAGTGAATCATTTTATAAATTGTTTGACCACAAAATATTTAATTGTATTTGGAATGGCAAGACTTAAAGCTTCCTTGATTCCAAAACCTTATGTAAACCAGTAAGCAGACTGTTAAGTTACCATTATGTGTTTAATTCAAGTGAAGCCCTCTCTCTTTTTTCTTGGTTTGATCGGGACATCCTTCGAAAAGTGTCCCCTTTTCTAAAAGAAGCAGCACACAGTTACAGTTACAGTTTTACCCACCAGAAAAGATCGGACAAATACTTAAACAAATAGGCTAATATGATTTAATTCAAAGATACTGGTCGACGGAAAACCTATTTTTATTAAGAACATGTTTGAGATTGTAATTATCTTTATCAATGACACTGTCAATAAAGAAGGTGAAATGATCACATATAAACAACTGACTACTGCATATGGATGTGTTTGCTCATGGCATTATTTCAATCAGCTTTCAAACACAGTTATATTCAAATATTAAGGGAAAATTGGGAAGAACACAACCAATAACAAGGCAATATAAACAGAGTAATCTACCAGTTCCATTTAAGAGCAAAAAACTTGACGGCCACCTCATATGAGATTCAGAACCGTTGGAAGGGATATTTGATATACCAATTCCATGGCACCAAGTTTATAAATTGTTATATAAAACAACTATAGACTCATATTTTTTTGGCTTAAATTATTATACAAATTATTAGCTACAAATGAAATGCTTAATATTTGGGGTATTGAGCAGTCTTCCCTGTGCAGGTTCTGTCAAGAAGAGACTGAATCTTTTGATCATCTCTTTAGGTATTGTCCTTTTGTGGCTTGTTTTTGGTCTCAAATTGAGGGTTGGTTCAGTGATTTGATTTGATGTCTGCTCATTGCTCACACTGTAACCTGCATATGGCATACCCATCTTTTCCATGATATTTACACATAAGCCCAATCTTTGAGGTGGTCTGACGTGGGTGTGTGGCCCAGCCTTTTAACTGGGACTTTAATGGAGGCCCCATTTTAGTCTTGCGGTTGCCAGTACTGAAACACCTTGTTCTTTGACTGCTGTAAACTTCAATGCATACAGATATAGTCTTTGTTCTAAGAGTTTGTGTGTTAGGTAGCAGGTAAGCAGGGATTTTTTTACTACATTTGACCCGAAAGTCAAACGCAATACAGCGTTTACCGTAATAAACTGCAGTTTACATGCATGGCCACAAGATGGCATAGTTCCATTACACAAATAGCCAGATTAAGACCTGGAACTGAAAGGAACACATGCACGCATTTATGAAGACTGGACCATTTCCACTATCTTCTCGTGGTAATTTGGGAGTCCGTATCCCACTTAACTACAGCTTCTCAACCTTAACTAATTTGTTATATTTTGTTTAACGAAATGGAATTACAAATGCATTTTGTCCCCCAAAATGTCAATAAACAGCAAGCGTTCCAACTGTATTTAGAGTTGGCCTATGTCATTTTTTTTTTGTTGTTTTTAATAAAAATAATAGAACACGGGTAAATCTACTGGGGGATAGGGTTTCCAAGAGCCCGTGATTGTGCGCCATTTCTTTCCATGGCCACATTCACACACCAGAACAATTACCCTGCTAAAGACTCTCTTCTTAACATGGTTCAGCTGAACCAGTCAGGGAAACACGATGGACTAAAAATATTGGATGGACTAAAAATATTAGCCGCTGCTAGCTGCAGTTTCTTTTCACTCTGCAGTCCTGCAGCTGAGCTGCGCAGTGTCGTTGCACCCGACGAGCACAGCGCCCGCTGGCACAGGTAGACTGCAGGAACCCAGTCGACCAGAGGAGGCACTGGAGACACCATTGTCTGCACGCGTTTTCTGTCTATGCGCTCCTCCCCTTCGAACTGTGCACGTGTCTACCTGCTCTTCCAGGTCGTTTATTTTCATTGTGTCTATGTGCTTCCCACTCCGCGTCTTTTGTCTCCCCTTGTTATTGTATTAGTGATCCTAATCGTTCTCACCTGTGTTCTTGCCCCTTTCCCCTCCCAGTCACACCTGATTCCTCTTGTGTCATCTTCCCCATTTGTATATAAGTTCCTTGTTTGCACTTCCTATATCAGAACGTTGATCAAGATTCACTGTGTCGATTGTTTGTAAGCCAGAGGGTGTTTTTTTTTTTTTTATTTTATTATTTTTTTTATATATTGTGTGATTTCCGAGACACTCCTTCTGTTTGACTCTGAGTTTTTGCCTTCCAATTTTGTTTGTTTGCTTATCTGCTTATTTGGTTTTGATCTTTGCACTGCCCTTTTTGGATTTCGGTTTTGTACCTTCTCTGACTCTGATTACCGGCTTTGAATTTTGATTGATCAATAAACGTTCCTTCCCTGCCTTAGCCTATCCTGGTCTGCGCCTGAGTCCTTGTTCGGTCCCTCAGACTGAAGCCCATTCTGTCCTGTCTGGAGTTATTAAATAAAAAATAAACATCCTTAAATTATATTGAAGCGTAATGTATACATTGAACCTGGGGAAAAAAGAAGAGAAAGCTGTCTGCACAGAGACTGGAGTCCTTTTCATCACCGAGTCATTATAGCTCAGAGTGTTGACTGATGACTCGTGATTCATGACTCAATCACGAACTATTGGTTTGTACAGGGAAGCAATGGTTTTTGTAGGAAAACAATGACTTATAAAATATTAATAGGCAAAATAGCCCTCACAATGGCCAATTATGATAACCGAAGACTAACATTTGATTGTGGACCTCCTGAACAATTCTGAGCAAAATTGTTAAATAGGCAGTTATATTTAACATAGCTAAATTGTAAACTATTCAATTTGAACTTGCTAGTCAAGATGGGTACGTTTCCATTTTTAAGGTTCGCAAGGAATTTTAAATATTTGTTTTCATAGGCCTATGTTAAAATGGGTAAGATTTGGAACCTGTCTGCCCAGGTTGCTTGCTGTAGGGCTTGGAGTTTCTGAGCTCGACACTTTTAGGGCGGAAAAATAACCAGAACAAAAACTATAGGATTCCAGCGCAGCTTCACTGACCCCTAAAAAGCCAGAATTATCCGCTCACGTTATAAAGTGTGCAGTTACCAGTAATTAGTTTGGCTGCTCTCTATAATGTGAAATTCTAATTATCTTGAATGAATTGGCTGTGCAAAGTCTAGATTGCGTTTTGTAGTGACTGAGCGTGTGACCGTGACAGTCCTACGTTGCTAGTGTTAGCTAGCTTAATTAGAATAGCTCATGTTAGATGCCAAACAAGCAAATGTGTCGCTCCTCTCCCTCTCTAGCCGGAAATACTTTCTTATGTAGCATTGCTGCTTTTATTAACCAGCCATTCCATAGGAAATTAACAAACATATTCTACTGACATTCAATACAGCCATACTTATTTTGCCCTTGTACACCCATCAGTTCAGTGATTGTAGTCTGTCAAAGCCGTGCATATTTTCTTTCCTAAACAAGGGTCACGTGGTTCCCACTGATAACTGGTTCAACTTCCAACCGGCGCAATGAACTGATCCAAGAACAGAACATTTAGCGAGTGAAGAATTGGCAAAAAAAACTTTTCAGAACAACAATATTTTTCTTATTGGTTTTTATCTTTATATTTCTTTTTTTTGCAAGGTTTTAATGAAAGTAAGACAGGTATGCATTTCACACAAATGACAGTATTTGCAGTAGGCTATACACTAAACCCACCTAAATATAAAGAATGAGCATCTTGGTCCTGGCATCGATGAACAGAGCTCCTGGACTGTGGCGTTCCCCGCTCAGCACTCGACTGGGCTTATTTTTCTTGGAACAGACAGTTGCACATGTGGGCAAGAGCCCCCACCAGACCGAAAAACTCCGCGAAGTCCAGAGACTTGTTTCCGTCCTTGTCCAGCATCGCAAAAACTTTTTCTTTTTCCTCAGGGGGTATCTGTAGAGGGAGCGATAAATTAGAATGAGGAGTTGATATGGGTTGGCACTAGAATACCTTGCTACTGCGCTGGTATGACACAGGACGAGAAGCCCAGGGCAGCACGTGCACGTGGTTAAGGAGACACGTGGGGGGTCCATTACACTTGTTCAGAGGTTGATATGTTGAAATTACGCTTTGTCAGATGGGTTTTCACAGGAATAACTAATAACTGATTACTGTTATTAAAAAGCAAAAAGATCCTAACAGGAGTGCTCTTATCTATCAATCAACCAAGTACAGTGACATAAGGTAAGCAGTGGGGCAGTAATTTACCTGCATCAAGTGAGGGAGCTCTGTATTCAAGAGGTTCATGAGCTCCTCTTGGTTGAGTCCTTTGGGGTCTTTGCCTTTAGCAGCGTGCTTTTTGAACGATAAAACGATTACAGCCAAGGCTGCCTCCAGGGCTGTTGGGTTGTCCATACTGGCTAAGACTCGGCGGCCTGGGGACAGAGTACATACACGTTAATCACTCACAGACAGCAGACATAGGCAGTGAGCACGCATATCGATCAATCGCGGAGAGCAAATGCCAACCACGTCTAGAAAGCATCGCTCACAGAGGGCAGACCGATCGAGCGCGCGCGGAAAGCACACATATCGCGTCGCTCACAGGAAAGGCGCACCAATCACAATGTGCAAAGTGCAGACGCACAGATCACTGCCAGCAAACCGCCGCCTCATAGAGACCGCCGCGACCGGCAGAGACCAGACAGGCCAGTCTCTGACAGCGAAAAAACATCACCGCACTTCATTCAGAACAACTTTTATATCTATTCAGATTGTGTTACGAATTATTCTGCGTGTCCGGCACCTCAACATTAACCGTTAAATGCAATTTCCTTCGGACACAAATGCTGCAGCTGTTTCCATTTGAACAGACAAGTACACAAAATAATTTCATTGTGTCCATAAAGAGATGAATAACAGCCACATTGTGTGTGATTCACACATGTTCTCCCTCCTGTGTCACGGTGGCCTTGCTTTCTTACCCGTGCAAAGCAAAGTGTTCTGTAGGTGGGGTAAGTCAGTTCCGCGGTAAGTGACACAGTAGGCGCTGGACTTTTATAGATGAGTTCAGACTGACACACCCCGGCATGTCGCCACCTGCCCTCTCTCATTCCCCACCCCATATTGTTTATCACAACAGAGCTATGCTTTTCTGTGTGACTATGCTGGTAAGGTACCACTGTATATTACATTTAATGTTCTTTATGAATTTAATTTTCACTTTTATAAGTGCCTTGAGGGTGATACAAAATGCGTTTTATTATGATTTGACACCAAGCGATCATTTCATGATCATTTGATGACCAAGTCCAGTTCTTTATCACGTTTAGGCTTTTGGCCGATGTTCTTGCATAGAGCGGTTTACACAGCTTCATGTTTCTTACACGCAGTCTGATTTATACGGCTGGATTTTTCCTTTACAGAAGAAATTGGGAGGTTGAGCGCCGTGCTGAAGAACACAATAGCGGTGCCCCACCTGCAAACAGCCTGCAGCTTCAGAGTTACAAGCAAGCACAGTTCCCTGACCGCTACAGTAGCCTACACTGCCACCCCAGTCAACTTGGTGACAGTGGTGGCAGTAATCCCCTGTTCAGTGGGGATTACGAGGAAAGGGAGGGGTCACTGCTGGAATTTAACGGGGGCGCAGTTGGAATTTCAGTTTGCAGGTGTGTCGACGGGGTGAAAAACCTGCTCCCACACCCCTGAACGGCTCAAGCCTGCCAGAAAACTTTAACATTTGCGGTTTACAACCGAATGATTCAGCCAAAGTTTGCAAATGTTAAAAAAAAAAAAAGTTTTACTACGTTGAAAGTTTTTTGTAAAAGAAATACAATCGGTGGTGAGAATTTGACTGAAATATATCTGTGAATCAAGATGAACACATATTGCCTAAAATAGTACAGGAATAAACGGATGTTTCAGCTCACAGCGCAGGCACACAACACTGTATACGGGTGGGTACGCAAGTAGTATTCGTGTGTGCAGTGCTCACAAGATCACTTCGAAAATGCTCTCGCGTAAAACAGTTTACATGACATTATGTCTCTGGCTTCATTCTGTATGAAGTTATGTACCGGCATGAGGAGAAAGACATACAACCTTAAATACTGTATATAATAACTGACGGTAGGCTATATAACTGAATGTATTCCGCTATGGTGAAGTAAACATTTTATAAATGTGGTTCTGTGTGGCTCAGTAGGTAGAGCACAGCGTTGACAACGCTTAGGTTGTGGGTTCGATTCCCACTGGGGCTGCATATACTGAAAAATGTATGCATTCACTACTGTAAATCGCTTTGGATTAAAGCGTCTGCTTAATGGCATATATTATTATATTATATTATATTATAAATGCCCTAAACACTCAAACTCATAGAAGAGAATATGCAGTCAGTTAGGTAAATACAGTATAAAGTAAATACTGGAGTAAAGGAAGGGTTCTGGTGGCTCTGTTATGGTGTGGGATGCATTTTTTGGCATGGTTTAGGTCCACTAAACACCAATAAATACAAAGCCGTGTGAATGATCACCTTCATCCTATAGTGAAACATTTCTATCTTGATGGGAATGGTCTCTTCCAGGATGACAATGCCCCCATCCACAGGGCACGAGTGGTCACAGAATGGTTTGATAAGCATGAACTTGATGTAAATAGGCCATCTCAGTCAACAGATCTCAACCCAGTTGAATACTTATGAAAGATTCTGGAGTGGCGCCTGAGAGCGTTTTCCACCACCATGAACAAAACTTGTGGAAATTATGGAAATTATTCCAAATTATGAAAATTCTTGTGGAAGAATGGTGTTGCATCCTGTCAATAGAGTTCCAGACACTGTAGAATCTATGTTGAATGTTGAATCACTTTGAAGCTGTTCTGGCGGCCCGTGGTGCCCCAACATGTAGGTGCTGTAGGCAGTGGTGTCCTTCTGGGGTCAGCGCTGGGAACTCTGCTTATTTACCTTCCTTATTGTCACGTCTCGTGTTCGTGTTCCCCGTAATTAAGTGTTTTCATTTATTCCATGTTTTCCTGGTTGTCTGGTCCGTGTTTTCACTTTCACTTACCTGTTCCCAGTCTTGTCATTGTATTATCGTTTTCACCTGTTCCTCATGTGTCTGATTGCAGTTAGCTGCATTCCTGTTAATTCCTGATTGTTTCTCGTTATGTCTAAATGTATTTAAGCTGTGTGTTTTCCCATGTCGTTGCCAGATTGTCTTGTGCTTTGCGTTATGCTCACATTACTCTCCCGCGTTATCTCTGTTTCCCAGCGTTTTGTTGTTTCGTGTTCGTGTTCGTGTTCGTGTTCGTGTTCGTGTTCGTGTTCGTGTTCGTGTTCGTGTTCGTGTTCGTGTTCGTGCTCGTGCTCCAGTGTTCGTCATTACCCCAGTCTCGTTCCCGCTCCTCCCTGTGTTCCCTGGACTGCCTTCTCGTTTTCGACCTTCGCCTGCCCACTGACCACGCCTTGCCTGCCCCTGATACCCCTGAAGCCCGCAACGAACTCTGCCTGTCCCCGACCATCCTTTGGATCTCTGCATTGCCCTGATTACTCCTGCCTGACCTTTGCCTGTTCACCAAATAAAAGAAGTTTCTGCATTTCTGGGTCCGCGCCTGGTTTTCTGGTCCCTGCCGTGACAGAACAATCTGGCCAGGATGGAACCAGCGGACCGATCCGATCCCAGCGACGTTGCCCGTTACCACGGAATTCGCCTTGGGCATCACGAAGCGGAGTTGCGGACGTTGCAGCAGACCGTCCAAGCTCTGGCGGAGCAGCTTTCGTCCATGGTCCGTATCACTCAGGAGTCTGCAGAAACGGCCCGTTCTGCACAGAACGCAGCTATCCAGGTGCAGACGCAAGCTGGCTATCAGAGGGGTCCGAACCACGATTACCCCCTCCGGAACGCTACCTGGGCGACCCCAACTCATGTCGCGCTTTTTTGAGTCAATGCTCACTTGTGTTCGAACTCCAACCCTCCTCATTTCCTACGGAACGAGCGAGGGTCGCCTATGTACTCACACTCCTTGGGGAAAAGCTCGCCTATGGGGAACTCTCTCTGGGAGTCTGGACACCCTACTCTCACGACCTTCTCATCCTTCGCGGAGGAGATGAGAAGGGTTTTCGACCGGTCCTCGGTCGGACGGGCGGCGGCACGTCAACTGCTTCAGCTTCGCCAGGAGGACAATCCGTCTCGGACTACTCCATCGAGTTCCGGACCCTGGCGACCTCAGCAGGATGGAATGCCGTGGCCACCTACGATGCCTTCTTGCACGGCCTCTCCGAGCGGGTTCTGGACGAACTAACCGTGTGCGATCTACCCCAGGACCTGGACAGACTCGTGGACCTGGCTATCCGCATCGACACTCGTCTGCAGGAGAGAGGAAAGAGGTGTCAGGAGTCTCCTGCTTCCCCCCGTTTCCGCCCAACGACACGACCCGACTTCCCCGCTCAACCCACGGCGACTGCGGAGCCCATGCAGGTGAATCGGACTCATCTGTCCGAGACCGAACGCCAGCGCCACCGGGAGGGAGGACTTTGCCTGTACTGCGGAGGCAAGGGACATTTCCGGTTATCCTGTCCGGTAAAAGACAGCGCCCGTCAGTGAAGAGGAAGGTTCTGACGGGCGCCTCTCAGTTTTCTACCTTCCGACCTCAACGCCCCATGCTCCACGTCCTTCTCTCCTGGCAAGGAGAACTGTTCCCGGTGCAGGCTCTGATTGACTCGGGGTCCGATGCTAACCTCATCTGCCCTACCCTGGTTCGTCGCATAGGAGTCCCAGTATCTCGTTTAGCGACCCCCCTCCAAACCAAGACCCTGATGGGCACGCCCTAGCCGAGATCCAGGAGATCACCCAGCCACTGGATCTGCTAGTTTCTGGGAATCACAGAGAAAAACTGGCGTTCTACCTCATGGAATCCCCTCTTGCTCCTGTAGTGCTTGGCGGACCCTGGCTGGCAACCCACAACCCCAGCATTGACTGGGCGACTGGAAACATCCGGGAGTGGAGTGTTTTCTGCCAGAAGTCATGCCTGCGTTCCGCTACCACCCCTGGGGATCCCTCGTCCATGGCTAAGGAGAGACCAGTCGACCTGTCACTAGTGCCCCCCGAATATCACGATCTCGGCCAGGCATTCAGTAAGTCCCGTGCCTGCACATTACCACCTCATCGCGCCTATGACTGTCCTATTAACCTTCTTCCTGGTTCTACTCCACCCAGAGGCCACCTGTATTCATTGTCCACCCCAGAAAACAAAGCTATGGAGGAGTACATCTCCACGTCTCTAACCTCAGGTATCATCCGCCCTTCGTCATCCCCTGCTGGCGCAGGATTTTTTTTTGTCAAAAAGAAAGATGGAACCCTGCGTCCTTGTATTGACTACAGGGGGCTCAATGCTATCACGATTAAGAACCGCTACCCACTCCCATTAATGTCATCGGCGTTCGACAACCTTCAGGAGGGGCAATTCTTCACCAAATTGGATCTCCGCAACGCCTACCACTTGGTCCGGATTCGGGAGGGGGACGAGTGGAAGACGGCCTTCAACACCCACACAGGTCATTATGAATACCTGGCCATGCCATTCGGTCTCACCAATGCCCCTGCCGTCTTTCAGGGATTGGTGAACGACGTACTCCGGGACATGCTGTCCCGCTTCGCGTATGTCTACCTGGATGACATCCTGATCTTTTCTAAGACTATGGAGGAACATGTACAGCATGTGCGTCAAGTCATCCAGAGACTTCTCGAGAACCAACTATTTATCAAGGCCGAGAAGTGTGAATTCCATAACCTCTGTTCAATTTCTAGGTTTTATCATCTCCCGAGGCCATCTGGAGATGGACCCCACCAAGGTGCAGGCGGTACAGGAATGGCCCATACCCACCGACCGTAAACAACTACAACGCTTTTAGGATTCGCCAACTTTTACAGACGGTTCGTACGGAATTACAGCACGGTCGCCGCACCATTAATCTCTCTCACTTCCACCAAGATTTATTTTCGATGGAACCCCGATGCCCAGGAGGCCTTCGAGAGACTCAAGTCCCGGTTTACATCTGCCCTATCCTCGCACTCCCGGATCCCACACGTCAGTTCATTGTGGAGGTGGATGCCTCCGATTCAGGCACTGGGGCAAATCTTTCGCAACGAACCAAGGACAATAAGGTACACCCATGCGCCTTCTTTTCACACCGCCTTTCCACAACGGAAAGAAACTATACGTTTGGTGATCGAGAACTCCTAGCCATTAAATTAGCTTTGAGGAGTGGAAACACTGGTTAGAGGGAGCTACTGTGCCGTTCTTGGTTTGGACGGATCATCGTAACCTGGAGTATCTCCACTCAGCTCAACGGCTTAACCTCGTCAAGCTAGATGGTCCCTATTTTTTGCCCGTTTTGTTTTTACTCTGTCTTTTCGCCCAGGTTCGAAGAATATCAAACCCGACGCCTTATCCCGGATCTACGACTCTCCAGAAGAGGAGAGTAGCCCTGAACCTATCCTGCCCCTAGCTGCGTGTTAGCAGCAGCCAAGTTTGACATTGTTCGGACGGTGGAGGAGGCACTTCACACTACACGGTCTCACAGGGATACGCCAGCCAACCGCCTATTCGTTCCTGAGACCGTCCGGTCTCAAGTGCTGGAGTGGGCCCATTCCTCCCCGATGGCCTGTCACCCGGGGGTTTCACGCACCCTAGCCTTTCTATCGCGTAGGTTTTGGTGGCCCACTATGAAGAACGACACAGTCGAATTTGTGACAGCCTGTGTGCCCTGTGCCCGGTCCAAGTCCTCCAACGCTCGTCCCAGCGGTCTCCTTCAGCCCTTGGCGGTTCCACAACGCCCATGGTCCCACGTCGCCTAGACTTCGTGACCGGTCTACCACCATCAGAAGGTAACACAGTCGTCCTTACGGTGGTAGACCGGTTTTCTAAAAGTGTACATTTCATTCCCTGCCCAAACTCCCCTCTGCTAAAGAGACCGCTGAACTCATGGTCAAACATGTTTTTCGCCTCCACGGATTGCCGCAGGAGATGACCTCGGATCGGGGGCCCCAGTTTTCCAGCGGGTTCTGGAGGGCGTTCTGCTCTCTCATCGGCGCCAAACCTAACCTCTCTTCCGGTTTCCACCCAGAGACCAATGGCCAGACGGAACGTTACAACCAGGAGTTGGGGAAGGGACTGCGCTGTCTAGCTGAACAAACCCCTACTACCTGGTCACGCTCCCTGCCCTGGGTAGAGTACGCCCACAATTCCCTTCCCGTTTCCTCCACCGGCATCTCTCCATTCCAATGCTGTCTGGGGTACCAACCTCCTCTGTTCCCCGGAGGAGGAGAAGGAGGTGGAGGTGCCATCTGCCAAGGCCTTCATCAGTAGAGCCCGGGAGTACTTGGCGGAGAGCACGTGCCACCCTGCTTCGCCACGTCTCGGCTATGAAGAGCCAGGCCGACCGTCCGCCGCCGCCCTGCCCCTCGCTACAGGGTCGGCCAAAAGGTTTGGCTCTCTGCCAAAGACATTCCCTTGCGGGGCTCTTGTAAGAAATTATCCCCTAGATTTATTGGTCCCTATCCCATTATTCGTGTTATAACCCCTCGGCCATACAGTTGCGCCTCCCTCCTCCCCTACGCCGCATCCATCCTGTGTTTCACGTGTCTCGTCTAAAACCCTATGTTGTCTCTCGTTTTAGCCCTCCTGTCCGCACCCCACCTCCCCCCCGGCTCATCGAAGGGGGCCCAGTCTACACCGTTCGCCGCCTGCTGGATGTCCGACGCAGGGGCCGTGGGTCGCCAATTTCTGGTGGATTGGGAGGGGTACGGTCCCGAGGAACGCAGTTGGGTGCCCGAGAGACATATCGTCGACCCCTCCCTAATCCAGGAATTCCTGCGTCGGCATCCGGTACAGGTTGGTGATCCGCCAGGTGGCGTCCCTAGGGGGTACTGTCACGTCTCGTGTTCGTGTTCCCCGTAATTAAGTGTTTTCATTTATTCCATGTTTTCCTGGTTGTCTGGTCCGTGTTTTCACTTTCACTTACCTGTTCCCAGTCTTGTCATTGTATTATCGTTTTCACCTGTTCCTCATGTGTCTGATTGCAGTTAGCTGCATTCCTGTTCATTCCTGATTGTTTCTCGTTATGTCTAAATGTATTTAAGCTGTGTGTTTTCCCATGTCGTTGCCAGATTGTCTTGTGCTTTGCGTTATGCTCACATTACTCTCCCGCGTTATCTCTGTTTCCCAGCGTTTTGTTGTTTCGTGTTCGTGTTCGTGTTCGTGCTCGTGCTTGTGCTCCAGTGTTCGTCATTACCCCAGTCTCGTTCCCGCTCCTCCCTGTGTTCCCTGGACTGCCTTCTCGTTTTCGACCTTTGCCTGCCCACTGACCACGCCTTGCCTGCCCCTGATACCCCTGAAGCCCGCAACGAACTCTGCCTGTCCCCGACCATCCTTTGGATCTCTGCATTGCCCTGATTACTCCTGCCTGACCTTTGCCTGTTCACCAAATAAAAGAAGTTTCTGCATTTCTGGGTCCGCGCCTGGTTTTCTGGTCCCTGCCGTGACACTTATTTACATACAATATGTTTGATAGGATGTTAATAGCAGTAGTTATAGTACATTTACAGATTATACAAAACAGGGGAGTTTAGCAAACAGTTTGAAATCAACTAAGGTAATCCAAGGTGATTTAAACAAAATCCAGAAGTTGGTAGAAACGTAACAGATGACATTCAATATTGCTCAATGTAAAGTTATGCATGTGCAAATTAGTATTTCATGGGAGGAGAAAAAATAGAGTTCAAGTAGAAAAATATTTGGGAGTGGTGGTTGATCAAAGTCTATCAGGATCCAAGTATCGTGCTGTAGCAGTGAAAAAGGTAGACAGGACGCTGGGATATATAACGTATTGCGTATAAGGTTATATTGATGTTATACAGCATAATGCCTTTGACAGACCTCATTTATAGTATGGTGTGCAGTTCTGGGCACCAGACTACAAGAAATATATAGAAGCTCATGAATAATACAAAGAATGACAACTAAATTGGTACCTGGTATGAATGGTAAAAGTTATGAGCGAACACTTAAGACACTATCATTGGGGCAGCGGATAGCGGTCTAACGCACCGTATTTTGGCTCCCTGCCTGTCAGGGACGGGGTTTGAAACCCATCTCTACCAGACTGGCCCTGGTCGTCAGCCCCAATCGGGGGCGGAATTTTGCTGTCTGCCCCAGGGGGAGGGCGGAGGGTGAGCCGGTTCAGGTCCGCCGTGAAGCACGTAAGGGAGTCTCCAGAACGTGGGTGGGTGAATTCCATCTCAAAAGAAGCAGAGTTCGCTGCCCTCTGAGAATTAGCAGAATTTGCCTCGTAGAGATGAGCAGTGGACTCATGTGGGGAGGGTCAATTGAAATAAATAGAGGGTGAAATGGGCTACCAAATTGGGAGAAAAACAGGAAAAAATCTGAAACAAATAATATTTCTTTTAAAAAAGCTATTCAAGCTTAGCAAAAGGAGACTAAAGGTTTTTAAATTCATAAAAGGGATTAACAAAGTGAACTACCAAATACTTTTCATGGAGTTCAGTTAGCAGAACAAGTGGAAATTAGTTCAAGGTAAATTTAACACTGATAAGTAGTTTTTTTTTTTTTTTACATAGAGTTGTCAATGTATGCAACAGCTTGCCAGGTCTTTCCAGGTAGTAGAAGCTAGTCCAAGTTATTGTATTAAAATGTGCTGGGGGGTAGACAAAATAATGGTTTCAAGATTTCCATAAGATTTCCACTGCCTTCATCTCTCAAAGAACTGGAGGCTTTCCTTCTTGAAGAATGATCCAATATCCCACTAGAAACAGTTCAAAATGTGTATATCAGCATTTCAAGAAGAATTGAAGCTATTCTTAAGGTAAAGGGCGGTCCAACTCCTTACCAGTTCATAAATATTAATATATTGTTTGGTGTTTCCATTATTTTCATCTACCCACTGTATGTCACATATACTTGCAATGTTATATTAAAGATATATGCAATACATTTTCTGATATCAAATATAATGTACACACATGTTATTTTAAAATATATATATGTAGGGAATATAATTGTTATTGGCATAGCGATGGGGTTAGTTCAGGTAACTGCAGCTCCCTACACCAATGTCACCACATTTTTAACATTGCTCCTTTAGTCTGAGGGTAAAGTACAACTAGTATAACCGGTATAAATTGGGCCAGTGTTTGTTTCATTCACTTGTTACCTACTTGACTCTACTATGCCGTGCCTATAAAGACCTCGGATCGGTCTCACGGCTGAACCCATGCTCCACTGCCATTTGCCATCTGCGGTGTGCCCTCAGGTAAAACAGTGTTATGAGTGTCACAAAGGGAACCCTGTCATGGGAAGCCATGCAGACAGCTACACAATGGAAAGAATGGGGGGCGGTGGTGAATGCCATTATGTGAGTCATGGTTTGGAGACGGGGGTGCGGAGCGCGAGCCAGCTCTTCAGCTTGCTTTCGCCCCAGTCTCAAATCGCTCCTCTCTGTCGCTAGCCGTCTTTTCATCGCCCTCCAGCTCGGCTTGTGCGCTCCTTTTGGCGATTGCGCGTTCTGCCTTTCCATTGCCTCTTTATCTTAAAAAAAAAAATCTAAATCGAAATAAAATACCATTCCCACTACGTCAATCCCTCTTATTCGGTCCCTGCCCTGTTCGCCGTAGCAACCATGGGAAACAGTTATCGACTGTGAACCTTCGCAATTATGTTCTATAGTGCTGCTCCAGTGCTATTATTGTTGTTATATTACATAACAACAATAATAGCTATTATAGATCCTGGAACCTGGACATCCAGGATCACTCCATCTCCTATTTTAAAAATAATTTGTTCCTGATTTTTGTTCAAATTTTCCTCCAAATTTGGTAGCCAATTGTCATTTCTAATTCAACTATCCCTTCCCTCATACTACGAGCTCACTGCTGCAACCCTGGGACAGGCAGTGACAAACGAATGGTGTTTGGAAGAGTACATTTGTACTCTTGCGGGCATCAGTAAAAACAAGTGTGAGCAATAAGATGCAAGGTAAAGTTGCTCGAATATATCTTTTTTTACATACCGCATGAGCACTGTGATTAAGGGTATGTTGCTCAGAGATCAAAGTGTCAGGCTCTTCTATAATTATAGGTTTTTCTGCCATTTCAATTTTTTTGCTTCTTCCCCTACAAAGTTGATCCAATCTTCACCGAGTTAATTTTTTTGTATTTTTAATTAATGTTCAGAAATTTTTTGAATTACGTTGTAGGGTCAAATGTGTAAATAAAGCTGGGAAAAGTCATTTCAGGCTGTAAGGTAACAAAAGGTCAAATTCTTGCGACGGGTGTAGACTTTAAAGTGGCACTGTATCTCCACACACACTTTTGTTTATGTGTTTTTTAAAAAGGTTGTAGCAGCAATTCAGGTTTGAGGGTGTGAGCTGCAATTGCACACATTTTTTCTACAATAGGTAAGAGCATTGTACTTGCAAACAATCTATTTAGGGATGTCGGATAGCTTTTGAGAGAATGAGATAGCTTTGCTAACTGAAAAGACAGTTGAGCAAATAATTTCGTATTCTCAATCTCAAGCATGCTGTACCATCACGATGGCTCGAAGCCGGTCAAAACATTATTTAATGTTTTAACATTTGTTTCAGATTTTTTCCCGTTTTCTCCCAATTTAGTAGCGAGTTATACCCTCTATTTATTTAGATTCGACGTCCCCCACGAACTCACCGCCCATCCTCCGGGTCAAGCCAATTCCCTGAGGCCAGCAATGATCTGCCTCTTCTGAGATGGAACTCGTCCACTTACTTCTGAAGACACCCGTCACGCTTCTTGGCGAGTTTGTGCTGGCTCACCCTCCCCCCTCCCCCTGGGACGGACAGACAAATGCCTCCCCCAATCGGGGCTCCCAGCCAGGGCCGGTCTGGCACAGTCTGGGTTCGGACCACAACGGCAATAGGCAGCTCACATGTGCAAAGCACCAGTCAATGCGAGTGCATTAGACAGCTACGCTATCCAAGGCCCCCAGTTCTTCATCTTTTTGTTGCATTCTGATAGGGATGCCTAACCACAGATCACTTCCAGCTCCACCAGAGATCAACTGTCTCTCACACCACTCCAACATATACATTTACCTGAGTAATATACTACTGCTCATCTAAATCATTATGCATATGCATCTTAAGGGCATTTTGCCTTCTTTGATCACTGCTGCCACGCTAAATTTCAAGTTTGCAGCAATTCAATTAGACATGCAGTAGTTAGCATTTGAAACATGCTGTGTGAAATATGTGAAAATATTCTTGTTAGGTATATAGTACGTCAGCACTTTAAAGCAGTCCTTTAAACCCAAATGTGACTATGAGTCTGAGGTCAGTCTTGCAACAAAAAGTTCCAAGGACCATTTCCAGACACTTCAGTGTTTGCTACCTGCACTAAGCGCTGTGCCTGAGAGTCTGGGCACCTGGCATCACCTATGCAAATTCAACCACTGTAGTGGGACTTCTCGCTTGTTCTTGTGTGGTCAGGGAGTGTCATTTACTACAATACAACTTTGGAATGAGAGTAATAAATAGAGCGGGTCATTTTCTTAACCTTTGCCCCCATATTGTAAGTTTTGTCACTGTAGCGTGGTATAACAAAACGCAAATACCTTTTTTTTTCCGCTAGTTATCTATGGCAGGTGTGTGGCACAGTGTTCGAAGGAACCTTATATCTCAATGCCTTATTTCACCATGTTACCACCAACACACAGCCTACAAGTTGTGTATAATATTGGGAAATGACCAACCACTCCTGGCATCTCGCTGAATCCAGGCAAAGTGTAAATAAATACATAAATAAACAAATAAATGGTGCAACCACTGCCCAATGCTACTCTTTATAAGGACACCAATAATGCTTAGGCAATTTAACCCTCTATGGGAATTTGCCATTTGTAAATGATGCAAGAAAAAACAATTCATTGTAAAACCTAGAAACATCTTCTTCTTCTTCTTCTTCTTTGTTTAATGTTTAATGGCAGATTGGCATGCTTGTAGGTGTATTACTGCCTCCCACAGGTCCAGAAGATCCTCAGCACTATTACATTTTAAAACATGAATAAATTATTTAAAAAACACTTCCCTGGAGGGAAGAGCCCCACACCCACCTCAGATGGGAGTCAGCCACAACATGGGGTGCCACCTCAGATTCACCAGCCCTCACCAACTCCATAATGCCCAAATCCACCTCAACCTCGGGTAAAAGCCACCGCGGTACAGGAGGCCAGAATGTCTCAGCCCCAATCTCCACATCCACCAACCCCACATCCCCTGCCAACCCTAAAGCCTGAACCAGAAACACAGAACCCCGCGATGCCTCCCACCACAGGCAGCCAAAATCCCAGAAGGCACTCAGTCAAACGGCCCTTCAGCCTAGCCGAGTAGCGAAGACCCAGCTTCAGCCTACGGAGGTGAAGAGGAACCTTCCCCATCTCCACCAACAGTGCCGGGATAGGCGTCATCCTAAAAGCCCCACAACATAAGCGCAACATGGCAGCCTGCACATCATCCAGTCTCCTCAAGGAGAACATAGGCCTGACACCCATAATCCACAACCGATCGGATCATGGCCTGATAAATGCACACCAGCGCACCTTTCTCAGCACCCCAATGACTCCCAGTCAAGCACCGCATGACATTTAGAAACATCTTACCAATCAAATGTCTCTTTAAATATATCAAATGACTTCGCCTTTAACAAATAAAGTTACAGTGTTTGGTCATGTGACCAAACAAGACGTCATGTGACGCAAGGAAAAACAGTTCATTGTAAAAGCTAGAAACATCTTAACAATTAAAATTCTCTTTAAATATATCACGACTTTGCCTTGAACAAATAAATATATAGTGTTTGGCCATGTGACCAAACATTTTAGTATCTAGAGGAAGAAGCAGAGACAGTGGCATGCCTTGAGGCACATGGTAGAAGGACGTCATGGTAAATGGATAGCTGGCATGCCAAGAGCAATGGTGAGTAAATTACACTAGCTGAAACACATTGCTAATAGGAATAGCTTTGGGCTTTTGAGCTGTACTACTTTAAAATTGACCTCAGCTATCAAGAACCTCCACAACATTCAGCCACCATCCATATTGTTCTCTTGGGATAGGCGTGTAGAATTTCCTATTTTCAATTCATTTGTACTATTTATTCTGAAACCAGAGATTTTAATCATGACATCTAAGTCTCCTACTATACACTGCCATACATGTGCACAGTATGCGTGTGCACGCACACACTCACACACACACACACACACACACATACACATACACACATGCATGCAGTTTTAATCCGGCACATCATTCACTCTAGTAAAATGAATATTTAATTCTAACATGTACAAACAGCATTGTGTTACTGTGGCAGTCTAAAAACTAAAACCTTATCAGCCACTTAGCCTTTTTATTTATATACTGGGCTCACGCCCACCTTCTTGCTCTTCATTAGAGTGTGCAGTCCTCTGTGGCTAGTAAAACTGGTCCTGGACTTTTTTTTACAACATTGATTTACTTTTTAAATGGTTCTCTGGGATGAAACGTTTTTCTTAGGACATCGATGCTCTTGAGCAGGAGGAGCCATCCTGGGCTTCGGCCACTAGAGGGCGCACGGACACTGGCCAAAAAAGAAATTCAAATATTTCGATTCAGATCTAAGCACACCCGCTGATTAGACTATCATGCAGTGTGATTACTCTGCCAACATACATATTGATAGTAAGCCTGCAGTATAGTACGAGTTCGCTCATAACTGTCATCATGTACTGAAAATGGATGCATTCACCACTGTAAGTCGCTTTGGATAAAAGCGTCTGCTAAATGGCATATATTAAATGGCATATATTATATTCATCAAATTTCAAAACAAGCAGCTAGCTACTGTACCACAGAAGCTGGCTATGTCTGACAGTGGCCCATAGTTACCACCTGGTAGGCAATGTTTCTCAGCCATGGTTATAGTTGAGTTAGTCTTTGTTCCAACTACAGGTAAGGTTTAATGTGTTGGGTTTGATTGGGTTTGTTAGGTACTGAACATCAAATCTCAGTTTGACATAAAAATACAGCTAAAGATATTTCTTACAGCCTACGTATTTCTCTCAATTAGTGCCACTTGAATAAATTAGCAACACAAATTGAAACATCCTCATTGAAAAATATTACTTGCTTGTACAACAACTGTTGTATGGCCTTGAGCAGTTCATTGAACACCTCACACAGTTGAATTGAGACAACTATGGTAATGTTTAAAGGAGTATACACACCACTTTATTTGTATCGTATTATTAGCACAAATGAACCACCAACAAAACACTTTTACAAAATGAACCATCAATAAGAGAGGTTATATATAGGTCAGAATTATATAAATTAAATCACACACACCTACGTAAAAACCAGTTAGAACAAAATCCAGGCTTGTTGTTAGTACTTATTTGCTTAGCAGATACCCTTACCCAGACATACGTAGGCAGCTTATCTTTTCTCTTTTTTTAACATACATACAGCTGGATATTTAATTAAGTATTTTAGGTTAAATACCTTGCTCAGGGACACAACTGCAGTGGCCCTGTCTGGAAATCAAACTGGCAAAATCTGAACTGGCCTGAATTACAAGCCCAGTTCCCTATACCGTTATACCCAGGTCTGTGCACACACATTGGGGGCTTAAAAAAAGGGGGCACAACCAGTCGAGCACAGACTTTGAGGCGGAGGAGAGCACTTCAGGAGACACAGCCATCCCGCTGACTTAATTACACACACCCCTCCCCCCCATAAAAATCGGCACTGGCACAGTCCAGATTCGATACCATACACCGGGGCTCATCCACTCAGTGAAACAGTGTGTTAACAGGATGAGCATGTCATTCTTAATGAAAGACACAACTAGTGTATTACATTTTCTGACTATTGCCTCCTGAGGTGTACTTTGGTCCATAAAATAACGTATCCCCTATATTAAATTAGCCCACTTCTTGAGAAACAGATAATTAAGAGATGGCAGATAGATATTACTCAACATGTGCATGTCTATTGTATAGTGCAGTGCTATTGTTCAGAAAGAAATGGTTGTATTGTACAGATGGCTTGGAAATGACCTGGTCATGATCTTATTTATATATTTCTGCTGTATTCTTCAGCAGTGGCACTATCTATTTAAGGCATGAATGAATGCTGAAAAGGAGGTGACAATATGTAGGGATGCAGTCTTTGGACATTTTGAACCAATGGCACTATGACTTCCCAATTCACATGTCTTTGCGTACTCTCCTACAGTATTTCCCCTCGATATTTCCACTATTTGACGCTGCACTCAGGAATCAGGAAGGTTGTCCCCGAAAGTGGCAATTCTTAGTCAATAGGGGGCACTGTTGGCTGTGGACACAGCGGCGTCTCTTGATACGGTTCTGTGATAAGCTTAGTTTCGATGCAGTTAAGAGGATCCTTCATTTGAGTTGAACTGAAATCAGCAATCTCCCATGGCACCCTTGTCAAAGTGTGGGGGTACATAGACAAGTTACTTTGAGAATGTCTACACCTGCTGTACGATGAGCGTTCAGGCGAATAATGGCAGGCAGGCATTACCCAGGCAGGTGCTACAGGTACCGTAGCTCGTGGAAAGCAGTGGGAACTCCCTTGAAAGAAAGGAATCTGATTTTTAAAGCGACACGCGTTGTCGCGTATACAGCGTCCTCTCAGAGTCGCCACAGTTCTACTAATATAAAAGATGATTATGACGATGATGATTAATAGTAGTAGTGGTAATGGTAGTGGTACTAGTAGTAGTAGTTGTAGTAGAAGTTCTATGTTTTTTTAATTAAATGAAACAGAGCAGAACGAAAATGGTTCGCAATGCAGGCACGACTGGTCTGTTTAACCGTGCATTTAAAACATATAATAACGGACCCATCGTACAATGCCACCTCGTTGCGTTTTACTCATTGTCTCGAATGCGTCCCACAGCAACGACGTAGTGAAATCAACACATTGGCCATTAAAAGTAGAATTTGAACAAGAGTTACTTTCATATTAAGTAGCCTATGTTTACGTTAAATTTAAACCTCAAGTCTGAATGTAGTTTGTACTGATTTTCAGTTCTGTGTGCATTTTACACATCCAACGTGCGTTTACTTAGGCTACTTGCTGTATGTGAGTGAGTGTGTGATCAATACAATTGAATGAAGTTCATACATTAATCTCGGTGCACCTTTACTGTTCCTAGGGTAGCCTATACGTTCATTATACAATGCCTCAATTCATTAGATAGGCGACCACACGCGGCCAATAGCTACACCACAACCTTGCCACAATAACACGCGCGCAATCGAAACACACACGCACACACACACACACACACACACACACACACACACTGGGCGGCCCCTGTGTATAAAATGTTAGACGGAGCATTTCTCAATCTCTGCGCATTACGTCTCCGTGAAACCACCAACGCCCTTCTTCTGTCTGGTAAGAGTGTGCAACTATTTATACTTCTTGTACAACAGTTATTGTCATGTAAGTTATAGCATACACAACTGAATACTTTTCTTATTCTGCTCCTGCCAGACCAGAGCCATAGTTTCCGAGGTTAAGTGAGACTGTTATACTTTTGACGTAGAATCCGCTAGTTCCATACATGTGAATGATACGTGCCTGCTTACCTGGGACGAATGGCACTTTTATAACTAGTTATATTTTACCGATTTGTCAGTGTACTGAGAATTGTGCTGTTAAATTCGACGATTCTAAACCAGAGTCAGTTAATCAAAACGCTGTGTAAAGCTTTGTCAATTAAAATGACTCAATCATTTCCGTATATACCTTCATCAAATAAACTTTGAGGATTTTTATTTGAAGAAAAAAATCTATGAACTTTGCGAGTCGCTGTCGTACTTTATATCCTACTCACAGTGCCAGTGTTGTCATTTTTGCGCAGTAGCCTCTAAAATGGCTCGTGCAAACTATTAGGCCTATTATTGATATTGCGGGATTTGACTCTCACGTATGCCGTTATCTTTCCCAATTCTGGCCTTTCCTCGCCTGATGTTCAGTCTTGTCATTACCCTGACTCACCCTTCCGCTCCGCCTCCTCTCGGGCAACCGCTATTTATCTCTCCCCTCTTCAAAGTTCATGTCTTCACCTTGCCAAGTGTTCAATACCTCTGTATGCCGTAGTTTTGATAAACTGTTCTCTTGGGTGTTTCTTACCCCCTCTGTGCTGTTCAAAGGGATTCCGTGTACAGCGGTTTTTATACAGTATGTGAAAGAGGGTCGTAGTGGTACTGGAAATGTGACATTGCGAGTAGACGTGGAATACGTGAACAAGCACACACGCGATTTTCTTTTTGTGTAACCACTTTCCAGTTTTAGCAATGCAGTTCCTCTTCATCTTGTACTCACTTTTTCCACGTTTGTCACCCTACCCCCTACTCGCGCACAGGCTCGCCAGACACACCCTCCCCATGTATCCCTGACTCTCCCTCTAATTTACTGTAGCACGTGAACGAGCCAAAGTCTGTATTTCTCCATCTCTCTGGCTGCCCTAAATTCATCAGTGCCTGTTTATGTGTCTGTATTGCTGGTCATAGAATGTGTATCCATATGGTACATTAAAATGGGAAAGGATGAACTATTAATGTGGCACATTCTTAAGAAAACCTAAAATCTTTTTTAAATACAGCATGACTCACATTGGCTTCGCCCAGCAGACCGGCCAAGTTGTGGTCCAAATGCTAACATTTTCCAACCCCCAACCCCCCCTTCCTTTTTCAATTTCAGAACGCTTCCTCGTCACGAATCCTATTTCTGTGCGTTTTTACCAAATTAATATTATTCGTAGCTGAAAAGGCAAGTAATGAACAGCCTTCAACAAGAACATTTACAACATAATAACGAAAAAGACAATTCCAATATTGTAGAGTAGCTATACTGTATGTGCTGTGTACAAATATATATTGTGTAGACATAAAACCTATCTGGATGAATGCAGTTCTTTCCCCAGTGACTGCAGTACAGCATTATGAAACACATCTCTCTCTCATTGTAATACTAAATACGCTGCATTGTAACTCTCAGCGTCGGTATGTACTGTATTGTAAAGCTGTGAGTGTCAGAGTAACCGTGTGTAGCACCCCTCTCCCTCTCTCGCAGTGTACTAATTGTCTCCCCCATTGCATAGTAAATCTCTCCCTTGCTCATTCTCTCTCTCTGTGTACTAGCTCTCTCTCTCTGGCTCAAAATATTGTGCCATTTAAATTATGCTTTTCTACGTTCCAAATTCCTACTTAATCACATGTTTTTAATGAACAATTAAACTAGTTGGCATGTCTAGTTTTACAGCAAAACAGTAATGCAGTAGCACAATAGTGCAGGAACTAGCTCACGATGCTGAAATATAATCATATATGTTGTCATTAATGCATGTGTGCATGTACATGACATGTGAACTATTGCTTTGGCAACACTACGCCAACGTGTGGCCATGCAAATACAGCATGTTTGAATTTGAATATCACTCTCTCCAAGTGTGAGGAATGAAGCATAAAGGTCATTATATCGTGCGGCCGAATGAATGGTTTTCACCCTGACCAGCTTACATTGACCGCATTTGTGGGCATTTAGCAAGGTCTCCCTCTCTCTCTGGCTCTCTCTCCCTTCTCAAGTTCAAATTCAAATACGCTTTATTTGCATAACAAGTCAAGTTGTGGTGCTAAAGCATTCAAATGCATATATGATAATAACAACAACCCCTCCCAAAGGGGGGGGGTGAAACATACAAGTAACCTTTCCTACCCCTCCCCCCTTCCCACACACATGCACACACCCCATATTAAAGAACAGAATTTTAACAAACAAATGAAGAAACCACTGTCTCTGTAGACAGGTGTAAATGCAAACACAGAACGTTAGTTAGCCCACTCCCTCTCTCAGACTAGGCTTACTGGGCTGCTACCTCAATTGCAGTGGTGCAATTTGTTTTCACCCATTTTTTGGTGCATCTGGGTCTGGTAGGTCTTGGATTGAATTTTCTCTCTGTTTCTCTCCCAGTGTAACCCTCTATTCTGCAGTCATCACCATGCCTTCCGAGCTAGAGCGCTCTATGGAGTCCCTCATCACCGTATTCCACCGCTACGCCTCCAAGGAAGGCAGCAGCAACACCCTCAGCCGCCGGGAGCTCAAGGACCTGATGGAGAATGAGCTGTCCGGGTTCCTCAAGGTGGGCCATTCACAACCCCCCCACTGTCTCTCTGCCCCTGAATGTTTAAATGTGAAATGTGCTCTAATCTGCTGCAAGTGAGCCCTTGTTGGCATATACAGCTAATTCGTTAATTGTGCCAGGGTATTTGGGTGGAAACTAAACAAAACCATATACTACCTGGGCTGCAGTGTAGTACAATGATTAGGGAACTGGACTCGTAATGCAGTTCCAAGGCTGCAGGTTCAATTCCCAGATGGCACACTGCCGTTGAGCCCTTGAGTAATGTACTTAACCTGAATTGCTTCATCAGAATGGCTGTATAAATGGACGGTGTGTAAACTGTCAAAATGGCCGTCCAGGTGCAGAGTTCACCACCCCTGCTTAAAGTGAAGTACGGTTTGAGATTCACTCGAGTGATTCAGGCTACAGGTTAGGTTAAGGGCTGCACTGTGGCCCATGCATGCTTTGCTGGAACAGCCATGCCAGTAGACCACAGGCCCTAAAGGAAAGTCACGTTTGCCCACATTAGTTTTTGTACAGATGCGCCAGGGATGTGGCCTGCGGGACGTTTTTGTGGAGCAGGTTCACGGGATAGTCCGTCGGGACCGATGGGTTCCAGGGGTGGGATTTGCCGCCAAGTGTTGCAACAGGAATGGAACCGAACCGGGTGATTGCAGAGAAGGCAGAATATCACATAGTAGTAGCAGCAGCCATGTGGAAATCCCCACTCATGGTACATAATGGAATGGGATTGATTAAACATATGGAAATATCACCTTGCTTAAAGTTTGTCCTTACTTTGGTATTTGTCCTTAACTTTGATTTACAAATAAATGCAAATTGTCCCCAAATGTACATGCATACACAATTGCTTTCTCTCTCTCTCTCTGGCTCTTCCTCTCAATTCAATTCAGGTGTGCTTTATCAGCAAGACAAAGACAATATTTGTGTTGCCAAAGCATAGTACATAAGGTGCATATAAACGAACAATGATAACTAACAATGTACAATATTCTATACAATTTATGTTTCCAAATTAGATTGTGGGAAAAAAACGAGAAATTTAACTAAACAATATCCATATATACATTCATTCATTCATACACACACAGCCATGCACATGCAAGTATGAGTACATGTTCATATATATATATATATACATATACCCATACACATATCACATACCTACAAATCAAAGTAAATCATGTGATGAATAAATACTGGTTCTTTGTTCCTCACTGTCTCTCAGACAGTGGCACGCAGTGATCTACTGTGCTGACAGTATAGCGCATTCCTCTCTCTCTCTCTCTTTCCCTTTCTCTTTCTCTCTCTCGCTCTCTCAATTCACGTTATTAACACGACAAACACACATCTAGGTAACCGAAGCCAATACTGTACAGCAAGAAATATGAGCAGTATCTTAATATCTCTCATTGCCCAAGGACACATGAGGGCAGTTTTGCTAACTTAGATCCCAATGAATTTGTTTCCTGTTTCCATAAACACGTTCCACATTTTGCCTAAGTCTGAGTGTCCTTTCCACGACTTCATTTGCAGCTTCATTTGCAGTTGCAACAGCCTTGACGTCTGCACTTTGCTCAGATGCTCCAGGTTTTATTTGTTTTTGTGTGGATTTACATGAGCATCCAGAATAACTAACTATGCTTTTGCGATGCCTCAGCCTGCTAGGGCATCTGTCCTCTGAAGCGTGTGCAGCCGGCCACTGCTTCTGTTCACTTCTGCAGCCCGCCAGCTGAGCTGCGCAGCCGTTGCCCAGGAGGACTGCACATCCTTGCGCAGCTGGGCACGAGCAGTCCGCAGTCACCCGGCTGACCAGCGGGGGTCACTATTGCGCTATGTGGCGGGGAGTGTCCTGCTGATCGATTGGCTTGCGCTTTCACTTGGATTTGTAACCTGAGAGCACTGCAATTAAAAAAACTATTATCCATGGGGTGGGTCCTTACCCTGTCCTTACCTGCCCCTCTCTCTCTCTCTCTCTCTCTCTCTCTCTCTCTCTCTCTCTCTCTCTCTCTCTCCTTCTCTCTCTCTCTCACACAGTCTCAGAAGGATCCTGCTGCAGTGGATCGCATCATGAGGGACCTCGACGCCAATGGCGACGGGGAGGTGAGCTTCGAGGAGTTTGTGTCCCTGGTGGTGGGGCTGTCCATCGCCTGTGAGCAGTGCTACCAGATGCACTTGAAGAAGCAGCATGGCAAGATGTGAGAGAGGAATGGGGAGAGGAGAGGAGAGGAGAGAAGAGAAGAAGAGAGAGAACTAACTTTTGTAATGAGTGCATTATCAATTAAACACTCCCAAACACCCAAACCTAGGAACCTGCCTTATCAAGTCTTTTTTTTGTGCTGTCTCTCTTTCTGCCTGTGCGTGTATGTGTGTGGGTATGTGCACATGCATATGCATGTGTGTGTGTCTGTGTGTGTGTGTGTCTATGTGTGTGTGTGTGTGTGGGTGGGTGTGTGTTTGAGAGCTTGTCTTTGGGGAATATGCTACTGTTGAATTCCATTTGAAACCCCATTAGTTCCACACCAGTAATAGCAATTTCTTGTCGGCAAAGAAGCCAAATTCAGTCAAAGTCTAAAAGGTGTTTCCATCCGTGTTTATGTGCCTTTAGAATTCAAACACATTTGGAGGCTTCAGTTATATAGTTCCCTGAAAATTTGAACGTGCAAAATCATGGCTTGAGTCGAAGCATTTCGTAGCATCCCCTGTGAAGCCCTTTTATTTGGAATGGCCAATTGCAAATCTAGGCCTGTCTCATTTTCACCTCGTCCTCCATCCGACCGGGAACGCTGCGCTCTCCAGTTCGCCCGTCGTCCGAAGCCCATGCAGTCAGCTGACCTCTTTTAAAATACGCTTGGATCCAATAAAAAAATTCTGTAATCAAATATTTTATTGGGACAGCATATTTAATTTAGTTTGATTTGTCATTGAAAACTTAATAAATAGAAACCAGGGGTAGGGAACCGTGGTCCTGGAGATCCACGGAACATGCTGGTTTTGTTGTTACTCAGCACTTAATTGATCGATTAAAGCAGTCAATTACACAGTTAACTCGCCTCACCTGGTTTCTTGGGTCTGAATTGGTCGCTGATTTAGGGTGAACATGAAAACCAGCAGACCCTGTGGCTCTCCAGTATCAGGGTGCCCTACCCTGCCCTATAGGCTGTGCTCAATCAGCATCGGTGGAAGTGCAGTCCATAAAATATAATTAATTATATTGTTAATATGACAGCACAGCTTTAATGACAGATATGTCTTTGGTAGATTCAATTGATGTATCTTTAGTAGTTAATTGACGCAATGGCATAAATCAGACTACAGTAAAAAGCCATAAACAGGAATACAAAGGGGGTAGTGCCAGGCATAGATTATTGCAGTGCAGATGGCAGATTGCTGAATATTATTTTTCCCAGGCACGTTTACATCTGAGTTAATGTTTGCATTTGAATCATCTTCACCTCATGCTGCCACTTTTACATTTTCACATGGCACTGCCTCTGTAAATAGCAAATGGAGAGGGAAACCTCCATGATTTGTTTAACAAATAAAGCTTGTCATTCTACAAGCAAGAGTTGTGGTCTCGTATTGACAATATCAGGATGCATTGCATGACATGGTGAACATTGATTATGATTTCCAGTATATCTTCATGATAAAGTAATTCATGTCAGTGTGGCAAAAAAATGCAAAACAAAAATGTTTATCATAATAATTTGTGATGAAATAAAACAATATTTTCTGGACAATGCAGTTTAGCTTGAAATAAACTTTGAATATAATCCCTATTTTTTCATGGGGATTATGAACGCTGTTGGACTGAACACTCGCAGGGAAGATGTGGAAGGCACATGTGTGAATACAAGCAGTGGCTCTATACTACCACTCATCATGAATAAAAATCAAACTTGCAGAACCCATAAACTCTAACACATACCTTTCCAGTGTATGACAGACAATGTTTTGGCCCTTAGAACAAAGGCACTCAACTCTCGGTCCTGAGGGTTGCAGTGGCTGTAGGTATTTGTTCCAGCCGAGCGCTGACTGCAAATACCTGTTGCCTGTAGGACCAAGAGTTGACTATGTTGATCCTAGTCAACCCATTGGGACCACATATACTGACAAATGTATGCATTCACTACTGTAAGTCGCTTTGAATAAAAATAACATCTTCTAAATGGCATATATTATTATGATATAATTTTTTTATATATTATCCTAGGATCTTTGTCAACTCCTAAGGCAGGGGTGGCCAAAAAGAGCCGCATCTGTTTCTAGATTTCACACCAATGTCTGCTTCTAATTATTTAATCAGACCAATCATTTACTTATTGACTTTTTAACTACACAAGTTTATGAAGGACAGCTGAAGACTGCTCTTGTGTCCCTATATTAAATGTTTTATCATGGTTTAATCTACGAGTGACCCGGCGTTGGTGAATACGGCTAATCAGGTAATGGAGGCAGGGTAATCAATGACAATCGCTGCATACACACCGGCACCTCCAGGAGTGGACTTGCCCACCCCTGTCCTAAGGGATGGAAGCGCTGTCCGTTACACACATCACGGGGGTGTCGGCGCTCAGGAGCGCTGTGGGCCTTACTTTAGTTTATCCTAGATCCCTCTGCTTAGCACCTCAGCTGCTTAGGGTGTGGGTGCCTCTTTCTGCCTCCTCAGCATCACATGCTCCACCCATGACTTCCCCTCACCCCTTACCATAACTTCTGCATTTGTGAAGCCCGCTTTTGTCTTGGGAGAGGTACCGATTGGAGTGATGGCCTCGCCCACACTCTTTATTCTCTTCAGTCTGAGCCACAAGCAGCACATCCTTAAAAATTAAGGAAAACAGTGTAGTGCAAGCCAAATAGTCATGTTGCAAATATGATTCTCCCCCCCCCCCCCCCCCCCATTGCAGAAGAGTACTCAAAGTATTAATTATTTATGTATTTGTTTGTTTATTTGGCAGACACGCTCATCCAAGACTGATTCACAAGGCTACCGTGGTAAAACATATTGAACGTATATCACAGGAGTTACTAGAACACGCACATGGGTATAGAATGAAAAGTAACACACACTTAAAGATATATATTTACATATATAAATACAGTATTGCTTACATTTATCATTTCATATTTGAGCATATGTTACGTTCCTTAAGCACATTCTTATGTAGAGATGTAGGTTGGACAATGGGACAGTGGTTACAGGCAAATGGTTATTTTTGCCCTCTGTCCATGTAGGATGTGGGCAGCACTCATTTTGCAGCCCACAACTGTTGTTGGTTTCCAGGCAAATAGCATGGTTGCTAGGTTACTGTGGGGTGGATTTAGGCAGAGGGAGACGTTGTGTAAACAAAATCTGTATCTGCGCAACACACCCATGTAAAAAAAATGTTTTGAATGTCAAACCGGGATCTCCCTTTGAGCAAATCCTTACTTAACCCTTTGTGTTGCAATGTTGCTGAGCGAAAGCAGTATGAGGTTTTACGGTCACAGCCAAACACCACTGGTTTTCATTCAGTTCCCTAAAGGAAATATATTCAACCACAATGTAGGATTATGAAAGCTGCAGAGTGCTGTGACACAGGGTAAGAAACAGACACAGAGACAGAAAGCACAATAGATTCATTGATTATGAACGCATTTATTTATCCTTAAATAAAAAAGGAAGGTTGGCAGAGAGAACAAAGTTCATTTTTAAAGTCACAACCTGGGCAAACAAGGTGGGTGGATGACCAGGCCTTATACTATGTTATTGGTTTTCAGGCTGTTTTGTCCAGCACTCCCTTGTAAAAAAAAAAGATTTCAATGAGACTCACCTGGTTAAATAAAGGAGAAAAAAAAAAAATGTAAAAATAGGATGGCCACTTTGAAAGAGTCAGTTTGAGAATTTGACCGGCACACTTGAGTTAACAACCACCCCCCATCCATTCTCTTTCATTCAGCCACCTGAGTATCAGCACAGACCTTTCACAAACAGCAATCTATTGAGCCACAGAACAGTAGCTCGATTCAAAGCGACTTCAACGGCCCGGCCCTTAAGGCGAACAACACAAAGTGCAAAAAAATGAACATAACAACGAGGACCAGAACAGAATAGGCAGTAATACTTTTAATTTTAATACTTAAATTGCAATACTTCATATTTAATACTATAGATATTAATGGAAATATTAAACATAATAGTAGTTAATATGTTTGGTGCTGAAATGTATGTGAAAAAAATATGGCATGAAAAAATGTGCCATTTAGCTCATTTTCTCATTACTACAAATCTCTCACTATCAGAAAGTTTGTTTTTGTCTCTTGCTTGCTGCCAACAACACTCATTGCTTCACTAGCATTGTGTTAAAAAAATAAAGATCTACCAAGTCAATATTCATCTTTATTTAATTCTCATGACATCAATGCCTGGCCAGAAAAGACGTTAGTTAAAAAGTTAGTCTGGGCTATTTTGTGGTGTAGCTTGTCTTTGAAGTTATTTCGCAATTAACTCCCATTACATTTGCCATTTGGACGCTCACAGCTCAAAGGGAAACGGACATAAACAGATGGATGGATCGATAAGACATACAGTGAGTAGTACATCCTGAAATTATGGATTTTGGTCGGAGTGCTCCTTTAAGAGCAAAGCTGACAGAGTCAGCCAATACACAAGCAGATGAGAGAAGGTATTTACGCCCTCAGTTACGTTTAGTTCAAATCAATATATCCGAAGGACACATTGATGGTCAGAACAGGGCCCCCATCTCAAAGCTGGGCCTGAGTGACAGCAGCTAGCAGAATTCATGAGTAAAAGCCTGTGATGATTCACAGGTAAAACAGGGACGAGTACTCACCACGCAGCAGACAGCAGTTGCCACACCAGCACTGTGTGCTCCCCACTGTTCTGATTCATCACATTACTGAAATCTTTCATTTGTTTCCCTTCATTTCATTATTTGGTTTTCCTACCTTGGTCAGAATTCATTTATTGCATAGCTAATGTTGTCATTTAATTTTGGTCTGCCCAATTTATCATTCTACAACAAGAATTGTTTATGCTTGTCCAATCCAAATCCGATGTTCAATTATGCAATCGTTGTTTGTTTATTTAAAATGAGGACAGGCACATGGTAGTTCAATAGCCAACTACATAGTCGATTAAACATATTAAGACCGTGTTTCATGGGAGAATGATATATTCTCAAATAAACGTGAGTTGCAGTTGAATGGTGCAGTTTTGCTTTCATGATATTGCATTTGTACAAACTTTTATACTGTTCTTTAACTGTATATTGAATGGAAGTAAAACTTGAAATTCCCCACAAGGCCTGGTAGTCACACAAAGGGTTCCTAACCACAACACAAGTCTCTTACTGGTGAAATTAGCCAGTGTGCTGTGACTGAGACACTGATGTTAATGATTCCACAACAAGTGTAACATCAATGATTCAAGATTCAAGATACTGACCAATTAAATATCTTTAATCACCAAAGGGATTGTATAATTTTACTCCACCCTTGTGTTCTCTCCCTCATGTTCATGAGCACAGCGATACAGTAAATACACTTCATCAGACACATTACATATATGTATATCCTAAATATATCTATCATACTGCAACGCTGATCTCTTGGCACAGTGGGTTGTGGGGTTTCCTGTACAAAGCCATGAGGGATTAATTATTGATATTTTATTTATTATAAACTGATTTCAGATAAAACTTCACCACTTTACTGGGCTAGACATATACTTTATAAGCATGGTTTTCCAGTCTCTGGGGAAAAGTGACAGGAGATTGAGGCTTCATAAACTCTAAAACAGCATAGCTGCCATGTATCATCAATCATTCATTGATGCAACACTGGCAAAACACAACTGTGTTGTATCTTGGGGAAGGTGGCAAAGACTAAACTCCCGTGTCATTAAAGTTACAATTACGGTTTATTTATAAACTGTCAATATATATATAAATGGCAAGAAATGTAGTGTTCTACTGCCGTTGCACTGAGAACCTTTTTCAGAACAGGTTCTCAGTACAACAATTATTTATATTATGTACAAAAATCTGTAGTAATTCTGCGTTCCCGTTTTCATATTCCTCAGAAGGGATTCAATGCATTACTTGTACAGGTGATTGTAACGAGTACTGATCCTACAGAAGAATTATACAGAAGCCGTTCCGACTAAGCTCCTTGCAATACAGATGCTCCACCTAGTGTAGGACTGCAATACTTTAACCGATCATCAGCGCAGAATCCACGCCTGGATCAGAGAACAGAGGAAATAGAGGCTGGAGATCAGTGATGCAGTCGGCATTAGCCTTTTCATCACTGAGAAATAGTATGGTCCTGAAGATAACGTGAGATGCGCCTATATCACACCCAATTCGTTTGCAATTTAAATACATACTTTATCGACAATGTGACTCGTTTACGTTTACGTGAGGAAATATCTAAACGAACGTCCAATCTTTGCCACTAGAGGTCAGGAGAGGAACACCGTCCTTAGGCGCCTTCAAACCAACGATCATAGATATGCCTGCACTGGCTATTGTCATGAATTTGCTATACCCCTTCCTCTTCTCCCCTCTTTAGAAGTGGATTAAACCAGATACTCTACTTAATTCCAGTTACTCTACAGCAGAATATATATTTATTTTTAGGATTATAGGTTTTCATGTAGGGTGATATCAGCTAAATTGGGCCACTTTTTGGTTAATCGCTTGGGAAACTAAGAAAAAAGCAATGTATGACATTGAATTGTGTTTTTATGGTTAATATTAATATTTTTGTGTTGAATTGATGTAATAAAATATCATTGTTCAGGCCCTACAGGTTTTTAAAACATCAGATGTCACATTTTTTTAGATGAGCAGTGTTCAGGTAAAATGGGCCGGCTGATCAGCTAAAATGAACCACTCAAACTGCAAAGCAAAACAGAGTCATTTCTCATAAAATAATCAAATCATCTTTAATCTCAACACACATATAACACAATAAAACATTGCATTTAAATAACATTAAATTAACTCATGAAGAATAACATTAAAGCATTAAGAATTCATAAAGAATAACATTAAAATTAATTCATGAAGTACCAATTACTTTAGGAACTCATTTTGGAACATGTATGTGTCTGTGCATGTGTGTGTGTGTGTGTGCGTGTGAAATGTGAAAATGTGAAATTGTGAAAAGAGGCATGTAATATATACAATAATATAATATAATAATCTATTAATAGCCTACTTTTAATAAGAGGAACCATCAAAATATCTGCTAAAACTCAATTCAGAAGGTGGCTCATTTTGGCTGAAATGCATGGCTCAATTTACCTTAACACATTAAGGTCAATTGAACCACTAACAAAAAAATATTTTCTTTATAAAAAACTATCAGCATTATATCTGATGGAGGCCATCAGAGCATGTAGTATACATAATCATTTATAGATGTACATTTTTTATTGATTTATCAACCTTATTATTGACAAGTACATTTTCATATGTCAGGCCACTCACCTTGAAGTTCTCCTGGGCAGTCTCGATGTGAGGCATTGCCCCAACCACCATAGCAACCATAGACCAATCAAGTCAATTGTTACATGTCAAGTACAGTTGTGGCAACAGTTTAATATCATTTGCAGTCATTGTCTGTTAAAATTTTAAGAGCTGAGACGCTCAAACCTTAAATGGCTCATTTTACCTGATGGCCCAATTTTGCTGATATCACCCTATGTATTATTCCCAGTGGATTTTTTTTCAGAAAAAATGTACAGAATCTTTACACGGTTTTAAAGTGTTTATATAATGTTTTTATATAACTGTATAGTCTATACTGTATAGTCTTTTTAACTAGCCTGCACAATGAACTGCTTGTCATTGAAAATAAAGACTTATTGAATGACTACACTGACTATTCATTAAAAGAAGTCAGATTTGGGGCTCCCGGATGGCACACATAGCTACGGCTCTAGCTATAAATGCAGTGATACTCCCTGTAGCTCAAAGATTGAATCATCTGTCTCAGTGCTGACTGTGGCCAGGATGTCAGTGGGACAACGCACATTTGGCCATAGCATTGCAGTGGAAGGATTTCGGTTGGGTTGGGAATACAAGAACATAAAAATACATAATGAGGAGAACCATCGCTCAGTCTAGGCTCATCGTTTCCTAGTCAAAAGAATATCCAGTACTGTATCAAGCCTGTACTTGAATCCCCCGAGTGTCTCTGCCTCCACTATCTCCACCACACCCACAACTCATTGTGTAAAAAATACTTCCTGATATCAGTGTTGAATTTACCTTTATATGGCATGTGGCGATTGGTTGTCTACCCCGGGGGGAGGGCATGGGAGGGCTGGCATGAGCTCGCTGCAGGCACAGAAAGCTCCTCAGCGTGAATCAGAATCACGATCAACGGCTGGGCGAGTCCCATCTCGAAGGAGACGGCTTGGCTGTCTGTCCCAGGGGGATGGGGGAGGGATGCTGACATGAGCTCGCTGCAGGCACAGAAAGTTCCCTTGCGTGTATCGGCGGCTAGGCGAGTCCCGTGTCCCATAGTAGCAGGGCTTGTGGAGGGGGAGTCAGAAATAAAAAAAATGTAGGAAGAGATTACCATTTATAACAAAGAGTAAGGTTGTTACCCTAGAGTAATGGAAAGCATTCCACATGGGGCTTTAACAATCCAGCAATCTTATCTATCCCACTGCCCATGTCCAGTTGGCTTGTCAAAATCCTTGCATCGCTTCCAAATTTGAGTGCTTAATGTCCTGAGCATTGCGTGCATGTGCGAGTAATGGTAATGGACCCGATGAAAAGTGCTAGGAGGCCTTTGTGTGAACACTGCTATATTTTTATATTGTAATACACGTGCAAGTTTCCATCAAGTCAGAAAATATTAGAGGCTATTACAGACTGGGAGAGAGCTGAGTGAGATAGACAAAGACCATTGAAACTTTATCGTTGTCCCTTTGCTGTTCAACCAAAAGTTCCATTGTTGTAACTTGATGATGTAAGTAGTGGCAGGAACTCCTTACCTAAACCAGGAAGGAACACTGTGTGCGCGGTCTCCCGGATAATAAACAGTCTCTGGCTTTCTCCTGGGGGATTCATTACATTCACCAAACTATGCAGTTTTCAAACATGAGTCATTTGACTGGGCAGGATTAGTCAGTTGGCGCTTCCTTCCCACTCTTTGTTTCTATCTTGGCTACCCTTTTTATTCCACCCTCCCCTCCACCCCCCCACCCCCCTCTCTCTCTCTCATTTCTGAGAGAAGACTGGGAGACAGTTCAGAGCTGTAAGTCAAACCCCAGCCGTCTTGAGAATGATAGCCATAACTATAATTATGGCAATGGCAGTATGTGAATCGCTCACAAATTTGAATGGGGTAAGGAACGAATGAAGGGTGGGACTTAGGAAGAGAGCGGTTGAGAGCCTTTGAGAAGAAGAGAGATGAAGGGCGGGGTGTCGGGAGGGAGGGGGAGTGGGAGGGCAGATCACATGACTGATAAAATCCTGTAATACTAAGCCGTACCAGTGTGTGGCGCTAGCGAGAATGATGTGGTTTGTGGAAGGGTGGTAAGAGAACACAGGGCGTGAAGATGGGGGAGGTATAAGCATGTACAGTGCCAGTCAAAAGTTTGAGTACACCTGCTGGAAACTAGGTTTATCTCATAATTGACAATGCTTTACACTATATAAGTTTCTTTAAATACTTTAAAGTATTTTACATTAAAAAAAACACATGTAACGATAAACAAAAGGAACATCAAAGCAATGTTCAATCAAATTGAATTGAAAATTGAATCTTGGATTCCTCAAAATAGCCAACCTTTGCTGTGATAACAACCTCACAAACACGGGCCATTCAGCAGGAAATAATCCGATATGTCTTCCCAGCTCTCCTGCAGCAATTCCCAGAGGCACTTGTGGGTTGCTTTGCTTTGACTGTTCTGTTCAGTTCATCCCATACAAGTTCTATGGGATTGAAGTCTGGACACTGGGCAGGCCAGGTCCTTAGTTTGAGTTGTCCTTCACGTTCCCCCTTCACCAGATAGTTCTTGCACAACTTCAAGGTGTGTTTCAGGTCGTTATCTTGCTCAAGAATGAAGGAGTGCCCACTTAGCCGTAGTCCAGATGGAAAGTGTACTCAAACTTTTGATTGGTACTGTACATGAAGAGAGAGAGAGAGCGAGATCAAAGGCTAGAAACACAAGGGAATGGGGGAGAGAGGATGAGGGAATAGGGATGTCACGGTATTAGTTTGTGATGGTATGATAATCATCCTGAAAAATACCATGGTAATTGTGGTACTGCAGTATCAATTATATAAATTCATTAAATTATTAGCATGTGTATATACACTTACCTCTGTATTCATGTGCACCAATGTTTACTGATTATTATTAAATACATGAATTTTAGCTCTTCCAAACTCTTTTATAATTAATGATTATTAAAAAATGTAAAGAAACTGAAAAAGTAAAGTCAGATTTTTAGAAGATTATAAAAACAAACAAACAAGTAAAACCATATGTTAGTAAGGATAATGTTTTAGGAAAAATAGTCAGGTTAACCAGGTCATTTCTCCTTGTGTGGTGTGGTTTGACTCTTGCTCGCTTTCCTTAAGTTTAATAAACCATGCCTATGCACAAGAAAATCTTAAGCATGGACATGATTTTAATGCAATGACAGACAGAATTATACATTTAATGGGAATAATATTCACTTTGAAAGTAGTTGTATCTTAAAAAACCAACCAATTTATAAAATGGATAGAGTAGCCTACCCAGTGCAGGGCAATATTACTACATATCTAAGTAGTAGGCTATCAAATAGGTTGCTGGAATTTCCATGCCAGCTGCCGACTCTGACTATTTCATTGTGGAGAGAGTTGTTATACTGTAGTAGTTTCCTAGTTTGTTATCTGCTTCATTGGTTTGATCAATGTCCATTGAAATAATTGGCTAGCTAACTAGTTTCATGACAACACAGCCTCAGACTAGATGTTGAAGATTCAACCTTAGAAAGCTAACGTTAGCTAACAATGTCTAGCTAATGTAGGCTAATAGAAGCAGCATTACTAAGCCGTTTCCTGGCTTGCTGCTGCATATGTAAAAATTCTGATAAAAGCTGAAGATTTTTAAAGACCAAATGGCTGGCTAGCAAGGAATCAATGAGTATATATGAATGAAGTCTGCAGGAACTGTAGCCTATAGTGGCTAAAAATATATTTTGAAATGGTCTCATGGTTTTGAAAAAAAACCCTATGTAAATGCATTTTATAAAATAATATTGGAATAAATATTATTTTATATGTATATTGGCACACCCAGGGGGTTGTAGGTAACTTACTTGGCCTTTGCCTCATATCTGCCAGTATTCAAAGTAGGACTATGCAAAGTAGCAATATACAAAGTAGTCCTGAAGTAGCACATGCCAGTCGAATAACTTTCATAAAATTGTTCGTTATCAGCTTTATTGGTGTGATCATTGTCCATTAAATTGAATTGGCTAGCTAACTAGTTTTATGACAACACAGCGTCAGAATAGCTGTTGAAGATCCAACGTTAGACACCTAATGTTCGCTACCTACCTATGTAGGCTAATATAAGCAGCATGACTAAGCCATTTTCTGGCTTGCTGCTGCATATGTAAAAATTCTGATAAAAGCTGAAGATTTTTCAAGCCCAAATGGCTAGCTAGCAAGCAATCAATGAGTATATGAATGAAGTCTGCAGGAACTGTAGCCTATAGTGGCAAAAAATATATTTTGAAATGGTCTCATGTTTAAAAAAAAAAAACTATGTAAATCCATTTTATAAAATAATATTGGAATAAATATTATTTTATATTGTAGCGATCCACCAGGGTTGCTATATACAAATATGTTGGCAGGACATTGTGGGGGAACATTGTTGTGCGTTTGATTGTTCCCCCTGGTGTTAGTTATTGTTGTATGTTAAAAATATTGTTGTGTGTCTGTTTTTAATGATTATGTGTGTGTTGAACCGATGGTCGCGGTGAGCCCAAGAGTGACGCCACCGCGACCGATGGCTATTTCTTGTATAGTGCGGTTGCTTATATTCTCATCTGTAATGTGTTCATCGTTTGTTGTATTTTCTGCGTGACGTACGCTAAAGTGGCCAATGGGCACTCTGCGTGACCCTCTCGGGACGCGCCCGCTGTCAAAAGATAGAATCAAAGGTGATATTTGGGGTCATGCGGTGTATGGGGAACAAATATCGTTCATGCTTTTAAATAAAGTGGCTACGGGGTTTGCGGTGTATGACGCACGTAGCCACATTCAACTTATTGCTTGCCTTCAAGTCATCTTCTTGTTGCACCCCACTGCGCATGCTCGCTACAATATGAATATTGGCACGCACAGGGGGTTGTAGGTAACTTACTTGGCTTTCGCCTCATATCTGCCAGTATTCAAAGTAGGCCTATGCAAAGTAGCAATATACAAAGTAGTCCTGAAATAGCACATGCCGGTCGAGAAACTTTAATACAATTGTTCATTATCTGCTTTATTGGTGTGATCAATGTCCATTGAAATGAATTGACTAGCTAACTAGTTTCATGACAACACAGCGTCAGACTAGCTGTTGAAGATCCAATGTTAGAAAGCGAACGTTAGATAGCTACCTATGTAGGCTAATATAAGGAGCTTGACTAAGCCGTTCCCTGGCTTGCTTCTACATATGCAAAAATTCAAAAGTTATTTTTAGAAGCCCAAATGGCTAGTTAGCAATCAATGAGTATATGAATGAAATCTGCAGGAACTGTAGCCTACAGTGGTTAAAAAATATTTTTACATTTTATAAAGTAATATTGGAATAAATGTTATTTTATATGAATATTGGTATGCCCAGGGGGTTGTAGGTAACTTACTCGGCTTTCACCTTGTATCTGCTGTAATTTAATCAAATTGACCAGTCTAAGCAGGGCGCTCTTAAGTGCATTCGCAAATTGAGCATTCATGTGGAACACTAAAGGCTTCAGTGAAATTCTGGTTTCAAATAGCGATTCTATAGCTAACTAGCAAGGAGGCTACTATGATAAGATAAGATTGTTAGTTAAGCTATTGAGAATTAAGTCCAACATGTTCACCCACCTCAGAGAGCACCACCGTCTGAGGTTTCTCCAAGCCATAACAAACAGTGCCTTTGAACCCGGCAAAATAGAAACAGATCCCCGCGAAATGGAAGTGCTACAGTGAGCTGCTGAATGTCAAACTAGAGACACACGCTGCTCTGCCGTAGCAACCTCGTAAAACACAAGTCAGTAAAACCTTGGAGAGTGCTTACGCAATTTTTAGTCCAACACATATTTAACCATTTTTATTATTTTATATAAAATACCATGATATACCATCAACTCGGCCCTACATAACTTATTGTTCATTCCCAGCCTCCATTCCCACCTCTCTCTCAGCCATCTTCTCTCCCCTCCCTCAAAAATTCTCACTCCTCACTGCCAGGGAGGGCTGGTACCATGAATGTAACTGCTTCCATGTGTACTGTGCCACAACCTACAGAGACAGAGGCAAACAGAGAGAGAGAGAGGAGGGGGGTAAGAGAGAGCAAGAGGGAGAGGTGGGCGGGGGGTATTATCCATCAACAGCAAGTAAAATGCCACAAATATGATCAAAATAAACTTGTCAGTGTATAAACAATGCATTCAGCCAAATAATAAGTTATACACTGTGTTGGATATAAAGAGAGATAGACGGGAGAGAGAGAGAGAGAGCGAGATAGAGAGAGACGAGGAGGTGTCACAGGGGGAAGAAGGATCCATTGTTTTTTTCCACTGTGAGGGAGAAGAGTCTCCCCTGACACACACAGTGACTCATCACACAACCACAGGGATTCCAGCATACAAATAGCATCAAGTGGAAACGGTTGCAATAGCACACATACAGGCATGCCCTGTGCACTCTCACACACACACACACACACACACACACACATACACACACACCACATGTTTTCCATTGGTAAATACTGATACATCTTGATAAACTAAACTCCCAACAGGTGGCAGAAGTCCGTTTTATCACTCTGGTGATAAAAGCCAATGTATACTGTAGCTACAATGGGCTGTGTGAAATTAGGCTTTAAAGGTAAAGGTTCTGCTGGTGCTTGTTTTGTGAGCGTGCATTGGTGCTTGCATTCAGTTGAAGGGCACCAGTCAGTCACTGCCATCGAATCGGGTCCATTTCTAATTAGCAGGATATAAACGGAGATATGTAGCATGCATGTGGCAACAATTCCCAAGTGAATGTGGTTTTCCAAAGATGTGCCTCATGCCCTCTGGGCATCATAAATGACGTATGATAAAAACAACTATTTGAAAAAAGATGGTTCACGTATGGGAGTACACACAGTGCATCTTTTGTTTGTCTGGTTTTTTTAAGTCAGGGGAAGTGGAATGTCTGCTACTAAAATATTAACTACATTTTCTTTATTATGATTTTTTTTTTTTAAATGTTCCTGTTTGTTTAATGTTCTTTATGTTTTCACTGGAAGGAAGGTGGCTCGTAAGGGATTGCAGGGGACCAGGAGTATGCTCCTACTTGGATATGAACTGTTCATTACTTTGTAAAAAAAAAAAAAAAAAAGATTTTGAAAAAACAAAATGGTCTCTCATAAGAGGGAGGGGGGGCATTTGGCAGCACAGGATTAAATATGCACCGGATCAAGTAGCGCTGCTGTACGTTTGTGTGGCCAGACATCTGAGACTGAAAGAGTGCTGTGAACGTGCATCACAGTGCGCAGCTGCATCGTGCCTAGGGAGGAGGTTGCAAAAGAAAATGGATGCAGCAGATTTTCCATGCAGTCTGGTGCGTCCGCTCCATTTTTTTTTTTTTTTTTTTTTGTAGGAAATTCCAATGAATGCACTCCAGCTCTCAAACTACTGTTCTGTACGAGCATGCCCTACGCAAACGCACCATGCTGCAGAGCAGCATCAGACATTAGAGACATGGCTTTCTCACTGTATTTGTCCGGGATTGGCAAAATCTCAAATAATAATAGCTTGCACATTAGATTTTCTATATTTTGTCAATTTTTAAGAAAGAAAAAAGATTCACAGCACATTTCCTGTCCAATTGCCTATGCGTCGTTCTGTTCTGCCCTCTCTGCCCTTATGATAAAATCACATGAATTCTACACGTTGATTTTGTTGATAATTTCCCATGTGATTCACATGCATACCACACATTTCCACATGTATACCACACATTTCCACATGTATACCACACCTTTCTACATGTATACCACACATTTCTCACATGTATAGCACACATTTCCACAAGTATACCACACATTTCACACATGTATACCACACATATCTACATGTATCCCACACATTTCCACATGTATACCACACCTTTCTACATGTATACCACACATTTCCACAAGTATACCACACATTTCACACATGTATACCACACATTTCTACATGTATACCACACATTTCCACAAGTATACCACACATTTCCACAAGTATACCACACATTTCACACATGTATACCACACATTTCCACATGTATACCACTCAACCCTGGACCCTCAGTCCCTTGAATAGACCTATGAAGCTGATGACAGGGGTCAGGCTACAGTAAGATCAAGAAGCCCAAAGCCACTCCAACCGTGGCCGAGCCCCTGCACTGGTACCACCAAAGCTCTACGGAACGTTAGGTCAAATTCGAGTATAGACAATATGGATAGTATGTGATAACGCAATCACAGACACACTCGCCTGCAGTGCATAGACACTCAAGAAAACCTGTCTGGCAAGATTTGATTCTTAACTGCCGGGGAGCCTCAGATGGCATTTGCCACATATGGAATGCGGAAACAATTGAAACTGGCTGAACTGAGAACACAATAAAACGTAAGCCGTGCACACACTCTATACGTGTTAGGGATAAAATGTATGTAATACTGTAATTTACCCCTAGCTGATGTGTAATTTGTCATAATGAAAAGTACACTAAGTACAGTATGAAACGTTTCATGATTCTTTCACATTTTCATGTATTTTACGTAAGTGTATACCATGAATATATTCTCACATATTTCATAGGTTTTCTATGGATCTTTCAATTTGGATCTTGATGGTACACTTGCGCCCTTCAAATCCTACCATCAACCATGTCTCTGCAGTGTTGTATTGTAAAGTTATAAGGCTTTATTTACGTAAGAGTAGTGCAAAACAGGCGGAAATAGCTTTTTTAAGTGCTCTGTGGAATAGTTAGCCAGTGCACGAGCAGCCAGTCCAGGCAAGGCAGCTGAGGTGAGGACCAGCTATTGAGAGAATATAAAACATCTGGCGAATGGTCCTGCAGCTAGCTTACGGCTTTAGTGCCAATTAGCAAAACGCCGGCGGCCTGAGAACTGGCATTGACGGCGGTCTGATGGGGTGTCTGCTGGTAAGTCTTTCAAGCTGTATGTCTTCCCTGAGGGAACCGGAGCAGAAAGGGGACCGGACGCGTCCAAATATGTGACACCAGAAGGACCCAAACTTAGTCATGACTCAGACGCATAACCACACACGATTCAAACGGGCCGGCCGTTTGACCGGAGTCATCTGCTTTTCGTTCGGCGCGTGGGACTCGTTCCTGTTTCACTCCACACCTCACGCGCTGTTAAGAAGCTTCCATGATCTCCTCAGCTCTAAGATCAACAGTGCTGGAGGTCCAAAAAGAAAAGAAAATAAATACCTCTGGAAAATGTAAAATCGCTGGTAAATGTAAAACTGCCAGTAAACATAAAATATTTTTCCAATAAATGCCAACTTAACGGTAAATGTAAAAACGTTGCCGGTAAAAAGGGGGGGAATATTTTTACCGGTAAATATACAACTTTTTTACGACACATGCAAGTCGGTTTTTTACTGCTGATTTTACGTTTACTGGTTGTACAAGGGTGGGATCAAACTTGCTGGACATTGAATCAATATCAACACTAATGGCCAGACTGTGCCTTTTTTTTATTAACTGGACCTAGTAAGCAAATGCTATTAGCTACAATAATGATGGAAGTACTTTCTATAGCCTATTGCTGTAGTTTTGTTGGATCAAAGGCACATTCTTCCTAGTACATTTTTGAGGACATGCATTTCCCTTGTGCTATGATTCAGGATGGTATTTTCTTCACACAAAAAAGCAGCCAATAAAAGACAGATTCAGAAAACGAAAATCACAAGATGTTGTTGCCTGTTTGTCTGGTCAGTGGAGTCGTTGTACCACAGATAGCATAAGACCCTGTGTGTCTGTTAGTGTACACACACACACACACACACATACTTTTGGCCAGTGACTCACCAGAGAACATAACAACAAGAATGTTGATTGCGCTTCCTTTGCCAATCCCATCCCTCTCCTTCCTGATTTCAGTGTTAAATATCTTAAGTATGCCACAAAACAGACTCGAACATGCAATTCCATAATGACCGTAGTCTTTTGAGCAGCAGTATCTGTGGAGCAGTGTGTATTATAGCTATACAGACAACTGCCAAAACAAAGGAAACACCAACAAAAAATGTCTTAACATGGCGTTGGGCAACCATGAGCCACCAGAACAGCTTCAATGAGCCTTGGCATAGATTCAACAAGTGTCTGGAACTCTATTGGATGAATGCAGCACCATTCATCCACAATAAATTCCATCATTTGGTGTTTTGTTGATGGTGGTGGAAAACGCTGTCTCAGGCGCCACTCCAGAATCTCCCGTAAGTGTTCAATTGGGTTGAGAGCTGGTGACTGCGGCGGCTATATGGCATTTGGTTTACATCGTTTTCATGCTCATCAAACCATTCAGTGACCACTCGTGCCCTGTGGATGTGGACATTGTCATCCTGGAAGAGACCACTCCCATCATGTACTTAAACATAGCAAGACTCACAAAAGATAAGCAATGAAAGCATGTATTTGGGCTGTGGGCCAGTCTGTGAAACCTCCCAGAAATGTACCGCTGAATCAAACTTGTGACTTATTTAATACTCTCAGAAAACCACAGACTCTGCTCCATTTTCTTTTTCTTTTAATTTTGAAAAAATGTCATGGATTACTATAAATAGTTCTACATGACTTGGGGCAGTTGGGGAAAACACCTGGAAGTCTGCAATGTTCTAAATGCAAGGACATTGCAAAATTCAATCATTTTATAACTGTTTTCATGAACTGAAATTAAATGAGAGTGAAATGAACATACCTTAATTCATATTTTGCTCGTTAATAGATTAGCACATGCAAATGGTTGGAGAACTGAAATTGAAAACAACTCAAAACAACTAGGTACAATTGCCAATATTTGGGTGCAGTTTACTACTGTGAAGCATGACTGGCCAATAAAATGTATTCTGAAAACCATTTATACAATTGATCATATGGTAGGTGTGCAGGTGTACAAATACAAATCTGTTCAATTAAACAAATGCAAAAGCAAATGCAAGTACTTGCATCTAAATGCAATGCTTAAAATCAACAGCATAACTGATTACAGAACATTGAACATAAGAACATAAGAATACATAATGACAAGAGCGGGCCGTTCAGCCCATCTAGACTCATCATGTCCTAACCTAAAGAGTATCTAGTACTACATCTAGCCTGGACTTGAATAGCCCAAGTGTTTCTGCCTCTACTACCCGACCTGGCAAGCTGTTCCAGGCATTGACAACTCTCTGTGTAAAGAAAAACTTCCTAATATCTGTGCGGAAATTTGCCTTTAAGAAATTTCCAGCTGTGGCCTCTTGTTCTGCTGACCCCACTTATCTTAAAAAATCTTTATTAATTTTTATTTCCCACATGCATAACTTTACATTTAGCAATATTGAATGTCATCTGCCCATTTTTGGATTTTGTTTAAATCATCTTGGAGTACTTTAGTCGATTCCAAACTTTTTGCCAAACCCCCAAGTTTAGTATCATCTGCAAATGTAACTATTTTGCTACTAACGTCCATATCAAGATCATTTATGTAAATAAGGAAGAGCAGAGGTCCCAGCAACGATCCCTGCGGGACACCACTGCCCACAGCACCGAGGTCAGATACGGCCCCACCTAATGTTACTCTTTGTATTCGCCCTTGCAGCCAATTACGAACCCACTCTGAAACTACTCCTGCAATTCCTACAGAATTCATTTTAGCAATGAGCCTCTCATGTGGTACCTTGTCAAATGCTTTCTGAAAGTCCAAATATATAATATCATAAGCCTGGTTTAGGTCAACACACTTTGTAGCTTCTTCGAAAAAGTCCAGGAGATTTGTTAGGCATGACCTCCCTTTGAGAAAACCATGTTGGCTCTCCCTCAAAATACTATTATTTTTCAAGAATGATTCCAACTTATCCCTGATAATACATTCCAGCATGTTACATGCGATGCAAGTTAAACTGACAGGCCTATAGTTCCCTGGGTCAGTACGGTCCCCCTTCTTATATATTGGAATTATACTACCCTGCTTCCAGTCATCTGGTATTTCTCCAGTGATTATGGATTGAATGAAAATATCTGTCAATGGTTTATATATAATTTCCCCAAGTTCTTTGAGTACTCTGGGATATATGCCATCCGGGCATGCTGCCTTATTTGTCTTACGTTTTTGTAGTTTTTGTAGTACTTCTACGTCCCTTCTAAGTCCTCCAAAACATTCTGTACCTTGTCTATACATTTAGGCATATTTATAACCTCTTCTCTAGTAAAGCTCTCAACAAAGTAACTGTTTAGTGTGTTAGCAATATCCTTATTATTATAAACCAAAGTTCCTTCCTTATTCTTAATGCATTTAACCTCATCCTTAACTTTCCTTTTTCTACTACAATATTGAAAAAACTTCTTAGGATTACTTTTTGCATCTTGGGATTTTTTTATTTCAAACCACCTTTTAGCTGATCTTATTTCCTTTTTAGCCTTAGCCCGCATATTACAATAATCAAACTTGTTTCTCGTTTTATCCTTTTTATATATTCTGTACAGTCGCTTCTTTTGCCTCAAAATCTCCCGTAAAGATTTAGTCATCCACTGCGGAGACTGTTTTTTCATCCTATTTTTCCTTACTTTGGGGATGAATTTACACTGTACATTTACAATAACCCTTTTAAATATAGTCCATTTTTAATTCACAGTTCTGCAATCTAGAAGCTTTACCCAATCTATATTACTTAAATTCTCTCTCATTTTATTAAAGTCAGCTCATCTAAAATTAAAAATTCGAGAGTTAGAGGAGGCTGTCTTAACTTGCCAAAAAATATCAAAAATAACTGCACTGTGGTCACTTGCCCCTAGTGGTTCTCCTACCTCTGTGCTGCAAATTCTATCAGGATTGTTACACAAAACCAGATTCAGTATTGATTTCCCTCTCGTAGGCTGAGTAACAGACTGTACCAAAAAGCAGTCATTGACCATATCTAAAAACTTCTCTTCACATTTGCCCTGACCTGTCACTATCTCCCAATTAATAGAGGGGTAATTGAAGTCCCCCATTATTATCATCTCTCCTTCAGCACAGGTTTGTTTTATGTTACCAAAGAGCGTACTATTTATGTTACTGTCTGAAGCTGGAGGTCTATAGCATACTCTTATATTAAGGCCCTTCTCATGATCTCCCAGTAATCTAATCCAGATGTCCTCACAAGAAACGAATGAGTTTATACCTGGAATTTCCTGCACATTAAGATTGTCTTTCACATAAAGGGCAAGTCTCCCTCCTCTTTTATTAGTTCTATCCTTCCTAAACAATTTGTACCCCTCTACATTATATTCATCCCCATCTGCTGCGCCAAGCCATGTCTCAGTAATCCCAACAATGTCAGCCTCCAGTTCCAAAAATTTATTTTGTATGCTTCTCGCATTTAAACACATGAGCTTCAGAGCCTTACTCACACTTACGTTGTCCTTCCCCTCCACACATGAGTGTGCCGAACTACCTCTATTCACATTATGATCTAAAAAATTTGTATTAATTATATCCTCAGATTTATTATACTCCGCCCTGGTATCTTCCATCTGGGCAGTCTGTACCTCCCTATCCATAATACTACTACAACTAATTTCCCTCCTCCCCCCCAGTCCCTAGTTTAAATATTCCTCCGCTACCCTAAGCATATGTCCAATGCATCTGTACCCCTCAGGTTCAAGTGTAACCCGTCCCACTTGTACAGGTCACCCCTGTTCCAAAAGGAGTCCCAGTGCCCCATAAACCTGTACCCCTCTTTCCTGCACCAGGTTTGTAGCCACGTGTTAAATCTCCATATAAAATTCTGCTTGCCTTTGCTAGCACGTGGTACTGGACTGTTTGAACTGTTTCATATAACACTTTGAACTTCTTAAATATACTTAATAAAAAAGCTTTTAAGGGCTACCTGTGTTCTACAGTGTGTATGTTATATAGTCTTCGCTTCTATTTGCATGATATTTCCTTAAAGCCTGTCATCTCCATACAACATTTACATTTTACATTTACATTTTAAGCATTTAGCAGATGCTCTTATCCAGAGCGACTTACAAGATGTGCATAAATACATGATAGGAACAATCATAATTAGCACAAGAGATCAGTTTTTTATTTTTTTTTTTTTATTAAATGGAGTAAGCAGGGGTATATAGTGTTGAACAAATAGGCAGTGGTGGTGACAATTAGCTAGATTGATATACAACAAAATATCAATGTGATTGTGAATGATCCTGAAAACTGATCATTTCTTCTGCTGTTGGAGTTAAAACTGACATGACACATGGTTTAATGTAACCCCTCTGCAACATACTAGAGATAATTATGATATACATTTGTTTAATATCAATATTGTCCAAAAATAATATTATAAATGTGGAGTAAAGTGAATGACATAAAGTAGCATTGGTTTCCATTTTATCCCGGGGAATTGAAAGAAAACAGTGAATAAGGTTGTGTAAAATAAAGTAATAAAATTAAAAGTTTCAGTAGCCCCCTCCACAGGATGAGAGAGGGATACAGAGGAAGGGTGGAAAGAGGGAGGGATGGAGGGAGTTGTGACAGCAATATAAAGCACAGGTCCCCCCTTCACTCCCTCACTCGTTCTCTCTCTCTCATTGCCACTCCTCTCGTCGACTCTTTCCACACCCAGGTGAGTGAAAATAAGTTCTTTCAAAATTCTCAAATGATTGATGTTCATTCTTTTACCAGCTGTCCTCTTTCTCGCAGTCTGAACCGCCTGACTGGTCTGACTACTAACCACAATTGTTCTTACTTTTATATATTCTCTCTCCAGTATGTGCCCTAATTCTACCACTGTTTAGTTCCTTTTTTCTTCTCCTTTTTTTGATTTTGCTTTTGTTGGACTTTAATTAACTTCAGCTATGACAGTTTTTAGTATCTAATTGCAGTTGTAAAAGGTTTGCAATCGCGTTGCGCTCCTGAAGTGCGTAGCTTTGTGTGTGCAGCCATTGTCACATTTGTTGCGCAGGGCTGCATTTATGTTGTGTGGTCTCTGACAAGTTATGAATTGACTGCGCGATTGCAACACCGCGCGGGGCAGCTTGGAGAGACCCTACATAACAGTTTCCGTTCCTACTGCTCTCTGCCCATATACTTTTCCCCTTCCCGCAGAAATCCTCCCTCCTCACTGCCAGAGAGGGCTGCCAACATGAATGTAACTGCTTCCTTGTGTACTATGCCGCACCCTACAGAGAGACAGAGGCAAACACAGAGAGAGAGAGAGAGAGAGAGAGAGGCGGAGAAAATGAACACCTGATCATCTAGGACACGAGAAACAGGGTGGGGGGGGCAGTAGGTAACAGTGAAGAAAAACGGGGAGAGGGAGAGAGAGAGAGAGAGAGAGAGAGAGAGAGAGAGAGAGAGAGAGAGAGAGAGAGAGAGAGGGTGAGAAAGGGAGAGAGGGGGAGGGGAGGGAGGGAGAGAGAGAGAGAGAGAGAGAGAGAGGGAGAGGGGGAGGGCAGGGGAGGGTGGAATAAAAAGGGTAGCCATGATAGAAACAAAGAGTGGGAATGAAGCGCTGACTGACTAATCCTGCCCAGTCAAATGACTCATGTTTGAAAACTGCATAGTTCGACACATGTTAAAGTGAGAAAACTTAACTTCAAAGCAAACTCCAGTATGTGAGTGTGTAAAAGAAATAGCAAAGAACAGAAAGAGAAGAAAATGCGTAAAGGAAATTTGTTGGAGACGAGAGAGGAAGACAGAGTAAACACGGGTGTGGCACACTTTGGGCAAACATAAACCAACGATCAGACCCCGCCCACCCTTTGTGTTTGCAGCCCTGTTCGTTACAGAGAGAGGCAGGCATTGCCAGAATGGCTCTGGAGTCCTTTAGCCCTACCCCCTCCTTCTCTCTGCCTCTTCATCTATTCTCTTTCTTTCTCTCTCCCTGCATCTCGAATGTCAATGTTTGCTTTACTTATTGTGTACCAAATATCCCTCCATATGCAACATGCTTTTCCTTTCATCCTAATTGCTACCATACACTAGATATTTACTGTGCCTTTTCCCCTCGCTGCCGCCATGCAGGTACATCATTTAACTTTTCTGGTTGCTGTGAAATTGCTGCTTCTTTCAATTTTTTAGTTATCTTGCTTGAAATTTGTGACGCAAACCTTCTTCTTTTCCGGCTCCCCATTGTGCAAGGTCCGTAATTAAATCAAATCCCACTGCATGCTGTCTCTGTAATTACCCATGGTTCAATTACAGCCTCTGCCATAATCTGTATTTGCATTTGACTTTTTACTGGGGGGCGGTCAGTGTAGTTCCTGTGAGTCCGTCAAAAGTGCAGAGAGAGATTTATTATTACAGAAAGAAGATATACTCTTCAGACTGCCTGTTAACTGCTACCTAGTCTCATTCTCAGACAGCAAGCCCTCAGCTTAAATTTGCTGAAAAAAGGGTGATGGCTTCAGAATTTCTGAAGTACTTTTCATTGGCTGGCTGTTAGAACACCCAAGTAAGCATTTCCTCCTGATTTGTCATATTAAATCATTGACTGGGGGGAGCGCAAAGATATTTGAAAAGCCTGGCTCACGAGTGCTGGTCTAACACAGTGCTGAGCAAGAGATCTGCAAGTGCCACTCTGGCTACACCTACAGGACAGTCTTGGATGGTGCAGATGACGAGCTCTATGTCCATCCTTCTGTTCTTTAGTCAAAATGGATTGCGGTATCCAGCGGGCCATGGCACAACTCATCGAAACCTTCAACAAATACTCTGGGAAGGAGGGGGACAAGCTGACCCTCACCAAGGGCGAGCTGAAGGAACTGCTCGATGCGGAGCTGGGGGACATCTTTGGGGTGAGAGAGCTGCATTCATAACTGAAACGCCGTCAGTGACGAAAATGATACCAGTACTGACACTGATTACATCACTGAGTTCAATACTGACACTGATTACAAAACAGATACTAATACTGACATTGATTACAATACTGATACCAGTACTGTCCCTGTAATTGTTATTTAGGTCCATACAGCTTTTCAGCATCGCAGTATATGAAACAGTAACAGACCTGCTAGGTCATGCTGGGAGTGGCGTAAAGGGTTATAGCCAATCAAATGCAGCGAAGGAGCAGGCAGTTATTCCAATAGCAGAATATAAAAGGGTATTGGCTACATAATCTTAAATTGCCTCTCTCTCCCACCTTCCCTCCTCTTCTGCCTTCCTCTCTTTTACACATTCCCATGAATAGAAAACCAGTGACAAGGGAGCGATGGACAAAATCTTCAAGGACCTGGACTCGAACAAAGACAACGTTGTTGACTTCCAGGAGTACGTCACCCTGGTCGCCTGCCTCACTATGCTGTGCAATGATTTCTTCACTAAGAAGTAGTGAAGTGCCCTCTGGTGACAGTCCCCAGTACTGCAGCTTCACACATTTGTAAAAACGTCTTATTGGTCAAGACATAGGTAGAAACAGACTCAGACATAGAAAGACAGTTTAACACAAACAGATAGACATACTTACCCAAACACAAGCTCATTTTGTTAAAGAAATACAATAAATGCAAAATTATTGTTATACTAAAATAATAAACACAGATGAAATAAACAATGTGTTTGTCTGATTGTAATAAAATGTCAATTTGCCAGTTTGACTGTGTCGGATGGTGTGTAGCAGTGTGTGCATATGAGTCAATGCCGCTTGTGCGTCTACCAATGCTTGTAGGAGCTTGTCTCTCTCTTACTCTCTCTGAGCGTGAGGCAACTCGGCTTCCAGTGTGTTCTGTCAGATTTCAATGTACATTCCTGATTAGTCTTAGAGGCTTAGGTGTGGTTCTCTGTGGCTCAGTTGGTAGAGCACAGTGTTGGCAACACTTAGGTTGTGGGTTCAATCCCCACTGGGGCCACATATACTGAAAATGTATGCATTCACTACTGTAAGTTGCTTTGGATAAAAGCGTCTGCTAAATGGCGTATATATTATTTGGGAATTTGCAACAAACCTCTTGCCGCAAACATGCAGGCCTTATTGCATGCATGTGCACATGACATAGGTCAAATGTGTGCTGCCTCCCAGGATTATTTCACATAGTCATGGAGACTCTCTCGAACAGGGATACACGTCAGAACTGCCAGGTACGTCACAACAACTCCATCTTCTTCCAGAAGGCTCCCTAACGGCTGCCTCGTTCTAAGGAATCTTCTCCTGAAGTGAATGCAATTTCTCCCCCTGTAGACGTGAGGCTTGCGGCATTGACATTTAGGCATTTAGCAGACGGTCTTACGCAGAGCGACTCACATAGTTCACTTTTTTTTCTTTTTTACATATGATCCATTTATACAGCTGCATATTTACTGAGGACATTCAGGATACATACCTCTGGCAGTGTCCCACCTGGGACTCAAACCTGCGAACTGACTTAGAAACCCAATCCCCGATCCATTATGCTACTTTTATCAATTCAAAAATATATACTTTTAAAAAATCTATTAATTCACTTTCTTTTTAATTCAATCTCAAAGAAACTTTAATTCAAATAAAATTCTTTGAACATTAATTTCGATCCTTCGTTTAATTGTTTGAAGATAATCATTTAGCCACTATATTTAATTGTTTGCTGGATATCTGACGTTTTTCACGGAGTCGAGATGAAATAGAGAACTGAGGCACATCTTTGTGTAGTGAAGTGCCCCATCATACCCATATTGAAATCTGACCATGCCCCGGCAAATGTCTTACTCAGAATCAGAGCCCCGGGCTCATAAATATCTAAAGTGCGACAACAATGTGTATTTTAAACTTGTATTAAACAACGTTACATCCAGTGAACATTACAAATGTAAATAGAATGCAGCGACACAGAGGTGGGGGCGGGGGAGTATGTGGCTGGGGGAGGCGAGTTGACAATCTTACAATTTAGACTTTTTGTATTTTTATTTTTACAACATATCCACTGTAGTGGCCGGTGGGATGATTTTAATGTGAAAAACGAGACATGACATCACATGTCATTTAACTTGTATTTCTTGTCCTGTTTGTTTATTTCAGGTATAGAACAGTTGAACTTCTGTGGAACTGAAAACCTGTTTTGTCTTTCATTACTTTTGCTTGTCATTTCTTGAGTATTGATTTTAGCGATGATATTTCATGAAGCAATTCCCCTTTTTGGAAATGCAGAGGAACATCTTGCATTTGGTGCATCTCACATATGTCTTGCTGTTGCAGCCCTCATTTCTGCATCTCGATGCGTGTTTGAGATCCATCATCTCTGGCAAGTGCATGGCTCCGTATTTTCATAAAGATTTATCTGGCTGTGGAATCCTCATTTTCATTGCTGGTTCATACTCTTCTTCCTCACTTGTGCTGTTTTCAGGCTCTGGATCATCCATCAGCTCTTCAGCCAGGTGCAATTTAAATTCCAGGTATTGTTGAGTGCCCTTTGCTGGACGGTTCAGTGCTTTGCTGTCAGACTTGTACTGGATCCAGGAGTTTGTGATGGCAACATCAAAGAAGTGACAGATCACATGTGCAGTCCATTTCTTGGTCCTGGATGAAATCCTGTAGTAACTCAGTATGCGGTCACACAAATCCACTCCGCCCATGTTGTTGTTGTACTCTGTGATGACTGCTGGTCTTGTCACCTGGATGTGTATCTTCTCCTTGTTGGACCATCTGGTGCAGATGTCTTCTGACTCTTTCCCATGTACAGTAGAGGCCATAACTACTGGTTTGTTGTCATACCACTTTGTCACATCAATGATGGCCACCATCATTGATGCTCCTCTTCCTTCTTGTTGCAATGCTTTGTCACCAATGAGCTGGCATTCCTTTGGCACTCTGCTCTTCATTATGGTTCCAGTTGCTGGAAGGCCCATTTCCAGCAATGCATCCATAAGCTTCACTGACGTGAAGTACCGGTCAAAAAACAGCTGAGTTCCTCTGGGACTGATGCCGCCCCAATGCCCAATCCTCTGTCAGTGAAGTTATTCTTTCCACGGAACACTTCAAAGTCCAACATGAGATCACCTGGAGAGGCAAGGACAAACACCTTCAATCCAGTAGGATACGGCTTGCCTGGAACATACTGCCTGACTGGACAGCGGCCTGTGAAAGGGATCATCTGCTCATCAATGCAGAGCTTTCCTGGTTTTGGTAGGCTAAGGCAGCCTTGTTTCACTCTGTCAAGGAGTGGCCTGACTTTCCAAAGAATGTCTGTCTTCTTTGTTTCTTCTGGCACATCCAGGTCATTGATGACTTTCAGAGAGTTTCTCACCTTGAAGAACCTATCTCTTGTCATTCTGTTGCTTATTACTGGCACTTTTGTTTTTTTGGCCCAAAACATTTTGTTCATATGGACTGAAATTCCAAAGAAGGTCTGCACTTCCTGTGTTGTGGTATTCAGAGACATTCCTCTTATCTGAATTTCACGTTGATTTGTGAATGCTGCCATGTCTTCAAAGACTTTGCTGTCAATGTACTGGGAAAAGTATTGAATTGGACTCCAAGCTGCATGGGTTGTAGGATCATCGTGGGAATCAGGAGGCACAGGTAGCTCAGGTGTGAATCTATTGTGATGGAAACAGATAAATACATGTTGTCACTAAATTATGAGTAAAAGAGAGAGTAAAAGACAAGGTTAATTTTTGTCTAATTAACCTAATTTAAAAAATCTCATACTATCTCATATATCATCAAATCGGAAAGTCGCGATTCTAAGGTTTCTGTCAATGTTTTTGCCGCGTGTGTATGATCAAATCTTGCGATGTTAAAATAGTAACTTCGCAAGATTTTATCATACACACGCGGCAAAAACATTGACAGGGCGTGGGGAGGGGCGATGCCATGTGTGTTTACACCAGCGTTTTCAACACATAAGATATATTATATTTGCCATGTTTTCAAACAATTTCTCTCAATTTCTCTCAAACCTGAATTAAGCACGGACCTCTGGGGGTTAGCCTTCATCCCCTCTGATGGCAATGAACTGTGATGATAATATCCCTTAGTAGTTCTATTATTTACTGTATACATATAATTTATTACACTGAACTGCCAAGAATATCATAGATTTTCTGACTGCGGATACACATTGTTTATGATTATACTGAGTTAAACTAGATAAGACATTACGTGCTAATCCTAGCCCAGAGTGGACGACGCCTTCCATCTTGCTCTGTATCTGTTGACTCATCGGATGAGCCTCCTGCCTCTTCTTCAATAGGCTCAAACACATCCTCTGCATTTCCATGGTCGTCAGATAATTCTACATCTGAATCTCCCTCAACTATTTTGTACAAAATGTTCTCTGCCTCAGATCTATCAAACAAAGTGGACATTAAGTGGAAAAAGACATGAAGATCGTCTTGGTGCCCACTACAGAGGACATTTATAAATGTATTATTATTTAATGTGACAAATAATTAAACTGCCCTCAAACCTTACTACATAATTCCTGATATGTTAATAAACAAGAAAATATCTGATTATCATGCTCACAAATTGATAATAAAACAATATTTGACTTATCCTTTCTCTTTCCATAAAATGTGCTTGTTCCTATAGAAGCCATTTTGTTCAAAAAGGAATGGGAAGTTGTCAGCAGGCCATACATACACATGTGGTATCATTGGAAAGGAATTAATAGGGTAGCTACAAGATTGTGCTTATATCCAGTAAAAGAGAAGATACAAAAACAAAATGTCTACTACAGATGACATAAATGAGTCGGCGGGGTCACAGGAGGATATATATATATATACATATATATATAGTTTAGGTTACCAAAAACTGAAAAATAATGTCATGTTTTTGGCAGTGAATAGTTTCCTACACCATCAAAAGGCACTTGGAAACTGGAGGAAACTCTGACAGAAAGAGGTCTGGCAGACCCAAAGCCACAACAAAATCAGAAGACAAGTTTCTGTGAGTCAACAGCTTGCATGATAGGTGGCTCACAGTACAACAGCTTCAAGCACAGCTTAACACTGGCCGAAGTAAGGAAGTCTCAGTTTCAACTGTGAAGAGAAAACTTCGAGCTGCAGGTTTGACAGGTCGAGTAGCAGTAAGAAAGCCATTGCTAAGATGGCAAAATAAGACAAAGAGGCTTGCCTGGGCCATGAAGCACTGCCAATGGACTACTGAAGACTGGAAGAAGGTCTTATGGAAAATTTTGAAATCTTCGGTTCATCACGCAGGGTTTTTGTACGCCATTGAGTAGGGGAAAGGATGGTTCCTCAGAGTGTGTAAGATATTAACTTAAAAAAGTATTTGATTTACCTTTGGTTATAAGATGGCCAGATCCATGCAGTCTTTTTTTCCCATGCAGTCTTCAAAACGTTCTTTGAAGGATGAATAGTATGATGACATGTATTTAAGGAGAACCCCTAACATTTAAGAGTTGTCTTTGCTTAGCAACATAGGCAGACCACAATCTGCTCACTTCTTCTCAGAAGTAGAATTCCTATTTTTACCTGACATCTCCCAAAGGGATGTTTTTCTCAAAAACACTCTTCAATTGTATATTTTAGCCAGGGAGAGAGAAACAAGCTGAGTTTCTGTTGAATTAAGATGGAGGAATAAGTGCCTTGGGTTGTAAGAGGGGCCTAAGAAGCATGACTCACACTCCCTCAGTCACAAATCAAGGGCTGGGAGAGACCAGGTGATTTAAAAAATATATATATAATAATTTAAATGATATGTTTATGTTAAATGCGCATCGTCCAAAACCTGTGCAATCATAGGAGATCTCCTGGCACCACAGAGGAGAGAAGTAATGAGCTGGAAAATTACAGACTCACTGACAGACAAAGAGAAGGAATGTGGGAGGCTAATCTTCAGTACGCTCATACATTCCTGTGTGGCCAGGCTTCCAGACTGTTGCCACTCCTAACTCATTTAACAACCTCACGACGAGTCAGAGTGGGCAAAATTACCAGCAGCAAGTTTAGAACATAAAATCAATGCCCCCTTTTGTAACGGGACGGCTGGAGATTGAGTGAACCCAAGCACGGAGATGAGGCAGAGACAGAGATGTGATGACAAAATGAAAATATTTACTGAAATAATAAAAGCTCTGGGCAGTACAAATGAGACAGTAGGTAGCACAAAAACTAAACAGCTAACAAACCAAAGTGGAACAAACACGGTTCTCAAAACATATAGCTTGAAAACAGTAAATCAAAATAACACAAAGACAAAAGAGTAAACACAAAAGAGTCCTGGTAAGCACGCAAACGCTGCCAGTAACGCTGGGCAAGAGAAACTCAAGACTGAGCCCAGGTCTACGAAAGCAGATAAAGCAATAAGGCAATTAGCGAAAAATCAAGTGTCCGATGCCGCCCTCTGGTGGCAAACAGCGGGACATGCCGTCACACCTTTCCACTCCAACATGTACTGTATAGCCTATGAAAATATATCAAATGCATAGATTTGCACCAAACATTGTGGTTCTGTGGGGCTCAGTAGGTAGAGCATGGTGTTGACAATGCTTAGGTTGTGGGTTCAATTCCCATTGGGACCACATATAGTGGAAAATAAATTATGCGTTCAGTACTGTAAGTCGCTTTGGATAAAAACGTCTGCTAATTGGCATATATTTATATATAAATGGCATATGTGCCTTTTGATGGTGTAGTAAACTACTCACTGCCAAAAACATTACATTATTTTTCAGTTTTTGGTAACCTAAACCTTTTTTTTTAACCCCGCAGTTTACAGATTACATTTGTACCATTTCAGGTTATTCACTGGACTTGAACTGCTTAAATGTCAGTAAAAACTGGAAAATGGGGGTGTTCTAAAACATTTGACCGGTAGTGTATATAGTGCCTTTAACACAAGAATTGTCACAGAACACTTCAAAGAATGAATTATAATAATGCAGATTTTAGTAGATATAATTTGACTATAATTATGCTTATACAGTTTTTTTCAACTGCTAACATGCTTTGGTCAAAACTGAAGTCACATTTTCAAAACTCTTCACACAGTCAGCGAACCAGAAGTCTATGTGGACCAAACAATTAATCATTTTTCATTGCTTTCACACAAAATGCATTCAATTACCACATTTTCCAAAATCCATGAACTCTTTTCTCATTCATACTCCACCACCCGCAAAACACTATATATTTGCAGCACATTTTTCAAATGCTAACACACTGTTTTCAAAACTGTTAAAAACGCATTCAAAACAGAATTACGTCACAATGTGTGCAGCACTGTCCAATGATGGTTTGCTGTTACACAAACCACTCATTGGCCCCTACAATACAGAGAGGCTCATTTCTTTTCTGGATGACCTGCATAAATGACTTGTGCCAGCGGAGGAGAGAGGGGCAGGAAACTCCCCTACCTTCATTGTTGTGTGGGATAATGTGGCATTCCACCACTCTGCTGCAGTCACAGACTGGTTTGCTGCACATCCCAGGATGTTAGTACTATTCCTGCCTCCATACTCCCCCTTCCTAAACCCCATAGAATAGTTTTTCTCTGTGTGGAGGTGGAAGGTGTATGACCACCGTCCACATGACCAGATGTCCTTACTGGATGCCATGAATGTGGGGTGTGGAGACATTTATCCTAAAGACTGCCAGGGTTGGATTAGACATTCCAAAAGATACTTTCCAAGATGCATCGCCAGAGAAGACATAAGATGTGATGTTGATGAGAACTTGTGGCCAAATGCAGGAGAGAGGGAGAACTAGAACCCTCACAGTACTGTACAGTATGACTGATTATACTATACATGTTGTTTTTTTGTGATTATTACTGTATTGCAGCCCTGGAATTTCAGGAAATTGCTATTTTTTGTTTCAACTTTTTATTTTTCACAAGTAAATCACTATATGCAGAGATATAGAAGAAATAAACGATATTGAAGCAAATTTCTGCATTTCTAATTCATTCTTGTTACATATACTTTAATACAGTCAATAAAGTGAAAAGGTGTTATTCTTATTCTATAATGAAATACTGATTTATGTGAAAAATCATTCAAACTTCAAAGATAAAAGTTAATAATTTATGTAATGCTCCCTGTCGTTAGTGTTTTTTAGGTCAGTGTGTTATGAGTGACAATGTATGCTTTCCGAGTGAGAATTGTTGCCTTATTTTGAGACATGTATGAAGTGTTTTGGTGGTTTGAGTGAGTTTTGGAAGTGAGATGAACTGTTTGGCCAAGATGCATGTTTGCAATGCAGACTGTATGAAGAGTTTTGAAAAAGTGTCTTCAGTATTGACCGATGCTTGTTAGCAATTGAAAAAAACTGTAATACAATAATTATGCTTTGCCAATTGAAGAGATGTCACCTAGAGTGACAGAGGCAGGGAGATTGGTTCATTGCAAATACAATTTGCTCTTGAGGGGAGACAACACACACACACACCCTCCTAACCCATAACTAATACAAACATATGGTCCCTTTCTACCAAGAAAACGTAAACTCCTTGCTCTCCAATAAGACATTTACATTTACATTATCCAGAGCGACTTACAAAAAGTGCACTTAAACATAGTAAGATTAATCAAAGTTAGTGCAAGGGTTCAGTGTAGTAACATTGCAGGAGACATTGTTGGCAGCTGCATGTCATACCTATAACACAGGGAAAAGTTAGTATTTTTTTATTACATTTTTAAACATGGAAACAGTGGTGATGGTAGTTAATGAATGTATAGAATCAGTGGTAGTGGAGTCTGATTCTTGCGGAAGATGGCCAGTGACTCCCCAGTCCTGACAGAGTGCAGAAGATCATTCCACGAGGAACGGCTGCCGGGCGCCCGAAGGGACGAAACAGTTTGTCTGCCAGAGGAAACATTATTTCAGTTGAGAATCTCACTCTAAATAAAATATCTGTATTAGTAACTCTATATAATGCAAGTAATAGTAATACAGATCAGTGGTTATCCAGAATTATTGGTTTATTACGGGTATACATTGTAACAAATTCACTAGATATTATTATAATTTACTAACCAAATCGTAGTTATTTTGATACAACGTTGCCATCGTGTGGTAAATAGTTGTAATTGCACTTAGGTATTCAGCCAGCTCAGACACTTGAGAACATTTTATTGAGAACTTAAATATCACCTGTGTTTCAACATGTATTTTCCTATGCGTGTAATGTTAATACAGAACAAATAACTGTGTGATTCGTAATTACTTGTTAAAAAAATCTATAATAAAAAAAGGGGGGAAAGGATATAAGCACAATCTTGTTCAGATATCATCAATAGTTAATGCTAGAAATCACATAAACATGTACCTCCCCTGCTGTACACCAGATCCATGTACAGTGTGGTCCAAAAGTCTGAGTCTACTACCAAGATCTGTTTGTTTTCATCGTTCATTGAAAACTAACACAACATTTTTACTCATGTAGTACGTGTTATTCAAGAATGCCATAAAACACTCATACAAATAAAAATAGATATTTGCCAACCCATCACATCACTGCAACATCTTCCATCAGTTTTATTTATTTATCTATTTTATTTAAAAAACAAGCACAAGAGGCATCGCATTAAGTGTTTATAGCCAAAGATTAGTTTCCAACACCTGTCTCCTAACTACAGAAAATGTATGTATCAAACAATATGAAGATGAATGAAGGTGGAACCCGCACACTGTGTGTAGAGGAGGGAATATCCCAAACGAGGCGAAGGCTCGATGTTTAATTTAAAGTCTTTTAATAGACAAAGGAGACAGACGTTTCGGTCAAATGACCATCATCAGTATAACAATATACTACATATATAACAATCAGTTGTTATACTGATGATGGTCATTTGACCGAAACGTCTGTCTCCTTTGTCTATTAAAATACTTTAAATTAAACATCGAGCCTTCGCCTCGTTTGGGATATTCCCTCCTCTACACACAGTGTGCGGGTTCCACCTTCATTCATCTATTTATCGCGGCTATTGCAGCTTTTGAACCTACGCACCTGTGGTTACTATTATCCGGTTGGCGCGGCTTCACCTCTCCACATCAAACAATATGAACAAACAATACAAAATGCATGCAAACATGGTGGAAGTGCAGACCAGCTCACTTGTTACCCAAACCGGAGGACTGAGCAGGCTGTAGGCCCCCGAATGACCAGAGGAGTCATCCTTATGCAATGAGGCAGGAGGAACTCCCTCTCTCCCTGTGGGAGGCCCTGGCCAATCATACCTCACACGGGCTTCCAGCCTGTGGAAGGCGTCAGTCTGGACAAGTCGGATTGGAGTGATTAATAGCCAAGGCCAGCAGGGCACACGGCTGTGTGGTATTGTCTAAATGCACCCTTAGCTCCGTCCTCCTCCTCCTCGACCTGTCAGCTGCATTTGATACCATGGACCACCAGATCCTACTCTCATCTCTCGTCGAGATGGGAATCTCTGGATCTGCACTGACATAGTTCAAGTCCCACCTGGCTGACCGGTCCTACCAGGTGGCCTGGAGAGGATCCCTCTCCTCTCCCCACACCCTCTCCACCGGAGTCCCGCAGGGCTCGGTGCTAGGCCCCATCCTATTCTACCTGTACACCAAGTCACTTGGTTCTGTTGTCTCTGCTCATGGTTTTTCTTATCACCTCTACATGCTTCTGCGTAACTTGTGCAACATCTTTGCGGTTCGCGCAGTGCAACATGTCGCAAGCACTCTGCAATTTATACTTCTGCGCAACCTATGCGACATGGTGTCCTTGCACACTAGTAGGCGTCAATGTATTGAACAAGGTCGGTAAAGTTTTCATGAAAGCAGGGAAACTCCTGTACCTTGGAACTTCTTCAGCCAATCTTTCCTGAAGCTGGTTCATTTTATACCGTGTTGAACAAATTATGCTAGCTATCTATACTTTTATCAAGCTTTATTTAGCCGTGATACCAGGTTGCTAGCTAGCTAGCTAGCTAGATATAGATAGTTTTGCTTAGCTAACGTTAACATAGATACGTATATACAGGTATGGTATGCAGCTGCCAACAATGATGTACAGTGGGGAAAATAAGTATTTCACCCCCTGCTGATTTTGTGAGTTTGCCCCTTACAAAGAAAGGAACGGTCTGTAATTTTCATGGTAGGTTCATCTTAACAGTGAGAGACAGAATATTTTTTTAAATCCCAGAAAATCACATTATATTAATTTTAAACATTTATTTGTGTTTTATTGAGGAAAATAAGTATTTCACCCCCTAGCAAAACATGACTCAGTACTTGGTGGAAAAACCCTTGTTGGCAAGCACAGCGGTCAGACGTTTCTTGTAGTTGGTCACCAAGTTTGCGCAGATCCCAGGAGGGATTTTGGCCCACTCCTCTTTGCAGATCCTCTCCAAATCCTTAGGGTTTGTAGGTTGTCGCTTGGCAACTCGAAGCTTCAGCTCCCTCCACAGATTCTCTATAGGATTAAGGTCCGGAGACTGACTAGGCCACTCCATGACCTTAATGTGCTTCTTCTTGAGCCACTCCTTTGTTGCCTTAGCCGTATGCTTTGGGTCATTGTCATGCTGGAACACCCATCCACGACCCATTTTCAGTGTCCTGGCTGAGGGAAGGAGGTTCTCACCCAAGATTTCCCGGTACATGGCCCCGTTCATCCTCCCCTCGATCCAGTGAAGTCGTCCTGTCCCCTTAGCAGAGAAACAGCCCCAAAGCATAATGTTTCCACTGCCATGCTTGACGGTGGGGATGGTGTTCTTGGGGTCCAAGGCAGCTTTTTTCTTCCTCCAAACACGGCGAGTCGAGTTGATGCCAAAGAGCTCGATTTTAGCCTCATCTGACCACAGCACTTTCTCCCAAGCCTCCTCTGAATCATCCAGGTGCTCATTGGCAAACTTCAGACGGGCCTGTACATGTGCCTTCTTGAGCAGGGGGACCTTGCGGGCACTACAGGATTTCAATCCATTACGGCGTAGTGTGTTACCAATGGTCATCTTGGTGACTGTGGTCCCAGCTGCCTTGAGATCATCAACAAGATCCAGCTGTGTAGTTCTGGGTTGTTCCCTCACCTTTCTCATGATCAGGTTCACTCCACGAGGTGAGATCTTGCGTGGAGCCCCAGACCGAGGGAGATTGATGGTCAATTGGTGTTTCTTCCATTTTCTAATTATCGCACCAACAGTTGACTCCTTCTCACCAAGCTGCTTGCCAATGGTCTTGTAGCCCATTCCAGTCTTGTGCAGGTCTACAATTTTGTCCCTGATGTCCTTAGACAATTCTTTGGTCTTGCCCATTGTGGAGAGGTTGGAATCTGATTAATTGATTAGTGAATTCTGTGGACAGGTGTCTTTTATACAGGTAACGAGTACTTAATTAGGAGTACTAATTAAGTAAGAGGACTAATCTGTGTGCCTCCTGGTCACATAACCGGTCTGTGGGAGCCAGAATTCTTGCTGGTTGGTAGAGGGTGAAATACTTATTTTCCTCAATAAAACACAAATAAATGTTTAAAATTCATATAATGTGATTTTCTGGGATTTTTTAAAATATTCTGTCTCTCACTGTTAAGATGTACCTACCATGAAAATTATAGACCGTTCCTTTCTTTGTAAGGGGGCAAACTCACAAAATCAGCAGGGGGTGAAATACTTATTTTCCCCACTGTATATTACTGTATTACTGCACTGATCTCTTGCGCGAACAATGATTGATCTTACCCAGTGCTTAATTTGTAAAATAAGAGATGCCGGGGCTCAACTCGCCTCCCCCAACCTCACGCACCCTGGTGGAAAAAGGGTTAACTTTTCCTACCTCTGTGTCGCTGCATTTCTGCATTCTATTTACATTTGTAATGTTAACTGGACGTAACGTTGTTTAATACCAGTTTAAAATACGCGTTGTTGGTGCACTTTATATATTTATGAGCCCGGGGCTCTGATTTTGAGTAAGACATTTGCTGGGGCGCAAAATCGGATTCTTGGCATTTGCCGGCTGTGCCCCGGCTAGCGCCAGCACAAATTAAGCACTGATCTTACCATGTATTCATGCACATCTTGTAAGTCGCTCTGGATAAGAGAGTCTGCTATATGCTTAAAAAAGGTATATGCACCCTGCTTTTACTTTGGGTTTTTTGTTGAATATTCTGTGCATTAAGGTATTGTAGTGACATGTTACTAAAGCACAACACAAAACATCTGGATATTTGCAACCTTAAGATATCATTTAGGACAGCGGTTCTCAAACTATGGGTCGCGACCCCACTTGGGGTCGCCATAGGGTTTTATGTAGGCCTATGGGGTCGCGATTTTTTCCCACCCATGAAATGGGGTCGTGGAGTAAAAAAGTTTGAGAAACCCTGATTTAGAATGATCTTTCGTTGTTTCCAGAATCTCCGAATTTAATGTACGAAGTACGCCTGTCATGAAAGCAGCTTGTGTGGGAGCAACTCACCTTTATAGCATTAAAATAATAGAGTAAATTCACGTCAAACAAAAAAACCAGCAGACAACTCTTGAAAATAATGTTAATGTATTAAGGGAAATGAAGGATGGTCTTTTTCTGTTTTTTCACAGAATTTTTAAAAATCGCTGCTTTTATCTTTCTCCCCTAATCTGGATGTTGCTCTGGATAAGAGCGTCTGCTAAATGCTTAAAATGTAAAATGTTAAAAATGATGAACTAGCTCGATGAACTATGACTATGACAGCTCCGCCTCTAACCGACCAATCAATGCTGTGCAACACCTACGGGACATGTTGCGCTGCGGTCGTGAGTTAGATTTTTGTGCTAGGTACACAACATCCTCTGCAACACCCTCTACGACATCAACGCAACCTCGTTGCAGAGGATGTTGCATTGCAGTCGCGTTGCAGTCACTCGAGCATGTAGAGGCCTTTATGTCGACGACACTCAACTCTTTCTCTCCTTCTCTCCGTCTGAGACCCAGGTCCCGGCGCAGATCTCTGCACGCCTAGCTGACATCTCTGCCTGGATGTCCACCCACCACCTGAAGCTGAACCTGGGGAAGACTGAGCTGCTCTTCCTGCCAGCGAAGGGCTCCCCGATGAAGGATGGTTTGATCACCGTGGAAGGCTCCATACTGTCTCCGTCCCAGTCTGCTAGGAGTCTTGGAGTGACCCTGGACAACCAGCTGTGCCTCTTGGGCCACATCGCAGCGATCACCCGGACCTGCCGATTGTCCCTCCATAACATCCGGAGGATCCGACTGTTCCTCACCCAAGAGGCCACTCAACTCCTGGTCCAGTCCCTGGTGATCTCACGTCTGGACTATTGCAATTCCTTGCTGGCAGGCCTACCGGCCTGTGCCATCCAGCCACTGCAACTAGTCCAGAATGCTGCCGCACGTCTGGTGTTCAATCAACCTAAGTTCAGCCATGTCACCCCTCTACTCTCCTCTCTACACTGGCTCTCCATCGCAGCACGCATCAGATTCAAATCACCGGTGCTTGTTTTTCTAGCAGCTAGAGGAACTGCTCCCCCTTACCTCCAGACACTCATCACACCCTACACCCCAGCCACACCCCTCCTTTCCCCCTCCTCTGGCAAACTGACTGTCCCATCCCTCTCAGCGGAGAGACTCAAAGACTTCCGTAAGAGACTCAAAACCCACCTTTTCAGACTCCACTACCATTGAATCTAGCTAATTGTCATCACCACTGCCTACTTGCTCAATACTCCTAATTTAAAAAATAATTTTTTTTTAAAGATTACTAACCTTTTCCTTCCCAGTGTTACAGGTATGGTATGCAGCTGCCTACAACAATGACTATCGCTGTATTACTGCACTGATCTCTTGCACAAACTATGATCGTTCCTACCATGTATTAATGCACATCTTGTAAGTCGCTCTGGATAAGAGCGTCTGCTAAATGCTTAAAATGTAAATGTAAAATGTGGCTGGAACACAGGAGCGGAAAGCCAGAGAGAGAGAGAGACAAACTGAAAGCAAAAGCAACTGAAAAGTCACAAACGTTGGTGTGTCAATGGTTAGTGTTTAGCTGAAATGCAGTTTTTATTTAGTCAGTTATTTTCGTATTTTTGTTTTGCGTCCAGAACCCATGAGGGGGCAGCTGAAGGGCTTTGGTTTATTTTATTGTTTTCATACGTGTTCACTCTCTCTCTCTTTCTTTCTCCATATCTCTCGGTGGGAGGGAATAATAAACTCCACTTCCTGCATCCTGCTGTTCTGTTCCCTTCCTGGTTGTGTTGCACGTCGTGTGACACAGCCAGTGTCGACACAGGTATGGTCAGGGTTCAACTCCAGACCATCGCTGCACTCAGGACTATTGCTTTAACTGGACCCATCACTTGGAAGGCCTGTTACAATTATGCTCTTTTTCAAATGCAATGATAATTTGAGAGATTTTACAGATATTATAGATATACGTATATCTATAATATCTGTAAAATCTCTCAAATTATTGCTCAGTAGCCCTTGAGCAACATGCAACACCCTATCAGCAGGAAATCAAAGCATCATATTGGCTCATATTAGAAAAGTGCACATGCAGCTAACCTGGGACAGAAACATGTTTTTTTTCCTCAATGCTGAAAACCTCTAAAAAGGTATTTGAAATCTGCCGGACAATATAAATGTAGAAAGTCCTGACAAGCGCTTTTCAATGAACTATAGCCTACTCCTAAAAACATCCTAGTTAGATTTATTTTTAATGCATGGATTCATTGAAAATGTTTCTTATTTTATGTTTAAACTGTTGTATTGAATGGATGTTTTTTAACATTCAGTTACTGAATAAAGTGGCATACCATTGGCCAAAACAGAAAACGTATTGCCCTTTTACAACACGGTTATTGCAATTGTACTAACTTATGTAATTAATGTAGTGCATTCATAAATATAAAAACGAAAATAAGTGTAGTTTAGTAATAATGAGTTATGCTTATTATTGTTTTGTAAGCATTTAAACCCACAGTTAAAATGCATAATGACTCATTTATCCCATCTGTACAGTATATGTGAGTGGAATCCATTTCAGCCAATCACATTCCAGGTAGCATGTAGCATATGAATGCTTACCACATGGACTGAGCTTTCCCTGGACAGGTTTGGACCACCAATTAAATTTAGTCTCATCTGATTGCGAATGGATGGGTCAAAGGTCAAGGGAAGTACAATTAGTTCTGTGTGGCTAAGTAGTTCACAGTGGTTGCACAGAGCTGTGTGGCTGTGTGTGGCCACTGTGAGCCACACAGAACTAATTGTACTCCCCTTGAACTTTGACCCATCCATTCGCGCCATGCACAGTAGGTAGAGCATGGTGCTAACAACGCTTAGGTTGTGGGTTCGATTCCCATTGGGGCCACATATACTGTACTAAAAATATGCATTCACTACTGTAAGTCGCTTTGGATAAAAGTGTCTGCTAAATTGCATATATTATATTATTAATTACTGTGAGAAATATACTGATAAATAACATTCTAATGAGTTTAATTAGAAAGAAACAAAAGTGTCAGGGGGACATGTTGTGCTGTCAGTTACTTAATATGGTTATCTGACTGTGATTAATTGGTTCAGAACTGCAAACAGCTGAACATTTTCTCATAATATTAAGATCAAGCTCAGTGGCTCAGTTAAATAAATACAATATCCACCCTTTATATAGCCTAGCCCTCAAAAGCCCCATGTATCATATTTGATACATATATTGGGGAGGGCGTGTTGAAGAAATAGAGGGTGCAATTGGTCACCAAATTAGGAGAGAATCAGGGACAAAAATCACATTTGTAAGGGTATTTAAATGTTATCAAAGAAGTTGTATGCATTCAACAGATAATAGCCAAAGGGCATTAGCTAATACATAAACTAGCAAACTCATGCTGCATACCTTAATTATACTCTTATGGTATTATTGATTATGTTGTTCAGATCCATTTGTCCATCCATTTCTTTCTCTTACATGAGAAGTCTATAATTTGGCCTCTCAAATAGGCTTTGGGACTCTCCCACAACAGAGTTGGGCTGATTCCCTCTACCAATTTATGTTGGATTTAGTTTTTAATTTCAGTTTATATTTAAAAAATCTGGAATTCTGAATGGATATCCTGCATTCTATGTATTAATAACAATGGCCTAAATAAATTGTAATTCTCTAACACGTGAGACAACACATTTGCTAAAGCCCAATTTACCATAAATAATACAATAAATATCTAAACTGATAAAAAAGATTGTTCTTATTGACTGCATTTGTAGTGTATGTGTGGACTCTGGAAACAGGGATAACTGAAAAGTTGATCTGGTTAAATGTTCAGTTTGACAATATGCCATTTTTTCTCTCTTCTGGATGTTGATTAGGCTAGGCCTACACTTTCCTCATCCAGCAATGTAACACAAGTTCATTTTTATTATTAGATGTCTGTGTTGCACTTGTTGACGTGAAAAGTATGTAATGCAGATGTTTCTTATGTGCCTGTCTCCTACGTGTCATAGGCAATTAAGAAAATTAGATGCATTACATTGTGTTCATTTTGTGCCTTACTGGGTTCAAGTAGCACCAGTTTCCTGGCTGTGTTCGAGGCAGCGATAGTCCCTAAGTACTGATACAGGACCAGCAGACTGTACCCAAATCCTAACGTTTACCATTAGGTAGGAGAGCGGAAAACTGCGCCTACGGGGCAACTTTCACCTACAACCCTGGGCTGCACCGTGCAGCGCGTGCTACGCAGTGCTGGGCTGTTTTGACTGGGTCCCCTCCAATCGGAGGAGAGTTTTGACGAAGAAACGCCCTCCAGTCTATGCTCCGACTGTACATAGTTAAAGCAACGACGAATCCCGCGATCTTTTGCGTCCTTACGTCAAGTGACTGGAGTGAGAGGAAAAAAGGGGTGTCTTGTGATGGTTAGGCGGGTCAACAGTGTTGGGTCTGCACATCTAGCCTTTTCGTGTTCAATGCTGTGCTGAGAAGTGAGAGGGACAAAAGTGGAGGGGGGAAAACAAAAATATGGCGAACGTCGAAGAAGATGAAATTTGTCCGGCGTCTCCCTCGCTGGTTCCGCCGTCTTCGCGAAACGGATCCGGTATTGGTTCGACTGCAGTCAGTCCCGAAGGCCAAACGGCGACCACGGTAACCTCGGGTCCACGGATGGTTCGGATTGTCAAGTCGGATTCGGGCTATGGTTTCAACGTTCGGGGGCAAGTTAGTGAAGGGGGCAGCTACGGAGCATTAACGGGGAATTGTATGCCCCTCTTCAGCACGTCAGTGCTGTTTTACCGGGAGGGGCAGCAGACCGAGCTGGTATTGCAAAGGGAGACCGGATTCTAGAAGTGTAAGTGATCGTTTTAGCTAACTAGCTTGATATAGTTCAGCACTAACGTTGCGTTTCATTGACTAGTCTAGTTCACACCACTGAGCTAGTTCAATCAAGTTGCAAACCTGTTTAACTTAATATGTTTTTGTGATGCATCATGTTAACCGGCTATATAAGTAGCTACCTAACCTGTTAGCTTGTCATATGTAGTGGACGTAAGCCAGTGGAATTGCTGAAAAGAGGACAGTGTCCTCCACAGGGGTTTTTGACGTGAGGACGAACAATACTTGCTATAGCTAACTTCAACAACGCTAAATAAAGACGCTTGGCTATGATGTTTAGACTGGTGTTGACTCAAGTGCTATCTAACTAGGTAGCTAACTTGTCTAACGTTAAGTTAGTACCAACATCCATTGAAATGGCACCTATAGCAAGCTAATGCTCACTAGCCAACTCAAGGTAGCTAACGCTCGTAACTGACCGTGATACCACCGTGCTAGTTTGCTAACTGGGTAGATTTGAGCAGGGTGTTGCTATTACGAGCTGATAGATAATGACCATAGCTAGCTATAAGAAGCTTACTATAAGCAAATAATAGCTAGCTAATTGGAGCTTAGTTGCTAGCTAACGTCACTGACCTGTTAACGGTAGCTAACCTTAGCTTAGTTAACTTTAACTAGCCAACGTATAGCTTCGGTGTCATCGCTGTGCCTTTCATGTCGGATACCGTTGGTTCACATTCGAATTGTTCGTTTTTATTTGTATTGTCATTGTTAGCCAGCGCTGTTTGCTGCCCCGAGTTGCGTAGCTAGCAATCTAGTTAACCCACATTGCTACAAACAAGCCTTTACTGCATCGATATGCAGAGGCATAAGTCAATAACTGGTTCAGTGCAATCTACACTGAAAACGGATATTCTATTAGCTAACTGTGGGTGGCTAGGAAGCAAAACATTGTGAAATATAATGCATGTTAGCTAGCTAGAAACTCCTGCATACTTGCACACAGAAACCCAGCTATGCGCACACGTTGACTGCAAGCAGTCCCGTTTGCTAGCTAGCTAGACAGAACGTTAACGTGGTTGACTGCTCTGGTTTTCTGTTTACGTTCACTTTATATCCCATTTTCAGATCACGGCCGATGTAATGTTGCTATCAAGCTCGATACCTTCTACGTGCAGGCAAAATGTGACTTTCGCTGGGTTTGTGAAGTTAGCTAGCTATATTATAATCATCTAGGTCGCTATCTTTGGTGGAGGAAAAGGACGAAAATAAATACCTAGGTAGCTAGCGTTGGGCCTGTATCGTTAGGGAAGATTAGGTATACCAATCGTGGGAAAGAAGTTAACTGCCACAGCTATTTGGTCAGCTGTGGATGTTTTAAGCATCGTTGTTTTTGCATCAGGCTGGCATTAGGAGGCCCCGGGAGGACAATGGTTTCACTGATGTTGCGTAGGATAGCAAAGTTGTGTAAGTCTGCTGTCATGGAAGAAGAGCCTCCTCGCTCCAGTTCGAAGGATGTTGATGTTGGCTCCCGCATCAGCCGAGGGAGTGTAATATCGAATGTGCTGCAGTGGCCCCGTACATCACTGATATTGGACTAACACGTTACGTTTATCCGCGAGTAAGAAATACTGTTTATTCAACGAATTGATTAGTGTTCCGCCGAATGTGCGCCACCCCACGGTACCCCACTCCGCGGGGGTAGGCAACCCCGGTCCACCAGCAATGACACAATTGGGGCATTCTATAGGGTAAAGTAATACAGCTGACCGCATGCTGAGCACGCCACACTGTAGTGCACCAGGAACAGCGTGCCGTGACACACTACAATTCAACCACTGATATAAAAACAGTTCAACAGTGCAGTCTTCACCGCAGCCCTTCTGCAATAAGCGCAAGTAGCTGTGCGTGAACAAATAAACCAAAGTTGAAAGCTGACCTATTTGCGTATCCTGGCAAGTAGAGGGAAAAAGAGAAGAAAAAAACAGGAAGTTTGGAAACGATCATAAGAGTTTCGGGCGTTCCACGGCGCAAGACTGAAGTTGACAACATAAACCTGACGGAAAAGCAGCCGTCCGCTAACAGCAGCAGTTATACTGGCTGATGTGTCGATTATACGCACGGTGCAGCTTGTTAACTAAAAGGCCTTGCATCACAAGTGCATATAAAATGTCTCTGTTTTGTCCTGTGGGCGCCCCTGAATGCACTCTTACTGCAACAGGTTGGTGGTTTCTCTCGACTCAGGGTCTAGGCATGAAAAGGAGAGTGGGAGAAAGCTAACATTACAATACATAATTAATTTGCTCAGTGGACGCCTTTATCCGAGGCCGACATGCAGGCCTAGGACTCTGATGTCTCCTACACTTTTGTAAGCCATTTAAGCTGGAACTATAGAGGGGAGGCACTTTGCTCAAGACTGCAACAACTGTGGCCTGTCTGGAGTTCAAACCAATAACCTTCTGGTCCTGAATCCAGTGCTACTGTCTAACTACACCAACAGCTGCCCTAGACATTTGACTTAAATAAATATCAACATGAATATAGTTTAAGACATAAGTTGTGTAATCCTTCCAATGCTTGAATCAAGCCCAGAAAATACATAACATTAACACTTTATATTCTTTCATGGTGTCTTTGCAACTCTCTCTTCTCTTGGGAGTCCTGACTGCTGCTATAAAGGACAGTGATTCTAATATACTGAGAGCTATGCAACACTGTGCTTTAAACAAACTCCTATAACAGTGTTTAGTGTATATAATGTTCAGTGGGTAGTGGGCTAGCTAGGGGTAATGCTTTTTACATCACTGAGCCACTAGCAGTGCTCAGCGGTTAAGCTGTGTGAGTGGAGCCCTTAAGGCTCCAGGGCTGCCGGTATGGAGCCAATACTCTGGGCTGGGCCCTTGGAGAGAGATGCGGAGACCGTAACGGACGTCCTTGGTATTTTGGGGGCTGCCCTCCCCAGGAAGGCTTGGCCGAAGCTGGGGAGTTATGGAGGAGGTACAGACGTAGAGAGACGACGGACTTTCAGCGAGAATGAGGAACAGAGAGAGAGAGAACGAGAGAGCCCCATTTCTCCTTGCTTACCTCATCTGTTTTCACCACAGAAACACACTTGCCTTGTGATCATCACACATGCATTACACAGCAACCAGCCTCTTCCACTCGTAACCAGAGGAAGTGAAGACATCTTGGCTTCTGCGCATGCAGTTTTTGAATCGTGCTATTAGTTTGGTTTCTTTGGGTTGGGTTATGCTCTGTATTTACCTGTGGGGTTGTGTCTCTCTGTATTACTGGTTAGGTTCAGCTGTGTCTTGTTAACTCTTAGGTTGCGAGGTCATGGCGAGTTGAATTTTTGGTTTGTGCACATTACCCTTTTATTTCTTAATAAAAAGAAAAGCATTTTCTCAGGGGTAGCAGCAGCGCCACTCTTCCGTACTGCCTTTAGAAGCCTTCCTGCGTCACTGGGCCATGGCTGGTCCTTTGTTTTACAGTGAACTGAGCCTGGATCGGTGAGACGTTGCTTGACGTAGCAGACTGATCCTGCCTCTGGGCCATGACTGGTCTGTTGTGCCATGCTGAACTGATCCTAGATCAGTTGTGGAGGTGGTGCTGGACAACAGCATGCTGACAGGAATGAAACCTCCACCCTTCACTGGGCTTGGCCTGGCTCTGTTCCTTCCCTCTCCCTGTCCGTTTCCTCTCTGTCGCTCTCTCCTTCCCCCTGTTACTAATTATTCTCTCCGAGAGCCCCAGGGATGGAAACTCTTAACCTGCACCTCTCCCCTTCTCTTTCTCTTGTTCTCTCTCTCTCTCTCTCTCTGAGAGCTCCTTCTTGCACACACACTCTTTCTTTCTCTCTGTTTCTTTCCCTTTCTCACTCCCCCTTTTTCTCACTCTCTACTCACTGTCAGTTTTTCTTTGCTTTCTCCCTCTCTGTCTCATCTCCATCTTTCCCTTTTATCTTCTCGGCCCTGCTGTCTTTTTCTCCTTTTTCTCTCTCCACTGATACTCTATCAAATTCTCTCTCTCTTTCTCTCCTTTTCCCTCACTCCCTGTCTCTTTCTCTCTCTCTCTCTACCTCTCTCTACGCTATCCTTTTAGTCGAGCTCCATCTCTGTCCATTCCCCCCCCACTCACTGTTTGGTGTTATTGAAATTGAAATAGAAAATGTATCGGATACCACCCCGCCCTCTGTCTGTCTGTCCATCTATCCAAACCTGCCAGCAGAGCAGGGACGCCCTGTTGGGGCCGTCCCTTCAGTCACAGTGGGCCAGATAGGGGCGGGGTCAAGACTGGCGCCTACAGGGTCATGGTGGGGGCGGCATGGAAAACACCACCGACTGAGGTGGAATGTCGTCGTTACCCCGCCGCCTGCCTAAGCCCAAGGCCCATGTGAAAATGGCCTATTGTTTTCAAAGCCTGGTTATTCGGCGAGTTCAATGCAACCACCTGAAATCCGACCCGTGCAAATAGGTGCCCCCCTTTGTTCTGTGTCCCCAGGAATGGCATCACTGTGGAGGGGGCCACACACAAGCAGGTGGTGGACCTGATTCGGGCCGGGGAGAGGGAGCTGGTGCTGGCCGTGCTGTCGGTCCCGCCCATGGAGGCAGACGGACTGGACCAAGGGGACGACGGCAGCAGCCAGTCCTGCTACGACTACAGCGACAAGCAGGCCGTGCCCATCTCCGTGCCCACGTACAAGCACGTGGAGCAGAACGGGGAGAAGTTTGTGGTGAGCGCCGTCTCTTTCCATCTCTCCCTTTATTTCTCTCTCTCTCCTTCTCTCTCTTTCTCTCTCGCCCTCTCTCCGTCCATTTGACCCACTTTTTGTGTCGTCTCCACCCTCTCTTGTGTCCATGCAAGGTGGAGCTGGGCGGAGGCAGATGGGGTTTCCTGTTCTGTTCCAGTGCAATATGCCAAAGTTAGGATTGTCTTTTCCTATATGTTTTTCCCGATTGTATGAGTCCTTTGCTGTTCCCTGTTCTTTCACTCTGTCTCTGATCTCAGCTATGTGCAATATACAGAACAGACAGTGGGTAGTTTGCAAATATCAATATTTAAAAGATATGAAAATCAGATCAAGAGGGAGATGCTTTCTATTTTTGCTGTATGAGCCCCACCCAACATTAACCTTTGCACAGGGCTGCAGCCAGAATGTCTGGGAATTTCATTTTGTTTAATGAAAGAAAAATATACAAAAATAGAATAAACCTACAAAAGAAGACAATCTACCAATTTTGAACACCTTTTTTTTGTTGTCTCTTATTTTTATATTTCTCTCCCAATTTTGAGTCATATTTTTAGGCCCGTTCCATTATCCTCCATCAGTTCAGGAGAGTGTAGACTGCCACTCAAATGTTCACATCACGTAAGAGACAAATAAAACAAAGATATTTGCCTGCTTTTTAGATTTATGAAAAACTTTAACCTCAATTTGTAAAGAAAGATTGTTCTGAAAACTCCTTCATGGTGGTTGGGTGGGAAAAATCTGTCACATAATTAAAGCTATCTTTGCCAAAAGAACAGACTTGTTTCCACTCTGTAATCCACCGAAGGAGGTGTGTAGCCATTGTGCCAGAGGATTGCACTTCCGGTTCTGTTAGCATTAGCACACCTTAGGCTATCGATCAACCAGGGGAGTGCGTGATGCGATGAGGCAGTGGCACCGCTTCTTGCCTGGGCGACACCGTGGGCAACAAGTGTGCATTGCTCCTCATGACTCCTGGCCAGAGTCGGCGCTATCGCAGTTCTGGGTTCAATTAGGGACCGTAGGGCCTCCAGCGCATCAAGGACAAGTGGTTTAGCTGGACGTACCATCCGGGAGGCCGTTATATATAAGTAACTGACAAAATAAAGGCAACACTTGAGTAAATGAGGGATCGTTTAAATGGGTGCAGTATGACAAGTGTCCACAGCCAGTACCAGTGGATAGGCCCGGCCCGCCCAGCTGGGACTCTCCTAGCCTGGGTCAGGGCCATTTGAGTGTCCTCCCTGGGTTACCGGTCATAAAGTGTTGCCTTTATTCTGGCGGTTACCTGTATCTAGTTCTGACTGCGTTCATATCGGGTTGAGCACCAACTAGTTTTTGTTTCACTGGCCACAAGTTGAAATCCATCGCAGGTGTGGGTTGTCAGCCACGAGCGTGCACCTATCATTCCCTTCCCCCCCTTCTGTGTGCAGGTGTACAATGTGTGCATGGCAGGCAGGCAGCTGTGCTCCAAGCGCTATCGGGAGTTTGCCATCCTGCACCAGAACCTGAAGAGGGAGTTTGCCAACTTCAGCTTCCCCAAAATTCCGGGAAAGTGGCCCTTCTCCCTGTCGGAGCAGCAACTGGACGCCAGGAGGAGGGGCTTGGAGGAGTATCTGGAGAAAGGTGAGGGGTCGTGGGGTGGGGGTACACAACTGGGGAAAGGTGAGAAGAGAGACACCATCTGGAATGAAGGACAGATGACTCAGATCTTCCAGGTCCCCAACAAACACAAAACACAATTTGTGTGTGCAGTAACCTGCGGGAGGGACTTTGAAGTGTCATAAACAGAAGAATGTGAGGCTTCCCTAACTTATGCAACAATCTTGTGTAAGAGTCGGTTTATGTGGGTGTGCAATAGGCTGTTTTTACATAATCACTGGTGATGTGTACATCGTAATGTTCACATCATAAGAAACAAATGCGTTGACCAAATGAAAACAAAGATATTTGCCTGCTTTGTAGAATTATGAAAAAACTTTAGCCTCAGTTTGTAATGAAGGATTGTTCTGAAGACTCCTTCATGGTGGCGGAGGGGGTGAAAATCTGTGGCATAAATAAAGCTATCTTTACCAAAATACCAGAGTGGGGGGTTGGAGTGAGATATGGCTACAGTTTGAGTCAAGTCATTTCGATAAGTTTCAATGAGTTTCAGTAAGTTTCAAAAGTGCAGCCAGTGACCTCTGCAGTCTTGTCTGCAGCCCACAGGAGTAAGAAGTAGAATTCCTACTCTATGCTGATGACCTGGGTCCACTGTGTTGAGTCACCCACTGAACATGGGCTGCACCCGATCCTGGATATGCTGGAGTAATACTGTCAGACACAGGCCCTGGCATTAAATGTTAAACCTTTGACAATGAATAAACAAGTATCTATTTACACGAGTGGATAATGAATAATAAAACTATTAAAAGGATTTGTTTTTCTAAAATCCCCAAACAAATTTTGCACTCAATCTGTGTTCTGTCACTCACAGTCCCTCTTGTTGTGTATATATATATTTGTTGCTTCCAGGACAATGTGCCTTTTCTCTTCCTAAAAGGCGGATGGCAAATTTTTCGGTGTCCGACTGTGCAAGGAACTGGGTGAATTTCTCTCTCTCTCTGGAATGTAGACAGTATCCAGTGAGGGTCTGTGTCTCACAAACATTTCACTCCAGTATGATCGCAGAATTTCTTTCTATTGCTTGCAAGAAGACGCTCCTTAAAATGCAGTTAATACCTGGTATAGCTTTGCAGTGCACCGTTATTGTTGCATTTATCTTCAAACTTGGGTCCAAAGACTGATTTGGTCTTTATTCAGCTAATTGCATAGGGATGGCCTTATGGTTTATTTTTATAATACAGTGTAATATATTCTTGTTGTTTTTTTGTTATCTATACCGGTTGTGCAGGTTGTTAGATACATACCCTTCTCTGTTCCTTTTTAAATTGACATGTGCTCCCTACACTGTTAATGTTTTTCTCCAAGCGTTTTTTTCTAGAACGTTCACCTTGTCTGAAACAGAACCCTTTGCACTCACACCTCAACTGAACAGTTCACATGAACCCATTTCAACCCATTTCATCTGATGTCAGCACATATTTATTTCTACTGGACTTCGCAACCGTTTTAGGGACATCTGAAAAAAGTGCATTGCCTCACTAAAAACAGAAGCATGTTATGTTAGTTTGAAAATCATTTACTTCCCCCAGTGTCTCTGCAGGGCTGCTTTGGGGTGGGGGGTGTTATGTTCAGCGCTGCTCTCTGTGCTGCCTCAGTGCTAGAGGGGGGAAGTAGAGCTCAATGTGACAGGAAGGGGGAACTGTAGGCTACTGGAAACCATGCTGCATTGTGCTCACTTACAGTAACCTCCATCATATCTCCCCCCTCCCTCTCTCTCTCTCTCTCTCTCTCTCTCTCTCTCTCTCTCTATACAGTGTGTTCAGTAAGGGTGATCGGGGAGAGTGACATCATGCAGGAATTCTTGTCTGAGTCAGATGAAGTAAGTCAGCCGTGTTGTGTGTGTAGTGTGTATATATGCCATCTCGCTTTTTGTTCTGACTCCTCCCCTCTCTCTGTGTGTGATCCAATGGAACTCCTCTCTCCTGTCTTATGTGTGAGTCTGACTCCTCCCCTGTGTGTGCGTGAGCCAATCGGACTCCTCTCTCCTCTCTGTCCTTGTCAGAACTACAACGGCGTGTCAGACGTGGAGCTGCGGGTGGCCCTGCCTGACAAGGCCACGGTGTCCGTGAAAGTGCGCAAAAACAGCACCACGGATCAAGTGTACCAGGTACGGCTAGCAGTATCGACGCCGGCGTCAGCAGTATGACCGGGCAGCCGCTCCGTAGGCTTCCACAGGACTGCAGGGGTGTGGATACGTGTGGCGTTTTAAGTGGAATTTCTGCCAGTTTCTGTAAATGAGTCAAGCTGACCCAACACTACCAGTTATAGGCAGGAGGGCCTTCTCTCGCTCCCAACTGCCAGGTGATTGATCACATGATGCGTTCATGCAATGCTATGCTGCAAATGATTCACTGGGTATTCATGAAACAAAAGCAAAAGAGGCAAATTGCTAATTAATTGGGATTTTCCATGTTCATCTTGGGGTATGGAGAGGTAGGCTGTGTAAGGAAATTCATAGTATAATTACAACAATAATTGTGCAATTATTCATGTAACATTCCTGTTTCTGACCGATCAAGCTGAAAAGCAGTCATTGCTACATATTTCCCGAGCTTTGCCCTTCAAATGCTGACGTGTCGCCAAATCGATGCGCAAACCAAAAAAATAATCTGATTTCCATTCCCGCTAACATAGCAATTCAACACCTAATCTGCACAACGCGTACTAGTGGTCAACGGCATAGCAATGTTGCATCCTCTGGTTGTGAGTCTTTGGGTTTCTCCATGCGTTACACACAGAAATACCCCTCATTTGACCAGTTGCCATTTGTTAGCGTTGTTACGCCATGTTATTGATTCTTGACTGTTCTCATTACCTCAGCTGCTGTTAGTGGTTTGGTTATTTCCAATATTGTAGATGCCATCAGAGCAGCTATTGTTCCTGTTCCGTGTGTCAGGAAGCCTCAGGGTCATTAGTCATTATTTGGCTGAATGCACAGTTTAGATTCTCTCCGGTTTGTATTGATCATATTTGGGGTCTTTCATCTGCTGTGGATGGATAATAACCAACTTTATTTCTCTCTCTCTCCCTTTCTCTGTCTCTCATCCCTTTATCTGTCTTTCTCTCTCTCTCTCTTTGCCTCTTTCATCTCTTTCTATTTATTTCTCTCTGTCTCTACTCCCTCTATCTCTCTCTCCCTCTATCCCTCCATCCATCTCTCTCTCCCTCCCTCCCTCCCTTTCTCTCTCCCTCTATCTCTCTCTCTCTATCTCTCAGGCAGTAGTGATGAAAGTGGGGATGGACAGCATCACAGCCAGTTATTTCGCCCTCTTTGAGGTCATCAACCACTCCTTCAGTAAGCGCCCCCCGCCCTCTCCTATTGGAAACCTAAACCTAGGGGAAGGTCTTGTTTGGCCTGCCAGGCAAGCGTGTGCTTTGCATGTCCCGCCAAACGCTGTCCCTCGGGTTCATTTTTCAATACTTCCTGTGTTTTCCCTGAAAACCTCAAATTCAGGTCAAGCTTGAATTCAATAAGCCTGTTAATCAGTGACTGTGACGCAAGCGAATGCCAGCTGATGTGTGGTGAGAGTTCTGGCTCAAAATGGCTGCCGTGCATCACGCTGGTGGTGCTAAGCAATAGTGGGAGTCGAGGTGACTTTCCCTCACTTCACTGTAAAGCACTTTTGAGTTCCTTGAAAGGCTCTATGTACACGCAATCCATTATTATTTTTCAGAGAGCCCTACACCCTGGAAAACAAAGGTGAAATTAGGGTACACGTTTGTTCCTCGGGGTATAAATGTGTTCGTTGTACCTTCAGAGGTACACATAAGATCCTATATGATACAGTTTAGCACCTTTTCCCAGTGAAAAGGGTATAAATTGAGGAAAGGTACAGATATGTACCCAGGTAGGGTAATGAATCCATGCCAGCCATATTGGAGGCTTGTACTGCAAGCAGCATTCCTTTTCTTGCAAGGGTACGATTATGTTCTTCTGACCAAAGCTACAACTCAGTCCCCTACAGGGGCACTGCCACAGTGACGGGCATTTGTACTCTCACAGGTACAACATGGCAGCATTGTTCCTGAGAGTGTAGTTGCTCTTTAAGTTGCTGACGTGCCTCTGTTGTGAGTGTGGGTGTGACGGTGTCCCCCCCCGGTTTTGTCTTGTCGTCTCAGTGCGTAAGCTGGCCCCAAACGAGTTCCCCCACAAGCTGTACGTGCAGAACTACACCTCGGCCGTCCCGGGCACCTGCCTCACGCTCCGCAAGTGGCTCTTCACCACCGAGGAGGCGGTCCTGCTCAACGACAACCACCTGGCCGTCCACTACTGCTTCCACCAGGTCCGCGTCTCTCCCCCCGCCCACATCCCTCCGTCTCTCCATTCCCTCCTCTTCCCGTCCCTCTTCTCTCTTTCTCACATCCCTCTTTCCATCCCTCCATCTTTTTGCATCTTCCCTCTTTCTATCCCGCCATCTCTTTCTCTTTCTCTTTCTCTTCTCTCTCTCTCTCTCTCTCTCTCTCTCTGTCCCTCTCTCCTTTCCTCTCTCCCTCTCTCCGTCTCTCCATTTTTCACCTCCAACTCGACAACTCCAACCAGCTTTATTGGCACGACAAGCACAAGATATTGTATCGTCAAAGCATACAAGTAAAAGTAATCAATAATAGAACATTGTAACAATACTAGTGGTGTGGGGTGTATTCATGAACAATTCAAATAAAACAGTAATAACAACTACAATAATAATCGTAAAGAGGAACAATGTAAAGTGATCTGCCGTTGTGACAGTGTGATGCTGTGGTTTCCTGCTCACTGTCCCTCAGGCTATGATACGCTTCTCTCTCTCTCTCTCTCCCTCCCTCTCTCTCTCTCTCTCTCCCCCTGTGTCTCTTGCCCAGGCGCTGGAGGACGTGAAGAAGGGATACATCAAAGCAGATGACAAGTCCTACCAGCTGCAAAAACTGGCTGAGCAGGGCAAGATGGCAATGGTGCGTCTCTTTCATTCCATCTCCCTCCCTCTCACACACAGACTCTCTCTCTCCCTCTGTTTCTTGTTCTCTTTTTGTGTAGCTTGTTTTACACGTTTCCCTGTACGTTTTTAAAATTATTCCAGTGTCAATGTTGCCTTTTTTTCTAAAATGAAGGAGTGCTTAAAATCTGTCCCTCTTTCTCTGTCTCTTGCTTGTTCTCTCTCTCTGTCTGTAATCTTCCTCTGTTTCTTGTTCTGTTTGAGAGTGGGTGAATGTCATACCTGCTCCCCCCTCTCTCTCCACTGTAAAGTCAGATCCATTTGTGCTCATTCCTCAGGGTCTCGTGTGTCTTTCTACCGCGGCCTCTGGCCATGTCAGCCTGTCTGTCTGTTTCTGTCTGTGTCTGTCTGTCTGTTTCTGGCCATGTCGGTCTCTCTGTGTCTGTGCGTTGCAGCTTGTCTCCCTGTCTGCTTCTGGCCGTGTCTGTCTGCTTTTGGCCCTGCCAGTCTGTCTATCTGTCTGTCTGTTTTTGACCATGTCGGTCTGTCTGTTTCTGTCCATGTCTGTCTGTCTGTCTGTCTGTGTGTGTTGCAGCATGTCTGTCTCCCTGTCAGGCTGTGTGTGTTCCAGCGTGTGTGTTTGTCTCTGTCTGTGTGCTGCAGCGTGTGTGTGTGTCTCCAGCAGGAGGGAGCAGGATCTTAGCTCTCCTCCCTCTCTTACCTCCTCCCTCTCTCTCCTCTCTCTCTCTCAGTACCTGAACATGCTGCGCTCGTGTGAGGGCTACAATGAGATCATCTTTCCTCACTGCTCCTGTGACTCGCGCCGCAAGGGTCACGTGATCACGGCCATCAGCGTCCGGCACTTCAAGCTGCACGCCTGCACCGAGGAAGGGACCCTGGAGGTGAGGGGTGGGGCACAGGGAGAGAGGGAGAGAGGGAGGGAGGGGCTATGGAGGTGAGAGGTGAGAGGTGGGCACAGGGAGGGGGTGCTGAGGGGCACGCACGGGTCTGTACATGTGTATGAGAGTGTGTGTGTGTGTGTATATACCTACACCGATCAGCCACAACATTAAAACCACTGACGGGTGAAGTGAATAACATTGATCATCTCGCTACAATGGCACCTGTCAAGGGGTGGGATATATTAGGCAGCAAGTGAACAGTCAGTTCTTGAAGTTGATGTGTTGGAAGCAGGAAAAATGGGCAAGCGCAAGGATCTGAGCGACTTTGACAAGGGCCAAATTGTGATGGCTAGACGACTGGGTCAGAGCATCTCCAAAACGGCAGGTCTTGTGGGGTGTTCCCGGTATGCAGTGGTTAGTACCTACCAAAAGTGGTTCAAGGAAGGACAACCGGTGAACCGGCGACAGGGTCATGGGTGCCCAAGGCTCATTGATGCGCTTGGGGAGCGAAGGCTAGCCCGTCTGGTCCGATCCCACAGAAGAGCTACTGTAGCACAAATTGCTGAAAAAGTTAATGCTGGCTATGATAGAAAGGTGTCAGAACACACAGTGCATCGCAGCTTGCTGCGTAGCCGCAGACCGGTCTGAGTGCCCATGCTGACCCCTGTCCACCGCCGAAAGCGCCTACAATGGGCACATGAGCGTCAGAACTGGACCATGGAGCAATGGAAGAAGGTGGGCTGGTCTGATGAATCACGTTTTCTCTTACATCATGTGGATGGCCGGGTGCGTGTGCGTCTTTTACCTGGGGAAGAGATGGCACCAGGATGCACTATGGGAAGAAGGCAAGCCGGCGGAGGCAGTGTGATTCTCTGGGCAATGTTCTGCTGGGAAACCTTGGGTCCTGGCATTCATGTGGATGTTACTTTGAACGTACCACCTACCTAAACGTTGTTGCAGACCAAGTACACCCCTTCATGGCAACGGTATTCCCTGATGGCAGTGGCCTCTTTCAGCAGGATAATGCGCCCTGCCACACTGCAAAAATGTTTCAGGAATGGTTTGAGGAACATGACAAAGAGTTCAAGGTGTTGACTTGGCCTCCAAATTCCCCAGATCTCAATCCAATCGAGCATCTGTGGGATGTGCTGGACCAACAAGTCCGATCCATGGAGGCATCACCTCGCAACTTACAGGACTTAAAGGATCTGCTGCTAACGTCTTGGTGCCAGATACCACAGGACACCTTCAGAGTCCACGCCATGCCCGACGGGTCAGAGCTGTTTTGGTGGCACGAGGGGGACCTACACAATATTAGGCAGGTGGTTTTAATGTTGTGGCTGATCGGTGTATGTATATGCATGTGTGAGAGTGCGTGCGTGTGTGTGTGTGTGTGTGTGTGGGTATGCACACGTTTTGAGGGACTGAGTCCCCTCCCTCTGCACACAGAACCAGGTGATCGTGTTTGAGTGGGCTGAGATGCAGCGTTGGGACACAGATGAGGAGGGCATGGCGTTCTGCTTCGAGTATGCCAGGGGGGAGAAGAAACCGCGCTGGGTCAAAATCTTCACCCCTTACGTGAGTCACGAGTGCGAGGCGCTGCCAAGCGTGAGAGAGCTGGAGATAAGAGCTCGCCAATAACACGCATCTCTGTGTGTGTGTGTGTGTGTGTGTGTGTGTGTGTGTGTGCGGTCTCTCCACAGTTCAACTACATGCAGGAGTGCTTCGAGAGGGTCTTCTGTGAACTCAAGTGGAGGAAAGAGGTAAGACGCATAAACCATAACCTGCTCACGTTAACTTTTTTCTGCGGGAAACCGTGGTTGGATTGGGTTGGATTGGTTTGGGTTGGGTTGGGTTGAGTTTGGTTGGGTTGGATGCTCGTGACGTTTGTTTTTAGGCAGTCTAATCGGTTTGAGCAAAGCTAAGCCAAGACAAGCTGAGCCATGGGAGATGTTGCACATTATAGTTTGGGCAAAACTGAGGCCAGAGTCAAAGTGAGTTTTATTGTTGAGTTTGACCCGTTGCTGATACTTGTACTTCTGATCTCATAATGGCCCAGAACTCCCAGAATCCTTTTAGTTTGGGGGTGAAATATTCTCTCTCATTCCCTCTGTCAGGTTGAAGAGGAGGCCACAGACAAGGACAACAAGAACTGCACTAAAGATGGTATGTGGCCTTGCTAGACTCTGTGACCGAAAGAGACGTGGAACTGGTCAAAGTCTGACTATCAGTATGTCTGCCTGTGTGTTTGTTTGTCTGTCTGTGTGTGTCTGGCTGCCTGTGTATGTGTGTGTATGTCTGTCTGTTTGTCTGCCTGTGTGTGTCTGTGTGTGTCTGTGTGTGTCTGTGTGTGTCTGTGTGTGTCTGTGTGTGTGTGTGTGTGTGTGTGTGTGTGTGTGTGTGTGCGCGCATTCATCCTTTGGGTTCACAGGCTGGTTATATATCTTTATGGATCTGTCCCCAGTGAGTAAGCATCTGTAAAAGTTAATTATTGCTGTAGATGGGCCCCCAGGCCTGTTTTAAATGTTTTAAGTGCAGGCCGAGGTGTGCGTGGGAATATAAAAAGGGAAGAAGGTGATCCGCATCATCGATTAACTCTCACAGGGATTTAAACAGCGAGCCCATACATTCACACGTAAACTCAGGCTAAATTATGATAATCTGCAAGGGCCTTGAAACTTCGGCTGCATGTTTTAGCACAACGCTGGGGTTGGAATTTAAAACCCCAGCCCCCTTCCCCATATAGGGAAAGCTCATATCGGCTTCCCTCCCCCCTCCCTGGGGCGGACAGCCAATTGCCGCCCCCTAGTGCCACTCCCGGCCAGAGTCAAGCTGACGCGACCTGGGTCGCAGTGGCGGTTCATAGAATCTTAACAGTTTTGTGCTGGTGTTAACTGGTCTGTGTGGCTCAGTAGAGCATAGCACTGACAACGCTTAGGTTCAATTCCCATTGGGACGACACATACTGAAAAATGTATGCATTCATTACTGTAAGTCCCTTTGGATAAAAGGGTCTGCTAAGTAGCATATGTTATATGCTCTGTAGCACGTGGGGCGAGGCCTGGATGTGGGCTGGTGAATCCACAGGCTCCGCCCCCCGTAGAGGCGAGGAGAGGCGAGGCGGAGCTTTGTGTTCCAGCCCCATCTGTGTGTTTCCGCTCCCCGTTTGTCCTGACCTTTTAGCCAGAGCTCTCCTGTGTACACGTAGTGCTCCCTGGGTGTGTGCAGTCAGACCGCCCCACTGCGCTGTCAGCGGCTGAACTTAGAGAGGGCACAGCTGCCAGTTCTGCCCTTTAACGGAGCGAGCTGCTTCCTTCTGGGGCACAGGGCTTCTGTTTGGGAACCCGAGACACTGGGGAGAACAGCTGGAATATGTGTGTGTCTGTGGCACAGTGTGCTTATATGTTTATATGTGAGACAGGGTGTTAGAGTGTGTGTGTTTGTGTGTGTTTGTGTGTGTGTGGCACAGTGTACTTATATGTTTATATGTGAGACAAGGTGTTTGAGTGTGTGTGTCTGTGTGTGTGTGTGTTTGTGTCTGGCACAGTGTGCTAATATGTGACAGGGTGTTAGAGTGAGTTTGTGCGTGTGTGTGTATGTCTGTGTGTATAAATATATGTTTGTATGTGGTTCAGGGTGTTAGAGTGTGTGTGTGTGTGTGTGTGTGTGTGTGTGTGTGTGTGTGTGTGTGTGTGTGTGTGTGTGTGTGTGTGTGTGTGTGTGTGTGTGTGTGTGTGTGTGTGTGTGTGTGTGTGTGTGTGTGTGTGTGTGTGTGTGTGTGTGTGTGTGTGTGTGTGTGTGTGTGTGTGTGTGTGTGTGTGTGTGTGTGTGTTGGACATATCGCTGTCACAGTGTCCTGAGTCTCTGTTTCAGAATATCTGCCGTCTGTTGAGGCACAGCAGGGATGGCGGCACGTGGGGAGCGAGATCGCCACCTAAAACGCCCCACCGCAATGCATCGGTCCCTGCCCCCGAACCGCCAGCCCAAGGAGAACACAGAGGCGCGAAGCAGGAAGCACAGCAGAACCTCGAACCCACACCCACATCTGCAGAGTACCGGAACCACGAGGGGCACACGCTGTAAATGTCATTCAGGTTTTTTAAATTAATATGAATAATCTTTAGAATCCTCCATACATCGCATCACTTCATGGGGCTGGACTCCAACCCAACGACCGGGATCCGTGGCCGGACTTGGTCGACGTTCAGATGGGTTTTTTTGCGCGTTGTGATTGGTTGAGGAAACGGGATGTCTCGCAACACGATTGGTCAATAAATAAAATTGTCCGTTTGGCTTAGAGACAGGAGACCGACGTCTGCGGTGTGATTGGTCGGGGAGGCCGGCCCAGACCATTGTGAAAACGTTCCCCTGACCTGTGAGGACTTGCACGGGAAAGAGGGAAGTGGTGAAGGAAACCGAGAGGGGGAGAAAGCGACTTTCATAGACGCTGAAGAAGAGGGGGATGAACAGCTGGAAAATGGAGCAAGAAAAACCCTGTAATTCCCCTGGAAATACACACAAGGGCAAAAGCATGGGGAGAGAATGGCACGCCTCGTTGGAGACTGAGGGAGGGAGGGGTATTGGAAAAACACTTCTGAAAAATATAAAGGAAAGTAGAACTAATACTTCTAGATTCAAAACTAACAGCATAAAAAAAGAACGAATGCTGGTGCACTGCTGGTGAGCCATTTCCACAGTTCGATTTGCAGTGGACGCGCTTTTGCTGAATTAACACGACGCGGATCGTAATGCCTCACCCTCTGACATGTTTGCTATTAGCCAGAGTACAAACGCGTGGCCTCAAAATATTTATGGAGGTGGTTTGGCAAAAGTATGTCGCTGTAAAAAAAAGAGTGGAGACGTAAATCAAGGGAGTGAGCGCGGCCTAGGGGGAAGACCTGAGAGTGGACTCGGGAGGCAGGGGAAATAACAAGCTGCTGGCAGAAAAGGGAGCAGTGGTTTTTCGCCTCGAAAATGCCAAACGAGGGGCAGGAGAGGGCCCTTGTGTTCGAAGCCGCAGCTCCTGCGGCAGCCACCAGAGGGTGCCGCAGAGCCGCGCTCTGTAGCCGTGCCGGGCCTTCAGTCCTCCGGCCTAAATCAGCGAAATCTCTCCCCCGGGGTCTGCGTTTCTGTGCTGCAGTGTGTCTGGCTAACTGATCTGGAAGGCTTAGTGTGAAGAGGGCAGTGTGTGTGTGTGTGTGTGCGTGTGGGTGTGTGTGTGTGGGTGTGCGCGTGTTTCTCCATGTTTCTCACAGTTAATAAGGGCAGGAGGCTGCAGGATTGCGGGGCTCTGTCTGATCGGCGGGGGCCGCTCTGGACCGACGGGCATATCGGCCGCGAGGACGCAAATCGATGGGGCCCGGGGGCCTTGCCCTTAGCGGTAATCCACCTGGCGGGTGGCCAGAGAGAGCGAAGGGAGGAAGGAAGAGGGATGGTCACGGAGGAGGAGAGCCTGCCAATACAGTGAGAGAGAGAGAGACAGAGAGAAGGACGGATTACTTTGGTGCAGCCATCATTTCGCCGTCTCCTAGTGTTTGACAACATGCCCTTCCCCCTCTCCTTCACTTTCAATGAAGAGAAGCGCTCACTGTGAGCATGAGTCACTTCCTGCGTTTTATACGTGCGTATAATTATAAGAACAATACCGTAATTAGAGGACAGTAAACTGGCATTGGGGTATTAGCGCACCTCCCTGGCTTTGACATGGCTGTTATTCGGGTGTTGCCTGTGAGCACCGCGGTCTTTATGAGGGGGCAGCTCAGGTGAGCAGCACTGCTCGGGGGGCTCAGATCCGCCACATTTCCCCACCGCCTGGGTTCTGTGCACATTCCGCTCTCTCTGAACGGCTGACGCTCTCGGGACCAGCACAGGAAACTCAGTCGGCTCACTTTATTAGTCGGCGAATCGGGTTGTGAGTTGCCTGGCTGGAACAAAGGCCTGCAGGCGCTGGGGCCCTCCAGGACCAGGGTTGAATAGCCCTGCAGGTCCCATCAAGAAAATGAGATCCTAAATCAGTGTTAATTCTCTACCTGTGCAAGCGAAGCGCAAACCACAGTCTTTGTGTGTGTGTGTGTGTGTGTGTGTGTGTGTCTTCTCTGGCTCATACAGGCTTTCCTGTGAATAGGCCTTATGCATTAGCCCTGTCTGCTGGGTGAGTTTGGCCATGCCTGCCCACCCACACAGACACATACAATCACATACACACACACCACACAGGCACACACACACACACACACACCACACAGACACACGCCCTGCGCACAGTATTGTGACTCGCTGGATCATTGTCATAGCAACAGGATGAGACTGAACCGCGCGGGGTTAGCCGTCAGACGTCAGAGCTCCTAGAATAAACAGACCGGCACCTGAGGAACAAAGTGTAGCACGAGAATGCCCCGGAACACGTTTCGAGAAGCCCATCTCTCCATGGTTTTTTCGCCCGCATCGCAGACGATGTCATAAGTGTCATTCCTCTTCCACTTCCTCTCTTTTGAAACGCTGCGATGGAGTGCCTCCCACCATTATCGCCCAGTTCATCAGCCTGCCCTCTTCAATCTGCAGTGTCTTTGATTCAGCTCGCGAGGAGAAGAGCGATGGCTCTCCTAGATTATGCTCGTTCCGGGGGGGGGGGATGTCATCGAAGAATAAGTGCTGTTATATGAAGGTGATGTCTTCTGGCTAAATCCATTTCCCATTCGCGGTTCGGTAAAGAGGGCTTTTGTCCCGTCCCACTACAGTCATAATGCTGTGTGTGTGTGTGTGTGTGTGTGTGTGTGTGTGTGTGTGTGTGTGTGTACAGTATCTGTGTTCAGTACTGGAGGGTTTCAGATTGAACATTATTATTATTATGTATTGTGGGGGGAACGTATTCCCTTTCTCTCAACTAAAATAACCAACTTTTCATTTATGTCAGTAAAGGTATAAGGATGATAGAACATTTTATTGTGTAGAATTTCAACTTTTTTTTGGGGGTGGGGGGGGGGGTGGGGGGGGGTGCCCGACAAACTAAAACAACTCAACAAGACATGACTCAAGTATGAGATGCGTTTCATTTTGTTGTTAAACCATTGCGAACTAACATACCCGTCATTGTAAAAAGAGGGGAAAAAAGTTTCACACAAAAAGATAATTGAGAAGGCTAGCTCTCCGCCAGAAAGAAATGTTTGATAATGTCACTTAGTGTAATAAATTGTAACATATTATTTTAAATAAATTGATTTATTGATGAAAAAATAAACGTTTCTGTGTTTGTGTGTCAGGCCTTGTGTAAGGTGTACTTGTGTAAGGTCTCAGCTTATTAATCCGTTTCAATGCCAACTAAGCATCTCTCCTCCCCCTCTCCCTCTCCCCCTCTCAAACAGGAAATGATGACATTGGCAGATATCCAAACTGTTATAGTGAAACGGCTCCTCCTTTAGCCGTAAAATGTAAAACAGAAGAGAAGACAATTCAGTTATGCAGAGTAAGACCTCACTCCAAAACATAGGCCAGATGTGATATGCTTTATTGATTCCCCTTAATTATAGATAATAACCTTTTTACACATTCCTTTATATTTTCAAAATTAGACATTGTTAGAAATGTATCATTAGAAACTGCCAAAATAAAGGAAGCACCAACATGAAGCGTCCTAATAAGGCATTGGGGCGACTGTTCTTGAAACTGCCTGCTCATGCCCTAAATCGATATTTACAGTCAACTGATTCAGTTTGTTTTGCCTTGCATCTCGGACCGATGCACGGACAAGGGGTATGCGCTTTCGACCACAGTTGCCCCTAGTTGATTATGTTTTCCTCACACTCCCATACCAACATCACCTTAGCTACTATTCCTCATGAAACATCAGCAAGTTTAGCAGTCTTGCAGTCACCGAAGCTCCAGCCAAATGTGCCCCAACAACCACCCCTCTTTCAAAGTCACTGAGATCCCTTGTTCAAGCAATGGTAGCCAAAATAATGGCAACTGGACCTGCCCAGAATTTTTATACATGGCCCTAAGCATGATAGGATCCTAATTTCTTAATGAACTCAGGAACCACACCTGTGTGGAAACACCTGCTTTCAATACACGTTGTGTTACTCATGTTTCCTTTATTTTGGCAGTTACCTGTATGTTATCGGTCTGAAATGAACAAGAGCAGATTCTTAACGTGTTGAATATGCAAAGGCGTGTTTGTTCTGTTTCAGGGGGAGAATCAGTTCAAAGGTCCAGATGCATGGTGGGAGTTGTATTTTCATTTCTACACTTCGAATAGTACCGTCCACCTTGGACAATGGAAAGCCCTTAACCGTAGTCACCCCTAGGGGGCAGTGGTGAGGCATTTTTGCCTGCTGTTAGCAGGGGTTTGTTCAGCCCTGTTGCTGTAGATTGTTGATTCTGTGGAATGTGTGTTTGAGAAGGTATTAGCATGGCGTGGAGCTGCATAACGATTACAGGATCAAGGCATGAAGATCCGCAGCTCAAGGGTTCGCTGCGACCGACCGTGTGTACCTTTGTCCCTGTGTGCTGTTCTCGGCCTGCCCTTGATTGGCGAGCAGGAGCAGCGCCGTGCGCTCAAGCGGCCCTCAGGACGTGTCAGGCGTGTGCGCGCGTGCGCACCCTGTACCCCATCGCACACGCGGTCACATCGACTCAGCGAGCACGTCCGTCACGCTGTTTCACAGAGCCGGCGGGACGGAGACGCAGGTGGGGTCTCTGATTGGCTCGGAGCAGGTGTGTCAGGTTTTATTCTGCATTTCCCTTGGACCTGTCCAGATGCATACGTGCGGACTCTCACATTTTCACACACACACACACACACACACACACACACACACACACACTCTCACCCTCGGATATACATTCTTTCACATGCACACAGGTGTGAGCATACAGGGGCACACACACACAAACACGCACACACATACACACACACTCACACACACCCACACATACACGCACGCACACATACACACACAGGCACATTGAGCTTACACCACAGACCTTGATGGGACCTCAAATGACAGTTTGGGAACAGATGTTCTGGTTCTGCTGGAGTTCAGGGTTCCATCAGAAGGTCCCCACAGTGTCTGTAGCCGTGCACCATTTGCTTGGGGCCTCATTAAGTCCAAAGTCCACGGAGGCGAGTTTTGTTTTTGGCACTTAAGCCCCTTAAAGCTTTTGATTCAATTCCATCCCCAGTTTATACTCAGGCTGTCTCTGCTTTTATAGATGCCATTAATCGCCAGTGATTTGCTTAAGTACATTAATCATGTAATCTGAGATCAGAGGTAGAGTCGAAGCCAGGGGGACTGGACCGGTCTGCCCTTCCTTTTGTTTTGTGCAATAGCTGTGTGCTGTGTGCTTGCACTAACCTTGGGTCAGCTTCCGTTTTTATTTGGGTCGGGGTCAGTATTAGGGTTGTAACTGCAAACTGACCTTGGATCAGCAGTGGGGGTAGGGCACGCCCTGACTCAATGTGGAGCCCATCTATTTATGGCTCCATTGACTTCCGATGGAAATAAGAGACTCCGCTTTCCCACTCTTAATCCACTTCTAGGCACTCCAGAACCTCTCGGCTCCACCAATCGCAGGGCCGAGGGCCAGCCGGCAGGCCAATGAGAGAGAGGCCCGATGAACAAAGGCTTTCAAACGGAAAAGGCCATTAAACAGCGTTGCCCATCTGATGAGCATCAGCATTGCCTCTGCGAGCAGTCAGAGCCGTTTAGCTAAATGAGCACTGCCCCCCCCCGAACCCTACCCTTCCTGCTGATAGTGGGGATTATGAATGGGCAGGAGGTGAACGCGGCTTTGTTCGCTTAATCACGGCGAGCAACGTAGCCCCAGGTGGCCTGAGGAGGTTATCAATCTTGGCGTCCAAGCAGGTCTCACTCAGTCAGCGGTATTTATCGAGGCGCTCTTCCCCGGTAATTAAAAGCCATTGATCGCCGCACGTCTGGCATATTGTTGTACAGTGCGTTTGTTGTGCGCCAGGTATCGGAGATGGGAGGAGGAAAGGGGGGGGGACGGGCGGTTAGAGGGGGAGATGACACGTTGGTGTTTGCGTATGCGCGTGCGTGTGTGTGTGTGTGCGTGCGCTCCGACTGATTTTTGTCAGTGTAATTATACTGTGTGTGTGTGTGTGTGTGTGTGTGTGTGTGTGTGTGTGTGTGTGTGGAAGAGAGAAACCGAGAGAGAGAGGGAAAGTGTGTCAATGAGTGCATTTTGACAGATGTTATCCATCACAGTAATTATAGTGTGTGTGTGTGTGTGTGCGTGTGGAGTGCAGGGTTTCCATTGCTGCAGTGTCACGTTTGTGTTATTTGCGCCTCTAGGGGTCTTTAGATTTGAATTTGCTGAGCTCCCCACACTCCGCCTCAGCAGTTTGGAGCGTAATGCGTTTTTTTTTGTTTCCGGGTGGATACCTTCTAATTTCCCATCTTGAGGGCTATCTGCAGGGGCTAGCAGCACACTGCCCAGGCACTCTGTAATTTACTCTCTTTCTCTCTCTGTCCCATCTCTCTTTCCACCTGAGTGGACACAGTAAATCTAAGCACAGAGAGAGTGCCAGCACTGCACAATTCATAACTACAGAGAGAGAGAGCGAGAGTATTACTGAGTGTGGTACCACCGCAACACGCCCCGCATTCTGCTCATATTACTGAGCCAGCTGTTCACTGCTGGGCTGGAACGATCACTGAGACATACACTCACTGAAGGATTCACGTGCTGACTGACTCTCCCACTGAGCCACTGGCCAACACACACCGACCGATTCAGACGCTGACTGACCGAATCTCAGCCTGAGCTACTGACCAACACACCATGACTCTCACTGTGCTACTGACCAGCACACTGACCGACACAATGCATGACTCACTGACCGACTGACCCACATGCTGAACGACTGATTCAGCACCTGACTGACTGACTCTCACACTGACTGACTCTAAACTGAGCTAGTGAACCAACACACTGACCAACTCACACACTTACATTTACATTTTAGGCATTTAGCAGACGCTCTTATCCAGAGCGACTTACACAGTTTACATTTCTCTACACACAATCCATTTATACAGCTGGATATTTTACTGAAGCAATTCAGGTTAAGTACCTTGCTCAAGGGTACAACAGCAGTTCCCCACCTGGGAATTGAACCTGCAACCTCTGGGTTACAAGCCCAGCTCCCTAACCATTACACTACACTGCCAGCACTTGATTTGCGGACCAATTTACCCACTGACTGAGCTACCTAAATGCCAGGTGTAAATACAGTGCCATGTGTGGGAGATGTGCTCCGAAATGTCTTTTTTGCAAACACACATTGTTTACAGTCTGTGCGTGAATGAAAGCCAACGACTCAGGGGGGGACGTGGAACCCGAACAAGCCGCGAAGGAGAAGCGATTACGCCGCCGCTCTGCCGCGACATTCCGTCAAGAATGTTTTTTGTCAAAACCTAGCCGGCAGCAGTGAAATTACATGCAGTTGTCATTCAAGCACATATTCACACTTTCTTTCTGACTGACTGGCAGAAGGGCTTAATAGCCGTCTGGCAGGCTGGCAGATTTTCGCGCTACCTCCGAGTGGAACGCTAGAGTGACACAAGTGCCGATTTACCCCCGTGCGTAGAAACGGACTCCCTCATTACCGCGGCGACGTGACGGACAAGCGGGAGACGGGCCAGGGGGGGTTCCACTAACATACGCGCTCGCACCAAGGGGTCAAGGGCGAGCGGCGAGCCGCACTCGGCAGGCGAAGACAGCGGCTGATTGACAGGCCGGTGACGTCGGGCCCAGATGAACAGCGATCGATCGGAGGCCTGCCTGCGTGACCGTCTGTCTGATTATGTCCCATTTCTCCATCATTCCTCCTTCGAGTAAGGGACCACCTCCACCCTTCCCTCGCCTGCCTAAACGCCTCCGTCTCGTGACAGAGGAATCAATTAAAACCCTGTCAGCGTTTTCTCATCCCCACCCGCCCCAGCGCACCCTGTCATCTCTCTGGCCAATCCTGAGTCAAGCCTCGTAAGAAAAGACGAGAGGGGACAGCGGATTCTGGAAAAAGAGAGCACAGTTTAATTATGGGATGCAGATTGCTGAGAGAGGACAGTACCCCCCCTCCTCCCCCTTTACCTCCCTCCCCGGATGTCAAAATGTTTTCTAAAATAAAGAAAAGAAGAAGAAAAAAAAACAATAATACAAAAAAAGACAGGAAATTAAGAGACAGGATTCAGAGGAGAAAGAGGGAGAGAACTGGGAACCTCTTGAGATTTTACCCCGGTGAAACAGCTGTGGAATTAGGAACCCACTGTGACCCCCCCGTGTGAGTGATTTGTCGGTGAGTGTGGTACTCTATGCCGGAGCACTGTGGCACTGTATGGCGGTGGGGCCCGGGAGGCCCCTGCTCCCAGGGGCTCTGCAGTCCGGCACGGCCCTGCAATTAATCCCCCCGTCCATCCGACACCGCCTCCTCATTAACGAGGATAAATTAGGCAATTTACGGCTGGTGGGAAGCAGCTCGGCAGTTGCCATGCTGTTCTGCAATAGCGCCGTTTGAGCATGTAGAGAGATGCCATGCTATCGCTCTCTTTCTCTCTCTCTATCTCTCTCCCTCTCCCTCTCTCCCTCTCTCTCCCCCTCCCTCCCTCCTCTCTTCTGCATCAGCCATAAATGGGAGCACTCGGTTAATCTGTCAGGGAGACTGTCTCTTGCCGAGTGAGTAATGTCCTGCCCTCCATATCTTTTACAGATTCACACAATTATTCCCATGACCCGTCACACTCTGGGACTCTCCCATTCCCGTCCTAACCCAACCCACTCCCTCCAACCCCCGCCCACCGCTCCCAAGCCCTCACCCACTTACAACTCAACCCCGCCCACTCCTCCAAAACCCCACCCCCTCCTCCCAAACCTTTGACTCCACCCCCACCCACCCCCTTCTCCCTCAGATGAAGTCCTTGGACACGGCCTCCACGAAGTTGGGCGCGGACATGAGGATGGAGATGGTGCAGATGATGTTGAAGACGCTGAAGGCCACCAGGCAGAGCCGGTCGATGACGGCCGCCGCAAACTTCCACTGGTCGGCGACGCACTCGCTCTCGTCCTGCTCCCGGAAGCGGTCGGCCACGAAGCGCACCTCCTCCAGGATGGCCTGCAGCTGCGGGTCCCCCATCCCGTTCGGGCAGCCTGCCCCCATGGCCCCGAGCGGGCCCAGCCCGAACCCGCTGGAGACGGTGCTGGAGTAGCCCATGGGGTCCCGGTTTGGGGTGGGGTGGAGGGGGCTGCAGAACTGCGCGGGGAGGTGGGGTGGGGGGCTGCCGACCACGCCCCCGGGCACCGCCCTCTGGCCGACGGCGCTGTTCCTCCGGGTGGGGTCGGCCATGAGGGGCGGGTCGTCCAAGTTCTGGAAGCCGATGTAGAGCAGGTTGCCGTTGTTGGCGCTGGCCTGGGCGTGCAGGTGGCCGTGGCCAGGGTGGGACAGTCCCGGCTGCAGGGGAACGTGGTTCTGGGGGTGCGGGGCGGGGCCGCCCGGGTTGGGGAGGCTGCCGGTCTGGGAGCCGGAGGAGCAGCGGCGGAGGTGGGGGGCACAGGGGGGCCGCTCGGGGTCATCGCTCTCGCCTGGACGCTTCATCCGCAGGAACCAGGCCACCCACTGGAGCAGGATCAACTGCACCTGAGAAAGGGAGAGGGAGGGAAGGAGGGAGGGAGAGAAGCAGAGACAGAGACAGAGTGAGGGAGGGAGAGAGAGGGGGCAGGGAGAAAGGGAGAGGAAGGGGGGAGGGAGGGAGAGAGGGGAGGGAGGGAGGGAGAGATGGGCAGGGAGAGAGGGAGAGGGAGGGAGGGAGGGAGGAAGAGAGAGGGGCAGGGAGAAAGGGAGAGGAAGGGAGGGAGAGAGGGAGGGAGAGAGGGGGGGAGGGAGATGGAGAGGGGGAAATGGAGAGGTGGGGCAGGAGAGAGGGAGAAAGAGAGAGTGAACAGAACATTTGACATGATTAGCTGGTGTCAAAGACACCTTTAAACCATGTGCACTAACCAAACAAACACACCACCACTTTATGCATCCGTGAAGCTGAATGCATTTTCACCTCTTTCCCACTCCGCAATCGCAACCAGAACGTCATCTACCAACGCACTACTTTCTGTTCCAGGCCTTACTCCCCGATGAAGAGAGATCAGTCTTTCCAAAACAAAATACCCACTGCACAATGAAACTTCAACCACAAACCCAAGACACAACTCCACCAAAGTGAAACAATGAAATATCTGTAAGAATCAGTAATCTGAGAATCACAGAGGGAGGGAGATCGAGGGACAAGGAGAGTAGAGAGACAGAGACAGAGAGAGGGAGATGGATGGTTTTGTCGTTAAAGCAATAACAGGGGAAGTCACAGCAATTTTAGCACACAATTGAAGTCCACACCATTGAAAAGCACAATAAATACATTTAAAATCAAATATGAAACTTAAACCCAATTTCCCCCCAAAGGAAACAAATTGCATCATCAATGTACCAAATTCAAATGAAACCTTGCAGTTCCGTCAGTCTGTATTAGGATCGATCAGGTGCCATTTAATTTGTCTGCACTTCAATCAATTAAAACCCGAAACAAAAGCGGCCTTCTCAAACACAATGGCCACAATCTTCCCAGAGGTAACTGCCGTTACATCAAAGGGAGAAAGTGAAAGAGGCCGACGGACAGAGAGGGAAAGAGAAAGGGCTTTCAGTCAGCTGGTAGTGAAATTGAGTGATCACCTGACACGTTACATAGACTGGCCCCAGATCTGTGCTGTGAACCAGCCATAACTCAGAGCCAGGCCCTCCGTAGGCCAGGCCATCGTGAGAATTACATTCAAGAAGACTAATTAAATTGTTATCCAGCGGCAAATGGAGAGTACGCACGCACACACACACACGCACGCACGCACGCACACACGCACGCACACACACACCTGCCAGGCACAGGGTAAGCACAGAGGGAGAGTAAACACAGCTCGATAGGGGAGGGAAAATTGCAGCAGGCCCTGAGTGCAGAAGGAACCAGAGAAAACAAACAATAAACCTTTAGCCCAATCTGAACCCCGGAGACCAGCACCCAACCCCGCTCTCCACTCCACCCCCTCAACCACACAGATGGGCCGAGCTGACCCGAGCAGGAGGCACCAGAACATAGACACACACCCACACAGACGGGCCAAGCCAAATCAGGCAGGGGCGCCAGGACAGAGACATATGCATACGATGCGCATATTTGAATGCATCACCCGGACTATCGTGCTGTACCCAGGTGAAAACATGGGGGGTCCGCTCAGTCAGAAAGACCGCAACGAATGGGGCACACATCCGACTGAAATTCGACACGGTGCCTGTCCTGTCAGGGCAGGGGGGTCAGACTCCAGTCCTGGAGGGTTGCAGTGTCGGCTGGTCTATGTTGTGTTTCAGCACTTAAACGCTTCGTTGAAGTCATTGATTGGCTAAAGAGTCCACGCACCTGGTTTCCGGGCTGTTGATTTAACGGAAAGCACAAAAAACCTGCAGATGCTGTGGCCATCCATGGGCATGAGTTTGACACCGCTGTTTTAGGGAAAGGGCCTACAGCTCCACAAATAGGAGCCTGGGGGACAGAGCCCCCCCCCCACACACACACACACACACACACACACACACGGAGCAATCACAAATAAAATAGTGGGGTTATGAAATCATCTGCCTCAAAAATCTCCATTTGTTTTAACAATTTTTGAGTTTGATTCGAAAGCTCACACCATCAGTTGTGTACTGTCAACGTTTCATGGCTCTGTGACTAGTGAAGTTCGTTCAAAACACCATTCAATTAAAATGTGTCTAATGCAATATAGAGTGGCAATAAAAAGTTTGTGAACTCTTTCGAATTTTCTGCATTTCCTACAAATAGATAAAGAGAACCCAGTTAAATAAATAACACACAAAACATGATACTTTTTCATTTATTTATTGAACAAAATGATCCAACATTAAATGTCTTTGTCGGAAAAAGTGTGTGAACCTTTGCTTTCAGTAACTTGGTCTGACCCTCTTGAGCAGCAATGACTTCAACCAAACGTTTCCAGTAAGTCTTGATCAGTCCCGCACATCGGCTTGAAGGAATTTTGGCTCATTCCTCCTTAGAGAACTGCTTCAACTCAGTTATGTTGGTGGACTTCCTGGCATGAACTCCTCGCTTCAGGTCCTGCCACAACATTTCTATTGGATTAAGGTCTGGACTTTGACTCGCCCATTCCAAAACACAATATTTCTTATGCTTCAACCATTCTTTGGTAGACTGACTTGTGTGTTTAGGGTCGTTGTCTTGCTGCATGACCCACCTTCTGTTGAGCTTCAGTTCACAGACGGATACCCTGACATTCTCCTGTAGAATTTGCTGGTACAACCAGAATTCATAGTCCTGTCAATGATGGCAAGCCATCCTGGTCCCGAGGCAGCAAAGCAGTGCCAAACCATGATACTGCCACCGCCGAAATGGTTTTGTAATCTTTTCCAGCCTGATGAGCATCGACAACTATTTTTCGGAGGTCTTCAGAAACATCCTTTGATCGAGGGATGGCACACTTCCACAAACCTCTGTGGTGAAGACCAGACTTTGATAGTGAAGACCCAGGTTTATGTTTTTTTACATAGGGCAGGGCCACCCAAACTTCACCTGATTGTCATCCCATTGATTGAAACACCTGACTTTAATTACCCCCTTAATTGAACTGATAATTCTAGAGGTTCACATACTTTTTCCAACAAATAATTTAGATGCTGTGTCATTTTGCTCAGTAAATACATTTTTAAAAGGCAATTTTTTGTGTTATTTGTCTAATCGGGTTCTCTTCATCTTTTAGGACTGAAAGATCTGATCTTTCTTTGGAAAGATCTGATCACATTTTAGGTAAACTTTATGAAGAAATGCAGACAATTCTGATGGGTTCACAACCTTTTTCTCATCCACTGTAATGATGCAATTTTTCTAATTTCATGAAAAGTTGTCTTTTTAGAGATGTAAGGTTTGTTTTTACGACGCTGACGATATGTTGGAAAAATATTACAAAATTGTTTGCGATTTTGACTCTTAGCGTTACATTTACTTATCATTATTATAATGACAGTGTTTACCTCATGTGTGATATAAAGGGAGAGACAGACAGAGTTCTTATGTAAATTGATATCAAGGGACAGACAGACAGACAGAGAGCCCTACCCATTTGGGCATGTTCCCTCCATTGGGGTCATGGTGATGATACTGGAGGACCACCACAGTGGCGATCACAGACATGCCCACGATGATCATGATACTGGCAAAGTACTGGCCTGAGACAGGAAACAGGAAGCAAAGGGTTAATCTCTCACTCTTCATGGCATCTCTGTTTACCACAATTCAGATGCACATATCAGCAGTATGATCCACACCATGAGGAGCGTATGGTTAGTGCACAGCATGTAAATCAATATAAACATGCTCATATAAAACACTATTGATTATTGTTATTTGTATTTTTTATTTGCTTCCTTATACACAGTGCATCACAGAATATATTTTATAGTACAAATAATTTTACAATACAAGTACTGCGAGAGTGGGAATACTTGACATGTGTTCTAATATATTCTGATTATTTTCAGACTTGTTAAAAATAGTCTTTTCCATATATTATGGATTTTAGCATTTAACAGATGTGCATGGCTTTCCCCCCCGAGGGGCCAATTACACCCAAGTGCTTTGCAGTGAGGGAAAAGCCCTTCTCCTCTTCTCTCCTCCCCTCTCCTCTCCCAGCGATGTGTGGCTCCCATCAGGGTCTACAGTGGACACTGGCTACATATTAGAGTGAAGAGGCTGAGCTCTAATAAGCCAATTAGACCAGGGGCTGATTAGATAGCCAGATTAACAGGGCTCAATAGAGACTGTGGCCTTGATGCACAGAGGGACCTGAGAGGAACCTTAATGTACTGTTAAACACACACGCGCACTTGCACACGCACTCTCACACGCACTCTCACACGCACACACGCACACACACACGAGCGCACACCCACACATACACACACACACACTCTCACACACATCTCAGATGCACAAATACATACACACACACATGCGCGCGCACACACACTCTCACACACACATATACAAACATACTGTATGTACACACACTATCATACACACACACACTCACCAATCAGTGGTATGGAGTCTGATGTGGCCGGCATGATCTCTGCAACCAGCAACATGAACACAGTGAGAGAAAGAAGTACGGTGATTCCTACAGAGATGGAGAGAAGGAAAGATGGAGAGAGAGATTTATAAGATACGTACACACTGCAGCATATACAGTGTGTAGATATTGAGATAGTGTAGATATGCGTTTTATTCATTGTTGCCTGCTGTTGCCATTTGTCACCTTTGTTTTGGCAACACAACATTGTCCTGTCGAGAAGGCACCTCAAAATTGAAAATTGGACTGAAAGCTAAATAGAGGGAGGCATTCAGTCAGTTGGCCCTGAAGCTGACTAATAAGATGAAACATCATACAGAGTTACATCTGTTCTGTTAAATGCCACTAAGTTGCTATGGTGGCAGATCATTCCACAAAATAATCAAAATGTACGTTCAAAGGTGAAGGAGTTCTTTGTTCAAACGAAAGGCAAAACAAGGACAACTGACCTGGGCCTGACAATGGAACGCAGCGATTTAAGAAAGACGTGCGTTTAGAATATTAAAAACTGTCCATCCAATTAAATGAATGCTGAACATTATAACCTTGGCCAACAACAAAAAACAAACAAACAAAAGTTTGTAAAAACCTGTTTAAACTTGTAAAAACATGTTCAGGATGCTGTGGTATTGAACATCCTTAAAATGCAGTTCATTGAATAGAGAGAGAAGGAATAGAAGGATAAGATGGAGGAGTGGGCATAATGAAGGATTCACTAGATTAGTCTGTGCTCCTCCCTCCCTCTCTCTCTTTCCATACTCCTCACCTACATCTCCATCCCTCCCTCCTGTCATCCATTTCACTCCATCTCTTCTCTCCACATTCTCTTGCACCATCTCTCCCTCCTTCTCTCCATCTCTTCTCTCCACATTCCCTTGCACCATCCCTCCCTCCCTCCCTCCACATCTCCTCACACTATCTCTATCTCTATCTCTCTCTCTCTCTCTCTCTCTCTCTCTCACTCTCTCTCACCATCTTCCGAAAGCTCAAATATTAGAGGAGCGTTTTCCTGGCCCGAAGTGGGAATGCTACCGAACCAATAAACCATCTGCTGAGAGAAGTAGACGCCTGGGAACAATAAATATGATAAATGTTCATTAAGAGAGCTCAGGGATATTTACAGACACATCCAGGCTTTCATCTCTCCTCTGTCGAAGCCCTCCCGAGTCACTGTGCCTCGGGATCCCACAGAGACTCACGCCCCCAAATCTTCTCCCCTACCAAAAAAGGTTGTCTTTGTTCCTTCCTTCCTCCAATCCCTTCTTCCCTTCATGCCATCCTAGCCTCGGTTTCCTTCTCACCTACCCCTCCTGCTCGCATCGTCTCCTTTCCTCTTGCCTATCTCCCTCTCCCCCACTCCCTCCTCCTCTCCCTCTCCCCCTCCCTCTCCCACCCCCGCCCTTCTCCTCACCCAGAGAGATCTTCTCCCCGGAGTCGGCGGGGAGCAGAAAGATGAGAAGGGTCATGGAGGAGAGCAGCACGCAGGGGATGAGCAGGTTGAGGGCGTAGTACAGCGTGCGGCGGCGGATGGTGATGATGAAGGTGACGTCCGGGTATGGCTCCTTGCAGCAGTCGTAGTAAACCTCATTCCGGGTGCCTGGCACCTCTGATCAAAGGGGGAGACTCCGGCTTTGAAACGCAAACTGAAGATGTGAGAGCGGGGTTGCTTACAGATCTAAGTGTGTCCATCGACATTGGAACATGGTACAAAAAAAGGAGAAAACGCATTGCTTGATAGATGAGAGAGAGAGAGAGAAAGAGATTGAGGGGTGGAGGGTTGGAAAGAGGGGCTTCTGCTACTCCAGAAAGAAAAAGAAAAGAGAGATCAGCAGAGAGTGGGGTTGCTGTGAGGTCAATTGCATAATTGAGTAACTGGGCTCCTAGCGCTGGTTGCGGGTTTAATTCCAAAGGTTTGGTACAGCCGTTGAGCCCTAGGGAAAGGTGCTTAACCTGAAATGCTGTAGTGCACTTCCAGCCTGTGTGTGAATGAAAGGTGCATGAGTCACTGTGGGCAAGGGCTACTGTGGAGAGGGCAAAGCGAAACATTGAAAACATCAAACTGAACGTGCACTTAAAAAAAAACTTTGAAAAAACGGCATATTGACACAGTGAGACATTAAGCAACCTACTCAGAGAGAGGGAGGGGGATGGGGGTGGGGGCGATATTGACAAAATGCCTATCTTTGTGGAGGAGGAGGAGGAAAAGAGTTGACTTGCAGTACATTCTCAGTCCAATCAGCCTGCCTGTCAAAAGCTGGTGTCGGGGGTGGGGGCACGTGACCACTCATGCGTTTATTTTTGTCATCAGTCTATCAGCGCCCATCAAACCTTCCCCTGCTATCAGTTTCTAAGCCACCGGGCCAGAAAAACACTGTAGTGGTTAAAGGCAATAGCTTTTACCCAGAAGGTTGCGGGTCCTCGATTAAGGTTCTTAGATTAAATTGCTTCAGTAAGTATCCATGGGTATAAATAGATAATACAGTACCCCCCAAAATTATTCACACTCTTGATAAATTTGAGCAAAGAAGGCTGCAGAAAATAAACAATACAGGTGATGAGCTATATTGCACGCTAAAATAAATGGGAAAACCATGTTATACTAATAAGTATTTAAAATATTACTTTTAAGCAAAATATTTTCTCTAAGCAAGTATATTAGTATAAAAGAATAGAATTTCACCATTTATTTGAGCATGCAATTCAGCTCATCACCTGTATTGTTTATTTTATACAGCCTCCTTCGCTCATCTTTATCAAGTGTGTGAATCATTTTTGGGGGTACTGTATGTCCCAGAAAAGAAAAGAGGTAAGGAGAGAGAGAGAGAGGGAGAGAGAGAGAGAGAGAGAGAGAGAGAGAGAGAGAGAGAGAGAGAGAGAGAGAGAGAGAGAGAGAGAGAGAGAGAGAGAGAGAGAGAGAGAGAGAGAGAGAGAGAGAGAGAGAGAGAGAGAGAGAGAGAGAGAGAGAGAGAGATGATGAGAGGTTACTGTAAGTGAGCCTACAGTTCCCCCTTCCTGTCATAGTGAGCTCTACTTCCCCCCTCTAGCACTGAGGCAGCACAGAGAGCAGCGCTCCTGAACAGATTTGGAAGGGTCCACTCACCCACCAGGTCCCACTCCCCGTTGGGCATGTACCCCGAGATGTCGGCGTCGGTCATCTGCAGGTCCAGCAGCCACCCGTCGAAGGTCCAGGAGCCGAACTTGAGCTCGCACCTCTGCATGTCGAAGGGGAACCAGCGCACGTCCACGTTACACGTGCTCATGAAGATTCCTGAGAGAGAGAGAGAGAGAGAGAGAGAGAGACATTGACTTTTAAAAGCCTTTTATTTAACGTTGCATTAAACCAAGGGTATGCTATCAAATCGTGAACGTGGGTCTTAAAAATGGGCAGTTGTGCCTGCCGAAATATAAAATGGAATGACCTACAAAACACTCTGCAGCTAGATGTTCTTGTGTCCCTGGGCAAGTTAAAAAACTAGAGGCAGGTTGATGCTCTAAGTGAGAAATTTAACTGCTTTCTTTTGGCTGTTATTGTTACAGAAGGTGCGCTTCGTATATTGTTGTACTGTTGCTGATTTTGTCCGTTTTAAACTGTAACTGTCTGTTTTTAATGCTTTTAAGACCTCTTTTTGTAAAATTGGAAAAGCTGCTGTCTTGGCCAAGTCTCCCCCCCTCCTGGTTAAATAAAGTTTAAATAAAAAATGAATAACATACAATAAACAATGATAACAATAAAAATAAGTTATCCTATTGCAGTAAAATCCAAAAACAAAAAACAAAGAAACCCCATTACAGACACCAGATAATCTATTTGTAAATTGGCTTCTTGAGAATTGTGGTTTTATATCAGCCATGTATTGCCTTTTGCACATGTTGTACTTTGGCAATGTGAATATGTATTTGTCACACTAATGAAGCCACTTGAGTTGTTTTAAGTTGAACCGAGTGAGGGATAGAGATAGGACGAGAGGGAGGGAGAAAGAAAGAGAGAGAGGGAGAGATAAAGACAGTTTGAGGCAGGCAGACAGAAGCGGTGGGTGTGTTCAGGTCAGGATCACTCTACCACTGTGATAAGGACCCGTCCACTGTGGATTCTCCGTCTGGCAACAGCCAGCTTATTCCATGATCAGACCATTATCAAATCAATATGTTTCTGAAAAGTCCTAGAAAACCCATGTAGCCAAACACAACCAATAATACAGATGGGTCCAAACACTGCAGACAAATGTATCGATCCAATTCCCTTGAATCAACTTCCTCCATTTGTATCAATAAGGCACAGTTCCAAGCAGACAAAGTAGGCTTAAATTTGGCAGGCAGAGTCCTTAATTGAATATTCCCAAGAAAAAAACAGCAAGTGTGGCACAGCTACTCAAGTGAAACAGAATTTTAAATAATGCAAAACCTAATGAAAATGGCTTATTAGTGAATGAGAAACGGATGCAAAAGGCTCAAACTTTATGCTTCAAGGTCTGTGAAACTTATAAATGCCTTAGGCAGCCTAATATTTTCCTCAAATCAACCAATTGTACCTTATCCAAACCTAACTCATTCGGTGTTAGAGGTGAAAACATATTGAGGATCAGTGCAGATGTTATCTACCATAGGCATTCTTAAACTATACAAATATGCCCTAAATTAAAAATTACACAAAAGATCAAGAATCCATTAAACATCACGCAAAATGAAAATATCAACAAAGAAGGCCAGAAGATTAAGCCACACAGCACTGTGATCTGGGAGAACGTCCACTAGGTCCGTGGTTGGAATTCTTATTGACTCTTTTTTGAAAAATCCATAACGTACATAATCCATAATGTCAAATTCCAAGCTGGCATGCAAATTAAATGCTTTTTGTCAAATTAAAGAACTATATGTGTCTGGGAGAAAACAGGCATAGGGTGTCTTCTAAAGTGTGACCTTGAATTGGCCTTCTTCCAAATCTTAGCGCAATCAACCATGTTCTCAAGTGATCTGCTTCAAAATAAACATGTCAAGCCAACAAAACAGGGGCAGTTGTTTTTTTTGCTTTGTTGACTTCATAAAGAAATGTAATTCCATTTCACATGTAGGATTGTACTGGACAACACAAGAGGTGTTATATATGTTATGATATACTGGTGTAAAGATTTACACCACAGCCATTTATAACAGACTGCATTCTTCTCACAGAGACTTACTGTAACATGAGGCAAGGGTCCAGTATCAGTCTAACACTATTCATTATTTATAACTATGATTTAAATGTCATAAATAAATTTAAGTGGTGTTAAAACAGTCCGAGGCCTCGTTCGAAATGAGAGAGATGTACAACTCCTGCTTGTGACAGTTCACCTGCATCTGCCTTTGACCGCAAAAGGTATTGAACAGCTGAACCTGTATCTTCTGGAGTAATACTGTCAACACTGGGCCCTGACAATAAACGTAAAAACAAAAGACAGCAGAATCAGCAGGAAAACTCTGAATGGAGCACCCAGCAAAGGCCATTGACGCATAATTCTGAAAAAAATACAATAAATATCAAGAATGCACGCAAGGCAGAATCAGGATGGCATCCAACAATAATATATAACCAAAATGGTTGCCAAAATTTCGGGCTGGATCAAACCATGCCTATGCGACGCTTTCAATTTTAAAGCGCATTTAGAAGAGTAGCCCCTGTCAACTGGTACTGAAGCTGACCCTTCAATGGCCACGTGCCACACGCCAGCACTGCTAAACATGCTGTAAGGGCTTTTTGTCGACAGCTGTCAGCTGTTCCTGTTACCCCCCAAAGCCTGGGAGACCCGCAGGCCCACAGATAGTGGCAGCCTCACATACAGGCATGCACACCTGAGGTCGGTTAGTATTCAGCTCAGGTGTTGCTCATTTTCTCCCTGAGGCCTGTTATAAAGGCACAGCTTGAGACCTAATTGGACACAGCTGCTGAGTGGGCTAGAGTGCCACTGCTTGCCATTTTTTTGCTGGTGAAGGATAGTTCAAGCTGATAAATAGTTTTTTTCTGTTACTAAGTTTTACATTTTCGGTTTCTGGTTTTTTTTTTGCATTTTCTTGATTTGTTTCCTCGGTTTTTGAACCCCACAACAGGGAATAATGTAGCCATTTGGCCCATTGCACCCAACCTTCTGTCTTGTTTATCCACTCACAGCCTGGCACAGTTGCCATGCCTGTCACCCATAAATTAGAAATAAACAAATTACAAAATCTATCAAAATAGCAATAACAATGGATACTATTGGGCCCTTAAAAAGAGACTATACTGTCACACTCCCAGATAAATAAATTAGAGATTAAGACCCGACGCCAAACAACAGAAAGGGCCACAGCTAGGCCCTCAAGACAGGTCAATACCATGGCTACCAAGAGAAGGCTGGCTATGAGGTGCCTGCAAGGCTGGAAAGATGGAGGGGAAGGTGAATTTCCTTCACATTGCACAAAAAGTAACTAAGCGCAGGAGAAATGTATTTCAAGGAATATTAGAAGGATTATCCCCAGTTTTCCCAAATTGAAGGAAACAACAAAGTTTCAATCCAATAACAAACTGACCCTTCAGCTTCAAGAAAAATCACAGCTTCATAAACACTGAACAATCACGTAAGGACAACTACACCTATACACATGATCCGTTCTGTATCATTGCCTTTTTTGTGTTTTATACTAGTGATGGCAGAGCGAGGCTCCGTGAACCGCATAATAAGTGGAACTACAATGAGCTGCAAATCACCGACTTGTTTGAACAGATCAAAGGGTTTTGCTCTCCGCGGAAACACACAACGATCGGCTCAAATCAATCTCTGACCCCCAGGGATTGATTTGAGTAGCTCTGCTACTCTGCTACTTTTTGGTTTCATAAAACCTCACTCTCCCATCACTAATGTGTATGTGATATGGCTAAAATCATAGCGGCATGGGTTTTTTTCACGTGCACTTTACAGTTCAATATAAATAGCCTAGGTAATATTATAATAAGAAATGTGATAGCATTGCAACGTGAATTTGCGATTACCAGACCCGACCACATAGTTTGTGGATCATTACACAGAAACTAAACTCAGTGCAAAAAGTACCCCGGGGTTGATTGAAATGGAATCAGCGCTGAAAAGCATAATTGTCAATAATACTATCAGTGTAATTCCTAAATCAGCAGTTTAGTTATATTCTACTTGCTGCATCATTTGTATAGAGTTATTGACTCTATAGTAGTTTTCAAACTATGCCCGTTCAGAAATGTAATTCGTTACAAATAAACTAAATGAACTGGATTAAGAGACAGGTCGATCGGTGGCAGAGCAGAGAGAAGCAAAAAGTGAAGGACTAGTCAAGGTGTGAGAAAGAGCCAGAGACGAGAGACTTACCTGGGGGCAGGTATTGACAAAAGCCGTTTGAGTTGACCTTCACGTTGGTCTTAAAGGTGGAGTCAAACTTGTCGTCCGCACTTAGGAGTGGAAAGGCAGAATTAGGTATTTTACCACAGCTATGTTAATTATTTTACGAATATGCAACTTAACATTTCTGTATATTGAGAGTGAGTATATGTGTAGCCAGTAACGTAGGCTTTTTTTTTTTTTTTGGGGGCGACTGTTCCTGGCCCCCCAATGTTCAAAGCTTACGTATCTTGCATGAATACACAGTTTACGTGTAGCTAGCTAGCTAACGATCTAGCCCAGTGGTTCTCAAACTCGGTACGTGTATGCTGTTTTTCGCATCAGCCAATCTCTTGCATAATTAAAGTGGTTGAAAACGTGTTTCGGTTCCATAATTTTTAATCGCGGACATGAGGCAGTGTTTTGACATGTTGAGGGGTGTGCTGTTGTTTGGAGCTGTGGGAAATAGTCTAATCACATTAAAAAAGAGTGCAGTTAACATCTAACCTGCACACAAACAGTTTAATAGTATTAAACTATAATAAAATAGTTGCAGTAGGGGTACGCTATTAAAAACAGACAAATTAAATGGAAAATGTCATAACCGCTACACAAATCAAATGAAAATGTACGGTTCTAAAATATTTGCAAAATGTAAATATTTAAAAATGTTCATATTTGGAAATGTTTTTTCATCTCTATCCCAGAATTCCCCAAGTGATATTGCAGTGCCGTTCTTGTGCAAATAATTTGTAATTGCCCAGTTGGCATCTACAATTGTCGTCAAAACCATCGAGGCTGCAAACTTGCTTTGGGTTATCATCTTGACACCCTTTAGAAATCTGTGAGCTGGTTGAAAGAAACGCGGTTTATAGTTGATGATTGTAGTAATATGTTGTGAGTTTCTTGAATTTCATTCAATGTTTTGACGCCTTGGTGGTTTATTAGTGGGTCTGTGCTGTGCGTCTGCTGAGCAAGCGTCCTGTAGGCTATTCATTTGTACAGTAATATCTTCAATTTTATTGTAGTTTTCCTGGATTCTGATGTCACGTCTTTCAAACCACCGGATCATGTTGACCAGACTATTGCCATGTTGAGCGATTAACGTGAGCTGTGTTAACAAACTTTCATCCCCCAACAAAGCCAAGTTGCAAGTTGTGCAAAATAAATTAAATCCGTCTGTTTGCAGTGTACCAGGCGGACCAGGCGGCTTTTCGTATTTGACGTTCCATCCATGTTTATCTCTCCTTTCTTTCACAGTATTACTTAAACGCATTGCTTTTATAACGGTTGCATTAGCCACTAATTGTATAATTAGTGACGTCACTGTGGCGATTAAGTGCATAGAGGGATACAGTACTTTGGGGATAACGATTGAAGTGCAAGTTTAAATCCCTGCGGCTCACGTGACGGTATCAAACTGACGGCCCTACTCATTAGACGTTAGTGTCTAATTAAAAGCAATTAACAGGTCGTTATACTTCAGGAATTGCAATCATGGCTAAAATGAAGACCAGCATGCACGGGGGTTCCGAGTTTGGGAACCACCAATTACTAGCTAGCTTGTTAAATATCTGCTCCTATTCGTTATGTTACATATCCCATCATCCTGTTGGTCTTTTCGCTGCTGTGACCTATGTTGATGTGTGTGCATGTACATCTGTTACCTGTTGTAGAGGAGGATATCCGGAGTCCAAATCTGGTCGGTAGTGAATCTTAAGTTCTTCACCCCCGGATACGCAGACTGGTTCCACTGGAGGTAGTGATCGTACCAGTGCTGGGACACATGGAATCAATGTGAAAAGCATGTCTTGATTCGGCTGCCATCAAGAGCCATGCAACGCCTGGATCCCGGAATGATCAGCATGCACAACGCTAACACAATGACCCTCCAGCAAGCATGCCATCGCAAAAGCGCCTTCTATATCTGGAGGAGTCTGCCTATATGATGCTTATCGACCTGGCAACAGGCCAGGGGCGTTTTTTCGAAGCGCTTTACCGACCGTTTTCTGCGCGCTTGGCCTGATATAAACTCTCTTGCTGCGCGTTCGCGAGAACGCTGGTTTCGCTCAAACGGATTTATGCGCACGTGTCGGTTCACGCGCTCGCCACTGTGTTTACCATCTGGAGCCAGACGTTGGTGGTGAGGACCTGGTTCTTCTCATCCTGGGAGTGGAGAAAGATGGAGAGAAATACAGAGAGACGGAGAGGAGAGAGATACTGAGTGACCACCACTTTATCTGCCCTCCCATTAGCCTGCCCTGCCACCCCTTAATCTCTGCCACGTCAACATTCCCAACAACATTCTTTACCTTTCCACTACTGGCCGAGGACAGTGAGACAGAAAGACAGACAAAAAGGTACAGTGGAACAGAAAGACAGACACAGCCGCAAAAAAGGGAAACCAGAACAAGCAGACAGACAAACAGACACAAATAGAAACAGCAGGACACACAGACATAAATTGAAACAGCAGGACACACAGACCGACAAACAGACAAAAAGAGAGACAGTTGACCAGGCTGACAAACAGAGGGACTGTCAAAATGACGTGTAGAGAGATAGAAGTCTGTCAGAGAGACAGGTATAGAGAAGGGTTGAGAGAGACGACAAGGCCGTCGTTTGGGGGGGACAGGCAGAGACAAGACAAACGGACTTTCTTACCACGTCCATGATCTGAACTAGGATCATGGATATATTGACAGTTAAAGGGTGTGAGTCATTGGCCACTGGTCTCTCCATACGGTTGTAGTCCTTCAGTAACTCCTTCAGCAGGGTGCGCTGGTGAGGGCCTTGTACAGACACTGAGACGCGGAGGAGCACGGGAGAGCGGGAAGGGAAGGATAGGCCGAAAACAAAAGAGGAGAAAGAGAAAGAGGGTGGGGAGAGGAAAGGAGTGGGGGGAAAGTCAAAAGAAGGAAGGAGGGGAAAAGGAAGAGGCCAAAGGGTAAAAAATGGAAAGAAAAGAAAAGAGAGATGTAGGAAAGGACAGAATGAGAGAAGAGAGCAAAAGGAGAGCAGGCACGGGATGGAGAAAAGGAGAGGAGTCAAGTGGGAGAGATGAAACCCATACATTGTTAATTTGCCATAGTGACTTAAAGGCAAGCCATCTTTGATAGCTTGAAAATATGTTTGGAATTACACACCAGCACAACAGGGTATACAAGCTTAAATGTGACTTAAAGCAAAGAGCAGTGTTCTCTGAATACTCCTCAGTGGTTTCCACAATTGCCTGCCTCTCCACTCCACATAGAGAGCCTCTCTTGCAACGCCACATAATTTCCAAAACAACGTTAACAAGGAAACAGAATCGAAACTGATCTATAATTGTGTACTATTGATGTGAGCTGGTTGCTGCCATTTTGACTGACAGCACTGAGCCTCTGTGCCTCTTCACATAGATTTTGGGAGATGGGTAGGGGGAGCGTCACAGTTATGATTAAGCATGTCTCTCTTCTCTTGTTTCTGCAGGAATAAAGTCTACCCTGACATCCAGCTCCCACATGTGTACAGAAACCCTCATTACATTTACATTAAATTCGGTGATAACCCTGATAAATGCATAGGGCATACAATAATGCACATATGCACACACACATACATGCTCCCAAACACACACACGCACACAAAACACGCACATGCATGCACACACACACACACACATACTCGCTCCCAAACACACAGAAACACGCGCACACACACACACACACACACACTCCCAAACACACAGAACACACATACACGCCCCCAAACACACACACACACATACATGCTCCCAAACACACACATGCACACACACACTCCCAAACACACAGACACGCACATACACACTCCCAAACACACACACGCACACACACACACACAGAAACACACACACACACATACGCTCCCAAACACACACATACGCACACACACACATGCTCCCAAACACACGCATACACACACACACTCCCAAACACACACAACACACACACACACACACGCTCCCAAGCACACACATGCACACACATACACACACACACGCTCCCAAACACACACATGCACACACATACACACACACAGACAGTCACACATACACGCTCCCGACACACACACAGGCACACACAGAGACAGACACACACACACACACACACAAATGCTCCCAAACACACGTGCACACACACACACACTCACTAGCACACACTTCCAAACACAGATACCTCCCTCCTCCTGTTTTCTTTTTCTTTTCATTCACCCCCCACATCCTTCCGCTTGTTTCTCCAGCCCTCGGCACAGGTGGTGGGGAAAAGGAGAGAGATTCAGATGGACCTACCCTGGATTAGCGCAGAGACCCCGATAAGCAGAAGAGCCACAGACTGCCACATATTCCTGAGGGTTGTGAGAAGAGACAAACGGAAAGAAATCCTGATTCTGAGGAAAAGCGGGAGATGCCTCAATTCAAATCTGCTGAGAGACAGAGAGTGAGTGAGAGAGAAAGAGAGTGAGATAATGTATGTGGGGGAGAGAGAGAGAAAGAGAGAGAGGGAGAGATGGGGGTGTCGAGCCTAGCGTGCACTTCAGTACAGTGTTAGAAAAAGCCAACAGATTGATTCTAGACACACAAGTAGGCTCGCTCTCTGTCGATTTCGCTCTCTCTCTCTCTCTCTTTCTGTCCCCGCCCCTTACCCCCCCCACACACACACTCCCCAGTCATCTCTCTCCTCCGCTCAGTGAGAAAAAGGGGAGGTGGAGCGATCTCTCACATCTGCGTGCTGTGTGTGCCGACTGAACCCTGACCACAGAGGACCACCCGGCCCCCCTTCCTCTCCATCCCTCAAAATAAAACCTGAGAGTGGGATGGGGCATTCATTCATTCTCTTTGTGTGACCTTAAAAGAACTCAATTCCATTCCATTCAAAATGAGTTTTATTGGCACGGCAAACTGTTGGAATAAATAAGCACCACATATATATATAGGCTATATATATATATATATATATATACACACACACATACATACTGTACATACATACGTAAAGATACTGAATATAGCATATATCATTTATTTATCGATTGTTCAGAAAGATTTATCTCTTTAGCAGAGGAAAGGTGCATGCATGAAACCTTGCAGCAGCGTTATATCAACGTGAAGTGTGAGAGCGAGGTGAGTCTGACCGCGCGGCCGGTTCCGAAGTAGGTGACGTGCGGGTTTTGCTGCTCCGTTCCAAAGCACCGGTAGGAGGTTGCTGTATTATCCGTGCCCGTGTTGTTGAAAGGAATCTAAACAGCTCCGGGCGGCAGAAAGGACTGTTTACTTTCTACTGCTTGTGCGCGAGATGACAGATGGGGATGAGGCGGGGAGGCGGGGTTCTGCTTGAATCTGCAGGACGGATGGACTCCCATCTCGCAGAGAAAGTGCTGGAGTCTGCAGGAGGCCCGGGAATGTGCTTAGTTAAAATCTCATTCTCATTCCTCCTCACGAAGTGCTGATGCAGAGCCGCGCTGTATAATAGATTACCCTATTACCGTTCGTGCCCTTCAACTCACAAAGCACGACGGCCTTTGCACTCCCCCCAAAAATACACCCACACATAACTCACACATTCAGTTCCTAATATCCTGTAGTACACATGTACACTGCGCATACACTGTAGCTCTACTCACACATGCTATTAGACTGCCAGATGCAGACGCAGATGCACGCTAATGGCTCGCTTGTACTCTGGACTCAATGGAGTTGGGGAGACATCTGGTGTACAACATAAGAACTGCAGATGTGCTTTTAGGAATTTTGCCGTACCATGCTTTGGAGGTCTGCCTCATCATATTAGGGGGCAATGAGGGAGGTAGAGGTGGAGAGCTGAGATGAGATGAGGAAAGTAATGATAAATGATGAAGTGTATAAAATAATCAAGTGGAATACACATACATAGAGAGTTCTTACATATAGCCAATGCAACTGCAAATGAACAGACATAGCTTTAGAGTCACAGAGGGGAGGCAAAATGGCATGACATTGTTTAAATGCTGCTTTTATTCCTGTGTAGTGTGCGCCTGTGGACAAGGGGAGGGGTGGGGTTGTGTACACTGCCTGGGAGCACTGTGTAAACCATCCTACCAATCGGCTTTGCCCTTCTCCAAAATGTCAATCACAGCAATGTGCATTCCTGGCTGGCTGTAATGGTTAGGGAGCTGGGCTTGTAACTCAGAGATTGCAGGTTAATTTCCCAGGTGGGGCACTGCTGTTGTACCATTGAGCAAGGTACTTTACCTGAATTGCTTCAGTAAAATATCCAGTTGTATAAATGGATTGTATGTAAAGAAATGTAAACTGTGTAAGTCACTCTGGATAAGAGTTCATTGTCTTTAACCCTGTGGCTGTATTGTTAAATGCCTAAAATGTAAATTGTAAAATGGTCTTCAATCAAGAATGGTGCAATTGGCTAGAACAAACCACCCCTCTGTGGATGTGCAGTGGTTCCCGTTACCATCATAAATTGAAACACATGGACAAGGTTTTTTTAACGTGAGAAGTCAAAAAATAATAGCAATACATCAATAATGAGAGTGGATGAAAAAGATTTGAATATTTATGAAAGAAAATAAGACCCCTGTTTAAGAGAGAGATGAATATCTATGGAAAATAAGACCCCTGTTTAAGAGAGAGATGACGCTGTGCTATCAATAAATGAGATGACAGGATGCCATGAAACAGAGGATTCTATCAGTGCAGTAAGCCCTGTACGAGCTCATGAGATCTTCAGTTCAAGGAACACTGTGTCCCGAATCCCCCAAAAAAGCATTGGATGGAGGAGGGACGGGGTCATTTCTGATTTAAAAAAACAGGCTCAGGCAGCTAGGCAACAGAGATGCCGGGGGCCGAGGGGTTATTGGATTGAATAGTAGACCGGAGCAGTCCTTCCAAAGGAATCCCAAAATCGTGCTTATTAGCAGGATAGGACAAAGCCAGGGAACAAAACAATGCGGGAGGAAGCATCGGGCATAAACATTACAAACCTGGCCGGGGACAGGGCCAGAGGACAGAGGGGCTTGTGGCATAGGGATTAATGCACTCATGCTTGTAACCCAATGGCTGCAGGCTTACTTCCCGTAGTGGGGCTTTCGATCAAGGTACTTATCCCACAGAGGAAAATGTGCACTATGTACACCTTCCTGAATAAGGAGGGGGGTGCTGCCACGCTAATGAAAGTATGCATAAATAATGCAGGCTCCACACTGGGGCTTGTGTTTGTTTATGTCCATCAGCTTCAGAGCACATTTCAGCTGGTTTCCCAGAGTGTGATTATAATGGACAGGAGGGGGCATGATGGGAACAGGCAGTGGAAGAGCACACTCCAAAGTGAAAAATACATTTGTATATCTTTTTAATCTTTTTTTTGTTTGTCTGTTCCAGATTTTTTCCAGTTGTTTTCTCCCAATTTGGTGGCCAATTATACCCTCTATTTATTTTGATTCGCTGCTCATCTCTACGAGGCAAGCTAATTCTCTGAGGGCAGTGAACTCCTTCCTTCCTTCGAGATGGAATTTGCCCATCCACATTCTGGAGTCACCTTTACGCGCTTCTCAGCGAACTCGTGACAGCTCCCCCTCCCCCTGGGGGCTCCCGGTCTGGTACAGTCGGGTTTCAAACCGTGATAGGCAGCTCACACTCGTAAAGGACCAGCCAATATGGGTGCGTTAGACCGTTATGCTATCGGATGCCCCTAATCTTTTAGTTCTTAATAAGGAAAGTTTTATGGGAAGGGGCAGATGGCTGCACGATGACCTCAGGTTAGAATGGTGTTTCAGTAAGGGGGTTTTGAGACCGCTCAATATATTTATAATGCACGAGACACCAAAATGCATTATATTTGTGACCTGTAGAAATTATTATTATTTAAATTTGTCTTTTATATTGTGTGTGATGTAAATAATATGCTGATGAAGACAAAATGTAAAAGTGCGTACGAACATCAATTTACTGCTCTATGATAATATATATAAGACCATCTGGGCTGGACAGTATACATTTCAGTGTGCAAGACAAATCAATACATCAATAATCAATACATCATTAATCAAATATACTCTCATAGGTCATCGGTGACAGGTGAGCCAAAGCCCTGTTCTCAGAATTCAAATGAGAATCCATCTTCATAGACTTTTAGACACTGAGTCACCCCAATATCTTCACTCAAAATGTCTAGGGGGAAGATTTTTCTATTTAGAAATTTTCATTTGAATCCTTTAGGAAAGTTGGCCAGACCCCTTCCTATGCCAAGTGCAAAATGAAGAAAATATATTTTAAGGAAAATGCAAATCATTAAAATAATTTAGAGGGTATTTCAGTAATGTATGGTTCACAAAAATCAGAGGAAGAGTTGAAGTGTTGATTGAACATATACACTCAGTGGCCACTTTATTAGGTACACCTTTCTAGTACTGGGTAGGATCCCCCTTTGCCCCCGGAACAGCCTGAATTCTTCGTGGCATGGATTCAACAAGGTGCTGGAAACATTCATCAGAGATTCTGGTCCATGTTGACATGCAGTTGCTGCAGATTTGTCGGCTGCACATTCATGTTGCGAGTCTCCCATTCCACCACATCCCAAAGGTGCTCTATTGGACTGAGATCTGGTGACTGTGGAGGCCATTGGAGTACTCTGAACTCATTTGTCATGTTCATGGAACCAGCTTGAAATGACATGTGCTTTGTGACATGGCGCATTATCCTGCTGGAAATGGCCATTAGAAGATGGGTGGACTGTGGCCATAAAGGGGTGCACATGGTCAGCAACAAGATCAGCAGTTTCTGAGATACTCACACCACCCCGTCTGGCACCAACAATAATTCCACGGTCAAAGTCGCTTAGATCACATTTGTTCCCCATTCAGATTTTTGGTCTGAACAACAACTGAACCTCTTGGCCATGTCTGCATGCTTTTATGTATTGAGTTGCTGCCACATGATTCGCTGATTAGATAATTGCATTAACGAGCAGGTGTACAGGTGTACCTAATAAAGTGGCCAATGAGTGTATGTGAGGTCCAAAAGTCTCAGTCCACCACCAAGATCTGTTTGTTCTCATCATTCATCAAAAACTAACAAAATGGTATGAAATGAGAAAGCAGGGTATTAAATTTAAATATATATATTTTGTTTCCTCAAAATGTTCCATCCATCCATCCATTATCTAAGCCGCTTATTCCTGGTCAGGGTCGCGGGGGGGGGCTGGAGCCTATCCCAGCATGCGTTCCGGGCGAGAGGCAGGAATACACCCTGGACAGGTTGCCAATCCATCTCAGGGCACACACACCATTCACTCACACACTCATACCTACGGGCAATTTAGACTCTCCAATTAGCCTAACGTCCATGTCTTTGGACTGTGGGAGGAAACCGGAGTACCCGGAGGAAACCCACGCGGACACGGGGAGAACATGCAAACTCCACACAGAAAGGCCCCCGGCCTGGATTCGAACCCGAGACCTTCTTGCTGTGAGGCGACAGTGCTATCCACTGCACCACCGTGCCGCCTTCCTCAAAATGTTGTGACAGCTTATTTTTCATTTAAGTTTTGATACATGGACACTCCTAATACACAGTGTAAGTTGTTTTGGTCTTGTAACAATTAATGCCAGATATTGATGTAATTAATATAGTTCTCCACCACAGGTGCTTTAGTCTCGAAAAAGGACACTTCCATTGCAAATGTTTATGCAGCTGTTTGTAACTATGTCAGCAGAGCTTAGTGAAGTAGTTAAGGTCAAATTGTTCTCCAGAGTAAATATTTTGCGTTAGTTTTTGGTGAATGGTGAAAACAAACGGATCTTGGTAGTGGACTCAGACTTTTGGACCCCACTATATATATATATATATATATATATACAGTATATATATTTTATTATTATTTATTTTTTTAATTTGGGTCCCTTTTTATATTTTTATATATATCATTGGCCCAGTACTCAAAGTTAGGGGCTGAGATGCAGCACATCAGTGAAGAAGAAGGAAACGGGCAAAAAGAGCTAACATGCAGAGAAACTGAGGTTGAAATGGGGAAGGACAAACACTCACTTCTAAACTGTTAATGGCCCTGGGCCTGATTTCATTGTCTGTCCTGTGAGATTAGTACAGTTAAATAAGTACTTCCCTCTACAGTTGATTGCCTTTTTACTGCCAGAGCCGCCTTTCTGCACTTGCATCTCACTTGCCTTCAATTTAATGACTGTTTCAACATATTCAGCTCTTTCTACAGTCATATTCAGACAGCATATATTGTATCACAAGGCTCTCTATTTACCATAATTTGAATACCACCACATGTCTAATACAGTTGTAAACAGTTTTTATTTTATTTTACAAAGTTGTTCGCTTGCAAGGTCATGTAATAGAAGCAGAGGTCTTTGGGGGTGTTCAAGGCCTACATATTGATATGATTATAGATTACTATCAATGGATGAATTATTATGGACTATTATACGATAGGATTACTATAATTGATACCTAAGTAACCTTGCCTACCTAAATAAACATACTTTGCTCTCTTCATTGAAGTCTTCACTGTGACCCTGTTGGGAACAGAGTTTGAATGCAGTTTAATAGAGCTAACACTAGATGGAGCTATTCCAACACAAAACATCCTGACTGGGACTGGGAGGCGAGTGCCTGCATCGTAGCTGATGTTAATCAAGGTTGCCCATATAATGCCCCATTCTCCCGATACTTCCATTCAGACTTTCATCTCAGGGGAACAGAGAAAAGGAGAGAAAGAGAGAAAGAAAGAGCATGTGTGCGTGTGAGAGAGAGAGGGAGATTTCATTAACCAAAAAGCACAGCAGTTACCAGTGGTCAATGTTTGACAGTAACATCAGTCATGACAACCACTCTGCAGAGGATTGAGTTTAGATTCAGATTACATTTCACTACTGCTGTGGTCTCTCACTGCGAAGAGCAACTACTACTACACTGAGGCGTCAACTATGCATCATGATCTTATGGTGAGCGTAGGAGCGTGAGAGAATGTAATGTAATGTAATGTAATGTAATGTAATGTAATGAGCGTAGGTGGGCATGGAAGCTTGTTGTCCTCATCATACATTCTCATGTTACACAGACAGGACCGAGTGGTTCAAATGGCTGGCAGTGTAGTGTAATGGTTGGAGAGCTGGGCTTGCAGAGGTTGCAGGTTCAATTCCCAGGTGGGGCACTGCTGTTGTACCCTTGAGCAAGGTATTTAACCTGAATTGCTTCAGTAAAATATTCAGCTGTATAAATGGATTGTAAAGAAATGTAAACTGTCTAAGTGGCTCTGGATAAGAGCGTCTGCTAAATGGCAAAAAAATGTAATGTAAATGTAAATGTAAATGCTGGACTGAGAACAAGACGGAGAGAAAAAGGAGCGAAGGAAATAAAAGTGTGTCTGTGTAATGTGGGGAGGGGGGTGGGGTGTAAGGTTGAGCAGGAGATGTGCAAATGTGCGTCAGGTCTACCTCTCTCTTCCTCCGTCTGGCACGCAGGTCTTTTCATGGTCTCCCCAGCCCTGGACCTCCCCGTCTCCATGGAGACAGCACCGCTGTCCCCCTCCAAGATGGTGAAGAACTTACCCCCCCAAATCACTGTAGCCAGCCTGCTACACCGAACCACTGGGCCCAACCTGCCCTTCTCTGTGTTAAACGTCCAGAGAGGTCATGACTTCCCTCTCAAGCAGCAGAGCCTGGAGCTGTAGGGCCTGTATTCTCTTGTGAGGACTGCTGGAACTCACCTCCCTGGCCCAGCCTTCTCAGCAGCGCTACCTGCTGCCGTCCGACCACGCTGTGCGATTTGTGCCTTGGTTGGGTTGGCCGGTGACCTCCATGACCCCAGAGCCCCTCCTCTCCCTGACCCCGCTGCTATGGCGCCCTCACTCTCTCCCCCTGGCCCTCGGTGGTGAAGTGAGACTACACAGCCTACATAAAGGGCTGACTCACTCACTACAGCTGCCATGCCCGCCCAGGTCTACTGACTGCTGAAGGTGCACCTCTTTAGACCTGTTCTTGGGCTCCCCAAATGCTCTCCAAGTGTTGGAGTGTGCGTGTATGTGTGTCAGAGAGAAAGAGAGAGAAAGGGAGAGGGAAAGGGAAGGAGGTATAGGTCAGTATCCGACCAACTATATGGAGCATTAGCCCCATACCCCCCCACCCATCCCAAATAAACTGCTGACTTGCACGAGTCAGTCTCCAGAAACACCCCTATATGCACAACCCCAGGTGGACAGCTGAGGTGAGACCACAGCTGGGAGGGGGGGGAGGGTTTCAAAGAGACGCTGACACACATAACTCCCCGCCATGCCATGCCACCCCACCCTGGCACACTCTACCCTCACTGACCACAGCATTAGACCTAATTCTGCTGAGTGAACAACGGATCCTGGTCTTTGCCGCACACGCATTAAATCGTGCATAAAAGGAAAGAAACCGCAGCGTTTACGAACGCGTCCGCCAAGAACAGCTTCGTGCGATAAGCGAGCGTATTCGATTGCATAATGGAGCCCTGCAGGCTAGCGTCAAAGTGGTTTTGCATTATGTGCTTTCGAGATCACGTATGTCTAATTCGATTGTATCTTTAATTCAGGGTCCGTGTGAGTGGGGCGTTTTGCATAGGGCTTCGTTGGGTTTGGGGGGGAAAAACGTAAGTAGTCGGAAGCTAATAGAGAGTATAACCATAATGCACGAGTCAATCATATTTACCAATTAAATCAATTACAGTAAATCGTGGTTGGAAGTAAGGCTTAAGAACACTATTTCATCTGCAGATCTTGCACTGGCAGTGCTGCTGATGCAGTTTTATGGCAATTGGAGCCATTAGTTAATGTGCTTTTAACTTTGTTTCATTAAAGAGTTCGTCGTCAGGGAGAAAATACTCTCCTCTCTCTTGCATGCTCATAAATTCCTTGGATTGTTGATCAGGCGCGCAACTATGCTCACATGTCTTATTCGTTTTTTTTATTTTTTATATATGATTCCAAATAGGAATCTGTATATTCCTAAATGTTTTTGTTTCCCTGGGTTTAACCGATATTGTATGCTTCGTGATGTGTTGTGCTTCGGCTTGTGTACTTGGTGTGTTTCTAGCGTTTAAGAAAGGCAGGCAAGCCTGACCTTTTCGGAAACTAATCCTGCAGGTTGTATCGGTGTCTTTCAATTAGCGACAGATTTGGACCTGGGATGACAAGAGAATTGACTTCCTGTCCAAAAAGGGGTCTTCAATCAAACGGTTAGAATGAAAGGAGGACACATCCTGGCCTTTACAGGAAATGGCCCCTAGTGCAGTCCTAGGCTGGGTAGAGGTTAGAAACGTGTGCAAATCAATTTGCGCAGGTTTCGGAGTCAAGCTTATTCCAATGTTAAAAATGCAGTCATGCGCGGCTGTATGGAAACATGGCACCATGCATGGTTGGGCTTTTTACATTTTAACTTTTTTTTTTAGTGTGCGTAGCTAAAAAAAAAAAGAAGCTTTTTATGTAAGAAGCCCTTCTAACCAATCATGACGGCAGGAAGGCAGAGGACGAAGGACGTTTTTTTTAAGCTAAAGCTAATGGATGTTCACATGTGGGTTTATATTTAGTCCGTATAATTGTTTAGAAATTGTCGATCCAAAGTTTCCATACAAATGTTTAGTATAGTTCATAAAATAAAACATTGCATTGAAGCTCATCGGAGGGTAGGCGGGAAAACAGTTGTTCGAGAGTATTTCCATTGTATTGTATGAGAAACATAAAGAGTGTTGAAACAGTCAAACAGCAATTGTATTCATTGTCTTTATGGTGGTGCGAATCAATTACGGCAAAGGGCCGCGTATGGATTATTCCATCTACGGCAGCCTCCCAAAGTGAAATAACAACATGACCTAAAGGGGGCGGAAATGCACGCGCATTTAGTCGTTTTTTTTAGTAATAAAGTAGTTTATTTCCGCAAATAAATGAAAACGCATGAACTTTATACCCCAAAAAACGCCTTACCTAAAACTAAGCTACCAAACTGGAACAGCACAACACCATATCAAACATTTACCTACAACTGCATGTTTTAAAGCACACACAGACACGTATACACAGACACGCATAGACACACACTTACACGCACAAAATGAAGATAAAATGTATTCACAACTCAAAACAATATCTGGTAAATGTGAATCACCTTCCAGGGGCTCACCAGCTTGATCCAAGCTTATGAAACCTGCACTGCGCCTGAGGCTTAAATGGAGGTTATGCACGGAAGTAGGCAATCCTTCACTACCATTCGTTGCCATGGTTAAAATAAGAGAGCTTTCTGAAAATTTCATTGAGCAAAGGGTCATTGACCTCCACAAATTGGGTGGTGACAATACAAAAAAAAAAATATCACAAAGAGCTAAGATTTTTCCGGTTTCCACCGGCTGCACACGTTATCGAGATGACAAAAGGTAAACCAGAGCTCAAAGAACATCTGGAGTATCTGGTGTATTTGGGAGGCAAACCCTCACTTTGTGATATGAGCTCAGGGTTAGGCAACCCTGGACCTGGAGCTCCAGAATTATTCCTGGTTTTTGTTCGATCCCAGTTTGATTGGTCATCATGAGTCTGAATATTCAGAGTGTGAATGATGAAACGCTGTGTACCTCCAGCACATGGTCATCTGCGTTCATTAGGCCTCATAATTAATCCAATCATGCAGATGTGGGTTCGATTGTGAGTAAAAAAACAGAAACATCTCTGGCACTCCAGGTCCTGGGTTGCCTACCCCTTGCCGTTAGCTGATTGAACCCAGAATTCATGTGGGAGTTGTGAGGATGACTCACAAAGATAACATATATATGCCACAATGCAAAGAGGTAGCCTACAGATTCCTCAAACCACATCTAAATGACATCTAAATGTCCATAATTTGCAGTCAACACGAGCCAAAAACCTCTGGGATGTGCTTATCGGCCGTGCGTCTGGCACTGAAGTGGTGATGTTCGTGTTTGGAAGAACATAATTTCCTTGTTGAAATATGGAAATGTGTTAGGCTCTTTCTGGACGGGTTGAATCTCCTGGTCACGGTGCCCTTGTCAGAAATGAGGGGTGGATTGATTCAAGCACATAGCAGGACACTTTCGGCTAATAATCTGGCTCCCCCTTCTATGCACCTAAACCCTGGTGGAAAAAACAGACACTCCAGCATAATGAAAAGCACACATCAAAGTCGACAAGAAAGTGGTCGAGGGAACAGAAAATCTATGTCCCGGACTGGCTATTGCAATGTTCTATATTTCAGTTGAACATCTGTGGTTTAAAAGCAAGCATTTCACAAGTGGGGAACTATGAAATCTGAAGGAGTATTTTCCTCCTGAAAAAAGTCTGCAGAAAGCAACTTCTCAGTGACACCAAAGGAAGTTGAAGGACGTGAATACCTTTGATTATAATGTTGTCAGGAAAACATGCAATTAACTGTCCCTCTAGCAATGGTAGTATTAAAGCTTTATGTATTTTTTGGAGATTCAAAAAAAGCTAACAGGTTATTCAATTAAATTAAATTCAGTTTATTTGTATAGTGCTTTTAAAAAGTACACTGTCACAAAGCAGCTTTACGGGGTATGGAGCCTTAACCCCCCCAAAGAGCACGCCAAGGGCAGAGAGCAGCAAGCAAAAACTCAATGAAGGGCACAGTGAGGAAGAAACCTTAAGAGGAACCAGACTCTGGGGGGAGACAATCCTCTTCAGGCTGGCACCAAAAAGATTAAGGGAAGGGGAAGTAGTCAATAAACGGGGGGTCAAGAGTACATAAAGGGCAGGCTGGAACAGGTGCAGGCAGCATCCACAGGGTAGAGCTGAATGATCAGCTTGTAAGGTCTGATCGAAGGATCTTCTGGTCACAAAGATTGTCACGCCTGGGGAGTGAGATGAAGGTGGGTGCCAGACGGTATCTTGGATGTTCCGCCACTGGACACACGCGGAGGATTTGGGCTATGAGGGGGGAGTAGGAAAATGTGTGAGGTCATATTCTTCAGGCCATGGGCGCTAGTGGAATGTCCACGTGTGTGTGTGTGTGTGTGTGTGTGTGAAGGGTTATTAACAAGATTAACAATGAGCAAGAGATTTTGTGAAATCAAAGCTTGCACCCTGTTCATCATGGGCCAGAGGCACTGCAGCTTTGGCGCTGCTCAATTTGGAATGTGCGACCATGCAAGGGCGTGGATTCAGAAATACAAGAGTCCGGCGGAGAACATCCACACCAAAGCTATCTCTGCCAGCCGGTGTCTAGACCTAGTGCACATGGGGCCCCGCCACGTCATCCAGCTCTGTCCATCTCCAGTGTGACACCACGCCTGGAACCAATCGGTAAAGATCCTGCAGCGAGGACACCCCTGTGGAACCTGGGTGCCTGCTCCTCCATGGGTAAGCATGACTCAAGTAGCACAGGCAGGACATAGCCTGAAGATGAATATAATTGAATGTTTACTGTCAGGTAACAGCAGACTCTGGGCAGCTCTAACAAAATGTTCTTTTGAATGTTTCCCCAGCTAATTACAGTACTTACACTTGGCATATCGATTGCGAGACATCAGGGATTGGTTGATTTATTAATATTGTGTACGCTTTCCTTTTAAAAGGGTAAAATACTGCGTGAGTCGAAGAAGTCCCAGAAATCCCTATAATGTCACAACCTGCCACCCCTGCTCTTAATTAACCTTTACTAAAACAGCCAACACAGCCACACTCTCTAACTCCTAAATGCTTTCTGTCTGACAAACTTGTGCTGTACCGATTCACTCTCGCCATTTTTCTTGCTCAGTCTGACAGTCTCTCTGTCTTTTTTCCTTTTCCCTCTTTCTCTGAATGCTGTCTTTTTTTTACGCTCTCTCTTTTGTAATACTTAAGACAGCTGCCTATGATGTTATTGTCCTTCACTTTGTTTGTGACCTTTGACCTATTCTGTCAGGTTTAATTTTAGTCACACAGACCATAAACAGCACACTTTCAACTCCTTCTCCTCTCCCCATTCCCTTCTTTCTTTTCAGCACAGGCAACATAAGGCATCCTTGTTTTGAGGATGTCCCTCTACCCCCTGTGCTTTGCCACCTTCTCCCTTTCAGCTATATTTGATGCCCCCTCCCCATACCTGTCCTCCTATCTCCTCCCCTCCATCTTGTGCATTGCTAAAAAAAAAAAAACCTCTGTCAAATAAACAGAGAGGCCATAAGTTTTTGTTTTTTAAAGCATGTCTACCTGTGCTTGTTACATGTCCTTCTTCATATTGTTGGGAGAGAGTGGGACATATGGTGCATCGTTTCATGCCTCCTCCAGAACAGCCTCCACCAGAACTCTGGCTGCATTGTCTGCTTTATTAATATCTGCCATATAACACAATCGACCAGGCTGTCCATTCATCCGGAATAAAAGACTGCAGAAAGATATGGGACGCATATAAATGGAAGATTGTTGCTATAATTAAAAGTGATCAAATCAGGGATCATTATTCCATCAATAATACTAACAATCAAAAATAGTATTACATATTCATATTAATGAATGTAATATGCTGACGGCAACAGGTCTCTTACATTTCTGTCAAATCATTGAAATGACTCTCAACCCAACGTATCATTCAGTCTCAGTGAGAAAATGCCAGCTTTGGTGCAAGTGCGATTTTTAAAGTATCAGGCTTACGCAGCCTACTCTTCCAACAAGGTAACCGCACTGAATCGTAGGATGTGTTTATGGACACTACTGTCTAGAGGTTTTCTTGTTCCGGGAGGTAAAGAATGCAACCAGCTATCAATTTTTGCAAATACCACATGAAATTCATCAATGGTCCACAAATTCACAGTACATTATAGTCAAACACATCTCTCTCTCTCTATCTATCACTTTTTCTCTTGCAATATCTTTCCTCCCAGGGGAACGACACTGTCAAAAAGCCCCATGTGTGCTACCCTTACTGTGTACATTCAGCACACATTATACATACAATACAATATATGAAACAAACAATTGGGCAAGTAAATTGTAAGACAAAAATGTGCTATTTAATGTCCTTATTGTGCATCATTATAATATGTGCACTGGAGAGCAGGCCAGGCCCAGCCCATCAACAACATATACATCATTATTCAACTAATTCACAGCACAATTCACGCTCACATAATATAGGTATCTATCTCTTAATATATGGCAAATGTATCAATAATTAATGTAGGCAAATGTAAAATGAATGTAAAATTGACAAAAAACATCAACATGTATTGTAAGAAATAAATAGTAGTCATTCATAGAATGTGCTTTGCTGTTCTGTTCCCGGTGGACCACACATGCAATTGTGGCCTACTGACAGCGAAGGTACCTGATTGGTCAACACAGGATCACAAAATCAATCGTGATCCACCGAAAAAGACACATGAGTAAAATGTCAAGGTAGCTTATTTTATGTAACTTTACATTTACATTTTAGGCATTTAGCAGACGCTCTTATCCAGAGCGACTTACAAGATGTGCATTAATACATGGTAGGAACAATCATAGTTTGCGCACTAGATCAGTGCAGTAATACAGCGATAGACATCATTGTAGGCAGCTGCATACCATACCTGTAACACTGGGAAGGAAAAGGTTAGTAATATATATATATATATTATTAAATGAGAAGGCAGGGATGCATATACAAGAAGTGTAGAGCAAGTCGGCAGTGGTGATGACAATAGGCTAGATGTACAGAATTCAGTGGTAGTGGAGTCTGAAAAGGTGGGGTTTGAGTCTCTTGCGGAAGATCGCAAGTGATTCCGCGGTCCTGACCGATTGTGGAAGGACAGAGAAGAGGCGGGACCGCGAGGAGCGGCTGCCGGGTGCCCGGAGGGATGGGACAGTCAGTTTGCCAGAGGAGTCTGAGCGGAGGGGTCTGGCTGGGATGTAGGGTGTGATGAGTGTCTGGAGGTAAGGGGGAGCAGTTCCTCTAGCCACCTGAAAGGCAAGCACCAGTGATTTGAATCTGATGCATGCTGCGATGGGGAGCCAGTGTAGAGAGGAGAGTAGAGGGGTGACGTGGGTGAACTTGGGTTGGTTGAACACCAGACGTGCAGCAGCATTCTGGACTAGTTGCAACGGCTTGATGGCGCAAGCCGGTAGGCCTGCCAGCAAGGAATTGCAGTAGTCCAGACGCGAGATCACCAGGGCCTGGACCAGGAGTTGTGTGGCCTCTTGGGTGAGGAATGGTCGGATCCTCCAGATGTTGTGGAGGGAGAATCGGCAGGTCCGGGTGATCGCTGCTATGTGGCCCGAGAAGCACAGCTGGTCGTCCAGGGTCACTCCAAGACTCCTAGCAGACTGGGACGGAGACAGTATGGAGCCTTCCACGGTGATTGAAGCATCAATCATTGGGGAGCCCTTCGCTGGGAGGAAGAGCAGCTCAGTCTTCCCCAGGTTCTACTTCAGGTGGTGGGTGGACATCCAGGCAGAGATGTCAGCCAGGCATGCAGAGATCCGTGCCGGGACTTGAGTCTCAGATGGAGAGAAGGAGAGAAAGAGTTGAGTGTCGTCAGCATAACCGTGGTAAGAAAAACCATGAGCAGAGATAACAGAACCAAGTGACTTAGTGTGCAGGGAAAATAGGACTGGGCCTAGCACCGAGCCCTGCGGAACTCCAGTAGAGAGGGTGTGGGGAGAGGAGAGGGATCCTCTCCAGGCCACCTGGTAGGACCGGTCAGCTAGGTATGACTTGAACCATGTCAGTGCAGATCCAGAGATTCCCATCTCGACGAGAGATGAGAGCAGGATCTGGTGGTCCACGGTATCAAATGCAGCTGACAGGTCGAGGAGGAGGAGGACGGAGCTAAAGGACTGGGACTTAGCCGTTTGAAGAGCCTCAGTGACCGTAAGGAGAGCAGTCTCTGTGGAGTGGCCTGCCTTGAACCCAGATTGGTTAGGATCAAGCAGGTCATTCTGTAGGAGATGAGCAGACAGGTGGTTATAGGCAGCCCGCGCTAGTGTTTTGGAGAGGAAAGGGAGGAGAGAGACAGGTCGATAGTCGGAAATGACAGCAGGATTCAGAGGTTTTTTTGAGGAGGGGGACAACATGGGCGCTTTTGAGGGAAGAGGGGACAGAGCCAGAGGAAAGAGAGGAGTTGATAACATTGGAGACAAAGAGGAGGATGTCCATAGCAATGGACTGGAAGACGGGGGAAGGAATGGGATCGAGAGGGCAGGTGGTGGGACGGTGGGAGTGAACAAGTTGAAGGATATTCAAGTCAGGGAGCGGCGAGAAGGAGGACAGAGGGATGATAGGTTTAGGTAGCGAGTGGGTGAGGGAGGGTTGGATGAGGGAGAGGATGGGGGTAAGGAGTTGCGAATGTCATCAACCTTCTCGCGAAAGAACGATGCGAAGTCATCCACAGAATAATCATATAACATGATTATATAACTTATATGACAAGATTTACGCTATAAATAAAGCTCCTCATTCAAACCAAAGGAATGGATTGGACCATGCATATATTTTTTTTTAATTTCGCTTCGCACTGTAGCAACTTTTTCTCATAATGTAGGCCTATTGCAAATAAGTCAAGAACAGAGACTGCGTGTTTGGCGTCTTTAAAATGCCGCGCAATAGGAGAATGGACATCCTCTCTTAACGGAACTTTTGTGCTCAATGCGGACAAATGTCTAAGTGGCACTTCGTTTTAGCTAACTTACATATTGTACTTTACCGGGGCATGCAACGTCGTAATTAAGACTAGACCACAGCACTCGCTTCAATCATGTAATTTAATGCAGCGTATCGAAAAATAGTTTTCCATAAAATAAATAATATTAACGACATTAACATTAGGCTACCTTAGACAAAGGTAGACACAGATCATACGTCGTCATAAGGGGGCTCAGCGCCAATTGAGTTTAAAGACAAAAGTTAACAGCCAGTTCTTCTGCTTTCGTTTGGTGAAACTACATGTTTTACTGCCTTGTGTAATCAAATATTGTGTGTCCCAGGAAGAAATTTGATATTTTCCGGAAAATATATTTTTTAAACTATCGCGGCAAAACCGGGACGGGTAGCAACCATAGCAATGTAAAAATTTAATTTTAATTTGTGTCAAGTAACAATGGTTGTCAACTGGAATTAAAGCTCTATTTTCTAGGCCCAGTTCAAACGTTTGTAACATTATGCTCCTGCTACCGACGTTTGACCTGTGAGCACACAAGCATCGGAAATGGTGAACGTTGTGAAAAGCCTCATCTTAGTACATGAATGAAATGGCTTTATGTTTAGTGGACTGAATAAAAGTTGGGTAGACCTACCGTATTGTACAACAGTCCATACTGTCATAACTATATGACGGCAATAATGACAGAGTAACATCATCCACAAACAATAACTAGGACCTAGGCTACATCAAGAGTCGTCTCAGTTAAAATTCAGTTCAGCGGCCCAGCAAGCTAACGTCCAGCCTTTGCCATTGGCCCAGTATTCTTTGAGTCGTGTATCACAAAATGCATCAGCGAATCCATCACCTACATGAAAATGTAATCCAAATGCAAGATAAACAAACAGGTTTAATGTGAATTACACTCACAGATCAATGCATGCATTATTTGAGTGTGTGGTGCAGCCAAGACGACGATTCCCACAACTGGTAGCCGTAAAATCATATAATCAAGTCTGTATCTTGGTTTTGAGCTTACATTAGAAAACCGAAGATTGCTTAAGAGCTAATGGGTGGGGCTGGAGCGTGCATACAGTACACTTACTAAACACAATTTTAACAGTTTTTAATTTGTATGTATCATTGGCTTGGCCAATGAGAGATGCATAAGGGAGGAGCGAGAGAGGAAGAGAAAGAGAGAGAGAGAGAGGGCGGTAGGGAGAGAGAGAGAGAAAGAGAAGTTGAGAGCTGGAGGAGCACGGACGCTGCCTTCGAAGGAGGCAGAGGAAGACAGTGAGTGAGTGAACGAAACCGTTACAGCTATGAATAAAAAGGATTTCATATTTTTTAGATTTATATTATAAACCTAAGCTTTGCATATTTGTATTTTCCATGTAGCATACGCCAACCAATGTGTGTAGTAGTGTTAATAAAACAACAATATTACAAACTATCATTTTATATCAACAGTGATTAATAGTGATATTATACTATCAAATGAATTATTTCGCAGCGGTAGCCAGGCAGATTTCTGCAGCGTTGGAATACAAATCTTAATTACTCGAGGTTTAAAGAAACAACGAAAAACAGTAACGGTGATTACTAAACAAAAACGCTAAACAGAATACAAGCTTATAAAAACGCGTCTGGGCGAAGATGAATGGTAAAAGAGAAGAATAGAATCACAAGGAAGACAGTCCACCAACAAGGAAAAGAAACGAAGAGCAACGAAGGAATGATCGTGACAACATGAAAAAGAAAAAGTGTGGAGGAATATTTTCGCCCGACGTTTGAATCAACAACTGGAAGAGAGAGAAACAGAGAGGAAAGGTAAGAAATGGGGGGTGTGTGAGGAAAAGAGGATCAGAATCAGACAGGTGCCGGGAGTTAAGAGGGGATAATGTTAGTTTTGGTGGAGAAAGAGAGGGGGAAAGGAATGACAATAAAAAAAAATATTTAAAAAAATAATAGAAATAGAATGGACATATACGATAAACATACATAACGTGGAAAAAATGTGAAGTAAACGCATTTACATTTTACGCTTCATGATTTCTTACAGGAAGTGTCATTATCTAACGACATTTATGTTGGCCTGACATATTCCCAGTCCTTGGAAAGATTTGAATACATGTACTGTTGCACATTCTTGAACAGGCGCCCGAGGTCGGTTACATCATTTCCAAAATATTAAAATATTTTCAAGGACTGGGAATCTGTTAGGGTGGCTTCACTATGCACTATGACTTCACAGAGCATTATATAGTGGTGAGAACGGGAGGGAGGGGAGTGCAGACAAAGTGAGAGACAGTGAGATATGGGGGGCGGTGTTGACTGCAATTTTCAGGGGCAAAAGCATGAACTCAGATCCAGAGTATCTTCCAGACTTCTCCCACATCTCTTTCTCAGTCCACTTCCCACCAACTCCCCCTTCCCCCCTCCCCTCCTCTCTCTCTTTCTCTCTCACATCCATTCTCAACTCTCTCCATCTGTCTGCTCCCCTTCTCCATCTCCCATCCCTTCTTCTTGTTCGTCAATTGTTACTCCCTCCCTCTATGGCTCAGCCTCTTGTCTCTGCTCTCTCCCCCTTTCTCTCCCTCTTTCTTTGTTCCAGCCTCTTCCAGACCCAGAGCAACCTGGAACCCCGCGCCTTATAATGGAGAACCCCACTTCTCTGAGTTTGGCTCTGCTGGGTGGTGGAGAGGAAGAGGACCAACGTGCCCCCCTCCCACTGAGTGGCATCCCCCACACGCCCACTGCTGCCAACCATGCCGGGACGAACCACTCCAACCATACGGGGGTGGTGAGCATAGATCGACTCAATGGCACCCCTTCCCCGACCGCCCCTTGCCTCCCCCCGGCCGCCCTTCCCAGACTCCCGCTGGTGTCAGTCCAGCAAGCGCCCCCTGCCGTTCCCAATGCCTTGTGCCCCACCACCACGCCCCTATCCTCCTGCCTGGGGAGCCAGCACAGCCTGAGCGGGGACAACTCGCCTGCGTACAATGCCCTCTTCTACTCCTCACACTCGCCCTGCTCCGAGAGGGAGCGCGAGAGGGACAGGGAGCGGGGCTGCAAGCACCGGCAGGCCAGCCCGCTGGTGCATCGCCGCGACAGCAACCCCTTCACCGAGATTGCCATGAGCTCGTACAAGTACACCGGCAGCGTGGTGAAGCCCCTGAGCCGTCTCAGCTCCTCCCGCAGGAACCTCATCGAGTCAGACAGCGGGAGTGACACCAAAGACGGGCGGGACAGAGAGCCACAGGGACAGCCGCCACCCCCGCCACTGACCCAGGAGCCCCCTGAGATAGTCATCTCCTCCAAAGAGGACTCGCCCCACCAGCGGGACCCAGACGACGCCCCCAATCAGACGTCCATCTGCCACCAAAACCACACCCTGTCCGGGAGCTGGAGCACACTGGGAGGCAGCGGGGGGGCGGGCGGCAGCAGCAGGGGCAACAACCTCGCAGCCGGGGGCGGGGGCAGCGGAGGAGGAGGAGGAGGAGGAGGAGGAGGAGGAGGAGGAGTTGGAGGAGGAGGAGGCAGCAGGGGCGCACACAAGGCCATGAAACGGAAGAACCAGAACATCGGGTACAAGCTGGGCTACCGGAGGGCGCTGTTCGAGAAGAGGAAGCGGCTGAGTGACTACGCGCTCATCTTCGGGATGTTCGGCATTGTGGTCATGGTCATCGAGACGGAGCTCTCCTGGGGCGTCTACACCAAGGTGAGCCCGGGATGGGGGCGGAGTGGGGGGCAGGGAACAGCATGAGTAGAGCATGCAAACCTGTAATCTCCATTTATAATGGGCATGTGGGAGTCAAGGGGCCATTCAAGAGGTTGTGGGACAGGTTGGTGGCTAAACGGCCCTAAATGGAAGGATCAGCACACTGTGAGTACCACGCAATCACTACACAGAACATTGAGTAAGAGGGTCATTGTCAATCAGAATGAGATATTGTTGGGTGAAAGGTATTGATTAGGGCTATTTAATGGCAGGGGTTAATGACCTGAGACTGCTTCGGTTTGAACTTGAAAGGCGGGGGGGGTTGTTGTTTGTTGGGTTTGTCATGATTTTTGGTGATACAAAATGATTGGTTGTCAGTAAGCATGGGGGGGGAGGGGGCGGTTGTGGAATAGATGAGTATCTGGTGAGATCACAATTTTTGATGTGAGTCTGTGCATGTGTGTGGGTGTCTGTCAGGGTGCAAGATTCAACTTACTCTCTTGTCTCTCTTGTTTCCCTCTTATGAAGACTGTTCCTCTATTTGGTAACACTTTCTTTGAAGGGACATGCATAAGACCTTCTTAATATCAACATAAGCGCTACCTGACACCTGGCCTCGACAATCGTTGATATTCATTGACATTTATTTAAGTTTACATAAGGCATTAAAGGCCAGGATGTCATTTTCCATCGTGTTAGTCGACAGAAACGATCATTTGCCAAAGTGACATAATTATTAAATACAATTATCAAGTGTTTTTGTACTGAAATCGTGTGCACCACTCTACGTGATATATTTTCATAATTCGGTCTTGTTGGTGAGGGCTCTCAAAACACTTTGCACGAAAGCACAGCGAAAGCTTTTCATAGCCTATACATTTTGTGCTGCTTTCACCATTTATAACGCACTAATAAACACTACAAACGAAAATATTGCATAGACATGAATGTTAATGAAAGCATGCAACACTACATGGGGCTGAGTTTTTGTTTCATACTTGACAGGGGAAATGTCAGCACTCTGACACTTAAAGCTACATTATGTAAGATTTTTTTGTTTTTTTTGTTTCTGATTTTATCCCATTTTCTCCCAATTTGGTAGCCAATTAGACCCGCTATTTTTACGTCAATCCCCCCCTAGTAATGTGAGTTCGCTGCCGTAGTCCTGCGACCGGTAGTGACGAAGGCGAAGTGACGCCTCTTCCGAGACGTCACTCGCCAAGCCGTCGACCGAACCCCGGTACTTACAGGGCCACTATACGCAGCGAACGTCACGACGTCACGTCACAGCCAATCGCCGCCCCCTGGTGGCACTCCCGGCCAAAGCCGACACTTGGCGAGACGGGGAATTGAACCCCGGTCTCCGTGGCCAGCGTCGGACGTTGTAACCACTGGACCACGCGGGAGGCCTTATGTAAGATTTTTGTCCCCCTGATATTATACATCAGATATGAAGAAGTCATTTTTAAAAAGTCAAAGAACAGTTTTTTTGACACACATTACATAAAGCCTGTAGCTAGCCTATGTGTGTCCTCTTCTGAGCATGTCCGTGTGGCTCTCTGCTCAAAGCGGGATTTCCCAGAAGAAGACACAGGCTAACACTTTACCTTTGTGCCCACAGGTCATGCGTCACTGGAAATAGAACATAGTGCAACTGTGCCCAAAAACATTTCCTTAACAGCCTTGGAGTTTACACTTTAATGGCAGTTGACGGTTATTTGGCATGAGTGAAAATGTCGTTTAGACATAGAAAGTGACACACTGAACCTCAATGATGTATTTGATCAACTGTAGGAAAATGTAATCAAATGCAGTCATTTGTCTCTCTCGCACGCACACAAACACACTACTGATTCGTTGTTATTCCAGTGGGCGGCGGACAAGGAGAGATATCGGAACAGAGCGAGTGAAAACAAATGAATTGTTTAGGATTCTCAGCTGTAATGAACTCATTAAATGAAATGGGTTATGCTAAATGGAACCATAATGATGTATCTTAATTCAATAGAATGTAATAGTAAACATGGCATAGCTAATGTGTGTTTACTTTTTCATTATTTTCTTTATGTGAACATTTCTCGTCTACAGCGATTCAATCGTGGTTAAAGGATTAAGAAAACGGCATTGCAATTTCAGAAGCTTGCGCAAAACGATGATGCGCTGTAATACTTAGCCTGCCAGATTTAAACTACACAATAGCCGTGCCTAGAACCATTCAAATGTCAAATAGTCGACGAGGATGAAACAGGCGCAGTAAACACAATTGCCCCTCAATGTGTTTGTAATGGGCGAACATTCACCAATGAAAGGTTTCTAAGATGCAAACAGTTATGCTACATCTATTTTTCCTGTTGCATCACTTGTAGCCTACATCTGGGCCGTGTTTTGCATCTTTGCGTTATGAACTCAATAAGCAAAGGGGTCATTTCGGGGGTTTTTTGTCACGTTTTGGACGCCTTATGTCACACGCACATCCTGTTGAAATTATAATGTTAAGATCGCAAGATCAACGTCTTCAGCTGATGTGGGTTTCTTTTACTTTTTAAATTCCAGTTAACGTTAAAACACCTGACGCCGTTTTAAACTATCCCTGTAGTTATGGACATGTATAATATATAGTATGTATGTTTGCATGTTAAAGCATACGCCGTATTACAACATATGTAAATGATTAACACATTCATATATACAAATTATTCAATTATTGCAGAATGAATGTTACAATGTACATTATGTATGCAATAATAACAATAATATACTTTATTCTTAATAACGCTTTTCAAATTGTTTCATCAGGAGCAATAGAAACAAAAACATAAAGGAATTTACAAAATAAATAAAGCAAGTATAACTGTATTATCATGATAGTATTGTACAGGTACTCAAAGCAAGAGCACTCTTGTCAAAAATAAGTCAAAAAAAAGTTGGGTTTTTATAAAGACTTAAACCTAAGGACAGAGAGAGGAGCTCTAATTAGTTCAGGTAAGGCATTACACAATCTAGGTGCCCTTGCAGAAAGAGCTAAGTTGCCCTTGCTGTGCAGTCTAGTTTTGGGAACACACAAAAGACCATTTTCTGATGACTTTAGATTAACCTGAGGCTGATGCGGGGTGGGTGTCAGCAAGGTATTCCATGCAGAATATATTTTGCCTCAACATCATTTGAAATTATAAGGGGTGCTAAGTGACATTTACGTGAGATTTATTACTTGTTTAGGCTGCGGTTAAATGTTAAATTGTGCTCAGTCACAATTACTCTGGGGATGATGTATGCAGGTGTGAGCTGTCGGATGAACAATTTTGATACATCACTTTTTTTGGGTGGTACATTTTTGCAGTGTGCAGACAGAACCTTCCTCTAATTACTTGTATATTATTCTTTGACACAATACATGTTTATTCCTGAACTCTTTGAATTTTGTATTTGATCAGAAAAGATATAGTGATGGATCTGTGTAGCTTTGAGTGACGAACAGTGAGCATGACTGAATTTGCCATATCTTTGAAAGTTAAAGTTACAAAGTTACAGAACCTGGATGGCAGCCTTTTCACAAATATTGTGTTGAGTCCGTCAGAGCGTTTCTTTGAAATCCTGGCCTAGCGATGTGAACACAAACAGCAGAAGCCTTAAATTCACCTGGAAGGGAGCAGGGGAGAAAGGAACCTTTATTACATTTATTGCAAGCGGATTCTAAAAACGAGATGTGTGCTTGCCATGAGTAATTGTCACTGTCTGGGCTCAGATGTAACATATCTGAACATCCATTTGTTGCGAAAGCAAAATGTCTGCTGAACAATGGGAAGGTTGGGCTGTGGGTGTTGATTGGAGACTTGGCTCCAGCCAAGAATTCTCTGGGCAGAGTGATGGTTACATTACTATGGGTCCTTGTGAATGGAGCTTGCCAGCGTTAATTATATGAGCTGGTAATTACAACAGCTGTCAAAAGTGTGTTTGCCTGTGTGTGTGTGTAGGTGTGTTTGCCTGTGTGTGTGTGTGCTTGCAAAGTTCTGAATGGTTAGCAACAACTTGCCAAGTGTGGCAGGAAAACTATTTTTGTTGATTGACAGAACCAAGTCTCAGAAACAGAACTAAAGCAGAAACTGAGCCAGCCAGCTATGTACGGTATATGAAAAGTGTGATATCATATCATATACCATTATATGTTGAATTGTGTGTGTGTGTGTGTATATATATATAACATGCTTTTTTACACACATTTTATAAACATTTAACCAATTTTTTAACATATGTTACGGTAATGTCTAAAATAAATATACACTGATGAAATAACTCCTGTCAAATATTTATAGACTTACAAAATGAGTCACTAGCATTTAGTGATGTATTGATCAGTATACGATATAGTTCTCTCTAATACCTGTTTTAGTAAGGCTGAGCCTTCCCACTGAGTTTTCCCAGTGAAACTCCCCAAAGACAAAGTGGGAAAATGAACACACTTTTAAGGTAAGAAGTTGTTATGATATGACTCATATTTCAGTTTTAGCTGAATTGCAGCCAATATCTACAGCATCTATTTTATATACTGTGTGCTTAATTGAAATAGTTTTGATAATTTGGGGGAACTTCAGGGGTTTGGAGACTGGAGCAGAAGTAAATTTCAATGGATGCTTTTAACCGTGAACACAGACACACCATTTCACAAGACATGAAAAGCCTCAGCTCTTTAAAAGAGGGGGAAGCTGACTTGGTGTTCATTTTTAAGTGAGTGCGTGTGTGTGTTGGGTCAGTGTTGGTGTGTATATGTATGTGTGTTAGGGTGTTGAGAAAGTGTCTGTGTTTAATTTTGTGTCAGTGTGTGCTGCGTTAATGCGTAACTGTGTTGGAGTCTGTGTGGACTGTGTATTGTGTCAGTGTGTCTGCTGGTGTGTGTTTGTGTTGATATGTCAGTGTGTATGTCAGTGTTGGTGTGTCAGTGTGTATGTCAGTGTGTGTTTGTATGTGTTGGTGTGTCAGTGTGTATGTCAGTGTGTGTCTGTAGGTGTTGGTGTGTCAGTCTGTATGTCAGTGTGTATGTCAGTGTGTGTCTGTATGTGTTGGTGTGTCATTGTGTATGTCAGTGTGTGTCTGTATGTGTTGGTGTGTCAGTGTGTATGTCAGTGTGTGTCTGTATGTGTTGGTGTGTCAGTGTGTATGTCAGTGTGTGTCTGTATGTGTTGGTGTGTCAGTGTGTATGTCGGTGTGTGTCTGTATGTGTTGGTGTGTCAGTGTTTGTCAGTGTGTGTTTATGTGTTGGTGAGTCAGTGTTTGTCTGTGTGTGTTTGTATGTGTTGGTGTGTCATTGTGTATGTTAGTGTGTGTTTGTATGTGTTGGTGTGTCATTGTGTATGTCAGTGTGTATGTCGGTGTGTGTCTGTATGTGTTGGTGTGTCAGTGTGTATGTCAGTGTGTGTTTATATGTGTTGGTGAGTCAGTGTTTGTCTGTGTGTGTTTGTATGTGTTGGTGTGTCATTGTGTATGTTAGTGTGTGTTTGTATGTGTTGGTGTGTCATTGTGTATGTCAGTGTGTATGTCGGTGTGTGTTTGTATGTGTTGGTGTGTCAGTGTGTATGTCAGTGTGTGTTTATATGTGTTGGTGAGTCAGTGTTTGTCTGTGTGTGTTTGTATGTGTTGGTGTGTCATTGTGTATGTTAGTGTGTGTTTGTATGTGTTGGTGTGTCATTGTGTATGTCAGTGTGTGTCTGTATGTGTTGGTGTGTCAGTGTGTATGTCGGTGTGTGTCTGTATGTGTTGGTGTGTCAGTGTGTATGTCAGTATGTGTTTGTCTGTGTTGGTGTGTCAGTGTGTATGTCAGTGTGTGTTTGTCTGTGTTGGTATGTCAGTGTGTATGTCAGTATGTGCATCTCTCTGTCTGTGAAATATATTTACAGTAGGTTCAGCTGTCGTACCTTGGGAGTTCTCTGCTTCACTCACACTGACGCCGCTCACACACACACACACTCGCGTCCAGAAATAGAGAGAGTGAGCAATTGATAGACTAAGAGAACAGAGAGAGCGGGAGGCTGGGCAGTTAGTGCTTGTGTGTGTTTGTTTATGGGTGTGTTTGAGTCAAGAGTATGTCACTCATCCCTGTTACATTTCATCCATCTATAGAGCACACCAGACAGTCTGACTCCAGTAAGGAGAAGAGAGGGAAGATTACTATCAGTGTGTGGGCCCAAATGCAAATTAAGGCCTTTAGCAAAGACAGGAACCCCAGCAAGGTAGCTTGGCTACTGTTTTTAAAGGAGCTCCACACCTCATACAAATAATATCCACAGTTTTTTTGGGTGGGTGAAAATAAAACTTTGCTGCAGGGGATTGCAACTGAAAATGTAAAGACTGAAAATAGGCCAACACAAATGCCCTGTGGGGCTCTCCCTCTCTGTTTCTGTCCATGAAAAACCTTGCATGATGAACACCTGGGAGACCAGTGTGTCACATTTTGCTGTCAGATCAGGAGAGGATTTTCACACCTTTCCCAGAATGCCGTTCCCGATGTGTGCAGGGAGGGGGCGGCCATGTTGGTCGTGCAGGGTCGCAGCATGTCTAAATCTTGAGAATGTGCAGCTGTTGCATGCTTCACCTGTCGCCCCAACCCCCAGCCCCTTTCACTCATTGGCTTAAAGTTGGGAGGGTTCCAGGCATGCTGTCTCCCTCCACAGTTGAGGGAGGTAACGTGTTGAAAACTAAAGCCATTGTTGTTTTCATGGATTTGAGTGTTTAATATGCTGTGCATTCAATCCATGAAATTTCTTAGAGAGGTCTGTCAATTACTCCGGTGACATTTCAGAGCCAGAATCAGAACCAGAGATACAGTCTCCTCCTCATAATTGCATGTTGGATAATTGCTGCATACTTCATTCTATCACATAGTATGCAGCTGGCCCCCATTAGAACCACTGACTTTACTTACTCCTGTTAATTGCATGCTCTGGTTAAGTGCATAACATGACGATAGTCCTAAGCATGTGTAATGATCAAATGTAGACTGTATCCTATACTATCAATTGTGAATCAGAAAGCAGGTTAGATTCCCCCTGTCCGCTCAAGGACATAGTAGGCCTACGGATGCAGACCGCTAAATGTCCATCTATCGCAAAGCCTCCGTCGCACCCAACTCCCTGAGAAAAAAAGGATAATTCCTTTTTTGAAATGACTGTTAGCGCTACGTCAAGAAAAATAAGAAAAGCTAGCTATGCTGTATGGTGCTGATTGCTTATTGAAAGGGAGAACACAGCCTGCCATTTAGCATTGGCATTTCCACAGTCATGGAGCTCACTCGAATTGCAAGAGACGGACAAAGACCCATGTGTTTAACCGCCAATCACTTGCAAAATACGTTAGCAAAAAATTTACATAAAAGTATTATTAGAAATGTAGGGCACTTATTTATTTTTATTTTTATTTTTATTAGTTTATTTGTCAGGGACAATGCACATTAATAGACACTGAATGTTAAAAACAATACATTGTAAATGAGCCAGAATTAGCCAAGAGGCTAGTTTTCATCTGGAGTCCCTGGCCGGATGTTAAAAAGGCAACCTGAAATGTCAAATACAATACAATAAGAATGCAATAAAAACAAGCTATATGACAGACATAAGACATCAAGGCACATGGAACACATATTAACATACTGTTAAAATACCAAAATATACACATGCACTATACAGGAAAGAAACATACTCATGACAGGACATGACATACACATGCACTATACAGGAGAGAAACATGAAAGGACATGACAGGACAAACAATTGGGACAGAACAGTTGTTGGCTTGATGGCAATAGGAGCATCTACTGTATTAATGTGTGCATGGTTGATTACTATTAATGAGCCATGATTTCAGGTGTGCAGTGAAGGTATGGTAAGTATTGAGATCCCTGATCTGTGTGGGTATTGAGTTCCAATCCTGTGATGCTTTAACTGAAAATGCTGAGCGGCTAAATGCACTGACTCTGTGTGGGACAATGCAGTCTCCTCGGGTGGAGGCTCTGGTTGTACGGCTGGTGCTTGATCTCTGTGTGATGTATGTATGAAGCGGAGGGGTGCAGTATTATGTAGGATTTTGTAGAGGAGGCAGAGGTTTTTGAAAAGGATTAAATTTTCCCAGCTCAGAAGTTTGTACTTCTGTAAAATGAGACAGTGGTGATGTGAGTTTGGTTTCGGTCCAGGACTTTAAGGCTCTGTTTGTACAGTGTTTCTAGTGGCTTGAGTGATGTTTTGTTGGCCTGTGCTACACTAGTTAAGCAGTATGTGAGATGGGAGACTATCATTGCGTTGAAGTACAGTTTGGCGGCATCGATGGTCATGGAATTTCTGATGAACCTATAGTTAGATAGACTGAACTTAACCTTGTGGCCTACTTTCTTGATGTGAGATTTGAAGGATAGATTTGAGTCAATTAGAATGCCCAGATACTTGTATTCATGGACTATCTGCAGTTTTCCTCCTGATATCATGACATCTGGGTCCGGGGTGGTGCATGGTTTTTTGTGAAGAACATGGCAACAGTTTTCGCAACATTGAGCTGGAGGCATGATTGTTCAAGCCACGTTGTTATGTGGCCCAATGCGTTGGAGAGTTTTGCTGCAGCTTGTTGCTTTGTGCTACCATGTGCATAGATCACTGTGTCGTCTGCGTATAACTGGATCTCCACGTCAGGGCATATGGTAGGCAAGTCGTTAACATATAGGCTAAACAGGAGTGGTCCTAAGATGGATCCTTGTGGGACGCCAGTAGGGGAGTTGATGGTGTCTGATTGATGGTTGTGAACTTTCACACATTGGGTTCTATTGTTGAGGTATGACTCTGTCCATTTGATGGCGTTGTGGGAGAAGTTGAAGGTAGATAGCTTAGCAAGTAAAACCTTATGGTTGACTGTGTCAAAAGCCTTTCTCAAATCCAGGAATACTGCACTCACAACACCTTGCTTGTCCATCAGTGATTTGATCTTTTCCAGAAAAAGACAGTTGGCGGTATCTGTGGCACGTGAATGAGATGGATGTGACATGCTACACTCAAGCTGTCGAAGTATGTTTCACAACTAACAGGCACATTTGCACAGCAAAACGTATAATTATGGAGTGAAATCGCTGTCAAAATACTTATATGTGCACAAAGAAGATTAGTCAACGTAAATTGCCATTCGTAAACGTAAATTGACATTTGTAATCGTAAATCTCACTTTCTAAAGGCAAAACAATAATCTGTAGCCTACGTATGCCTCTTATTTTACGAATGTATGCGTGCGTGTTTACGCCCAAAACGCTCTGTATGCACGTAGGGTAGCCTACGACTTCCCTATACGAGTGTCTGCATATGGGTTTACGTACGGAATTTTGAATCGGTTTTAACACCAATCTGTAATCGTATTTTTGAATCATACCTGGCCTAGCCGATCTTCGAACCACCGAGCAGCAGCGGCGCAATCTTTACCCAATTGGTTAATAGAGCTCCGCGTTATGTGTACATTATATAACATGCATGTTCAATGTTAAAAACAAACCACTTGTTAACAGTTTATTCTCCGCTGTTCCCTCACACGAAGGTGTTTTATTTATATGCGCTGCAGATAAGTCTTGACTAGCCTACTTTGTGTAACATTTGTCAACAGAAAGTTTTCGTCGTCGTGCTTGCTTTTGGTTGTGCTGCTGAGGCACGCTATTGAAAATATTTATGCAACGTACAGTAGCAGCAGGTTGCAGCTTTAAATCGTTTTATGCCCTGCAGCGTTCGATTTCATTCATTTATTCACCGCAAACCTTTGATGAGCATCAGCTATTCTGTCTCTGTGTCATTTTTCTAATGTAGGCCAGCGGTAATGACTTATTAATGTGGGTTTAGATGTCGGCCTTGTTGGCTTTTCTGGCGTCGGTGTTGATAGATCGGCGGCCGGGGCTTGGATGTGCGCGAGCTGCGAACTGTTCGCGACAGCCGTAACCGCGCGCTGACAGTTTCCTTTAAGGTGTCTTCTCGGAGCCAGCGGGGACGTTCCTGTCAATGCTGCCTTTTCTGTGCGGTCGGACTGTGTTTTATCTAGCTCGTCCTCCCTAACAGAATAAAAGGGGGGTTGGGGGATCTCACAGATGCTGGCTGTGCTGCTTGGCTGACGGGCTGGATTGTCTGAGTCTGTTTTCTTCCCTTATGGGCGACTTTAATTGCTAATTTGCGTAAAACTTCTAAAAGACTTTGTTATGAGTAAAGCAGCAGTGCGTGTGTGTGCGAGTGTGCGAATGTGCGAGCGGGCAGCGGGTGCCATCTCGGGTTAGAATCTATTGCTCTGTAGTGTGCGTGTGTGTGAGATCTGTGGTTTTGTGCAGATTTATTTTGTGAGTGCTTGTCTGTGTGTGTGTGTGTGTGTGTGTGTGTGTGTATGTGGACTGCTATATATGCACTTGACCTTGCAGTCCAGGGCTGTGTAAATGTGTGCTGGTGTAATTGCATTTGTCTGTGTGCAATGGAGTGTGTGAGCATGAGGGCTGTGACACTTCCTGATTCCCAGGCGATTACGCCCAGCGATGACAGAGGGTAGACCCCTCAAGACTAAAGCACAAACTAAAAAGAAAGTGTGAGGGAGAGTGTGAGTGTCTCCACTCTTTCTTTAGAATATAGGCCTAGTATATATTTAGGTGTGTCTGTATATTTTTATTGGTGCAATGTATGCGTTTGCGCGTGTAAGTTATGTTTTTAGGTGCCGGTGTTTTTGGGTGTGTGATGTGTGTGTAACATTGGTGATATCTGTGGGTGCCTGTGTTTATATGCGCTCTCTCTCTATGAGTCAGCAACCCTTTCAATCCTTTCAAAAGATAAGAAAAACCCCTAATGATAATGATTTAAAGCCAAATCCAATCCTCTCCCTGACAGAACTAGAAACGGCAACATTGGCTTTAGCCTCGGCTCCGGTGAACCGAAGAAACCATTAACTGCAGGAAAGGCGAAAGAGGAAGGGCTGAATATTGAAGCAGTGCGCATAGTTGCGGCACGCGGATGCTGTCATACAGCGTATATAACCGCTTTTGGGTAAAAGCCGCACTGCACGGTCGCAATCCAATTTCAAGATTTAACTGATGTTGCAAAGCTGCGTTGAAGAAGACGGCCCGCTCGTTTTTTTGTGCATTCAAGGCTGTTCATCTGTTGGAGGATGAAGTCACAAGCGGAAGCTTCGCATTATGGGTCAAGGGACCCGTCCCACAACGACAACCCCCTCCCCCCCTCCCCCACCGCTTTGCTATTATCAGTGGTTATGGAGTGCAGTGGGGTGTTGCAGGGGCACATTTAGGATTATGGGCTGAAAGCCTCTGTGCAGCGGTGCTGTGGAATGAAAGCTGAGACTACCGAAAATACTTATGAAGGGCACCTTGAGCTGATCCCTGAAGAAGAAATAGCATTCACTGTTTATCCAGTAATTATCATTTGATGTGCAATTATCATTTTCAAATCTAAATGTGGCTCAAAGTTCACTTTTAGGCGTCTGGAAGAAATTAGCACAAATATTCTAAAATGAACTCACGGTAAAGTGTTAAATTGCACGCACCAAGCAAAAGAAAATCTAAATGATATATATTTATATATATACTGTACGTATATATAAAATCAAACTATAGCTAGAAGTTTGCTCTTAGTGGTCTGGAAGAAATTGACTAAAATATTTGAAAATATACCCCCGTAAAAGTGTATCTTGCGAGTCAGATTTGCTTTTCACCACATGGCCAACCAGAAACCTTCATAAAGGTTCATATCTGCATAGCACAACCCACAGCACGCAGGTGAGCTCTGAAAGTCCATCTCTCTTCATAAATAGGCCTGTTGAGAAGACATACATGGGAAATGTGAAAAGTCTGGGACGTAGTGGCTGACTTTTGATTAGCGCCCCAGGCTCCTTGACCTCAGTGGCCTGTGTGTTAATTGATTCGCTCCACCTGAAGGCGAGCCACAATTTATGTGTCAGTTGCATAATTAAAGACCCTTGCATGTTCCCGTGAGTGCCACTTCCTCCCTGTCCTTCCTCGACCGCCCTCCGCCCTCTTCCCCTCTGCTCGTGGGGGGAGGGGTGGGGGGGCAAGGAGATAAGGGGGCAACAGGTTCTTAAAAACAGCTAATCGGTGTGGTCGGGGCAGTCTGGGTAAGTTACGGTAACCCGGAAGAGATTTTTTTCAAACACAGTGAGAATGCATTAGTACTGATACTGAGGAGCGCTTGAATGCCTTAAAGGATGAATAATAAACTGATCAGCAGGACATGGAACCGGCAGCAGGGCAAGAATGGAGAGTCACGTTTAGGGGTGCGAGTGGGAAATGCGGTGAGAGATGAATATACGCATATATATGAATATGTTTGTCACTGTGTGGTGCTAACTGAATCACATATTTCCAACACAAATGGTGCGAAGACACATTTCTTTTTTTGGGGGGGGAAAAATATCACTTGTGAAACAAAACTTTTTCTCTGAGCAATTGTACTAGTATAAAGGAATATCATTTTCATCAATTGTTTTTAGCATACAATATAGGTCATTACCTGTATTGTTTATTTTATACAGTTTATCTCAAGGGCGTGAATAATTATACACACACACAGAACACATATATATATGGGGGGTATATACTGTACTGTAGGTAGGCATCTGTGATCTTCACTTTACCCTGACAAAGACCATTGTGTCTTTTTGATTGCACAATAAAACCTCACATAACAACAGCAGTGTGCAGGTACTATTTTTACATTACATTACATTACATTATCATTCAGACGCTCTTTTCTTTCAAGAACAGTTTAGCTGAAAGCCACCCTAGTGGGAAGCACAATTCCTGGGTGCTAGGAGCAACCACATAGTTAAACTAGGACCCTGTAGGTAAATCTGTAGCCACAATTCAGAGGTAGCAGTAAAGCACTCAATGCAGGAAATAATGCCTAAGCCTAATACAATACTGTGTAAACTAAGCAACTATGTCCCTAAGTTGTTAAGATTCACTTTTTCTTTAAATGCAAATGCACCTCGCTTTGTTTGGAACGCTGTGGGAAAACAGTGTTGTAGTGCAGTGATGGTGATGTGTGTGCATTTCTCCCACAGAACTCCATGTATTCTTTGGCCCTGAAGTGTCTCATCACCCTGTCGACTGTCATCCTGCTGGGGCTCATCATCGCCTACCACGCCCGTGAGGTGCAGGTAACTACGCCCCCTACTGGTCTGCCCCTACACTGTGCCATCACCGATATCAAGTGTCTCGCAGCACGTACTGTGCACGTTATCCGTCCGTGCACCTGGTTTCTTGTGCACCGGAAGCACGTCAGGATTGGGGCTTTGCTCAACAGTGCAGCACCAGTGCCCCGCCTACCCGGGGCTTGAACCTATAACCTTCTGGTTTCAAGTCCAGTTCCTCAACCACACACTGCCTTGTCAAACTCTGCTGCCATAGCGAAATATAACAAAATTTGGGGGTAACGTGACATAAGCTTAGCAGTAATGCAGGAGTAAAACAGGAATTAATTTAATTTGTATAGTGCCTTTCATCCCGTGATCTCAAAGCACTTTACAGTGAAGGGGGGAAACTCACTCCAACCAGCATCAACGTGTAGTACCCACCTGGGTGATGCATTGCAGCCATTTTGCACTGGAACGCTCATCGCAGATCAGCTGAAGTGGAGAGGGAGGGATTATTAAACCAACTCATCTTGTGGATGATTAGGCTGCAGGTTGAAAGAGCAAGATTTGGAATTTGGACAGGATACCAAGAAACAGTGATAAGTGCCATTGGATGACCAAAGTGAGTTTAACATTGGTGTTAACAACTACTTCAGCACAGTGTCCCCATCAGTGCACTGGGGCATTGAGTTTTATTGATGTCCCCCCCCGCCACCCTACTGGCACACAAACACCAAGCAACTTAGTTTTTCCTGGAGTTCTCCCATCCAAGTACGAATGAATCCCAAATCCGCTTAGCTTCAGAAATTCTACAGGAGCAGCAGAGTACAGGGTGGTATGAAGAAGATTGACAGCTGTTTGAAGTTATGCTTGTAGACAGTAACCCACAGTGCAGAACCTGGATTAGACAACACAAACCTGTGCTGCAGGGACCCTGTGCACACGTTCCCACCAATATTTATGAAAGTTGACATGCTGATGTAGATATACACTATATGGCCAAATGTCAGTGGACACCTGACCATCACACCTACACTATATGGCCAAAAGTCAGTGGGCACCCTACTAATTATTGAGTTCAGGTGTTTCAGCCACACCCATTGCCAACAGGTGCATAATAGCCCTGCAATCTCCACAGACAATGGAGCTCCAATCCTTTTTGCTCTATACATGCTCCCCTTAGGCCTCCTCATCAGTCATTTCAAGGGTATCTCTTACCACTGCTACGCAGATGACATCCAATTGTATTTCTCTTTTAAGCCCGACAAAATGGAGAAACTCAGCATCTTACAGGAGTGTCTGTCCGCCATTGAGAACTGGATGGGCAGCAATTTTCTCCAACTCAATGCAGCTAAAACAGAAGTGTTGATTGTAGCTGGTGAAAACATTTCTACTAGACTAGCTACGCACCTGGGGTCCCTTAAGGACAATGTGCGCCCTCACCTAAGAAACCTGGGTGTTATATTTGATCAGTCTATGCACTTGGACAAGCATGTCAAATCCCTGACCCGTATTTGTTTCTTTCACCTCAGAAATATTGCAAAACTCCGGTCCATTGTTTCCCATGCTGAATGTCTGTACATGCATTTATCTCATCCAGACTCGACTACTGTAATTCATTGTACACTTGTCTCAACAAATCATCTGTGGATAAACTTCAGTTGGTCCAAAATGCTGCTGCCAGGCTGCTCACCAGGTCAAAGAAACCATGCCACATCACCCCCATCCTAGCATCTCTGCACTGGCTCCCGGTGCAACTCAGGATCCAATTCAAAGTCCTGGTGTTCGCCTTCAGAGCCCTCCATGGCCAAGCCCCCGTCTACATCACTGACCTCATCCACCCCTACTCATCCAGCCGGTCACTGAGGTCATCCGACCAGGAGCTCCTGGTCGTAACCAGGACCAGACGAAAAACAAAAAGGGACAGAGCTTTTGAGGTGACGGCCCCAAGGCTCTGGAACGCCCTCCCCCCTGATCTGAGAGCCGCTCCCTCAGAGCTCACTTTCAAATGCCAATTAAAGACTCACCTGTTTAGGCAGGCTTTTTAGTCATCCATAGCCACCCTATGTTCCTGTTTATGTTCTGTTTATGTCTATGTTTCCCTTTTGTGTTGTTTCCTGCGCTTTTATTTATTTATTTCTTTGATGATGTTTTTATTTTTTTTTTTTTTATTTTTTTTATTTTTTTTAAATAAATTTTGTTTCTGATTTTATCCCATTTTTCTCCCAATTTGGTAGCCAATTAGACCCGCTATTTTAACGTCAATCCCCCTAGTAGTGTGAGTTCGCTGCCGTAGTCCTGCACCCGGTAGTGACGATGCGGTGACGCCTCTTCCGAGACGTCACTCGCTAAGCCGTCGACCAAACCCGGTACTGCAGGGCCACTCCTATACGCAGCGAACGTCATGTCGGCTCCCCTCCCTCCCTGGGGCGGACAGCCAATCGCCGCCCCCTGGTGGCACTCCCGGCCAGAGCCGACACTTGGCGAGACGAGGAATTGAACCCCGGTCTCCGTGGCCAGCGTCGGACGTTGTAACCACTGGACCACGCGGGAGGCCTCTTTGATGATGTTTGATTGAATTTTTTATTGATGCATTCTATTTTATTGATGTAAAGCACCCTGTGCACCCGTGCTGAGAAGGGCGCTATAGAAATAACGTTTTACTTACTTACTTACTTACTTACTTACAAACATTTAGAATTCAGTATGGTTCGTAAAGAGCTCAGTGACTTTAAACGTGGCACTGTCATAGGATGCCACCTTTGCCACAAGTCAGTTCGTGAAATTTCTGCCCTACTAGATCTACAGCCCTGACCTCAACCCCATTGAACACCTTTGGGAGGAATTAGAACGCCGATTGCGAGCCAGGCCTTCTTGTCCAACATCAGTGCCTGACCTCACAGATGCTCTTTTGGCTGAATGGGCACAAATTCCCACAGACACACTCCAAAATCTTGTGGAAAGCCTTCCCAGAAGAGTAGCAGCTGTCATGGTCGCAAAGGGGGTCCAACTCCATATTAGTGCCCATGGTTTTAGAATGGGATGTCCAACAAGCTCATATAGGTGTGATGGTCAGGTGTCCACTGACATTTGGCCATATAGTGTACATGCAGATTTAAAGACCAGTTTCTCCAGTGGACATATGCTCTTCCATGTATGCGCTGATAGGGAGATATGCTGTAGCGACATTGGTGTCTATCGTTACTGATGCGCATTGATACTGAGATGCGGTGCTGTTGGTATTTATAGCATTGTAAAGATGTATACTGATGTTGATGTTTGCATACTGCTGTTGCCTGACTGTACTCATGAAACTCACCGGCAGGCAAATGATGTTGTATGTCTCCAGCTTTGCACACTGCTTCTGTGCTGTGACAGATATTGAGAGAAATCCTCAATTGATTGTCATCGATGTTCACTGATATTATCTGCTATTGTATGTGGGTGTGTGTGTGTGATTCCGAGTATGTGTGTGTGTGTGTGTGTGTGTGTGTGTGATTCTGATTCTGTGTTTGTCTGTGTGGGGTAAACTGACAACGATGAGCTGAAACAAGTGGTTAAAGTGCCTAGCTGGAAAGGCTGCATGCACACTGTGGCCCTCCAGGAGCCACGCTGAGCGGCCCTTTACTCTCTCTCACCTCCGCCTGCTACCTGCGCCCCTGTAGACTCATTATCTCACTCCACATCTGGGCAGCGCAGTTAGCAACCACACACTGTGTACATACTGTTAACACTGTCACACAGGGGAGGGGGGCATTTGACAGTGCAGCTTCCTCCCCTGGGAGGAATAAAGTGTGTATCTTTTTCTCTCTCTCTCTCTCTCCCTCTCTCTGACACACACACACACACACACACACACACACAACTTGCCATATGACACCACACCCATGTAGTGCACAACAGGTAAACATCCACCCGCGCACTCTGACATACGGACAGATAAGCTTTAAGTCAATGCGTCGGTTTATTGTCATGCAATCGTGGACTGAGATCTCCTCCATGCCCGCCTAACTGGCTGTTACAGTCTGATGCATGTTGACACATTAACGCCCTGGCTGTCAGGCGCGCAGCGCAACGCCGAACCATGCAGAGCAGACGCACTCGTAAAGAAAGCTTTATTCGCTTGTTCAGAAGCTCACAGACGCACGGTCGGGACACCGGCGCGCGAATCGCACATCGTCACGCAGGCTGACCGCTGTGGGGGAATCCACACGACCGTGGATGGACAGCGAGGCGCGTGGAGAGATGGGAAGAGACGGGGGGAGAGAGAGTGGGGGAGATACGGAGGAAGAATTCTCCACCGTTAATCTCCCCCCGATTGAATTCATTTTGATGGGATGAAATTTGGGGAGGATTTAGCGTCGGTCACTTTAGATAATGGCCTGGAGAGACACTTGCGCGACCACTCCGCCCATCAGCTGTCTGGTCCCTCCGCCTTTCATGAAAGATTCTTCTGTGCATTTGTTAGTATGAATGTGTGCGCATTTCCCCCAATTACACGTAATTGGTGCTGCAAGGAATGAAAGCCATAGTTAAACATTGATAACGGTTTAAAGATTATTACACACTCCCCCGTGGGCCTGTTCCGGGCCTCGCAGGATATTACAATTTGTTTCCTCTCTCTCTTTCTCTCTCACTCTCTGTCTCTCATTTACCTATTACCTACCTCTCCTCATCTCTCCCTCTCTTTATCTGTGTGTGTGTGTGTGTGTGTGTGTGACGTGTTTGCATTTTGGAGCTAAGCTGAAAGTCAGCTTCATGGAGGTTTAATCCTGCTCGGATGGTGAAATTTCAAGTTTATTATTCACTTCACACAGTCGGAATTCTCTTACCTGTTCCCTTAAATTTAAAGAGTCAGAAGAAAGAACAGAGAAAATGAGGTGAATTTAAAAATGGATGGACAAAAAAATCTGGATGGCAAAAAAAAAAGACCTCAGAATAAATTAAACAGTCTGAGTGCTTTAGTGCTGTGGAATAGTGTGGTCTTTGATGTAGTGCCTGGTTAGTTGATGGTGCCCCAAGTTGACCTCACAAACGTGGTTTTGTGTGGCTCAGTAGGTAGCGCACAGCACTGACAACGCTTAGGTTGTGGGTTTGATTCCCATTGGGGCCACATATACTGAATGTAATGTATGCATTCATCACTGTAAGTCACTTTTGTCCGGGAGATATGGACAGTTTTCCAAAACTAATAAACGAGGCAGTCAGGTCATCATTTTACTGTATTTTTATTTTTTATTATCTATTTTAAAAATGTTTGTTTCAGATTTTTCTCAGTTTTTCTTCCCAAATTTGAAGCTAATTATACCCTCTATTTATTTCGATTAACCCTCCCCCACGAACTAACCGCACGTCTCTACGGGTCGAGCTACTCTCCGAGGCCGGCAATGATCCGCCTACTTTGGGACGGAACTCACCGCCCCCCTTTCTGGAGACACCCTTACGTGCTTCACAGCGAGTTTGTGCTGACCACCCTCCCCCTTCACTCAGGAGCGGACAGCCAAATGCCACCCCCGATCGGGGCTAACGGCCAGGGCTGGTCTGGCAGAGCCGGGTTTTGCACCGCGTCCCTGATGGGCAATTCAATTTTACTGTATTTTCCTAACCTTTGACCTCAACGGTGTGTCAAAAAGGGGGTCACCTTGATTTTCCCCCCCTGCACACCATGATGAAGCATTGACCCTTCTCCACGTGTCCTTCCGATTTCATGGCATTCTTGCCACTCAAGGCACTGTGCAGCAATGGAGTGTGCAGAGAAGAAACGACATCACGGCACAGCCCTGTTGGCCTAAACTTATCACCTGAAATATTTGTGGTGTTAAAAAAAAATCATAGCTGTAAGTGTTTATACATATTAAATTCCCTATACAGGTCTGTAATTGTGCTAATAATAATAATAATAATAATAATAATGCATTTTATTTTAGATGGTGCCTTTCTGGACACCCAAGGTCACCTCACATAAGTCAATAAAAGCAAAAGTACAAAAAAACAATAATAATAATTTAGAAACAAATAGTAAAAAATGTATTAAAATACTACATGGATACATGCAAACAGATCAACACACGGATGACATCAACACATGAACGACATAAAACATTGTACAATGGGTGAGAGTTTACAGTGGGGAAACAGGGGAGAAGTGTCAGTGGTAGGCCATGGTGAATAGGTGGGTTTTGAGCAGTGTTTTGAAGGAGGACAGTGTTTCTGCGTGTCTGATGTGTGTGGGGAGTGAGTTCCAGAGTCTGGGGGCGGCGAAACCGAATGCTCACGCGCCAATTGTGCTGAGTCGGGTCAGTGGGATGGAGAGGAGGCCAGCTGAGGATGAGCTCAGAGTGCGGATTGGGGTGTATTCCTGTAGGAGATCGGAGAGGTAGGGGGGTGCAAGACAGTGTAGGGCTTTATATGTGAGCAGAAGAATTTTGAAATCAATACAGTTTTGTACCGGTAACCAGTGTAGCTGAATGAGAGTGGGAGTGATGTGGTCGTTGGATTTGGTGCGTGTGAGGATTCGTGCAGCTGAGTTTTGGATAATTTGTAGTTTATTGATGAGTTTGGAGGGTAGTCCTGAGACTATTCTGTTACAGTAGTCCAAACGGGAGGTGACGAATGCATGAATCGGGATTTCAGCACTGGAGTGGGAGAGTGATGGACGGAGTCAGGAGATGTTACGGAGGTGAAAAAATGCAGTGTGTGTGATATTCTTGTTGACAGGGGGAAAGGGTAGCCATCAATGGGTGTGAAGAAATTTGGTGCTTTGGAGAGGGTGGATTTTGAACCAATGGGCATGACTTCAGTTTTATTGCTGTTTAATTTGAGAAAGTTAGTGGTCATCCAGGTCTTGATATCATGGAGGCAGCTGATGAGGGAGGTCGGGGACAGGGGGGCGGTGGGCTTGGATGAGATGTATAGGTGAGTGTCGTCAGCGTAACAGTGGAAGTTGATGTGGTGGTGACGCGTGATTCGGCCAAGGGGGAGGAGATAGATGATGAATAGAAATGGACCAAGCACTGCCCCCTGGGGGACACCCTGTGTAAACTGCAGCCAGCCTGGACTAATGAAGTTTAAGTTGGACAAAGTGTTGTCTCCCAGTGAGGTAGGATTTCAGCCAGGGTAGCGCAGACCCAGTGACCCCCAGGGAGGTCAGACGGTCCAGGAGCAGCAGGTGGGAAACCGTATCAAAGGCAGCGCTGAGGTCGAGGAGGATGAGAAGGGTTAATAGTCCAGAGTCAGCGGCATGGAGAAGGTTGTTGGTAATCTTGATGAGGGTGGTCTCTGTGCTGTGTTTATTGTGCTCTACTGACATGATTTGCCGAGGTGCAGCGAAAAGAACTCCAATGAAAAAAAGCATAATGCTCCTTGAAATAAAGCCATATATATATATATATATATATATATATATATACACACACAGTGCCGCTTTAAAGTCTACACCCCTCTCAAAAATGTCCCCTGCTGTTGCCTTACAGCCTGAAATGAAAACATATTAAATTTACACATTTTACCCTACAGCTTCCAAGTGTGAAAAAAATTCTGAAAAAGTTCTGAACATTTTATACACAAAAATAAAGAACTAGAATAACTTGGATTGATAAGTCTACACCCCACTTATCATATAGACTTTAAAGGGGCACTGTATCTATTATATATACTGTATATACTGTATATACACGCATGAGCCTGTTCATCGGTTGTTTACCAAAACCATCATGTGCATTAACTCTTTTCCTGGGGCTATATTTCATGCATGGGTGCATTGTCTTTGTGCAAGCTGTTTATTGCAGTAAGTTATGCCCCAGGGAAAAGGACAGGCTGTGTTGAACTGTGACCCAGCCATCTGTATCAGCATCACATTCGCCTCTGACCCACATACTTTCTGAGAAGGATGCTGGTCACTAGACTTTCCGTCTGTTTTCACTTACTCTGACTCATGAGCTGTCCATCCACTGTCACTCTCTACATTTGCTCCTCTCTCCCTCTCCCTCTCTCACACTCTCACTCTCTGTCTTTCTCTCAAATTCAAATTCTAATTCTAATATGCTTTATTTGCATGACAAATAAACCTTGTGTTGCTAAAGCATTAAAACACATATTACAACAACTCCCAAGAAGAAGAAGAAAAAAAAACCTACAGGGAACCCACCCCCACCCTCTCCCACACATACACACCCCACGTTACAGAATTGTAACAAACAGATTATGGAACCTCTTTCCCAGTGTTAATGAGGAGCATGTACGTGACAGGTGCAAACATAGAACATTTGAACATTTAGAACAATCTCTCACTCTCTCACTCTCTCTCTGGAAAGTGATGGAGTGAGCTGACCATGCATGGGTGCATTGGGCAGAGGCATTCTGTCACTTCTGCAGCTTTTTAATTGACAGATTACCATCGCTAATGGAATTTAATTATTTATTGAGTCCTGGGGCAATTGAACAAGGAAGTAAGTAAGGGCGAGGGCGAGAGAGAGAGAGGGAGAGAGAGAAAATGGAAAGGTGGCAGGAGGGAGAGTGAGTGGGTGGGTGGCTAGAAAGAGAAAGAAGGATGGAAAGAGAGACCAGGATAGAGATTAATAGTGGGGAGAGAGAGTGTGTGTGAAGGAGAATGGCAGGGGGGCCAATTGCATTTCCTGACAGCAGTGGGATATTGAGTCATTTGTGTTTTCATTTTGTTTGTCGTTTGGGGCGAGAGAAATGGTTGCCTGGTCTGTGATTGTTGTTATTTTTCGGAGGAGGACAGCGGTAGCGGTGATCTTATTTCCCTTTCTGATGTTTATTGGCTTGGCAAGCGGTCCATGATCACTTACGAAAAACCCGACCAGCAACACATTCAGTCCCAAAGTTAAAAATGCATTTCGAGTACCAAAGTGAGGGGACAGAATCTGCACAAGGGCATGTGTGTGTGTGTGTGTGTGTGTGTGTGTGTGTGTGTTGTCTCTTGTCCCTTCACTCCTGTCAAATGCCTTGCATTGACTCTTCCTACTGTATTTACGCAATCCCTCCTTTCCTCTCCCTCTTCTCTCTCACTGGGGACCATAATTAAGCTTGGCTGGTCTTTGATGTTGTCGCCTTGGCAACAGTCACCATGACGAGGCTGCGTTCACCAAAAAAAGAAAAAAAAGAAACGCAGACTCACACACTGACACATAATACACCACACACACTCTCGTCGGTCTCGACTGTACCTGTTCATACACTGCAAGCCCTGGCTGTCATTGTCATAAGCATCGCTCACTGACATGATACCAAAATACTCACTTAGCATTCAAAAAATGGACAACGCACCCACTTTTACACACTTGTTATTGATACTGTGCACGTTGCCCACACATGTACAATGCATTATACATACATTGATGTGCACGCAGCATTATACACTTAGACGAGAACAGAGCTGACATCCTTTCTGTAAAAGACAGACCCAACCCTCTCTACCCTGGTGGCGTATCGGTAAAGGCACTCGCCCAGAATGCTAGTTGTCCACTGGGAATTTAACCCCGGCCGGGAGTCCCTACAGTACCACAACTGAAGGAACTGTTCATTGCTACTAAGACAACTCTCAACAGTAACAGTTTTTACCGCTTCCACAAAATGAAACCCCCTTCCTCTCCCCCCAGCTCTTCCTCATCGACAACGGCGCCGACGACTGGCGGATCGCCATGACGTTGGAGCGGGTGCTGCTGATCACGCTGGAGCTTGCGGTGTCGGCGGTGCACCCGGTGCCAGGGGTGTTCACGTTCCAGTGGCGGACGCGGCTGGCCTTCTCGTACACGCTGTCGGTGGTGGAGGCGGACCTGGACATGGCGCTCTCCGTGCCCATGTTCCTGCGGCTCTACCTCATCGCCCGCGTCATGCTGCTGCACAGCAAGCTGTTTACCGACGCCTCGTCCCGCAGCATTGGGGCCCTCAACAAGGTCAGGCCCAGGGCCTCTCCGCCCTCCCTCCATCTCTCTCCCTCTCTCTTTTCTCTCTGCCTCCCTCCCTCCATCTCTCACTCTCTCTCCCTCCCTCTCTCTTTTGTCTCTCTCCTTCCCTCCATCTCTCTGTCTCTCTATCTCTCTTTCCCTCCCTCTCTCTCTCTCTCTTTTCTCTCTCTCCCTCCCTCCATCTGTCTCTCTCTCTCTCTTTTCTCTTTCCCTCCCTCTCTTTCAAATTCAAATCAGCTTTATTGGCACGACAAGCACAAGACATTGTATCGCCAAAGCATACAAGTAATAACAATCAATAATAGAAAATTATAACTACAATATTAATGAACAATTATGATAAAATTGTTACTTTTTCTTTAAATTTTATAGATTTTTCTCAATGAAGGAGAAAGTGTATCTCTCTTTCTCAGTCTTTTAAGTTTTCTCCTTCCTCTTGCTCTCCTTACTTCTCCCACCGTCTTACTCTCACTCTCCTCTCCTGTTCTATTTCTCCACTTTACCAGCATGTCTGACTGTCTCTCATTCTCTCTGCCTGTATGGGGTAAATAGCCTTTTTATTTTCTTATTTATTATTTTCCATTTTATTTTACTCCTTTTCTAAGTAGTTAATTGGTGTGGATTAATTGTAAAATCTTTTATAAAAATTGGAATACTAAAAAGGCTCAAAACATTTAAATAGAAGGGATGTCAAAATTCAGAATGTCTCTTATTTCCTCTCTCCTATCACTCTCCCTTTTTCTCTCTCTCTCTCTCTCTCTCTCTCTCTCTCTCTCTCCTCTTCCTTCCCTCTCCCTCCTCCCCTCTCTTTCCTCTGTATCAATTCAATTTGAATTTCAAGGTGCTTTATTGGCATGACATTAGACAGTGTTACCAAAGGTGACAAAGAGCAACAGCTGACACCAATTACAACATAGCTAAACTCGGTTAGGTGAAATAAGATCGCTGTTCATTGTAATGCAATTAATATTAACCATCATAACAATATGAACAATAGATATACATCGGCCCAGGTGGTTACTGTGTTTCTCTCTGGCCATAGTAATTTGTGTGAAAACATATGTATTGACAGTAGTCTCCATTTTTATTCACACCCTTGATAAAGATGAACAAAAGAGATTGTATAAAATGAACTATATAAGTAATGAGGTATATTTTATGCCAAAAAAGGCAAGTTTAAGGCCACTGGAACAATGCCTAACTTGCCAGGTACAGGACGCAAGTCTATCTTGCCCCCATGTGTAGTGAGATGGATGGTTTAAGAGGCAAAAAGAAGGGGCACAGTTCAAGATTTCCAAAACAACCTGGCATCTTTGGGTTAAAAGGTATCTAAAGCTGCCATTCGACGACACCTACATGACAATGGCCTTATGGCATAGTTGCAAGAAGGAAGCCTATTTTGAAGACAATTCACTGAATTTGTCAAACTACATCTGAACTACAATTGGAACCGTGTGTTTTTGGACATGCACATCAGCATCATGTTTGGCGTCCAAAGAATCCAAGTAATGTTGGTCCTATGGTGAAACATGGTGGTGTATCTTTAATGCTTTGCATCCACAGGCCCTGGGGCCCTTATTAAAATAGGTGGAACCATAATCTCCAGCATGTACCAAGACATTTTCTCCAAAAACCTTGTTCCCTCTGCCAGGAAGATACACCCTGGCCGCAGATGGACATTCCAACAAGACAACGATCTCAAACATACACTCAGTGTCCACTTTATTAGGTACACCATTTTAGTACTGGGTAGGACCTCCCTTTGCCCCCAGAACAGCCTGAATTCTTCATGGCATGGATTCAACAAGGTGCTGGAAACATTCCTCAGAGATTCTGGTCCATGTTGACATGATAGCATCACGCAGTTGCTGCAAATTTGTCGGCTGCACATTCATGTTGCGAATCTCCCGTTCCACCACATTCCAAAGGTGCTCTATTGGACTGAGATCTGGTGACTGTGGAGGTCATTGGAGTACACTGACCTCATTGTCATGTCCGTGGAACCAGCTTGAGATGACGTGTGCTTTGTGACATGGCACATTATCCTGCTGGAAATAGCCATTAGAAGATGGGAAAACTATGGCCATAAAGGGATGCACATGGTCAGCAACAAGACTCAGGTAGGCTGTGGCATTTAAACAATGCTCAATTGGTATTAAGGGGCCTAATGTGTGCCAAGAAAACATTCCCCACACCATTATACCACCACTACCAGCAGCCTGAACCATTGACACAAGGCAGGATGGATGCATGGATTCATGTTGTTTACGCCAAATTCTGACCCTACCATCTGCATGTCACAGCAGAAATCGAGATTCATCAGACCAGGAAACGTTTTTCCAATCTTCAACTGTCCAGTTTGGGTGAGCCTGTGCCCACTGTAGCCTCACTTTCCTGTTCTTAGCTGACATGAGTGTAACCCAGTGTGGTCTTCTGCTGCTGTAGCCCATCCAGAGATGCTCTTCTGCATACCACTGTTGTAATGCGTGGCTATTTGAGTTACTGTCGCCTTCCTGTCAGCTTGAACCAGTCTGGCCATTCTCCTCTGACCTCTCTCATTAACAAGGCGTTTTTGCCCACAGAACTGCCACTCACTGGATGTTTTTTGCAACATTCTCTGTAAACTTTAGAGACTGCATGAAAATCCCATGAAGTCAAAGTCACTTAGATCACATTTCTTTCCCATTCAGATTTTTGGTCTGAACAACAACTGAACCTCTTGACCATGTTGGCATGCTTTTATGCATTGAGTTGCTGCCACATGATTCGCTGATGAGATAATTGCATTAATGAGCAGGTGTAAAGGTGTACCTAATAAGGTGGCCACAGAGTGTATGTCCAAAGAAACTAAGAAATGGCTGACAGAGCACAAGATCAATGTCCTGACATGACCATCTCGGTCTCTATACCTGAATCCAGTTGAACATTTGTGGTTTGAACTCAAAAAAGCAGTCCACAAACGTCAACCCAAGAATCTGAAGGAACTAGAACAATTCGGCAGTGAATTCGGCCGTGAACAGGGCGGCAGTGTTAGCATAATGGTTAGGGAACTGGGATTGTAACGCAAAGGTTGCAGGTTCGATCCCACGTGGGGGCACTGCCGTTGTACCCTTGAGCAAGGTACTTAACCTGTATTGCTTCAGTAAATATCCAGCTGTATAAATGGATTGTATGTAAAGAAATGTAAACTGTGTAAGTCGCTCTGGATAAGAGCGTCTGCTAAATGCCTGTAATGTAATGTAATGTAATTCTGCATGGAGAAATGGTTGAGGATCCCCCCCCCTGCCCCAAGAAGTTCCATAACCTTGTACGACACTACAGAAGGTGACTACTTGCTGTTATAATGGCCAAGGGAGGAACCAGAAAGAACTGATAACAGGGGTGTGAATATTTGTGATTCTTGACTTTTCTGGGGAAAAAATGATCATTTCTGAACCGTTCGATTGTGCTTCATGCCAATGCATTATTAATATTATTACATTTTTGGAATTTTCTGACCATAAAATATACCTCATTACTTATATAGTTTATTTTATACGGTCTCTTTTGTTCATCTTTATCAAGGGTATGAATAAAAATGGAGCCTACTGTATATAATGGAATAAAATGCAATTTTTGCTTTGTTTTTTTAGTGCCTTTGCTGCCAGGTTAAAGCTCCCTGATGTATCAATTGTCAGACCTAGGCAAGCTTAATTTGTCACGCACTCCAACATTGGGTTACAATGAGTGATGGCCCAGAGACGGGGCCCTTGTCTGGAAAAATCATTATTTTAATCTTTTTTTAAAGTTTACTGCCAGGGCCCAGGAGTGAAAGTATTTCTCTAAAAGGGTCACGTGGTGCTGTAGACCCTGTATCTGTGGGTGACATCAGATCCAGGGCACGTACACAGAGCAGGACTTTCACTCTGCCGCTGTTGCATGCATGAGTCTAGGGGGGTGAAGGGTGTTCAGATAATGGAGCCAACTCACTGATACAGATCAAGTCGGAGATCAGTAGTTAGCTGTTCCATTCCTGTTTTAGGTGGGCTAATGTTGCACTTGGACATAGGCGGACTTGTGTCCTTTGGGATTTAACCAGTGCTCGAAACATAGAGTTGCATTCTGTCTATGGTTCATTGTGTCTTGTTCATTCTGTTTCATGTATTTTTTTTTAGTGCTCTGAACACACTGTTTAAATAACAGAAAAAAATCATCATATTTTGTATCATCAGTGGTAGTAGCAGAAGCAGCAGTAGTAGTCATAGCATTTTTCATGCAACCATGTTATCTTAAAATCGAATTTTAAGATATCCGATTTTGCAAGTGCGGTCCAACTTTTTGAATTGCATTTCATATTTTGTTTTAGGTTTTCCATTATGGCTGCTTTCGCAAATATGTTTTGAAAATGACCAGCTGTAGAGAAGTCTTCCTTGTACTCGATTAATTTGCTGATTTTTCCAGTGCCGTTTGTGGCCAATATGTATGTGTGCTTTAGATTGTACATTTTACAGGGCCCTGCCTGCATGGGACACGGATCATTTGGTTTTTTCATGTACGCTTCGGATAATTATCCCGTTGAGGTTTGTTGCCTGACAGTGGATGCATTCACAGAGGAGAGGTCCACATCAGCGATGGCATATTCTGCCCCACAATTCCCAAGGGCTGAACAGGAAGTCAAACCTCTCTGCATCTTATTTTTTTCCAGTCACATTATCGTGGCTGTTTCTGTTTGTTGTGAATGGTGCGTGGCTCAATATTGGCTCTGCATATTTGTCGGGTTCATCTCTGGGCCAATCAAACGTTCTGACTGGAGATTTATCTCCTCAGTGAGGGTCATTCAGAGGTCACATCAACATGGCACCAGGTTTCCTGTATTGCAGTATCACTATATTCTTGCTTTTATTCTTTCTCCCTCTTTCTCCTGCTCCCCCCTTCCCCAACATCATTGGGGCTCTCTGCATGGCCAGCTTACTACCTCCTGGTACCACCCAGGGGGTCTCTCTTTCGCCCTCCACCCTCCTGAGAAAGGTCAGGGGTCATAGAATTTTCTCCTGTCGACCTTTCCATTTTTCTTGAGCGATGTTGGGAATAATGCACTGGCAGACACATTAACATTCCGCGGGAAGTTACAATGGCGAGGAGGTGTGGTGTGTTTCGTTGACCTGCGTGGTCGTGCGTGAGCTCACTCTGTCGCCGCGCCCCGAGCTGTACACCACATGCAGGGCATGCGACGCTGGCGAGGCCAGAGGATGAGGTTCGAGTGTGGCTGTCTCTTGTGTGTTCAGGTGCACTTCAACACGCGGTTTGTGATGAAGACTCTGATGACCATATGCCCCGGGACTGCACTGCTGGTCTTCAGCATCTCGCTGTGGATCATCGCTGCATGGACCGTGCGCGTCTGTGAGAGGTGAGATATGACCGTGCGTTTCTGTGAGAGGTGAGATATGACCGTGAACACCTGAGAGGTGAGTAAGGGGGGGGTTATGATGTAGCAGGAGGAAAGGTAAAGAAGAGAAGTAGAGGAAAAGGTAAGAATGAGAGAAGGTGAGAGGAAGGAAAGCGGTGATGCGGGAGTGAGAATCAGAGCCTCAGAAGGAATGCTGGGAGGATAAGAGGGAGGGAGGGAAAATAAGGCAGACAAAGAGAGAGAGCAGAGAATGGCCATTACGAACTGAGAGACGGCAGATCTGGAAGGAGGTCGAGAAAAATGACGATTGAAATAGAGGTAGAATAGGATGGAGTGGAAGAAAACTGAACTGAACCACAGAAGAGGTCCTTATGGTGGTCCTTTTATTAGATCGAATAGAAGCACACTGCACTCTTACAGTATTTTAAGGCCATAGGTGAAATACAGAGATGTCTAGATCAGAAGAATGGCAGAGCCTACATTCGTAAAAATCTGCAGTCAAGATTTCTGTATTAAGATGAGGCCAAAAAATTCCAACCTTCAGCATACCGCCGTCCTCTGTGAAATAGTGTTATTTTGCTGCCAATCTTTATATAGCCAGCTCTAAAGCAGCGCCGTGGGTGTGCAGCCATTTCAGTCGACCGAAGGCAGCGGCCCGTGACCCTCTCGGGCCATTTGTGACAGTAATTCCTTATTACTCCTTCATATCGCCCATCGCTCCCTCCACCTCCTCCGTCCCTCCCTTTCTACACTTTCCTTTGCTACCCTCCCCGCCCCCACCCCCACACACTCTTCCTCCTACAATTTCTCACTCCCTTCCTCCTCTCTAATTCCAATAGTGTCTCCGCACACCCAGCCAGGACGGAGAGTGTGAGATTTGTCATGAGGACTTTTTTCCCCCCCACTCTGTCGTTACAGTTAATTCTTTCCTGGCCCTCTCCTCAGCCCTCTAGGTGGCCATCCATTACCGGAGCAGGGCTAACTTTCATTATTCCGACACCTGCCCCGAAAAGACGGATGAGCGCCCCTCCTCAGCCGCCTCGCCCCCGGCTTTGTCATCCTTCCTCCGTATATGTAAAATAACTTTGGGGGAAGGGGTTTTTCGGATAAATGGTGTGGCTTTCGACGCAATGGAGAGAAACTTCGACAAAGCTGACCCGCGCTTATATGACTGTTTTGCTCTCGTGCGCACGCCATCGTTAGTGGGAATATTCTAACGTTTAGAGTATGCCATCACAGAGTGAATGGCTTATTCTGAATAAAATCGTCCCACGTCATCCCAACGCTCAGAAGTGGATGATTCTAATTAAGAGGGATTGAATATTTCCATCAATATTTCTACTAATTAGAGAACACGGCTACGTTGACATACTCATGTTTTGTTGTGAGACTATGGGGTAAAGTAAACATATTTTGCAGTTAAATTTAAAATTATTTTTAAATTGTCCCACAAGTTCTATTTCCTATAGAGCAACACTATACACGCATGAGCCATAGTTTATTCAGAATAAACTGCCCAGTAACTAGTTAACTGCAATTATGAATAAATACAATTTGACCTGTATTTAAACAATTGATTTGGAATACTCATTAAAAAAACTCAGATATTCTGAATTATGGTTATTCTAAGATCATAAGGCACTATGTGTATGCTACAAGAATGACTTTTGTGTGCTTATATTTTAGCACTGTTTTCAGCTTGACACTGTTCTATGTTCTTGTTGTTCACACGATATGCATTTGAATGTAGCTTGTTGTTACTGGCCTTGCCAAATGAAGGACAATCGCGTAACCACATTGGCGGTTTGTGAGAAATGCCAGCAGAACGCCGTCTCTCCTCTCTCTGTCTATCAGGTACCACGACTCCCAAGATGTCACCAGCAACTTCCTGGGAGCCATGTGGCTCATCTCCATCACCTTCCTGTCCATCGGGTACGGTGACATGGTGCCCCACACCTACTGCGGCAAGGGCGTGTGCCTGCTCACCGGGATCATGGTAAGCCCCAATCACCATGCTGCCGGGGTTCCTCGCCGGTGGGCGATGCAGCCGCACGTTCGCCGCAGGGCGTCAGAGGCGGTCGACCGATGAATTTAAGGGCACCGCGTGTCTGCCGCGATTGCTTGCTTCACGGTTCCCGCTCTGTCCCGACCTGCCTCGCTTCCAAACTTCCCCTCCTCAGTGTCCTCTCTTGCGAGACGGCTCCTGTTTCTCCCATGCTCGGTCTCTGTGGTGCCGGGCCTCTTGTGTAACTAAGCCGCTTTCGCCGGGGGCGGTTGTCACTCACGCGGAAGGTCGGCGGCGGCGACGCGGGCCAGTGGTCGCCAGATCAGTCCCTTTCAGCTAACGCTCTGGCATGCTCGGTCTGGCTCCCTGCTGGGAGTTTTAAGGTTTATTTCCCTTATGTCACAGTGTGGCAGTGACATTGGTGTTTGTACGTGTTCGTACGCCTGGGCTTGTCCTTTGGTGCACTAGTCTGGCACTAGTCTCTTTCACATTGGACAAGGCATTACACATAAACTCCTGTCTGTTCATCTCTCTGGTAGGGTTGGGCCGATGTTCGACGTTACCAACTATGTTTTGATGACATTGACGATGTGACACAACACTGTGATGTTGAAAGGATTTTATTGTATTTAAAATACTGTATCTTTTTTAATTGATGTTTAAACTCATCACAGTAGGCTACAGCAGGGCAAAGAGCATTGGATGGGATGTTGACAATCAAGATGAAATGCGAAGAATCTTTTTAAAAGAATAAAGGATTGACACTAAGCATAATAATACAGATCACGGTGCATTCAAATTTTAGGATAGCAGAGCTTTAGACAACGAAAAGGATATGGGGCAAAATATTTTTTTAAGTTGGCAATTCAAAAACTCAAACAGTAAATAAGACAAAGCACTCGCAGCAGTAGAAATGCAAACAGAGTATCTAATACAGAGGGGAAATTAATGAATCCCCCTCCTCTCGTCAACCCCCCTTCCCCCTCCGGTCGGATGATGTAATCCAAGGGCGTAACCACATAGTAAATATTTTGGGGGACATAATGAAAGGGGAAGTTTTATATCTACAAATTATTGGGGGGGACAGATATGCCATGTCCCCCCCACCCCGTCCCCACCCCACTCGTTGCGCCTATGATGTAATCGGAAATCTACAATGTTTAAAGAGGTCGATTTTACAAGGTAGAAATCAGCAAACCCTGCGATCTGGCGTTTCTGTGTCAGCCTTTGTGTCCGTGTGTCCATCTGCCTGTTTGTGTGTCTCAGGGACTGGGCTCTCCTCTGGGTTTGGTGCTGAATGCACATGTCGTTTTGGCTCTGACATGTGTCTGCCTTTATCAGTTTTCATCTCTTTCTCTCTCAATATTACGCGAGAAACGTGTATACGGCTGTCGGAACGTGAAGAACACTGTTGCACATTATATCACCCCACCCAAGCACCCCAATATGAAAGACTATCTGTGTCTCTGTGTCTCTCCGTCTTCCTCTCTCCCTTCCTCCCCCCCTCTCCTTCTCTCCACTCATTCCATATCCGTTTATTCTCTGTGACGCTCTGTCTGCTCTTGCACAGTGCATACATTTCACAAAGCTCGCTCACAGTCTTTGAGAGGAATGAAGGTACTCATAGACATTAAGGCAGGTACATACACACCCACTCACACACACACATATATACACTCACACGATTCAAACTATTATGCATACTTTCTCAGGACCACCCACTGAACACTGTACACACACAGAAGAATGCGTGCACACAGACACACTCACACACACACACACTTATAGGTGGATATAAACCTATCCATTATCACTGGTATGCTCCTACACTTCACACACACCCACTTGCTTATCATTACACCCTTTTTAACACACACTCTGACACACACACATTTGTGAACTCACATACTCACAAACTGAACCAGGTAAACTCCCACACACTCAAACATTCTGTCTCTTTCTCTCTCTCTCACACACACACACACACACAGTCAGATTCACAGGAAAAACAAGAATGACACATAAATAGAAAAAAAGAGCGATTTTATGCCATTTACGCTGTGTAGAAGGATGGAGAGAGAGAAACAACAGGGGATAGTGGGATAGATGGAGAGAAAGAGTGAGTGACAGGGTTGTGCTTTTTTTTTCCAGTGAAAGTGATTGTAATGACTTTCTATAGGTGGAATTCTCGGCCTCGTTGCCATGACAACAGTGAAGGCCAACACACTGTTGGAATATACCATTGTCCTGTCGGGTGGAGGGAGGGGGGTGGCCAGTTGGCTGTGGGAGCAGGATAACAGCCATATGTGGCAGCATTTTTTTACACAGGCACCAAAACCATTTCTCGCCCATCACAACCTATTACAAGGAAAGAAAAAGTATGAGTGTTTTAAGACTGAACGTTGGAATTTCTGTCAGAACACAGTCCAATTAATACACTGAAGTCTACTTTCCAGTAGTACGGCTTAGCATAGACAAATGACTAAATTGTTCCTAGAAGGAAGTAATTGCACTGGGGCAAAGACAGACATGAAATGCATTTAAGCCAGTGACAAGTGGGGGATAATAACCGTTGACAAATACATTACTGGTGGACAGCATCCGTACAATAAGCACTGACATTTAGAACAGGGTGTAAAATATAATACAACATCACTTGCTTTATACATACATTCAGGGATTCATTCACAGATATCATGTCTACCAGAGGTTGCACTCAGACTGTGTGATTTAGGACTGATTGTGAATTTTTGTGGTGTGGTTTGATAGCGGGGGGCTCTTATTACGTAGCATAACTCTCTGAAGCACACATGTGATCTATGCTCCTGAAAGGGCTTTCTGTTGACTCTCATATTTTATTTAGTCTCCTTGAATCCAATGGAATAAACATCACGGGGGTTTTTTGCTTTTAAAGTCGCTCCTCCATCTGCTTTTTGTAGTTATTTTGAGGACGTCAGCATTAAATGTTTTTCACAGGACGCTCTGACCTCATGAAGACTTTCAGTCAACGTGTAGATACACACATACACACAGACATGCATACACACACACATACATACATACACACACCATTATGTATTTTAGCAAAACTTTTTTCCAACAACAATACACACACACAAGCACACATGTAGGCACGCGCATACATGCGCGCACACACACACACACAAACACACGCACCAAAGCTGGTGAAATTAGCTGTAAGAGTGTCTTAGGTGTAAATGAGTCTTCGCTTCTCCCTCGCAGGAAACGTTTTTTAATTCAATTTCCTCCCCTCGTGTGGTTTGGCATGGCCCCATGCTGATTGCTGGCCCTCTCGCTCTCTGCAGTGTTAATGTACTGTGTCGTGTAGACACGGTCACTCTGCCTGTGTGTATGCACTCTAACAAGCCACCCTCGCCCTCTTTCTCTGCCTCTCTGCTCTGATAATGCACTGTGTTTTCTTGACGCGGTCACTCTAACAAGCTGTCCTGACTCTCCATCCCTCTCTCTCTTTCTCTCACTCTCACAGTGCAGTTCATGAAATATATTGGATATATGCCGTGCTGAACTCCCTTTCTGTCTCTGGTGTAAGGGTCTAGTTAATCAGTTACCATCTATGGACCACAGACTCATATAAATTCTGCCCCTTCCCCGTATTCCCTTCTCTCTCACTCTCCCTCTCTCTTTATTTGTCCTTTCCCACTCCCTCTCTTTCTCAGGGGGCAGGGTGCACTGCATTAGTGGTTGCCGTGGTTGCCAGGAAGCTGGAGCTGACCAAGGCGGAGAAGCACGTGCACAACTTCATGATGGATACCCAGCTCACCAAGAGGGTGAGGCAGCCTCGAACTCTGACCTCCAACCCACATCATTTGGGCAAAATAAAAACCCGGAAGCCCTCCGCTGATGACATTGCCCCCCTGGGACCCCTGGGGTTACTAACTCATGACGCCACTCAAATGGCAACATGTCTCCGAGCTTTCAGATTTCCCCTCGGCCAGAGGTGGGGAAGCCGAGCTGTTTAGCTGTTTACGCGTTCTCTCGCTGGCTTTTCAATTTTTCATGGGCTTCAAAAGGCCCCCGTTGCAAAAAATAGCTCCCACTTTCAAATATGCAGAGTGCCCACAGTGCGGCTGCCGGCCACACCGGGCTGCTCAATAATTGCAGCGCAAACAAATGGTCGATCACAAGTCTCTTACTGCCCCCTTGGGGTTCGTATAGGCCGCACACAGTCAACGACTCGCATCGGCGTATTCAGCAACGACTTTGACTACATTCAAATGAATAGCAAATTGTAATTAATATTACTATTAATAACGTGCAAATTTTAGATCCTTTCATCCAATCCATTTTATTTCAATATTGAGTTTGTTGTCACGAACGGGAGCCTCGTACATTACGAGTCGGCCCAGATATAAGGGCTTCTGCTTGATGCCTTGAGAGTGGTCCACGTGTTAATTAGGGGATCACATACCACAGAGGCTGGAGGAAGGAAAAACACAGCATTGTTCTGCCTTTTAATAGTGTTTGTCCTCAGCCACTTGACGTCCCAATTACTTCCCTCCTCTCTTCGCCCTCTCATCCAGCTGACAGGCACAAGGGGAACTCTCTCGTCTTAATATAATAGGCCCCCCAATCTCGGCTGTATTACACGGCTCTCTGTGGCCGTCCCAGGAACAGGATGAGTACACCCCAACCCCCTAACCCCCCCCCCTCGCATATCAACAACGACTTGGTTCAGATCCCACCACCAGGCATGACTGATTCTTCCCATCTATGTGTGTTTCTCTCTCTCTCTCTCTCTCTCTCTCTCTCTCTCTCTCTTTCTCTCTCCCTCTCCCTTCTACTGAAGTCTTTTAACCCCTCCTTCTCTGTGTGTTTGTGGGCGGATGTGGTTGGGGGCGGAGGGGGTTCCCTCGAGGAGACAGAGAGAGGGAGAGAGATAGAGAGAGAGAGACGGGGAGAGACCTGCTGCCTTGTTATTCCACTATTGTCATTATTGATGATAGGAGGGGGACTGCTTCCATTCCCAGAGGCAGACAATTAAGACACATATTAAACAACTACACAGACAGCGTTGCCATAGCATGGGAAAAGATAGAGATAGAGAGATAGAGAGAGGTAGAGAGAGATCTATGAGTCTGGTAATATTACTTTAGATCACACATAAAATGAGGCTTGTTGACATGGATATGATATTGATATTCCTAATAAGACTGCTGTTTGCTGCAGTTCCCCCCTCCCCAGTAAACATGATTTACGAGCGCCATCAGTGTGTGTGTGTGTGTGTGTGTGTGTGTGTGTGTGTGTGTGTGTGTGTGTGTGTGTGTGTGTGAAGGAGTTAACCCTTGCATGCTGGCTTTGATGGTTGCCAGATAAAGAATGTGGCAGCGAACGTGCTGAGGGAGACCTGGCTCATCTACAAGCACACCAAGCTGATGAAGAAGATCGACCACTCCAGAGTGCGCAAACACCAGCGCAAATTCCTGCAGGCCATTCACCAGTAAGGCTCTGACTGTACCAATACACCTATACCAGATATACACTATACCCAATACACCTACACTACCGGTGAACAGTTTTAGAACACCCCCATTTTCCAGTTTATACTGAAATTTAAGCAGTTCAAGTCCAGTGAATAACCTGAAATGGTACAAAGGTAAGTGGTAAACTGCCAAAGGTTTAAAATGTTTAGGTTACCAAGAACTGAAAAAGAATGTAAATATTTGGGCAGTTTCCTACACCATCAAAAGGCACTTGGAAACTGGAGGAAAGTGGGTTTCCGAAAAAACGGAAACTTTTGTTGTGGCTCTGGCAGACCCAAAGCCACAACAAAATCAGAAGACAAGTTTCTGAGAGTCAAAAGCTTGCATGATAGGCGGCTCACAGGACAACAGCTCAACACTGGTCGAAGTAAGGAAGTCTCAGTTTCAGCTGTGAAGAGAAGACTTCGAGCTGCAGGTTTGACAGGTCGAGTGGCAGTAAGAAAGCCATTGCTAAGATGGCAAATTAAGAAAAAGAGGCTTGTCTGGGCCATGAAGCACCGCCAGTGGACTACTGAAGACTGGAAGAAGGTCTTATGGACCGATTAATCAAAATTTGAAATCAGTTCATCACGCAGGGTTTTTGTACGCCGTCGAGTAGGCAAAAGGATGGTTCCTCAGTGTGTGACACCAACTGTCAAACATGGAGGAGGAAGCATGATGGTCTGGGGCACTTGCACAGACTGACTGTTAACCCACGTTAACCCATTATTTGTTCCCTGAAAAGGGCCTTTTTTATAACTCTGAAATTTACATTATTTTTCCGTTTTTGGTAACCTAAACTTTTTTTTTTAAACCTCTGGCAGTTTACCACTTACCTTTGTACCATTTCACGTTATTCACTGGACTTGAACTGCTTACATTTCAGTAAAAACTGGAAAATGGCAGATGGCGTAACGTTAAAGGCACTAGTCCAGAGTGCAAGTTGCCCACTGCGGCCGGAATTAACTCTCGGCTGCACCAGCCCAGCTCTGGCCGGGAGCCCCATTTGGGGACGGCGATCGGCTCTCTACTCCAGAGGGAGGGAGGAGGCGAGGTTGCTGCATGCAAAGTGACTCTGTGTGTAGCAGAGTTATGGCCGACAGCTTGGCGAGTTCCGTCTCAGAGGAGGCGGTTCGGTTGTCACTGCCAGTCCCAGCGGGTTGCAGCAGCTCGTAGTACGAGGGAAGGGATAGTTGAATTAGGAATAGGGTATAATTGGCTACCAAATTGGGAGAAAAATGGGGGAAAAAACTGAAACAAATGATAATAAATAAATAAAAATACTTGCCCGTTGTAGCTGATGTACAGTACACTGTATTGAAATTAGCTCCTTCTGTTGTGGGATCCAGACTGACCCATCCCACTGGGGTGCCTCACTGACTCAAAGACGTGAGCGGGGTGGGGAGGGTGTGTGGGGTGGTGCTGACTCTCTGTGTGATCCTCCACAGACTGCGCACTGTGAAGATAGAGCAGAGGAAGCTCACTGACCAGGCCAACACCCTGGTGGATCTCTCGAAGGTGAGACACCTGGGCGCACCTCCCCCTGCGCATGTGCAGAGACAATGACCGCTGCTGCAGGACAGCAAGCCACAATGCGTCCGGTCACCGTGCCTATACAACACTGACACTGTATATACCCCCTGAACACTATTACATACATGTACACCAACACTGTATACCCCCTGAACACTATTACATACATGTACACCAACACTGTATACACCCTGAACACTATTACATACATGTACACCAACACTGTATACACCCTGAACACTATTACATACATGTACACCAACACTGTATACACCCTGAACACTATTACATACATGTACACCAACACTGTATACACCCTGAACACTATTACATACATGTACACCAACACTATATACCCCCTGAACACTATTACATACATGTACACCAACACTGTATACACCCTGAACACTGTTGTACGTACACTGACACTGTATACACCCTGAACACTATTACATACACATACACCAACACTGTATACACCCTGAACACTGTTGTATGTACACTGACACTGTATACACCCTGAACACTATTACATACAGACACTGAAACTGTATATACCCCTGAACACTGTTTTACATACACCGACACTTTACACACCTTGAACACTATTACATACACCCTGAACACTGTTTTACATACACAGACACTGAAACTGTATATACCCCCTGAAAACTATTACATACACAGACACTGAAACTGTATATACCCCCTGAACACTATTACATACACAGACACTGAAACTGTATATACCCCCTGAACACTATTACATACACAGACACTGAAACTGTATATACCCGCTGAACACTGTTTTACATGGCCACTGTATACACACTTTCACAGTGAACATACACCCGGCATACAACCTATATATACCCATACCATATACTTCCACAATGATACTGTATTCGGGATTCAATATTATGCATTTCATATTCAAATATTCTGACTCCCAAGATGAAATGCATTAATAACCTGATTTCCCCCAGGTACTGTATTAAACTCCATCTATTTCTGTGTAAATAATGATTCACTGCAAAGCCATGTACTTCCACTCCCATTTTCAGGCAGGGAAAAAAATGAATATTAATATCACTGAAACATCTAATGTCATGCAGGGTTCTCAGGCTCGCGAGATTCATCAGCAAGACTGTAGCTCTACCTTTATTTCTGACAATTATCGCGCTCAAATCCAAAACACCCAAGTAATCAATTAGCGATCTCACAGGCAAATAATCCAGTGATCAAACGTGTGGTTTCATCCGCAGTGCTTATGAACTTAGCCCCACACTGGCGGCGCAGTGTGTACACAGTGCGTGCTGCACGCCCACTCTCGCCCCAGACACTATGCGCAGTGAACGCAGTGTTAACGACTGCCCCACTGTGCACCTTAAACCCACACACAAATGGTTTGAATGTCACACGCTGCCCCATGCATCCTGAATACCACGCTGAGTACACACTCCAATGTAAATAGCGCAAACCCCCGTAATATACATTACACATACTGTGGCATTCTGGAACACATGCCACCGTGCATAGCAATCCACACTGACAAACGCACACCTTGCCCCCCCTACTTTCAATACATCAAAATTCCTGTTTCCATCCTGACCTGTTTGTTTCCGTGGCTTTGCGTCACCTAGCAACCGGAGCAAGTGTGTCGACAGGAACGACACAGAGAGAGAGAGAGAGAGAAAATTAGATTGAGAGAGAGTGCGTGCGTGTGAGTGACTTGTTGATTGAGCTGTTGATTGCGATGCTGAGAATCAGCGTGGTGGGTTTTTTTCGAATACTGGTTTCCATTAGGCATATTCTTTCATCTGGCTGACATGTGGCAGGTTATGTGGGTGAGCTGTTGTAGAGGCAGTGACACAAGCCATGTAACCAAACCACTTAACAATGATTCACCTGAACAAAAAAACTAAAAAAACACTTGTGTTCTGTGTGTCGAGAGAGAGCGCACTGCGCAACAATTCAATTTGGCTTCTCAAATGCTAGATGCATTGACAGGGATGGAAATGGCTTGCTAACGTCCACTCTGATGTCCAGTGGCTTTCTTTCAACGCATCTGTGTGTGGCTTTCATTCTGTTTGCTGGATCTGCCATGCAATATAGTGTACAGTACCTAAGTATGTTTGTTGAACTGAAATGTCCGGCCTTAAATATATACTGCCCAGCTACATATTATATTATACATCCACCCAATTATTCACACCCTTGATAAAGATGAGCAAAGAAGGCTGTATAAAATAAATAATACAGGTAATGAGCAAACTGTAGGCTCAAAGATGGGGAAATTATATTATTTTATGCAACAACAATTGCTTTCAACAATAAAAAAATATTTTGTGTCCACAAAAAAGATATGCGCCACAATTATTCACATTCCTATAATTATTTTAAATAAAATCCAACAAAGATAAATCCCCACTAACATGCTACTTTTTTAAGCTCATCTCAACCTTAGGTAACTCTATTGTGGCCTCCCATGACTTATAAAAAAAAAAAAGGCAGCCACACATAAAATCCATTTGTCATCCATCACCATGGGGAAAGGCAAAGAGCTCTCAGAATAAACAAGGCAAGAGGTTGTTGACCTTCACAAGTCAGGAGATGGTTACTAACAAATGAATAAAAACGTAGTTAAGTAATTAAAAACAGTAATTAAGAAGTTTAAAACCACTGGAAAAGTGGTAACTGCCTGGTAGAGGACGCGAGTGCATCTTGCCCCCACGCACAGTGAGGCAGATGGTTTGGGAGGCAAAGGGCCGCCGTTGGAGATCTAGAAGAGCATACAATATAGCTCATCCCCTCAGACTGTTTATTTTATACCGCTTTCTTTGCCATTTTGGTCAAGGATGTGAATCATTTTGGAGGGTACTGTATGTGTACATCACAACATACATTTTTTAAATCCAAGTTACTCACAAAGCATATACTCTCTGTACATCTATAAAATAATTACGCACAATTAATACATTTGGTCTGCGATATCAAATGATTGCCAAGTTACAACTAAACTTTTATCAGTATGTTTCACAGAAACTAAACAAGCACTTTTCCAAATCAATACTTCCCATATTTCCCTACATTCGTTCAAGTAACTTGGTCCTGTGTTTCTTCATCTTGTAGTCTCATGCCTCATTAAGTTTATTCAAATGTTATGAAAACGTTTCTGAAAACTTTTTTTTTGAGATATCACATCTCTTTGATTTGTAGTGTACATTAGGGGTTAGGATATTAATATCCTGTGTATGCTTTTATAAGTATGAAGACAATTGAGTCATGGCATTATTTTAAAAGTATATTTATTTGAACTGTTCAGGGTATGGTGTATGGCTTTCACTGAATGAGTAAAGTAATTTCTGAATACGTTCCAGAGATCAGCAGCTTTGCGTTTAGGAAATAATTAGAAAATCCGCAGTTGTGATATTAATGGATTATTTTAAACCTGTCTGCAACAACGGGTATTTTAATATAGATGCAAATTGTGAGCTAAAAACTAAATTGTGAAATAAAACTGGGTCAGGCAGCAGCACAGAGCAGGGGAATTGACAGCGACATTGCTGGCAAATTCACAAATATGAACTGTATATTGATCCGATCATGTAATCATAAAACGTGCGTTCGTTGTGTGGCGTTCTGGAGTGGAGACACGGAGCATTGGTTCCGTGCTGCCATGTTAGTCTCGGGATGCTTTAGAGTTGGTGTACAGTCATACTGTAGCCTATATTGGCACAGATCATCTAACTTTAAGGTATTGATTGTGGTAACGTTACATAAGGTCATCCACACTTACGGAGAATTTAGCTGGCGATTATATCTACGTTAGTATGTGCTGTGTTTGTATTTCATTTAGCATGAATTTGTTAATTTAATTAAACATGTGGCTGAAGTTAACTAGCTAACCGGTTGTTTTAGTGGGCACTGACAACATCGCTGTGAAATTAGCAAATGTGTACAATACTGTAGCCTATATGGTAATGTAACAAATATAAAAGCGTGCTCACTGTATGGCAGTCGGGAGCGAGGAAACAGGTTGTGTTAGTTTGATATTGTGTTAGTCTGAATAGCTATGACTGACAGGTGCTCATAATACAGTATTCACAATACAGCACAGATCATCTACAAGTAACGCACTGATTGCGGTAAGTTTACAGAAGATGATCTTTACTTAAGGAGAATGTAGCTGGCGATTCTGTCTGCATCACTTTGCGCAGTAGTTGTGTCCTTCAAATGAACAGGCAGTTTTGAAGTGAGCATTGTTCTTTTAAACTGTAGACGTGGGAAGCCATTCTTCTCACAAAGTCCACTACGCTTAAATTAGAAATGCACAGCATGAGCTAGCCGAGCTTCATTGGTAGGGAGGGAATACAATGAGCAGTAGACAACAGCCAGCTAACAGTATACGTAGTTAAAATGTAAAAAATTGTATGTATGTAAAATGTTTGGGAGTTTTGGGGTTTTTTTGTGCCTGTGTGTCCCACAATTGGGACAACTATGAACAGACGGTGTTATTGATAGAAGTAGATCTGAACGGATGATGTCATCATTTGGGGCATGGAGCATTTTTGATGATGTAATCAGCAGGAACATTAAGAAGGAGAAGATGAAGAGGCGGAAGCTGAACCTAAAGATGATGAGGAAGAAACGCAGAATGGGGCTTTATTGTGTGGCCGTGTGAAGTCGTGTCTGAATTCAGTGTGTTTACATGAGATCAGAGGGTACAGAAGTTACTGTTTGTAAGGACTGTGAGCCTGTGGCAATTGTAGTTACTTCTGTGGTAGACCCTGAAATGTGCCAAACTCTCAGTGCTGTATAGGTAGCATACCTGCCATCCATATACATATGCAGTGGTTGAAATATTTCAACTTTCCTCCACATGGTTTATAGCTTCTATTGTGTTTAACCAATAAAAGGATATTGTTTTTTTGGCAGACACCACCGAATTCTGTGTGACACAGACCCCGCAAACTGTAAAAATGAAAGATGAATAATTCATTGAGGATCTTGGCTATATGAATCAGGAAGGGCAGATAAAAGGATCAAATAAAAAATAAATAATTTAGCATGTTATCATACTGTTATATCACATTATTGTTATGAATGTCAATTATGAATGTTTATGGTGAGGCTGGCTAGCTAAACAAGCGAGCTGGGATCATCATGGGCCACTAGCAGGAAAGTGACTATCAAAGTAAAATGGCAGTTATCATAGCTAATGTTTGCTGGACCCACCATCTCGGGTTGCTTGTCATAAGCAGGAACAGGTTTATAAAGGAAAGTGTAATAGACAGCATGATTTTAGACCCTATTTAGGGGGGCGTTGGTCCCCCTGTCTTTAATCCAGCCCCCTGAAAATGTTTAGTCATTCTTTTCTAAAAATCATTTTTACTTAATATCTTTTTTTTTAATACCACAGATGGAGAGTGGTATTTCAATTTTGAGAGCGACCAGTAAATTACAGTACGAACAGTAAATGAATTACAATTTTTGGCTTGTGCTTTGCATGTACATCTCACATTCTCATTGGGGGCTGAGACCCCCTAAAGGTCAAATCCTAGAAATCACCCCTGGTACCTACGTAAATTAGGGAGCAATAGCTGTCAAAAGTCTGTCAGGCAGACGTGTTTAATGACGTTCATCAACATCTTTCTTTCTCTCTCCCTCCCTCCCTCCCTTCTTCTTCTCCCTGCATTTCTTTCTCCCCTCCCTTCTTCCCCCTGCATCTTTTTCTTTTCTCTCTCTCTCTCTCCCTCTCCCTCTCCCTCCCTCCCTCCCTCCCTCTTCCCCGGGCAGATGCAGAGCGTCATGTATGACCTGGTGTCTGAGATAAACGACCGCAGCGAGGACCTGGAGAGGCAGATGCTGAGCCTGGAGCGCCGCGTGGAGCAGCTGACCACCGGCTTCAGCACGCTGCCCGCCGACCTGACCGCCACCCTCACTGCCCAGCACACCGCCCTCCTCCACCTGCTGCGAGAGAGGGGCACTCAGGGCGGGCCCGAGAGGGTGGGCGGCGGTGAAGCCCAGGGAAGCCCTAATACCAGCTCCTCCAGCTGCTGAGAGGGAGGCAGAGCAAGACCAGAAGGGTGGGGCTGAGAGTAAACCCCGCCCCACACACACAAGCTGACACCGCAGGGAGGGCGGAGCCATGGGGGTCTAAGTTAGTGGGAGGAGACAAGCACAGCTGGGCTGAGACATGGGCGGTAAACAATGAACTATTTTTGAACAGAATGGGGACGCCGCTCAAATCGGGGGCGATCTACATTTCAGCACCCGCAGTTAAGCCTGTGCGACAGTTTAATGGTCCCCATGAATATCGACTGTTCACATGTTGGTTGTTTTTAACTCAAGGTACCCTAGTCTCATGATCACTTCTAGGTTACCGTAATGGAGAAAAAATTTGTACAGTTGAACAGTTCACATATAGGTGAACCAAAATAAAAGAAACATCAACATAAAGGGTCTTAATAGGACGTTGGGCCGGCAGAACAGTGCACCTTGGCATAGATTCTCCAAGTGTCTGAAGCTCTATTGGCGGGATACACCACCATTCTTCCACAAGAAATTCCATCATTTGGTGTTTAATTCATGGTGGTGGAAAACGCTGTCTCAGGTGACTGAGACAGCCATGGCATATGGTTTCCATCATTTTCACGCTCATAAAACCATTCAGTGACCACTTGTGCCCTGTGTATGGGGGCATTGTTATCCTGGAAGAGACCACTCCAATCAGGATAGAAATTCTTCTCCCAAGGATTTAGGTGATCACTCAGAATGCCTTTGTATTTATTGGTGTTTACCTTGCCCTCTAAGAGGTTGAGTGGACCTAAACCCTGTCAGGAAAATGCACCCCACATCACATAACAGAGCCGCCAGAACCCTTCATTTCCTCAAGTGTTTCCTTTATTTTGGCAGTTACCTGTACATCTGGAAGCATTGAGGTTTTCCCTTACATTAACAACTGTTTATTTGCAAGTCGATTGCCCCAAAATGGCGGCAACAGGGAAGGCCTGCCCACTGCAGTTTACATACAGTTTAGTGAAGGCCAGTTCAGCGGGTAGCACTAACTCCTACAGCTAATGAGGCAGTGAGCGAGAGGGAAAGCAAACCGCACATCCTGAGAGAGGGACGGGGCTGTAAAAATGACAGGAAGACCAGATGGAAGACCGAGTCAGAGAAAGAATGAACAAAGGAAAGAGGATGAAGCCACAGAGAAGACGAAGAAGGGAAATGATTCAGATATTGAGAGGGGAGGGGTTAGAGGGAGAGGGTGAAAAGTCAGAGAGGGAAAACAATGACATGAATACTGACTAGTTTCGTGGAGTCGAGTAATTACGGGAAAGTGTTTCTCACTCCACCAGGAATGAATGGCAATTACTTTTTTTTTTTGTATTATCCCATTGATGCATTTTCTAATTGCTAACTGTGCGATAATGAACATCCCTTTAACGAGAATTTTAAACGAGTAGGATTATACAAGCATTGTGTAATGGCGCTGCACACTTGCACGACACAAACTGGCAGTGTGACGACATACGGCACATTGACCAAGCACCTTTTCACACAACACAAAGAGACACACAGTTTTCACACTGGGCACACTTTACATCACCCAATGCAAACTATCCAGTGGAAATAAAATATGTACGGCATAGGTTATGCACACAAACAGAGGACGACGCAGCCCGCGAACCTACGCAAGCACACAAACAAATATGAAATCACTGTTTACATGAATGTACAAAGGCACCGTAGATACACGCACTCTTCAGATTCATTCGTATGCTACCAAAGTGCCCTCTCTTACAGTGACAAAGGCATCTATGAAGAGAAGCAGAGAAAGAGCGACGGACGTTTCTATAGTCTGAAAGGCTTTTTGAGGGACAAAGAATGAAGATCCGGAGCTAAAGGCGAGGGGGAGAGCTCTTTTTACAATCCCAAACGACTGAAGGAAAATAACAAGGGGCTGCCACGAATCTTAATTAAGAGGAAAAAGAAACCCTTATGAACAAGTATGGAAACATGAAAGGGAAGAAATTATTATAAACATAAAAAAGAAGACGATAAACTTCAGCATTTATCCATGTTTTACTGGAATATGATAAAGACTGCTAGACTGCTTCTGATCTCTTGCGCTCAGAACCATAAAAAAAAAAAAAAGTCCTATAGCGACACCCTGTGGCCGGAATACTGAATGACACTTGCTTGGAATATGTATTGTATACTGAACCTAGCTTTGTATTGCTCAATTTTTTACAATTAAATGTTATTACTAAGCAATTATAGTTGATATTTACTATTATGCTATATTACTCTTTCTATTTAGGACAATAATAATACATTTATTAATAGAACATTTAATAATGATTAAGATGAATATTACATTGACTTAAGGAGAGGTACAATTTAAGGTTGAAATTATTTTCTAATTTTATTTTACCAGAGGGAAATAAAGTATATATCTATATAACATCTCATTGGGTGTGTGTTCTCTTGTATTGCTCGTTTTTGTTTTTCATGCATATTTGGAGAAATGTTTGTTTTTAGTTTTCAAATATACCCAACATTCAAGTTGGCTAAACATTATTATTTGGTCGTTTTTCTCAATCAACCTAATAGCACTAAACAAAATATTTTTCATCCGTGTTAATTAAATTCTCTTAACACTTGCTTAGCTACACCGAGATCATAAAACCAAAGGAATTCTGTGGAATATTTTAATATTTTAAGACAAATATCTCAAACTAACAATACTAATGTGTGAAAATGAAAACATACAAAAGGAATCCTATATTCAGAGTGCAGGTTTTTCCATTTTAGAAAATAAAACATATGCACAAGTTCAAGCATTGCTCCAACACTCACCAAATGTAACCTTTTCCGTATTCTAATGCACGTGCCTACAGACATTTACATTTTACATTTACATTTTAGGCATTTAGCAACGCTCTTATCTAGAGCGACTTACAGTTTACATTTCTTTACATACAATCCATTTATACAGCTGGATATTTTTTACTGAAGCAATTCAGGTTTAGTACCTTGCTCTGGGAATCGAGTTACAAGCCCAGTTCACTAACCATTACACTACACTACCAGCCTACAGCAGGGCTCAGTTCTACTTTGGTCCAGACCTGGTCAAAGGTCACACCTTAAAGACATTACTGTATTTTCAAACCTGCAATATGTTTTAATGCAGACTGAATTTCCTGTTCAAATCTCCAGTTGCTGGAGTTGGCATCACACTGAGCTGCAGATACTGAAACTAGGCTAAAGTTACCATTTTGTGCAAGCATGTGCACAAATATAAATGGCTGCATAAAAATATGCTAGATACCTCTTCTATATACAGTAGGAAAGAACCAAGAGCAATCTATCCCTTAGAAATGCGTAGTGCTGGGGAGTCAGGTTTCATAAATCACTAAAGGTTACATAGCAACTAAATAGCCCTGCCCAGACTTTTGGTTCCCCCTCTGTCTGTCTTTCAAATGCAATTATTGTATCGTTCGGCGCATTCACACCCATGCTGTCCGCCAGGCATAAAAACCTTGATCCATCACTAAGACTTGGTTTTGCTGCTGGCAGGTTCACCTGAGGCGCTCTGCCACCTTCTAATTTCGTTGCACAGGCTACTGTAAGAGAGCGCTAAGAGAGGCCAATGTCTCCAGAGGCGCAAAGCTGGTAGAGGCTTAAATAAGACTTACAGCTGTAATTGCCGCTAAAGGTCCTTCTACCAAGTATTAAGTCAAGGAGATGAATACTTATGGAATTAATTGTCTTTTTTATTTGTACATAAGAAAAAGCTTTAGTGTTTTTTTTATTATTATTACCATTCTGATTCCATGAAGTATAAAAATAAAATGGAAAAAACCAAAGGGGGTGAATACATTTTGTACCCATTGTACGTCACTCGCTGCTTCTGGTTACATCCCTGTTAGGTCAGCCTCCATAATAATGGTATGAATGCACCGTTTTCTTGATAGGTTGGGCCTGATTTTCACCGGCCTTGACATCAAACTCCTCTCATCGCTTGTGTCATGGGATGTAGTAGTGCACTTATGCAACAGTACAAAGTCAGGCCAACAGACTGGCATAATTAAAACGCAATCAAAATTCCATGTGTCCATACTCTGTAGCTTTCTAAAGAAGTAAATCGCTTGGTTTCTTTTCAAGGCTTAATATATTAAATTGGCTTCTGGTCCTGGTTATATTTAAGCAAACTCAAGTACCGGTAGATGGGACTTCAGTGGTGAAACCTCCACTCTTAAGCCTAACGCTTCTGCAGGACTCCAAAGGGCTTACCAGCCTATTCTGGGAAAACCTGCTCAAATTATTTCAGTGTAACCACTGACAAAAATAACTGGTATTCGGACTCCTTTAATTAGGCATGCATGTACCGCAAATTTAAATCCTTCGCAAGCAATCACCCCCTGCCCACTCAGCTGGTTTCTCCTCACAAACTAATTGGGCACTGCTGTCAATTTAAGGCGAGGGCGGGTAAAGGCAGACGGGATGGGGATCTGGGGAGAGGGGACGCAGTTTGGTTGGCTGACCGCTGGCGTAAGCCGCTGATCAAAGCGCCTGTTAGCCATATGCAGCATAATCCCCGCCTGGCGAGGCTGGCAACGTGGAACAGAGCACACCCCATGCTGTACTTGCTAATGGAGATGGAGTCAAAAGCCAAGGAAGGGAAAAGCCATTAAAACCTTTGACAAAAAAAAGCACATTTTTATTGAGAGAGAGAGACAGAGAGAGAGAGAGAGAGAGAGAGACCGGGCTGGAGGCCGAGGGGTTCCAAGAGGGGGGCCGGGGTTCCAGTGATCGGTTGGTCCGGATAGCTCCCGTCTCTAGTCCAGACGGCGGGCTGGGCGGCGCAGGATCCGATCCTTAAGCAGTCCTCTGGATCCTTCCGCGCCCTGGGGCGATGGTGGTGAGGAGGGGGCGGGGCGGCGGCGGCGACATCGACGACAACAATCCTCGGGTCCAACACCTGGCCCTCTCCCCTCCCTTCTAATCAGGGCATCGACGAGCAGCTAGTGCTGCTTTCTCCTGAACGAGCACCCTAAAGAGAGAGGAAGGGCGTCAAGCCACTGTCTGACGCAGGACGTGGACACAACTCCACTTAAGGACAGACGGGAGAAATGCGGTCTCCACGGGAGGGGGGGTTGCGCCTCTGACGTGGACCGGGGCTCTGACACTGAGCTTTTTAGCTCAGGGATAATGAGGTTTACGTCGTCGAGTAGTGAGGGACCTCTGCTTAGTTCACTGCGTTTTAGAAGCAGAGACAGGAGTACGGAGGAGCAGACAGAGGGCTAGACCAACGCCCACTCCAGAGACGCAGTCACGCCAAGCAATTCACACAATTCAGTTCTTAGGCAGATAATTGGAGAAACTGGGAACGAGAAATGTAACCGTGCTGGGGAAACCGTCATTAGCAAATTACAAAATGTAGGTTAGGCGTTGCCATGGATCCACACCACATGAGGCCCGCTAGATTGTTGTTGCTATGGTGATGGCATAAACAGAACAGGTGGGAGGGATCTTGCTAAGGCAACATGGATTCACTGTAGTGTACAGCGGCATTCTCTGTGGTGCACAAATAAATGAACCACGATGAGAGACAGATGCAAGACGTAAGTGCACCAACTGTGCGGCGGGCTGAACCAACACAGCCTTCTGTGCACAGCCGTGACGTGTTAAGCTCTGGCTTAACAGAACACAGTATTGATCTATGACAGAGCACGGCGATGAAACCTGTCAACTGGGAACAATCAAATGACATACATGGCGCACCTCATGTTTCTTTGTTGCCATACAGTAAAATACCAAATAAAATTGAATCGTTGTGGTTGATTTGATTTACACTAGAAGGTGGGGGGCCAAAACTACTTCACAGGGGCCCACAAAATATGGCCCACAGCAGCTCTTGTGTTCGGCCCTTCGACCCTCGGCAGCTGGGGCTCGACCTGGCAACAGCTCAGTGTGGAGTGCGTAGGGTACAGACGGGACACGCAGCACAGACGGGGCGAGGTTCTGGCGGGTCACTGACCTTCTGTGAGACGGGCTTTCCCCCCGGTGGGCTGGCACAGCACCGTGGAGCAGCCCACACACAGCACCACCGTCTGCGCGTGGCTGAATACCGTGGTGATCTTGTAGCATCCTGGGGGGGACAACAAGAGGGCAGGTCACCACTGTGGCACGCACGCACACACTCCATCCCTCCATCCCTCCCTCCCTCCCTCCCTCCCTCCCTCCCTCCCACACACACACACACACACACACACACACACACACACACACACACACACACACACACACACACACACACACACACACACACACACACACACACACATATACACCTACAAGGGTGAGACCACAAACACACACACACACACACACACACACACACACACACACACACACGAGCAGCAGCAGGACAGCAGCACCCCTACAAAGACGGCAGCGTGCTAGCGGCTGCGTTAGCGTGACTCACAGGCAGTGCTGAGCGTGTGCAGGCTTACACAGAATTGGAGTGCAGATTAACTCCAGTACGGGACAAAGGCTTTGCTCAAAAATCACTTTGCCAGTACACTGCAGACCAGAATCTAGGCTGGCTGACTGGCTGACATCCGCAGCAGAATGACATCACGAGGGGAGGATCGCTACGGCTCACGTACGGTTACGTGACCACTCAAAGATTCAACCATGAAAACACAGGACAGACTTCCTTGCATCAGTGCATGAATGTTTGACAACAAAAGGTGCAGAAAAATCCAAATATGTATTCGTTTTCGTCAATATTCAGGGAGAGCAGTCACGGGCACAACGGGAACCCGAAATAAAATAAAAATGAATTTCCATTGCTTATTTTCATGCATGAAAGTGTGTCGTGAAATCAGCGTTTACATACAAGGAACGAGCTGGAGATTCACGAGAGCGCTCGGGGGAAACGGCAGGACTTGGGAGCCACAGAACATTGGAACAGCCGGCTGTTATAAAAGCACATCCTTAGCACTGACATGGAGGCGGCGGCGGCTCCCTCTGCGTGGGACGGTACACAGGCACACAATGGAGAACTTCTACTTCTGCTGCTATGGCTACGGCACGCCTGCGAAGCACAGCCTCGTCCGCTTTCGGTGGTGCTCGAGAACACTGGCAATCTCGTAGGCAGGGTACAAAGCAGCGCCGGGGGGAGAACGAACTGGAGAAGGACAATCAGTGGCACGGACATCCACTGACCTGATCTCAGAACAGTCACGCACAAGACGGCGCAGGCAAACATCTCTGCCGTGTTGATCTCAGAACAGTCACACTCAAATTACCACTGACAAACGTTATTGATCTCAGAACTGTTGGGCTCAAGGCTCTGCCATGCGGTTGGCGGTTGGCGGTCAAACATCGCTTCCTGCCAACCAATCTCCTCTGGACAGAATTTGCAAATGGGCGATTCTCTCCTTCTCCCACCAGCCAAATAGCTGGAGTATGTTCCACAAGGGCTTTGAAATGAATCTGCCGTGCACGTGCAAAGTCATTTCTTACGCCATCAGCGTTTTCAAAGCAACGACACCGACATCTTACAGCTCCCCTACGTTTAAGTTAAAATAAATTTTCAGTGTCACATTTAACTCTGACTTTTAAAAAAACAACAAAAAAAAACCCATTTACTAACGGCACCAGGGCCAGCGCTCAGTAAAGCAAACGGACGGCCTCGTGATTCATCTGCCATTAGCCAGGACCTGTTACAAACAGTCATTACATTGAATTACATCCTGCAAGAAAAACCCTCATCCCAGTAGAGACCGATAAATTGGAAAATGGCTCCGTACCGCGGCAATACCCGCTGCATGTAGGCCAGCTGCACCAACCCTCATTTAAATGAGCTTGTCCCCAACGCCGCTGCGTATCTGTTGATTAATTTATCTGATTTGTTTGTTTACTGTAGCGAGAAGAACCGCAAGGAGCCAGATGATGAGTTAGCAGCCGCTCGATGTTGGTAATTTTTTTCAAGCGTGTCCTGGGAAAACCCGGTCCATCGAGGCGCTCAACGGCACAGTTTGGCACTCTGCCAAAAGCTGTACAATTTCTTATTCAGAGGGATGGCGTCCCGAAGAAGCATAAATACTCATGTGTCGTTAAAGCATCAGTGCCGCTCTTGGAAGCGAGGGGGGCGGAGGGGAGCCATCTCGAATTCCAATGAGAACGGGATCCAAGTGAGGTCACAGAGGCATTGTGACATAGACGGAAGAGGCTACGATGTGAACGCTTGGCACCGTTCCATTCGGCGAGCTCAATTACAACAGTCCGGCCATCTTCCCATCCAAAGCACCAGTCACCCAAGTAGGCCATGAATAACAATTTCACTAATGGACTACAAGGGTAGTCTTTAATCAGACTTTACACAGACAGTCTCTACTGTCAGTTCCACTTATTTCAAGCATCAATACAAGTTACCTGATAAAGTAAAAGCAGTTTAGGCCCAAAAACTCTAATGGGGAAAAACCTTGGAAACCAGATTTTAAGTTTGATTGATGAACTCTTTTTTTCAGTTAATACTTCGTTTTAGTGCTGAAACTAAATACATTTTATATGTGTACACAAACTAAAGAGGATATTAAATGTCAAAAGCTGACTGGAATACTTAATGCAGAGCCAGCTGTTGGATGTCCATGAATTTTAGGAAGTTGGGGCTCAACACGAGACGTTTCTTACATCTTTCTTCTCCAAACCTGGGACGTCCATGAAGTAGGAGGTCTTTAGCGAGCTTCTTGTGCCTTCTCTTCTCCTCCGGAGAGAGGAGCGCGAGCTGAGAACCGAGCGTTACAGCGTAGCAGTAGGTCCAAATTCAACAAGCATCAAGTAGGTTATGTGGGTACAAAACTACTGCATAAAGCCATCAGTATACACCGCGCGGTTTCAAACATACGTAACGATAAAAAGGAGCAAACATATTATCCAGTTCATAAGGTATGGAAACTCCACACCACCTCGCAATATGAACTTCTTTGCAAACGTGTAAAGACGAATGTAACTACCCCGCTAAGAACATGGCAGCTACCCAAGTTACTGCACTAGATTGCTCCCCTTTAGTGCAGTTAATGGACCAGTGTTAACTGGTGCTAGCTGTTTTGCGTTAGTGATAGACCAAAATGACTATAAAAGACTGTGGTTACGTTTAGCCAACCCGTTCAATGAACATGTCGCTAACGAGATACGTTGTTGCACAGCTAGCAATTTTCCAAACTAATTGACTGAGGTCGAATTCTTGACAACGTCAGATCAGAAATTTTGCTTGAGACGTCAGCGTAAACTATGCATCGTAAACAGAATACCTGGCTAGTGACATTTCAAACACAAACCCGCTTATCGATCAACTTAGCTAAACAGCTGGCTAATAATAATAAATGTACACGTCGCACGTAAATGTTTTATCCGTGCTCGAGTAGTTTTGTTACATGTACGCCGCCATCTTGTCTCAGACCTACTCATAACATGCGCTCGAGTCACAATCATTTGGTGTTGTTTTTTCCAAGGCTGTCAGGCACGCGACTCTAAAGAATCGCATCACTCTCTCTGCGAATGTACCATGCACCGATAGACGCAGCGCCCCGCGGGTCTATTAGGCTTTAATAGCAATATATTTAATTTTGAATGGGGGTTGAGCACTTACAGGCATGTTGGCGAATATGTAGCCGCTGCCGGAAAGAGGGAAAAACCGGAAACAGCAAGCTGTTATAAACGGGGCTCGTGCGCGGGAGCAGGAAGTTGCGGTGAAAAGCGGGAGGACAGTATCGTTGTGTGGACATCCTTGTAAGGTCAAAACGTGTTAAATGTTCGCATTAGAACAAAATGTTCTCAAAAATATTATTAAATTGTTTAAAACCCACATACTTAAACATTGTAAATATATTACTAGCTATAAATGCAAATGCAATACAAGCAATAAATAATCGAATCCACTTCTCCATTTAAATGAATCTTTGAGGCTGCCATGCTTATGGTTTTAAAATCTGCAACCAAGAAGATGTATCACGACATAGATCAAATTACTTTAAGTAAATTGTCAAATGAAGCAATGCTCGCTTGATGTTACATGTTGATGTTCTATTATATCTAGAAGGCCGCTCGATACTATTTCCTATCATAATCTGTGTAACCAGTTATGTGAACATTGTGTACAATTTTTTGGGTGAAAATAATCTTTCCAAGAGTAGCCGCCAAGGCTCATTTCCCTGTGCTGCACTTTGGATGATGCTTGGGATGATTGTGTCTTTGTGCATATTTGCCCTACTCTCAGGGAATAATCAGTGTGTACGAAAACTCAGATCCTTTGAGAGCATTCAGAACTGAATGGGAAGGCAAGCGAGAGCTGTGAAAGAGGGACGGAGAGAAAGAGTTTATTTTATTAAAGTGAAAGAAAGAGTTCAAAAGGAGAGAGTGTGAGAGAGAGTGTTTATCAGACAGGATTTGAGTCAGTGTGGTTTCTGTTATAATAGCACTTGGCAGTCATTATCCCTGTGGCTACCTGTATGCACAGACTGCAGTATAATATAGGCATTAAAAAAACTATAGTCTCTTACCACACAATAGTATCTCACTATTCTCATTTATTTATTTATTTCAAGAATTTCAGTGATTTGAATAAAAATGGAAACAGCTTCAAATGATGGGTTTAGCAGGTGTAGTGGCAGTAGCTTTGGATTTCACTCCAAAATGAAACAGGCTTCTTTTTCAATGAGGGGGATATTGCTTTGTTGATATATAGTGCATACACCAATGTTTAACATAATGTCAATTTCTGATCGAAAATTTCTGATCTGCATTTCTAGCTAAAATCTGTGAATAATTTCAGTTCTGTGTCTGAAGTGCTAGTGGCTTTAATGAGGGTTTCAATATATGAATGAATCACAGGGGGAAGTCCTCAGAGACGGTTGAATGACATAAGCACATTAAAGCCCAGTCACACATTATACTATTCACATACTTTTAGACTGGGGCTCCTATAGTGCTGGCTATGGGCTATGGCTGTCTGCCTGCAGGACATTGCTCATTCAGTTAAATTCTTATCTGAGATTGGCTGGCACTTGTTTGCTGGTTTAGATTATATACTGCCACAGCTATATAGTTAATAAGGTTGAATGACTCAATAATTTGTGGAAGAAAAAAACAACACATATGTATGTTTATAACACATATATAACATGGTGGTGTATATATGGCGGCAGTGTCAGCATAATGGTTAAGGAACTGGGCTTGTAACGCACAGGTTGCAGGTTCGATCCCAGGTGGGGCACTGCCATTGTACCCTTGAGCAAGGTACTTAACCTGGATTGCTTCAGTAAATATCCAGCTGTATAAATGGATTGTATGTAAAGAAATGTGAAACTGTAAGTCGCTCTGGATAAGAGCGTCTGTTAAATGCCTGTAATGTAATGTAATGTAATGTAATATAATATATGCTCCCCACAATAAAAGGAATACTGGCAGTTTTCTACGTAGATCAGTAGTAATAGCTTAGTAATAGCTAAAACAATGTGATAAGACATGCAGTACTATGTGGATATAGACAACGATCGACACAACATTTGGTTACTGGTCCCCAACTGTTTATTTGTATACATTCTATATTTCATATTTTGTTCCTCATTTATGCTGTACTACTTCTTTCTTACAGTGGTTTAATTTTTCCTGCAGTACCCCAGAGTGACCCCCAGATGTCAGTAAGTCATTCATGAATAGATGGAACAAACATGATCCTGTCATGTTAGTTCATTCTGTTCACTTGTCAGGTAGCAACAGCATTTAAGATTGCCACACATGGTGTCGAGATAGAAAATAGTCAATGGGTATAAATTATTTATTATCATTGGTTATAAAAACAGTAAACATGACTGCCAAATGTTTTCCTGAATCTCAAGAGTTGTTGTCCCTGTTGAGGGTAGGAGTGACTTAAGGTTTAGAGGTTATTTTGTGTCCCTCTTTGTGTATGATATTTTGATTCATCTCCCCAGAGTCTATCAAATTGTTGTCCTCCTCTACCGGTCCGGGAAGGTTTTTGTTTAGAGGATCTTTGCGTTTCATCACTTCCTGTATCTTGAGATAAGTGTCACAGTTCAGGAGCGGGAAGCAGTTTCTCTGGAAATAAACCCCCCAAATGTCAGTGTCTTTTAAAAAATAAATCAGTTTCTTTATGCCTCATTTTGTATATTTTTTCCCCCTATTCGGAATGTTCCATCACATTCCTAGGCCCGTTCCATTACTGCAGCAGCCTCCGCCAATTCGGGAGTGGGCAGAATAGATCCCCTGGAGATTGCAGCTGCTACTTAATTTCATCCTGCAGCCCACCACCTGATCTGCGCAGGCATTGCATTGGACTGAAATTCAATTCATTCGTCGAAATAAAAACCTCCCAGAACACTAGATGCATTTTCACTTCATGAATTTAATCTCAATTCATTTCCTGAGTTGACTGAATCGAAATGGAATTGACCCCTCCGACCCAGCAGGACAGTCACCCTGACGGAGACGTGGCTAGGGCCGTTGGCAGGGAGACAGAGGGATGGAAAGAAAGAGGGAAAAAGGAGTGAAAGACTCACGGAGAGGGAGAGGCGGAGAAGGCCCCCGCCTTCGTCCTGCTCCTTCACCGCCTTCAGGAACAAGTGCAGAGACTGCTCCGTCAGCCTGTTGCCTACGGCGACAGAAGGTGGGCCTTACAGATGTACTACGCCAGCATCGCCAGTATTACGCGTGTGCCACGGAAGTACTTTGGCGCACCGTGCCAGTTTGAGGGACATAAGAACGCATTAGAACGTAACAATGTCTGATGACGAGAATAGGCCACTCATTCCATCGAGGCTAGTCATTTTACCCACTGTCTAGGGGAGGAGTAGGCAACCCTGGTCCTGGAGTGCCAAAGGCGTTTCTGGTTTTTGTTCCATCCGAGCTCGATGGCAACAGTTTGATGGAATGTTAAGAGTCTGCGCCTGAATATTCAGAGAGTCTGAATGGTGAAAAAGCTGAGTACATCCAGCACATGGTCACATGTGTCACATGAGCCTAATAATTAATCCAATTATGTAGTTAAGGGTTTGGATGGAGTGAAAAAACAAACATTTCTGGCACTATAAGACCAGGGTTGCCTACCCCTGGTCTAGAGAGTATCCAGCACCATGTCAAGCCCGGTCCGGAACACCCCCAAGGGTCTCTGTTTCTAAAACGTGACCTGGGAAGCTCCATTCCATTAACAATTCTCTCTGTGAAAAACATACTTCCTGATATCAGAGGAAAACATACCTTCAACTAATTTTCACCTATGCCCCCTTGTTCTGCTGACAGGACAAAACCTGAAATATCTTCCATACTCCTCTTTATTAATCCTTTTTAAACATGTAAAAATCTTTATCAAATCCTCCCTCAGTCTCCTTTTACTGAGTCTGAAGAGATAAAGTGCCTCAAATCTATCTTCATTACATTACCTGGAAGGAATTCAGTTGTATCTGTCTTATAGTGTGGTGCCCAGAAGTTGACACAGTGCTCTAAATGTAGAGGGTAAAGACTGGTCTGCTTCTAATATACGGAGAAGAAACAGCAGATAGCCCCTGAGGAGGGCGACAGACCCAGGATTTGAATAATGATAATCGCATATCAAACCCTATCTTGTACTGTTCTTAATGTTGTATGTACCTGTTTTGTTATGTGTAACTGTTACGTTGTCCAATTATGAAAAATAAATAAAATATAGCTGCAAGCGGCAATTAACAGGGCCCTAGCAAAATGTGCCAATCATTGCTTATTGGATGAATGGTGCAAACATTTAGCCTACGAGCTCAGGAAGGCATTAGCAAGAAGGTGAGTCATTGTATTGTTCATTGCTCATAGATATACCTCACATCCTGTTTACGTGCATTGAGCCAAGAACTCAGGTGAAAATAAATGTTGTTTCTAGGCTTCACGGTTCAGGAGTTATGGGCCAAAACTTAAAATCGCTTGTTATACCATCTGGCCGATCGGTGTAATTTTTGTTGCCTGAGTAGTACGATTTGGATCTGCCCAGTTTGGTTGCTGTAGGCCTTGCAGATTCTGAGCTCGACACTTTTAGGGCATAAAAATAATAATAATAATAATATTTGGAACAAAAACAATAGGGTTCCAGTGCAGTTTTTCTGCTTGTACTCCTAATAAATACGGAAAATGTATAATCCCAGTGGTACTGACCTGAGAGATTGAGGGCGGTGAGGACGTTGTTCCCTGGGAGTATGACACGCCCCTCACTGTGCTGTGCCTCTGTGTCCAGCAGGGGGCTCACTCTCTCTGGGACCTCAGCTGTCTGAGAGAGAAAATAGTTCATATGGTACGACTACGTTCACGTTATACTTTTCACTTCGCTGCGCCTTTCGCTCTTTAGGCCAATTTTTCCACGCGTCCAAGCGAATTCAAATATTTTTTCAACCTACATATAGCTCCATTGAAACCTACGTCCATTCCCTAATAGGTCTCTGGTGATTACGCAGTAGATAAACACCTCATTACAACCGCTCTCTTAGTGTGTTTATTTTGAGAGTAGTAACCGTAGCCTTCTGACGCGAAATCCCATTGGTGCGCCCATGCGCAGTGCTGTGTTGTTCAGTGATCGAGTTGCCGTGGGGTTGCGCCGACGCTACCCAATGAAAATAGTCACATCCAGCCGCTTGTGCGCATGCTAATGTAAACGTACCGTTAGGACAGAGCGAATCTCATGCATAACCATATTATTAAATGTAGTTAGCCTGTGCGATATGGAATTACGATGACTGGGATGGTGCGGAGTGGGCGTGATATCACTTACAGGAGTACGTAATTGGAGTAAATATGGTGTGAAGGGATCAATCGTTTATTGTTAATTGGGTGATAGGAGGCGAGCAGATGGAACGGGGAGCGTTTGTTACATACGGCCAGGGAGGGAAAACTAGGCAGAAGGGACTTCAGAGGCAGATCAGCAGCCTTACCTTGTTCTGTGAGCCACTGGTCTGGTCACACAAGAGAAGAAATAGAGCTATGAGTGTTTCGTATTCGCGCTGTAAAGCCATGAATCACAGCGTTCTGCACGCACAAGCGCATAAAATAAAACATCGCAGGTGCAAATGCAGCTGGTCTTAACAATACCTCACATAATTGCCCATGCATTAACTAAACATGCGGTCTTTTTTGTTGCGGTGTGCAATTTTGCGTGACATGGAGCAGAAATAATACTGAAATGTGTCATTCATATTTATCTGGGTAGATGTGCTTGAGCAAATTTGCATACAGGAATCACAGCCACTATTGGAGAGAAATGGAAATAAAAAGTATTTGCATAAAAATAAAAATAAAGTCATTCTTTGGTGATGTTAAGGTTGTGATGCCAGGAGGGGTAGGGGAGGAGCAGAGTGTTCCTCCTCTTTGGCCATTGTAAGGTCAGCCACTCCTACCACCAGGAGCCTGGGAGGCATTCAGGACCATGGACAGCGGTGGCCTTACCCTAAAGGCATGCACAGCTGAGGTTGAATGACAATTAGCCCAGGTGTTGCTTGTTAGCTTCATCGGGCCTGTTTATCCTTTTTTATTTTTTTATTACATTCCCCTATTTATTATTTTTCCTAATTTGGAATGCACAACTGTATTGGCCAGACTGATCTCCAGCCGAAACGACCATATATATGTCAAAACGACCCATACAAGAAAATAGCCCCATCCAGAAAACAGCAGTATATTTGGTTGTTTGTTTAAACTGGTCAGAACGATGCATATTTAGTTTAATAATGTAATATAATATCTTTTAAGGGGAAAAAAATGGAAGCAGGCAGGCAACCACTTCTTCAGCCGATATGGGGCGTGAAACGCTCATATGAGTCGTTTTGACAAACAACCTATATGGTCGGTTTGGCTGGAGATCAGTCTGGTATTGGCCCATCTCATCAATGAAACTTCCTCTGTCAATTTGGGAGAGCGCAGACTACAGACTACACGTGTACCCAGCAGTCTAGCAAGACTAGCAAGCACATCCACCAAAACATGTGCAACCAAGAGTCACTTCTTTTCACTCTGCAGTCCATCAGCTGAGCTGCAATGGCTGTCATTGCACCAGAGGGCTATAACACTTGTGTAGCTACTGCATGCAAGTACAAAACTGACCAGAGGAGTCACTGTTGCGCCATGAGGTGGGGAGTACCCTACCAACTAACACACCACCACCCCCCCTAAGGCGATACTAATTATGGCTAATTATGCGCCGCCTCGCTGGGCTACCCAGCCACAGTCGGCACTGGCACGGTCGGGATTCCATTACAGACCGTGGGGCGCATTTGTTGCCTCCCCTGTGTCTACTCTCCACAAGGTTCCCCGTGCCTATCATGTCTTTCATGCTAGGCTTGTTTCAAATGGCTCAGCCGATGCTCAGTATGTTTTAAGGGAACGTATTCCTTCTTGTGGGGGCCCACACTTGTAATCGTACAAACGCACCGAGCTTGTCATGAAACGTCTCGCTTCCGGGGGGTCCACTTCCGGGGGGTCGGCTTCCGTGTTTTAACAGCGCCAGTCTGTTCGGGGTCCTACTGAGCCAGAGCATTCCCCGCCTTTTAACTCACGCGATTCTACTGTCTACTGCTGCACGGGACCATTTGCACTTAAAAGAAAAAATAATCTCTCTGTCTGCACAGCTTGAGAACGGTGAAAAAAGTGGGTCGTCGGGATCTCAGCAAACTGCTGCTTTACTGGCATTGTGCCCAGCCATGCTGTAATGGCTGCTTATGAAAAAAGACCAGAGAATGAAGAAAAATACAGGAAGGGCGTTCTCATCGCCTTCAACGGTTTCGTTGACAGAGACGTCCACCGAAGATTTAAAGAGGACATTTTCAGCTGAGGGCGACAGTTTTTTAATAGGATACCCAGCTATGTCACACAAATTTTATTCAGCAATTTTGAGAAAAAAAAAGTGTAAGCCTCCGGGTGCTGTTCAACATCATTTCGCATGTGTAGCTTGACACTACTTTAGGTATTTAGCTAATCGTATTACAATCTGCTTGCAAATTAAATACAAAGTTGGCCATAACAGGACCCAAGGTGCCTTTAAATGTGCTGACCTATTTTTTTTAACTGTTTTGTTTGGTGTCTAAATATATATACGTAATAGATATTAGGCAGGCAGTGTGGTATAATGGTAAGGGAACTGGGCTTGTAACGTTAAGGTTGCAGGTTCAATCCCCAGGTGGGACACTGTCGTTGTACCCTTGAGCAAGGTACTTAACCTGAATTGCTTCAGTTAATATCCAGCTGTATAAATGGATTGTAAAGAAATGTAAACTGTAAGTTGCTCTGGATAAGAGCGTCTGCTAAATGCCTGTAATGTAATATAAATATTGTGTCTTATTGGTATCCCATAATTTTCCAGAAGTTCAGCTTCATCATCCTCTAAGGCAGTGTTTCTCAAATAGTGGGGCGCGCCCCCCTGGGGGGGCGCGGTGCGATGCCAGGGGGGGCGCGTGTGACCAGAGGCGTAGCGTGGGGGGTGCAAGAGGGGCGCCAAATTTAAGAAAACGTTAAAAAAACAACCTTTTTAGCACCGTGGACCGGTTCCGAGGGCATATAGCGCCCGGTCCGCGAAATACATAAACAGTTCTCAGCTTTTTTTCGCGTAGCACCCCGGTCCGCGAAATAATTTCTTCTTCCTAGGGGGGGCGTAGCAGAAAATAATTGAGAAGCACTGCTCTAAGGGGTGAGGCTCAATTGTTTTTTTATAGTTTTTAGTTTTAGTTTTTTTATCCCCTCAGGAAAATGTCCATTGTGAAGTGCTGTGTGTTTGTGACCCTGTTTGTAAGTGGCGCTATACATTGATTTCATGTGTGTGGGCATTAGCACAGATTCCACAGACAAACCAGATATTCAGCTCTCAACACAGAAAGTCTTGTCTTAACATTGTCATTCCAATTCATGTATCTCTTGAATAATTTTGAAGGGGCATGGCAATGGATGTTCTGTCCTTGGGCACGCCTATTACCAATTGGAACCTCCTGTAGTTATGAAGTAGGTAGGAAGGAAGGAATGTAGGAGCAGAGCATCTGGTTGGTTGGTGAATCTGTGGCATTAGCTTGCGTCCCTTCCCTAATACCTCCAGCTCTAAGACAGACGAGCTCCGCTCTTTGCCTCCTGACTTCGCCCCTCTGATACGCGGCTACGAGGCACCTTGGTGTCCAAGCCTTTGAGAGAGAGAGAGAGAGAGAGAGAGAGAGAGAGAGAGAGAGAGAGAGAGAGAGAGAGAGAGAGAGAGGTCAATGCAGGTGTGGAAGGCAAACAGGGGCTTGTGAGGAACAAGCGATCCCAAGATTCCACAAATGGGGAGAAAAATGTTTTGAAAAACACTGCAAGTCTACTGTAAACACAAGTACCTTTTTTAAAAAGTTTTGGCTCCTCCTTCTTTCCTGCAGCTCCTCCCACCTGGTTGGGCGTGTGCTTTTCTTCCTTCTTGGGCGGAGACTTCGACAGAAAGATTGAATTAATGATTGAATATTAAAACAGAGGTCGCCAACCCTGGTCCTGGAGAGCCAGTGTCTGCTGGTCTTTGTTTTCACCAATTTAGACCCAAGAATCCAGGTCAGGTGTGTTAACCATGGAATCAACTGCTTTAGTTGATCGATTAATTGTAAGAGGAACAATGAAACCCAGCAGACCCCGAGGCTAATAAAACCCAGTGCTAACTGTTGCAAAGAGTCCCGCAGGACAAAGCACACTGGGCCAAGTCACCCAGGGTAGGAGGGCATGTATCAGATTGAGTTCTATATTGACATCACTGTATTCCTCAGGGTAAGAGATGTCTCTAAGAGGTGTTATGGGGGAGAGAGAGAGAGAGAGAGAGAGAGAGAGAGAGAAGAGAGAATGTTGGGGTCTTCTTACTTTCCTCTTGGAGGCAGTCTTGCTCCCCTTGGTCAAGTTGCGGTCCAGGGAGGAGCTGCTGGGGATGGATGCGGGGCACTCATTCTTGGAGTCTGCGCTCAGGGTCTGCGGAGAGAGGGAGAGAGAGAGGACAGAGGAGAGGGAGAGGGAGAGAGAGAGAGAGGGGGATGAGACAGCGTGGGGAACTCTCCGATCTGCTTCCCTGTGACAGTGTGATGTGAAGCACACTGACCCTCTGAGCTCCCATTCTAACTCCCCCTGTGCTCCCCTCTGCTCCACCCCTCTTTTCTGGCCCTCTGCATCACACCACCCTCACATGTGTCAGGGCTCAACTGTGGGCCTGTCTGAGATAAATATGTACAGGCCACCCCTAGTTGCAGGCCCCCTTGTCCCTTTTGTTACCAACCCAATCACCATCCAGTGAAGAAACCCCCCCCAGTTTGAACGAGTTATGACTGAGCAGGTGAGTCACCCACTGCTTCTGATTGGTCGGCCTGTGTGCATGCTTTATCTCGGTTGCTACCAGACACGTTAGTGGCTTCTTCTTCCTCTCCCCTTTTGCTTGCCTTCTCCTTTCCCTCCCTCCCTCCCCCTCGTTTGATCGATCATTGCTTCCCTCCATTTCTCGAACTCCCCCTCACGCCTTTTCCGTCTCCAGGTTGAAGTGGCACACTAATAAAATGAGACACCAACAGCACAGCCTTCAACATCAAAGCAGGCATTTGTACACAGAAAGGAAAGTGTGAGGGAATAAAAGCATAACAGTTAAAACAGTGAGGAAGGACGGGCAGGGGTAGTTGAGACATTATTTCATAAAGAGATTATAATGACAAGAACAGGCCATTCACCCCATCTCAGCTTATCCTATGGTATCATCAACTCCTCTGCAAATTCATACGGCCCCTTAAGATGATTCAGTGCTGAATGCAACACTTAACACCGAGACCTGGGCCTGAACTGATAAAGCGTCTCTGAGTGGGAGTGCTGATCTAGAATCAGTTTTGCATTTGAGCTCATAATATATAAGGTTAGGTTATGGACCGGGGAATCCTGATCCTAGGTCAGCACTCCGGCTCCGAGGCACTTTATGAATACGGGCCCCGATTTGATTGATGGCTTAGGCATTATGAGGAGGAGGATGATGATGATGATGATGATGCAATGGTCTGTCTTTTGTTTGTTTGCAGTTGAGCTTTCTGGCGAGTGCTACAGGACAAGCGTGAGGCGATGTCTGTAAGTGTCTCATGCTCACCAGATCCTTCATTCCCAGCAGCCTCCTCCTCTCCACAATCTCCTCCTGATTCAGGGTGAAGGGGCCCAGCACCTGCGAAAGAGGGGTGGGGGATACACAGTGTATAACCTGGTGTGTGTGATCGTGCGTATTTACTGTGTGTGACAGGGTGTATGTGATAGTGTGTGTATGTACAGTGTGTGACAGGGTGTATGTGATAGTGTGTGTATGTACAGTGTGTGACAGGGTGTATGTGATAGTGTGTGTATGTACAGTGTGTGACAGGGTGTATGTGATAGTGTGTGCATATACAGTGTGTGACAGAGTGTATGTGATAGTTTGTGTATGTACTCTATGTGATAGTGTGTGTCTGTATGGTGTGTGAAAGGGTGTGTGTGATAGTGTGTATATACAGTGTGTGACATAGTGTATGTGATAAGAGTGTGTATATACAGTGTGTGACGGAGTGTATGTGATAGTGTATGTGATAGTGTGTGTATGTACAGTGTGTGACAGGTTGTATGTACAGTGTGTGACAGAGTGTATGTGACAAGAGTGTGTAAGTACAGTGTATGAAAGGGTGTGTGTGATAGTGTATATATACAGTGTGTGAAGTAGTGTATGTGATAAGAGTGTGTATATACAGTGTGTGACGGAGTGTATGTGATAGTGTGTGTATGTACAGTGTGTGACGGAGTGTATGTACAGTGTGTAACGGAGTGTATGTGATAAGAGTGTGTATGTACAGTGTTGGGTGTGGGGGATGTATATTGTGGGACAGGGTGTGTGTGAGTATGTACCTCTGCCAGATACCCAGCGCCAACATCCCCGATGTGATTGGACCCAAGAGAGAGACACAGCAAGGTGCGGTTCAGACGCAAACCCTGAGAGAGGATGGGGGGAAGGCGGAAGAGAGACAGGCAGAAAAGGAAGGAGAGAGACAGCCAGCTTTTATCTGTTTATCTTAAAATCCTTACAAAAAAAGGTTGTAAGCCCACACACAGTTTTAAAGCTCCCAAGTGAAACGTGTTCCTGAACAAAGTGTTTCGCTCATGTTGGTCTTTGCCATGTTTCTTTGTCCTGTTATGAATCTCATTTAAGGACACTAAACCACTCTGTGGGGCTAGGTGCGCATCCTCTTATATTGGGCAAGACGGAGAAATCCATGGATGGGCATATGCTTAACCCTAACAACCCTTCCTTTCGCTTGCCACCAGTCTGTACATCACAAACAAAGAGATCGCACGCTGAAACTCAATCAATCAATCAATTTTATTTTCATATGGCGTTCTTCACACCAGGTGTCCCAGGGTGCTGAAGAATTCAAACATATTGTAGTACAAGCAGAGCAGCGCATATTTCAGTCAGCTACATACACATACAATAGCCATTACATCTACAGAAAATTCTACATTCCATAACTGGGGTGTGCGAGCGTGCGCGTAAGGGCACACGTATGTGTATGCGTGCACGTATGCGTGTGTGTGTGTGTGCGTGTCCATGTGCGCATGCATCCGTGAGTCAACGCACCCGTACCTTTGCGATGTGCTCGGCCCCAGCGTCTCCGAGGGGGTTGAAGGTCAGGTTGAGTGACAGTAGGCTCCCGTTGGCCGTGCGCGGCGTGGACAGGGCTCGGCCTATCAGACGGGCTCCCTCCTCCCCGATCCGGTTATTCCGCAGCGACAGGTGAACAAGCCTGGGGGGGAGGGGCAGGCACACAGGCTGACGTCACCAGGGCACGGGAAGAGAGATTAGCCTTTGTGCGATAACCATCGCGAACCGGCATATGATTGCGTTGAACAATTTTATAGGGCGCGCAGTTTCAAGAAGCACCCCCCATTCCCAACAGGGCTTTTTCACACACGATTACACAGAGTGTGGCTACTCTGCCTTTGTGGGCCTTCCCACAAAGTTATTTCAGTTATAATGGAATTACAAAACCTGATATAATACAAAAACGAAAAACAATCTCCAATCTTGTTGGAATAGTAAGTAAAAAGGAATCGGCTGTGGATGGGTGATCCTTACTAAAAGTGCCAAATGTGTTTGGGTTCAGGGCCCTTATTACTTTTAAAGGTAGGATTTCAGCCTCCCTGATTTATAGGGCACCAGTCACCACACGAGTGTTTCATAAACAGACCACAGTGGCAGTGTCAATGTAAATTAAATCAATGAGAGTGTGCGTGTGTGTATATTGCATTATTTAGTCATGCATAGTGTGGACATAATAGCATACATATCATTTACGGTATAAGTGTATTTAAACATGCCGCCAGTGTTCCACTGTGCTATGTTCAGGCAACCGTCCTGTTTGTGTGCGTGTGCGTGTGTGTGTGTTTGTGAGTGCGTGTGTGTGTGTCTGACAGACTCACTTGCTGTCTTCTGCCATCAGCAGATGGAAACACTGTTCCGGGAGAGGAGTTCCTTCCAAAGCCACTGTCCTGACAGTGGGAGAGGGGGAGAGAGTAAATGAAAAACCTGCTATCTTGTTGCTTTTCATTCTGCAATCTAACAGCTACAGTAGTACAATGAAAAGGGTGTAGAGGGACATAGAGGTCCAGCTCTGATAAGTACAGAAAAACCTGCACTCATCCTTGCTGTTCACCTGAGACTGTGGCACAGAGACACTGTGTTCTTCAGGGAGGTCAGAGTTCTCTCAGTCAGCCCCACCCGCCACAGACTGCAACACACAACGCACACATGTCAATGAGATGCACACATCTAACGCAAAATGAAATGCCCCCTCTGCTTCTCTCTCCGCCCACCTTTCTGCTGCTTATCCTTCTTCATTCCTCCCTTCTCTTCCTCCTGCTCATCCTCCCTTCCCCCTCCCTCCCTCCCTCCCTCTTTGTACTCACTGAAGCCGTTGCAGGTTGCTCATCGATGGCAGCGTCTTGTTCATCGCCCGGGCAATGCTTTCGTCAACCTTCCACCCTAATCAGAGAAAAACAATTACGGGACAAATTCATTGGGGACCTGGGCCCATTGAGGACCCCCAAAACAGCCAATTGGGAAAACGGACGCGCTTTGAATGAGGAGACTTGGAGACCAAAGTTAAGCATTCAAAAGTATTTAAGTAATTGAATAATTAAATAATTAAAATAATAAATGGCATATATATATATATATATATATATATATATACAGTATATATAAACTACACTCTCCCTTCAAAATGCCAGATTGCCTAATGTGCATCATAATTTGAAAACAGCTAAAGTAGAAATAAAGCAATTAACAGAAAGAAATTAGAGGTGTGCACTCACCTAACACTCTGACCTCTCTGGCACTACAAGGATCCTCCTCGATCTCCAGCTCCACATGGAGGCGGGGCTTAGGGACCCAGGGAGCAGGCTCGGCACCATTGGTCACATTTGATTGGCTGCCCTCTGAAGTACAAAGTATAAGGTTTATGGAACAATTGGAACTCATTGTAATTCTCTGTAAGGGCGCTGGGTCACAGCAGAGCAGAGGCAGAAAGCTCCATTTCACTTGTGCTGTCAGCGTTAAATTAAAACTGTTCAACTGTACTTTTAACAGCATGGAGAGTTTAAGGTTGAAGGAGGACAGGAGACAGAGAGCAACAGAGCTGGAGGACTAAAGAAGGAGAACGAAGCATGAAAAATCATGTATGAGAAAAAGAGATACTGACAAAGGAGATGGATACAGGGGAACCGAAGTAAATGAACCATTCGACTGCATAGTATATTTAGCACTGAGGTAAGAAAACTGTGAGAGTCTAGCAGACGGCACACAGCATTTACCCATGGGGCTTTGCTCTGTAGTCTGTGAGCCAGTGGTCCTGGGCCGCAGGGTTACTTCAGGGATTTCTGTCATGCCCAACAGAGCACAGACCTCTGGGAAATCTACATCAAGGCTGCCACAGCACTGGTAATCATCTAGAGAAAGGCAGACATCTCAACTCTCAAACATACTTGTCAGTTACATGTCCAACGCTCTCTCGTGCCCAGGACTGTGAGTCTTATGCGTTCGAAAGTGGATTGATTAATTTCATAATTCATTTTCATGCTTGTGGGTTAGTATAATATAATTGATATAAAGCCACTATTGACACCAAATCCCCCCTCATATTGTGTTCATTGTTCAAATCTGTCGTCCCCCAGGCTCAACAGAAATCAACAAAATTTGCTCATGTGTCTCTTTGGTGGGGGTGGTGGTTTAGGAACTAGGCATGTAACCAGGTTCATATCCCAGTGGGCCATTGTTGTTGAACTCTTGATCAATATCCAACATTACAAATGGATTACATATTTTTTCAAAAATGAAGTTATAATAATAATGTTGTATATATATTTCATTAAATAGGCTATAATATTTTGGTATTTCTATTGTTTGTGCCATGGGCTAGTGAAATGGTGGGTGTGGCAAAAACCAGTGGACTATTGAGGAGAGCAAAGTACTAGTACTTCTAAAATAACGGGGGCTTTTATTAGTAGGTTGTTCAGCTTGTGGAGTGAAACAGTTACGATGGAAAAGTGAGGCCAGTCTTACCTATGCTTTGAACTGGAGACTTGTCCTGAACGTTTAGCCCTATTGAGACAGTTAACAGAACACAGATTAGCCCAGTACCTCCACTAGCACATTAACTGCACGCACTTGTAGTACAAAACATACGAAGAAGCTTAGTAACGTTTGGGCGCAGGCCTTCGTTTTAGCAACAACTGATTTTAAATGGCCAAACTATCACTATTACCAGCAACTCTTGAGGGGTCGTCCTCAATCCCAGAGTTCCGTCTGTCTTTGGGAGTCTTTACCCCTCTCTTCTTCATGTTCACTTTGATCCTGTTGGTGGTGGGATGTTTATGTTAACGTTAATCGTTTTGCAATGCTATTTGCCTCAATACGAGGCTAAATCTACGTCAAACCTAAAGCTTATTTGTTTCAAGGTGGCTATCTGTGGTCGTCGGTTACAATATAATATCAGTGAACGAACGTATAGCTCGCTATGCAATGCTAGCTAACGTTAGCTAAGTCACCTTACAGCACCACCAGGCGGCTTGCTACCTAGTTAGCAAGATCGATTGGGTCAATGCAGGAGGGTGGGCGAAATGCTAAATTAACCAGAAAGATAGTCCATCTAAAGGTAAAACTGCACATATGCGTATAAAAGTAACCGTAAACCATATTTGATGGTTACTCGCTTTACACTTAAACCAGAGATTCTAGATGTTAGTTAACTCATACTATACCTACTGTTAGCTGCTGGGGTGTTGCGTTTGTGTTTAAACACATAGCTACCTTGAGCATAGTCAAACCATTGCGTCTTCTGCGTTTCCATGCCAATACTTAATGTCAGTCATTTGTTTTCTCCAATGAGCGCTTTGCACACACCCTACTCTCAGCCAATGAAAAGAAGAAAAGAGAACTACCAATATAATTAATATGCAAGTGAAGCATTTTCCGAAATATTAATGCTATGCTTAATATTAATACACACCATTTGTAAATACGGGGTTGTCATATATCTTAATGTAAGTAAGTTGGGGAGAAAGTGGTAATTTATTTAATTGCAAAAGTTAAATATAACAACGGTCCAGCCTTTCATTTGGGAAGATTACCTCCTACGATTAGGAATATTACGTTTCCTAATCGTAGTTATTTTATTGAGCAGGAAAAGACGTATAGGACAAGAAGAATGTCTAAGTACCCACGTTTTTTCACAACTAATTTTCATACAATGTTCTAGTTGACATTAAGGCTGTTCCATATTGAATTAGTTAAATTACTTTTATTCAGGGGCTTATTGCAGTTTACGGTCGCATGACAAGGTTGTACTGAGATATATTTTCTGAACGAAACGGGGCCCATTATATCAGGAACTAAATTATATTAGACCCCATTATATCAGTAACTAACTATATAATAATTAACCCATTTTATTATCTAAATCTCAAGCGGAAATTGCAGAGCAGAATATCCAACAGCCAATCGCCGTTTCAGATCGAATGCGTTTAAAACAAGTCGTGTGTTGAAAATCCATAATAATTATGTTGAAATATTTAATATTAAGTTTATATTTGCTCTATTTCTGTGTTTGACTCTCATGAACATCACAACCCACAGGGGAAGACATACGCATAGAAATTGTAAATTGTAGGTCTGTTGTCCGCCGATCGCCTATTATGATAGCCAAAAAGTTGGATTAGAACACATCTGTTGTGACCTCAGTTTGCCTCCACATCTTCGAAAATATCGGATACAACCAATCTTTACGTGAACATTCCTATGAAATGGTTTCCGACTGGAAAAAAATCCATAAAAATGTCTACAAGTATTGACACCGTCGTAAATGCTTTATTGACTTATTGGCTTAATTAAAAGTGCGGCTGAATACATTTAAATGGCGGAAAGCTGTGGGAGAGCTTCTCACGCGACGGGCGGGGGCTTATGAATACAGTATGAGATTCCTAGTGGCGAGTGAGGACGCTGCGATTGTGTGTGTGGAAAGTGTTGGGGTCGCAGTAATTCCCAGCATCCTGCTTCCATCTCTCCATCTTTGTCATTTTGCTGTCCGCCACCGGTGAGTAGAACGAAACTACACTAGGCTATATCTATTTTTGTGGCTCTCAACCCGTTTGGTCTCCTTAAATCCATCGCTTTGTGCATTTCTGTTTTCAGAATACCGTACCAGCTTGTTTGTTTGCGTCTACATTTCTGCCGCGAATCTATTTACTCTTCTACTCCATAAACAGAATCTGCGAATATATTTTTCACCTTCATTGTCGTTATCGTGGGGTGATTGCGATGGCATCTTTCACTGTAGCTTGTGATCAGGGAACAATGCGGAGATGTAAAATGTAGCATCTCGCTTGTCTCCTCCGGCCCTCTCGAATCTATCGATGCACTGATAAACACCGGGCCGATTATATTTATATTTAGGACGAGCTCTTCAATGTAGGGTCTCTGATTAGGAGCTACATTAGGTACTGTTCGGTACTACTTACATTGGTGTGTTGTTGATGCTATAATATAATTTAATGTTTGATGTAACGACACGAGTGACTGTTTACAGTGCATAGCCTCTGGTCTGAGTCGAGTGATTGCGTGAAGTGGTGGTTAGGGACGAGGTGATTGAGGTTGCAGGATCATTTTAGGTATTTCAATCCGGATCAGATATTGCATACGTGTCATAATTTATCCTCAATATGTGTGTGTGTGTGTGTGTGTGTGTGTGTGTGTGTGTGTGTGAAGGGAGGAGGGGGAGAGAAAGAAATACAGCGCGCGCTCCCATTTGACAGCAAACTATGCGCAGGCTTGGCTATAAAATGTTTTCGTATTCAGCAGTGTCGCGAGGGGGGAGAGAATTGGTTGACAGATGTATTTATAACAAGAGCAGACCGAGAGCAATGGATGCACTTACGTAAGTTGCTTATCGCGTGGTTAAGCTGTTTTTTTCTGTCTTAAATTTCAGGGATTAAATTACTTAAATTCTGCTGTACGAACGAGTGCGTCTGCTCTTTTGAAAGCAGCACAGTCAAGGCTATAATAATCATAATGCATTCAGAAATGAAAAAAAAGTTATACATTCTGCATGATAATGATAAACAATGATCGTTTAATGTAACCTTGTGTAATTGAATTCTATAAAATCACAGACAATAAGGGCATCCGAACAAAATGTGTAAATATCTCTCCAGTATTTCAGTTATTTTCTGTATCCCATTGTATCTTTTTTTGCCCCCATATACATCAACGTGTTTTTCCAGCTCTTGTGTCTGTTTGTCTGACTGTCTTTGCCTGACTTTTCCCTCTGCATGCCCTCTAGCCATGCCAGAAGGCTGTATGTGTCTCTCGTACATTAGCTACATAGTCTCCCCTGTATACCCACTGCTTTATCCAGAATTAATTGTCACAGATAAAGTGTGTCAGATAGAGAATCTCACCAGCCAGCTCAAGCTCATCTGTTTATTTTCTGTGCCCATCTCCCCCGTTTGCCCAGTGTGTTTTTTCCCCTCCAGTTTTTCTGCAAATGTGTTGACTCACTGTCTCTCTCTCATTTCAGAATTTGTGTGTAATCCAGGTGTGAATATGATGCCCAATCCTGGCTTGGATCTTACCTCCGTGCAGATATAGATCAGACTCCCTGTATTTCCAAACACCCTAAATTGTGAAGGTCTTGCCTTCTTCTTTTATCACTTTCTTTCACAATGTTGTCCCCTACCCGCCCCTCCGTGCCCCCCCGGCCTCGCCGGGCCACCAGCCACAAACAAGATGCAGTGGAACAAAAGACCCCTGAGCTGGGCTCCTGGAGGGAAGATATAAACATGAACACCACCACCAACACTGCTGTTTCCCCTCACCATGGTTATGCAAGCAATGGACCTGCTGAGTCTGTCAGGTCAAGGGAGTTGGTCAGGGCCGAGCCACTGTGGATCAGCAAAGAGACGGCACCATTCCAGTACAAATCCACAAACCCAATGGTGCACATTTAGCATCAGACCCAGGTTCTGCTCTTGACCCAAACTGCAATGAGCCCAGCTTGCCATGCCTGTGTTGTAATGGTTACTCACCTCAGGACAACAACAGCACCTACAACCTCAACTACATCAACAACAATACCGTCACCTTTGGGCAACAGCTACAACAAACCCAAAGCAGCAGCGATGAGTCACATCAGGAGGTTGCACACAAGACTCAGCAAAACCCAAACCTCACACAGCTGCCAGCTGGCAAGGAGGATGACAAAACCGAGGAGAGCGAAGACACGGAAAACCGCACAGAAGTCTTTCGTGATGAATATGCTGATGAAGATGACACCCTCATTCCCTCCTGTTGGGACTGTCCCCCTTCCCTCCTGGAATTCTCCCTCTCCTCCTTTGCCTCCTCCTCGTCCACCTCCATCAGCGGGTGCTCGGATCTCGAATCGGACTGCCCTGATGCCATCTCGCTCTCTTGCCAGGATTTTCCACCCGAGCTATCCCACTCAGACTACCCCCTTGCTGCTCAACCGCATATTGCCCTCATGGAATCCTACCCCTCTCCTCAGTCGCCCCTGCCTCCCTGTTCTCCAAATGAAAGGTTCCCTTCTGCTCCGTCCACCACCTCCTCTGATTCCTCAGAGGGCAACGGGTTGTTAGGGCAGGACGACGGGGGACTGGACCTACAGAAGCTCTCAGATTCTGTGGATGAACTCAGCAAAGCAATCCACCGTCAAGCTGTTCAGTTGGCTCGTTGGGATATGGAGGACTACCTAGGACTCAGCGATGAGCTTGATCACCTAGAAGGACGGGGACAAATGAGCAAGCAATGGAACACGTCCTGTTCGGGAGGAATTGAGGAAGTCTGTTTCGGGTTAGGTGAGGCAGATCTCACCAAGGACATGATGGGAGACCTTGGTAGTCCGATCAATCGGGAAACATTATCCAACCCCCTGGATTATTCTGACACTGCTGTTGAGTCATCCACCTCCTCAGATTTTGATGAGTCCTTCTTTCCAGACTCATTTGCATCCTTTCCCTTGCTACATCCCCCCAGCCCCCCAAACTGCCTGCAAGGGATACAGACATGCAGGCCTTCACATATATGAACATGAATGCCAGCACACCAAGCGCTCCCACTACCTCCTCCAACTCCTCTTCCTCACCCTCCTTTGGTGCCGCCTCCTTGTCCTTTTCCTCACCCCTCCGCGAGGTAGGAGCTACCGGTTCCTCCCTCTCCCTTCCTCCTTCTCAGCCCATCCCCTACTTCACCTTCTACTCCTCCACCCCCTCCCTCAGCTCTGCCCCTCATCCCATCCCTCCGCCCCGGAGGAAGCGGCAAGCCCGACTAGAGGCCCTGAGGAAGGCCAGTAACCAGGACGAAGGCACGCCCCTGCCTCCTCCCCCACCCACATCCCGGGCCCTGCCTCTTCCTCCTCCTCTTCCACCTGCCACCGCTTTACCTACCCCGGCTGTGTCACGTTGTCCTCCCACCTCACTGCCACCACTGCCTCCATCCTTCCATGCCCTTGACGACGAGATCCGAAAGCTGCTGATCCTGGCCGGGGTAACCCAGGCCGAGCTGCTCAAGCTGGGCCCTGAGCTGGGCGTTGGGGTGATGGAGCTGCTGGAGCCGGGGGACGGAGAGGGCTCTGAGGCTGCGAAACCTGGAGAGCCAGAGGGAATGGAAATCAGAGGAGGATCAAGAGGTGCAAGAGGGAGAAGACAGGATGCAGGTGGGATGGAGAAAAGGAGGGATATGTACAGAGAGGGAGAGAGGGAGGAGAGACTGAGAGAAGTAAAGTGCCCTGGAACATATAAAGTCAATAGAGAGGTGATGCAGGAAGGAGTGGTAGAGGGACAGACAGTAAAGGATGGTAGAGAAGCCCTCAGGACATCCTCTTTCACTGAAATGGCAAGGAGGCAGAGGGGAAATGGCCACAGCAAAAGCTCAAGCTCTGGCCATAACTCTGGGTATAACAGCGATGCCGGCTTTGACTCTTACTATAGCATCACTAAGAGCAATTTAAATACCCCAAATCTTAGTTACCACAACAATAACAACAACCCCTCATCAATGGCCCCTGCCCCTCCAAGACCCTTACCGCCTTGCCGCCCAACACTGCCCATACCACCCCCTCTGCCCCAGCCAAATCTTACTACCGTTCCCGCCAACAAATGCCGACCAGAGCGATTTGATTGGCTGATTGCATTCTCCCCAGATACCGATACTCTATCCAGGCCCTGTGCGGTCAGCAAGGTGGTGGAGAACGGTACACAGCAATTTGCAGCAGGTGCAAAAGTGACCACCTTTAAAGAGCTGCGCAGCCAAAGCAGACAGAACCCCCTGCCTGCTGTGTTCCACAAAGAACCAGACCCAACTGTCCTCACCCCGGACCCAGACTTCCTGTACAGCCTGAAGTGGACGACAGCGATTGATGCTGACAGCCGCCAGTGGGAAACCAGCACCCAAGCACAAACCTCTGTTATTCAACCCCCTCCTATCACCCCATTGGCCCCCCTAAAGGTAATGCTGCTGACAGGCCACGGGGAGCTATTGCCCCGCCCCTATCCCCTCATTGGCTGCTCTGCCTGTGAACGCAGACTGCAGGCAGCAGTGGGCAGTGAGAGAGAGGAGGATGAGGCAACAGTGAGAGGAAGAGCAGATGGAGGAATTGTCCAGGAATCAAGAGCAACAGGTGAGTCTGAACCATAATGAGCCAGTTAGGGGCGGGAGGTGTCAGATAAACTGCTAAAGGGTGTGTGAAACCGAGACATGATAAACACATCAAATCAGATGTGCAGGTGGCAAAAAAATGCTCTTCTTCACAGACAAGCAGATGGTGAGACACAGTTGTGAAATCCACCAGTGTAACTTCTGCAGATGGGTGGTTACACCATTGCCTCATTAAATTACCCATCTGCCCCGGAGAACGGTCTCTCTTTCGCTTTCTTCGCTTTCCCTGGGTTTTTTCTTCTTCTCATCTTGTCTTCCTCTTCTATTCTCCTTTTGCTCCTTCATTAGTAATGCTGTTTATTTTTCTATAAGTATAAGTAGGCCAATGTCAAAATGGGACAAAATGTAACCTTGCTCTTGAACATAGGAAATATTGTTCATTCTGACACATTTTACAACTGTGCTGTTCTCTCTTACGTCTCACTTTCTTAGCAGTGTGCAGCCTATCGCCTGCTGAGCCAGTTCAAAGAGGTGGGGCCTTGAGGTTTGATGTTGTGAGGGCCCATCTCGGGGGTCAAGGGCCGTCCTCTCCATGCCAGCAAGAAAAACGAGGTACATTTCAATACAGTTAAAAATGCTTTCTTGGCATGCTGTATTTTGTATTTTTACACGACAGCACATCAAATATGAAATAAATGTGCAGCAAAATGAATTTATTGTCCACTGTTACTTTCCACTGCAGTTAGCAATATTGTACACAGATACCTGTACATGCTCTATCATCTCATAAGGCTTTATAAATTCACACATCATACACACTCATGCACACACAAACACACACACATCAATAACCCACACACACACAGGCACACACACACACACACATCCACACCCCCTTACACACACGCGCGCACACACACACACATCAAAACCCACAGGCATGCACACACACACACACACAAACTATACAGATAGACTTTTCTGGTTATGCAGATCAGAGCTTTTTCGCTCTGGTCCTGGAGCACCTTTGAACATTGGGCCCTCAGTTCAGTGAACATGAGGATTGGTTTATTAGGTTGTGGCTGACATAGATTATATATTATTTGTGCAGTTGCAACTATAGTTTTTATAATATAAATACACTTTTTGAGTGTGTGTGTTTGTGTGTGGGTGTGAGGTTGTGTATCAGTGTGTAACTTTGTGCTGTTGTGTAGCCCTCCTCAGCCCAATCAGCGTGGCAGTGGACGCCATTCTGGCTCAGTTCACCTCCGCACGAACGCTGGTCCAGAAGGTCAGTGTCTCTCTCAATCGTTTAATCTCAGATAGTTCATCTGAAGGTTTTAAAAACAGCTGCTCTGATAGTGTAGTGGATCAAAAATGCCACTTTCTTAGAAAAAAACCATTCTTAGTTTTGTCCCTGTCTGATTTTATCTCAAACATAAAGGTACAATATTTTCTGTTATTTCCTATTTGTTCAGTCAATGACAGGACCTAGTCAGTGTGTATTAACCTCTCTATCCTTCCATTTATCCCTCTGGTATCCCTCCGTCTCTGCTCTCTCTCTCACTGCAGGTGCAGTCGGGAGACAGCAGGGTAAACCCGTCTCTGGGCAGGCTGGTGGTGCAGTGCCTGTGCCCAGCCCTGAACGGCCTGCTCTCCGACGGCCTGAAGCCCTACCAAACTGACCTCATTGCAGGCAGGAGGCCAAATTCACCCTGGGGATTGGTGCAGGCCTCCACCGGGCCCGGTATGAACACAGCTATTGTAGCACCAGCACAGCCAAAGCCTGTTATATCTGTTAGCTGTAAATATGTGTGTGTGTGTGTGTGTTCATGTGTTTGTGTGTGTGTGTGCTGTTTGTGAGCATAGAGAGATGGATACATTGTGTCTCTCAGGTTCCCTCAAATTCAGTTTGTGCTGTTAGGGAATGGTCCAAGGCCTCCTGTGTCCCTGACTCTCTTTCTCTCCCCCTCTCTCTCGCTCTCTGTTTCTCTCCTCCCCCCTCTCTCTCTCTCTCTCTCTCTCTCTCTCTCTCTCTGTCTTTCTCCTTCTCTCTCTCTCTCTCTGCCCTCCCCCTCTCTCTCTGTTTCTCTTCCCCTCTCTTTCTGCCCCCCTCTCTCTCTCCCTCTCAGGCCCCAGCACCCAGGCCTTGCACAGCCTGCAGTGTCAAGTATCCCAGCTGCCCCAGCTCAAGCAGAGCCGGCACAGGTTCAACGCCTTCCTGCTCGGCCTGCTCAAGTAAGCTCTGGCTCTGCTCAGATGGGCGACGGCTCACACCTCCTGGCCTCCAGCATGCTGGGGCTCACATCCCCTTCAATTAACCTTTGGTTCTCATCACTTCACATGTTGTAGCGATACTGTGGTTTTGCAGTGTTTGCTTCAGTGGGCTAATGTACCTTCTGTCTCTCTTCCAGCATAAAACTCCTAGATCACTGGATCTTCCATCTGCAGTCCTGTGATGGTATGTACAGCACATATGTACTCATGTCAGACACTGTACTCTGAACTGTATGCTACATTTACACCTTTATACGCACCACATATAATGTGCTATAGCTTTGGACGTCTTGTTTTGTCTTATTTACAAACTCCACACCTGACTCTGGTGAATGCATGCTGTAATTCTTCTCATATATATGTATGTATGTATATACATATATATATATATATATATATATATATATATATATATATTAGGGCTGTCAATCGGTTAAAACATGTAATTAAATGAATTACATGATATGCTGATTAATTAATCTAATTAATCACAAATATTCGCATATATCAATATTTGCTGGGAAAAGCCCCCAAATGAAGATATTTTAATTCAAAGACATTACATTATTGTTGCAGATGAGTAAAGCATTGAATAGACATTACAAAAGGTGGTTTTAGAAGTCAATATATTGTTTTATTTCAGAAGTTTTCACAAATACATGTCTTTTTTTCATTGAACATAAGCCGCATCGGAGGACACAATTTGAAATGCTTACATTAACCCCTTGTCTTCTACCATATAATTTGGCCTGCAGTCCACAGCAATCCATTTTGCAATCGAGTTTGTCAATCTGTCCGAGGTAGATTTACTCATTCTGTGATGCCCGCTCTCGGTAAGTGTGGTTTGGCGAGGCGCGTTGCCTGTAGTAGCAGCTGGGGCTAGGCTGAAAGCAGAACTTGCAAAAACATGCTTTGCATTGAGGTGATACTTCAAGCTGGAATTGCTCCGATGGCACAAAAATGTATTCTTGCAGAGAATGCATATGACTGTGTTCTTATCAACGGTTCCATCTGGGCATTTTTTTGTAGGTACATTTTCCATTCAGAGGGCCAAGCAGAGTTTGGTCATTGGCTTCCATCATGTTTGCAGCCAGGCAATGACGCGCTGACCGCATTAAGACAGCACTAATATATATATGTGTATGTGTGTGTGTGTGTGTGTGTGTGTGTGTGTGTGTGTGTGTGTGTGTGTGTGTGTATACTGTGAATGTATACTATATATAAAGCTCTGGAAAAAATTAAGAGACCACTCCAAATTTTTCTTAAACCAGCATCTCTGATTATTGATTACTGATTACTGAAGTACTGATTAGGTGATCACCTGAACTAAATCTTATTTAACGAGGAAAAGTATAAAAACCACTGCTGTGGTCATCACTATCCTCTTGCAATAGGACCAGCTGGATGGCAAAAAATAGTGCTAGTAGTACCTCAAATGTAATTGGAATCAAAAAATAACACAAGCCATCAAACAAAGCTGAGCCCGTTGAATTTTTGCATAAAAAGTGGCATAAAATCACCCAACAGCAATGTGAAAGACTGGTGGAGAGCATGCCAAGACGCATGAAAGCTGTGATTGCAAATCAGGGTTATTCCACCAAATATTGATTTCTGAACTCTTTCTGAAGTTAAAACATTAGTATTGTGTTGTTTAAAAATGAATATGAACTTGTTTTCTTTGCATTATTAAAGGTCTGAAAACACTGCATCTTTTTTGTTATTTTGACCAGATGTCATTTTCTGCAAATAAATGCTCTAAATGACAATATTTTTATTTGGAATTTGGGAGAAATGTTGTCAGTAGTTTGTAGAATAAAACAAAAATGTTAATTTTGACTCAAACACATACCATAAATAGTAAAACCAGAGAAACTGATCATTTTGCAGTGGTCTCTTAATTTTTTCCAGAGTTTTTATATATATATATAGATATGCAAGTAATTTCTTATAATAATTAAATATATTTCACTATTGTACTATATACAATCAGACATATCAGAAAGTTCTTTCTCTACTTCTGTTCTTGTCCCTCTTTTTTGTACCATTCTCTCTCTGTCTCTCTTCCTTTCTCTCTCTCTCTCAGATGTCCTGGAAACTCACTATCGCCCCACTTCCTTCATGTGGCTCTCCCGGACTTCCTGTCAGCCTCTCTTTGAGGAGCTCCTCCTCCTGCTCCAGCCCCTGTCCCTCCTCACCTTAAACTTAGACCTGCTATTCCAGCACCACAACTTTGACCCCACCTCGCCCACACCCTCCCCAGTGAATTACAACCGGGAGACACCCGGCCTAGCCAATCAGGCTTGTAGCTTCAGAATCAAGGGGTTGTCTTGCTGGAGGAGTGGTCAGTCAGGTACAATAGAGAACAGTTCTGGGGTTCTGAAAGACAACCAGAAAGCAAAGCTCACAACCCTGGCCAATAACAGAAACAATGGGCTGAATTGGCCAGCCAATGGCAGACCAAGGCAAGAAGCAGTAGCAGCCAATAAGGTAGAGGCACCCAACCAGATTCTGTGGAAGGAGCAAGAAATCCCGCCCCCTAGTGTCGGTACCCTACCTCAGCCGACTGGCCAAGCCATGCAGCAGGGCTGGGGGTCAGTAGTGCAGTGGGGTGGGAACTTTGGGCAGAGCTGTTCTAATAAACCTGGGCAGGTGATGTCTGCAGGGTCGAAGGCACGCTCTCTGCCCCAGGATTCTTGGTCACGTACTGCCCACATTGAGTCTGACTACATTACCCACAAGGCTCAGCGGTATCCTGTGCCAGAATGTAATTCAGTGGCACCATGGGTTCTGGGCATGCTGTTTGGGGCACCCAGGGGACAGAGAAAGCCCCAGACATGCACACTTTCCACCAGGTAAGCTGATTGCGTATAGAGTAGTGTGCGTACACGTGTCTTTTTGTGCTTGTTGCTTGTAATTATATTGTATTCAAACTGTACTTTTGACAATATGGACAATATACAATATCATTAATTTCACCCCTCTTTTTCCCCTCCCTCCCACTTTCTCATAGGCCTCCGTCTCACTGGCTGGCCCCTGGTGCTTCGGTTCTGTCCCGCATTGTATCCCCCAACCAGAGGTCAGAATCTGAAGAGAGAGGGGTGGAGTCAGAGTGGGGGAGAGAGAGAGGGAGCACGGGGACGAGAGAGCACCCGAGACCTCTCAGGTGCGCCGGCGGCTCTCCTATCACCAGCCTCGTCTCTGTGGCCTCTTTTCATTTTAAATACTTCTCATGTATTTTTTTTTACAATGTTTCTCTCTCTCTCTTTCTCTCTATCTCGCTCTCTTGTCTTCATGTGCAGGTCAGTTCGGACTCAGCGGGAGCACAGGGCTCAGGGGCAGCTTTACTGACCGCTGGGTGACAGTTTGTTACCATCCTTCAGCGAGGTGAAGTTCCCGCCAAGAGTTACAGAAAACTAGCCCGGATATTCTAATGATACAGTTAAAAAAAGAAATCTCTGAAACGTGAATAATTAATATAACACATTACGTAAATTGGTGCGTAAAATTCACATAACAAAAATCATTTGAACACAAATTACAACAAAGTAAAATTCTCTGAAGAGTAGGAATACATTCTCTGACATCTAGACGCAGAGCTACAGTAGCAAGCACAAACTTAAAATGCCACCAGGAATAAAATGCCCCCCTCCAAAAAAGATATATATAATAAACCCACACCAAAGATGGCCACCACATTACTTCATACTCCATCGCTCTGACCAGCCCACCATGCTAGATCATTGGCTTCTTGAAACTAAGGATCTGATTGGATGAAAATGGTAGCTGAGAAATGGTGTTTAAAGAATATCCCAAAATGGCCGAAAAATGCCTGCGCTTTAACACAGATGGAAAAAAAGAAAGAAAAAAGGAAAGGAGTGTTCTAAATGTTCTAGATGTTAATGTTTCACCGTCATTCAAATGAAATGTACGTCTACACTGTACACACACAATCTGTATATAGAATTTATGTGTATCAACAGACCAATTGGCTCGCAGAGGTGACAGGTGAATACAGAGCAGTGGTTGTCAATCCTGGTCCTGGAGAGCCACAGGGTCTGCTGGTTTTTATTGTTTCTCAGCACTTAATTGATCGATTAAAGCCGTGGATTACATAATTAACTTGCCGCACCTGGTCTCTTGTGTCTAAATTTGAAGGTGAAAACTAAAAACCAGCATACCCTGCTTAAAAAAATAGTAAAATGAAAGCATTTGCTAGTTATTTACCGTACCGATGGTTTGGTGTGTGTTGCCAAGCAGTGTGTCATCTCTTCATGGACGTTTCCTTACATCTTTCATGGTGGTCTATTATACTGTAGGATTCATCATTAGCGCCCTACAGTAGATACCCCTGAACTGGCATATAAATTAAACTTCATGCAGTGAAGTCCAGTGAAATCAATACCCGTGCTCTTTCCCCTAGCAATGCTATGAGCCTAATATCTTAGTAGTGTTCCTATCTAGATTGTGAAACATCCGTGTGCAATATATGGTGAAATATAAAATACAAAGTGGGAATACATTGAAATATGTGCCAAGATATATTCTGCATATGCAGTTACTAAAAATATTTCAGAATATACAAATAAATAAGGTCTGTTGCAAAGGTGTACATGCATAAAATGATTTTTATATCATATATATATAAATATTATTCATCATATCATATATATATATATATCATATATAGTGATTTTTATATAATTTGGCATAATTCCAATGTATGTAAAATTCACTGCTTATATTTTGTATTTTATGTTATTATTTTACACTGGTATACACTATATTTATTTTTCCACAAGGGCTCCCTTTCATGTTGTCATTCCCCACCACGGAGGGATAATTCTATGGCAGAAGTCCCTTCCTCAGTTGCCATAACAACAGTAGTGTATGAAAGCTCAGCACAATGTCTCCCCCCGCTAGCTCTGTCTCATATTGGGAGTGGCTCTGCCAGGGGGACACTTACAACTTGTTGAATCATTAAAGGAAATACGAGTGGCAGGGATATGAGCGAATATGTGTATATCTGACATAGCCCAGCAGCCGAGAGACTCAGTCATCGCTATTTATTTAAGTGTAATACACTTTCATTGATCAATTCATCAGAAAGTCATATATAGCCTAGCATAACATTTTCTATTCACCAAATGCTCACAAATGGTCAACTGAAACATTTACAAACTGCCTTCTAAGCACTAAATATCCACTGTTCTTCGATGCTCTAACTTGACTTTGAAGCATTTTTATGCATATATTGTGTGTGAGTCGTATAAGCAGTGAATTGTATTCAGAGGTGAATTATGATTAACTTGCAATTAAAGATCGTTCAATTGTTTACTGAATGACAAAGAAAGTAATTTATATGCCAATGCTCCAGTAAGGACATCATGGTTGATATCTAAATGATGGTGAATATGATTTTAGCATTTGTAGTCTATTCTATGAGGTGGGAAAGGTTGATGGTTCAGTGTGCATGCTGCTAAACAAAGCTAAAAAGAACTCTGGAAAACGACCCGCTCGCTATTCTTGCCAATAAGCACTTGAATTGTCAAAACACTGAATTGTTGAACGCATACACCGTCTTTTGATTGTACTGAAGACACCGACGAATATTGTATGAGCACCACGTTGATATATTTACGATTATATTTTTTAGCTTAGTTATGCTAGAACTGCCTGTCGTTGGTATATCGTGTAATGGGAGTGTGAAGCTGGTTATTATGTTCATATGTATATCACGCTTAGGAAATGCCAGCTGAATAAATATATCTGCATATATAGAATTAGAGGTAAGGCGTCATATTCAGCGAGGTGTCACTGTTAGGTGTCATCAACCAGTTAATGTTGATGTCTTGTAAGGGGTAATGCAGAGAGGTCACATAAGGTTAAGGAGAGGAAAAAAAAAAAAAGACCTAAAACAAAAGAATCCTCAGGAATATGATGTTCGAAAGTTAGGCAGTTAAAATTAATTCTGAAAAACGGTTTAGGCTTGTTGGAATTAATGACTGAATTTATTTTTGTAATTTTCATTTCACTACAACTGATGGCGCAAACTGGAGTGTACACGTGTTCACTGGTTGATACTGCGCTGTTCGTTGGTTCTGACAGTATGGACGAAAAGACAATTTGCGTCTATTGGGAGGCATCGGTTGAGCGCAGTCTTTACCCTGGCTGTAACGCACCTCTGCTAATGTGTCATTTTCCTGATGTGTCGGTCTTTGTGCAACTTTTCCTGCATGCGTTTGTCTGTAAATAGCAAATAAACTCAATGTCAACCACAATCTGTGTGTGTGTGTGTGTGTGTCTGAGCTTAGAGGATATGCTTGGAATTTTGTTTATTCAGATCTCCCATTAGCTATGACCGCAGTGAAGACTGTTCTTCCTTGGGAACACAATAAAAACATTGAGGGAATTGTTACTCCACGTACATTACTGTAATGCCCTTAACTTCGCTTCAGAAGCTTTTGGCTCTCCCAGAAGCCCAAAAGAGTCAAGGTGAGGACAATTTAGCCTTCTCAATACATGCTAACATAAATGTAAGCCCAATTGTGCCTCTTGGGTTAGTGTTCTGCCCTGTGCACCCCCACATGAAGCACTGCAGTCTGCGCACTTCTCCCTGAGCTTGCAGTGATTTGTCCACAAACCAGGCCGCACGTACTACTGGAGAACTAGTGCCGATCAGGGGAGATGACAACTGGTAGTCTGTGGCCATCTGGCCCGGCCACTGGGTGGAGCAAATACAGTGGACATGCAAGGAACCCTGATTGGCTTAAACCCACCCTACCCCTGACAGGAGGAAGCCAATTTTGTCCTAGTCATTTTGAACAAAGTGTTTTGTGTGTTTTGACTTCACGTATACATGGATCTCTTCTGAACACATGCACTACAAACACAGAGACAAACACAGAATGACACTTTTTGTTCTTCTAAATAAAAATATTTTGGTTTAATATTCTACTTCATATTTTCCATAGAGATGCAGGTAATTTGTTTCTCAAATGTTCAGCTTTTAAAATGAATAATAATAAGCAATAAGAAGAAATGTTACATATTGCATCCAACATTTAATTTTTTTTTTCCAACAGTATTTTCGATCTTTTTTTTCTTTTCTTACAAAGATCAAAATCCAAAAATGTACTGGCCGATAAATTCTTATTTTTCTTTGCATTTCTTTTCTTTTTTCTAAAAGTAAAATCTTGACAAAAAATGTCAGCCACATTTTGCATTCAGGCAAACTAGATAAATAATTCTTATAACCACAATCTTATTTGTCAGGACAATAACAAATCCTCTATTGGAAATAATGTAGTGCTTTTTATTAAAAAAAAGAAAAAAAAAGAAAATATAAAACAAAAAGTAAAAACAAACAGCATCGTCGCAACCGTAGAATCATAATTACAAACTGTGAACCAGAGTCGAACAGAACTCGACAAACCGTACAACCACACACACACTTGGCCGCCAGTCTGTCCGTTTACAATGTTAGCAACTTGTGATTGTCTAAAAAAACAAACCAAAAGAAAAACAGCAAAAACAAATCGCACGAAACACACAGAAATACAAGCATTGCATGTACAACTGATTTCACAAAAATTTGAACTTTTTTCCCCCCATATAAAAAAGATCAATCATAAATCAGGAACATGATATTTAGCTGACAGTTTCGCTTTGTTCCACTTAATTTCTGTCATCTTTCAAAATATCACATTTTCACGTTTAGTTTTTTTTTTCCGTTTTATTTTTTAGTGTTCAACACTGTGCAGCAAAGCCGAGAAACTTCATTTCTCAAAAGTAATAACAATAATTGCAGTGACAATAACCAGCGTGCCATTGTCACTGCCTTGTCCCGAGGTCTTCTAAGAAGTCAGTCTGACAGTTCTCTTTTTGCCTCTCTCTTTCTCTCTCTCGCTCTCTCTCTCTCTCTCTCTCTCTCTCTCTTCTTTCTCTCTCTCTCTCTCCCAGGACCGAGTTTTAGTTAGCGTATACATAACTAAAAAATTATTCTGAATTCCACAATCATTCACTGCTGAAAGACACTGCTTGTTTCAACAGATACACACCTCCAAGCTTATGTATAATGACAATAATAATAATAATAACAGCAGTAATAATAACAATAATAATATTTAATACATGTTGGGCTTCATGGGCTGGGTCCTATACAATACATTGAAAATCCATAATCAAGATATTGCTTTTTTTTTTTGCGACTGCTCACATGATTCCAGTCTATATACACAACTTGGCACTGTACAACTTATTTATGTCAGTTTATCCATCTGCCCACACTAGGATGCCTCAGCTTGTCTAATGGGTCACCGTCCCGTCTTAGGTCATACAGCTAAAACTCTCATCACAACATTTCAAAACATTCTCCATGGCAACCAGAAACACAATAATCAAAGAAACCCAAGAGATCAACAAAGAGCAGCCCCCCCCCCCCAACCACCCACCCCCAAATACACAGAAAGTATGAGCATCGGGTCAATAATTATGTTCTTTTCAACATATTCTTTTTTTATGCTTTTCCATTAACAGTTATGTTGCTGTCAAGCCCTTATGTTTAGCAGAATTCTGGAAATTCGCACGCGTATACGCAAACCGTTCCGGACTCTGGACGTTGAAGTCCTAAGGCTTGACAGTGAGTATCAACACTTTCTCTCTCTGTCACTCGACTCGGGTTCCCTGTCGAGTTGAGCTGGCACTTAGACGGTCTTCGTACGGACACGAGCTGCTTGCTGACTCTGCTTGGCCAAGCGACTCGAACAAGGCTTTTCTGGGGGGGAGAAAACACACCAGCCCCACAAATCACAAGCTTTGGTTCTTCTCCGACAAGTGACTCCCCGCTCGGACGGCTCCAGGTGCGAGCCTGGACGGTCTGGCTTCATCTGTACACACTCTATCTATGATAGAGACCCATAAGACCACATTACATCCATGGTGCAATAAGACCACAAAGGGACTGACTGTCAAGGCCCATTGGTGCAACTGTAGCATCTCTGCTCGGCTGCAGTCATCTCCGCTACGCTGGCCTTACGTCTCCGCCTCCGTCTGTCCCTCCAGCTCTGTGTCCCAGAGGGGCTCGTGTGCCGTTAGTTCGGCCACTCGGCGGCGCTGTCCACCCAGACCCTGTTGTCTGGAGGTGGCGATGTCCACCCGCCCGTGGTCACGGTGCCCTGTCATTGGCTGCTGTTCTCCCAGCGTCCTCTCCTCGCTCAGCTAGCGTGTCTGAATGTCCGCTCTGTCTCAGCGTCGGCCCTCTCCTTCCCCAGGGCCTTCGGTTCCTTTTTGAAATGTTGGCGACGCATTGCCTCATCCTCATCCGTCTTACATCACTTCCTGTCTGAGTCCCCGTCCCCGTCCCCGTCCCTCCCCAACCCCCAACACCTGTGTCTCTTCCACTCGCTCCTCCCTTTGCATGTTTCTTCTGGCCCCACACTGTGTCCACATTGTCCTCCTGTCTGTTCCCCCGTCTCGTTTGGGGGAAAGAGAGACAGGAAAGGGGGACAGGGTGGGACACGGAGGAGGAAGGTAGCCTCTCTCCCGCCTTCTCTCTGTCACCTGACGTCCTTCCCTTCCTTTCATCTCCCCGCCCCTCCCCCACCACCCCCGCCCTCACCCCTCACCCCCCCCCCCACTGCGTGAGTGAAGGGGAATGCGCCTGCCAGGTGCGGCTGGTGACATCACTTCCTGCAAAAATCTCCCAATCCCAGCGTCCGTCTACGCAGTCGGCGTCCAGACCCCTCCTCCAGGAGGTAGGTCACATCGATGACTGGAGCAGAGAGAGGGGAAGGGAGTGAAAAAGGGAGAGGGGAAAAGTTCTTAAGTATTTTGCATTGCATTGTAGGCATTTAGCAGACACTCTTATCCAGAGCGACTTACACAGCATGACATTTCTGACATACGATCCATTTATACAAAGGAATCGAACCTGCAGCCGTAGGGTTGCAAGCCCAGTTCCTTAACCATTATACCACACTGCCGCTCTAAGCGAATTGAAAAACGGACAAACTTCTGCTATTAATTCATGTTTACTATACTGTGGGTCTAATGCTAATCACACACCTCACTCAATAAGTAGTGATTGAACAGTGGGTTAGACGTTGCTGGAGTATCAGACATGACGCTACACCTCACCGCATAGTTGTGGGTTCAGTAGCCTCTAGATATTCACACAAACTACCACTTTCAGGGCTCATCACCAAACAGTCACTTATTACAAACTGCGGAAGACAATTAGTTCTACACAATTTAGAAACATAAAAGTGTAATTACTAGCATATTCAAGTTTCCATGTAAAAGTCTAAAT
>JAINUG010000316.1:597500-600000 GCA_029706075.1 Aldrovandia affinis
TGTGCATCTGTCTACAATGGCGTCTGTTGTACTGTATCGCTGATCCCTTGCTCTAGCTGTGATTGTTCTTGCCATTTTAAACGCGCCCCTTGTAAGTCGCTCTGGAAAAGAGCGTCTGCTAAATGCCTAAAATGTCAAATGTAACTTTATTACAACTTAACGGATTAACGGCCCCGGTAGCAGTGAAGCTCCTGGTTAACGGAACAAAACGCCTACGCAACGAGGCAGTGCGAGAGAGCAATGAGTCTCAATGAATCTGAATGCGAGACAGCAAGCGCTTAGAGACTTACACCAGGGGCCCAGATTCGCAGTCGTCCTATCATCTCAGACGACTAAAAATTTAAAAGGACGACCTTCGATTTCCAAGTGGTCGCCCTGCTGACGACTGTGAATTTAGGATATTTTTTATTTATTTATTAGCTAACTGTAACTCTTTCTGTTTTACACTCACATCGTAACAAACACGTCATGCACAGATATTCAAAAATATTTGAAAATATATAAGTTCAAAATGGGAAAAGTGGCACATTGTCACTCGCATGCAGTCTGTGCTCACCGAGTTTGTTGTTGTTGCTATGCCAGCAGTCAAGAAAGTTCGCGGATCGCAGCACATAGACACAACAGCGAGAACCAGCTAGTTAGTTAGCTAGCTAGCTAGCTAACGTTAGCGTTCACGGATATTGGATATCGATATCTGATCATGCATTTATCAAGTACCAAGCCTTGAATTCGCAAGCAATATCCGTGAACACTAGCTAGCTATTTACTGTCTATATTCAGTTCAGTGAGCCCTCCCGCCAGGCTGAAGAATCGCTGTGATTTTCATGCAGTGATTTTCCTGCAGTGATTTCTCATCTCCGTCCTACAGTCCAAGCACAAATCATTCCCACATCCCTGCTCGGTTAAATCTAGGAATTATTAGCTAGCAATTATGCTAGCTGCCATACCACACTCTAGTTGGGAATGGAAAAATATCTCTTGTTCGAGTCCCAACTGGAGTGTACGTTATGATATACTGTACAGTCAGAGCACTAGTTGCTAATGCCACCTGCGGGCACCCGTCAGAGCTTCACTGCTACACAGTCCCATGAGCACACACTGCACAAGTCAAACATAAATATCTGTGTAGAAAAGAACAGGGCTGTCCCCGACTAAAACAAATCTTGGTCGACCAACAGTGGTCTGTTTTTTCCGAAAGGTCGAAACTTTTTATATATATATATATATGACACACCCTATTTGTTTTAATAAATACAACTATATGCACACTGCGCTTGTCTCATGTTTTATAACTTTCTTAAGTGAATGACACAAATGAGTAACAACAGGCTAATGACTTTATGGAGCCAGAGTTCAAGATTACCTGAAAGAAAAAAAACTACTTCTCTGTTCAGACCCTCTTGCAGATTCTGCCGTTGTGCATGTGAAGTTGATGGGTATGGCCACATAATAGGCTGATGCTTTTATTTGGCCACAACCATAACACATTCTAATGCGTAGGCTATGTTTTATTTAATTAACCAGGTTGGTCTCATTGGGATTTAAAATCTCTTTTACAAAAAAATAGGCTAACAAACAAATGATCACACATAGCATAATGTCTTAAATTGTAGCCTAAAGCTGAACATAAAGTGGCTATAGCCTATCGAAAATAACTTACTCGAGTCGATAAACCCTGCCTTGGAAAACACGCGTGAAAAGTTTACATTCCACTTTTTTTGATCGTCCGCGACTAAAACGAAATGCTGCCACACTCCAGATTTTTTCTTTGACATTATGTTCTTAGGTTATATCGAAATGAGTAATTAAAGTATGCCTATCACTAATCTTAACTGTCAGCAAACCTTAGGCTACAATTAAAATGCACATTCGCGTGCCTAAAACAAGAAGGATACAATATAGGCTACATGAAAGGGGGTGTTACACATGTTAGTTATAAATATATAAACCATACAATTAGCAAAACACATTTATTATAAAACGTTACTTTTATTAGTTTTGCTGAATTATTCACAACATTACTATTACCTTAACTGCTTAATATAATTTAAAGAGAACATATATAGGCCTAGCTATGTTAAGAGTGAGGGACTGTCAACTGCCATACCCGCAGCGTCCAGAATGGATTATTCTACTGACAAGCGCGCCGAACTGTGGCGCGAATCTAGGTGTCTCATGCTGCGTGGACAATTATTATTATTATTATTATTTTTATTTTTTATTTTTTTTTTTTTTTTTGCACGACTGCTCGACCAAAACAAATCTCGGTCGACCAACAGCCTATCGACCAAACAATCGACCAGTCGACTAAATGGGGTCAGCCCTAGAAAAGAAATAATGTTAACCGTCGTGTCTATCTTTGTCTATCTTTTACATACGATGTAGTGATTTTCAAATATGTGGAGATTTATTGAGGGTGCAAGTCCACCCCCCACTAAAAAGGCTAAAACCAAAGAAGATCAGCTAAAAACTCAGTGAAAATATGATTCAGAGCAGAGAT